>JAJKFI010000006.1:29223678-29269602 GCA_029204185.1 Lerista edwardsae
TGTCCTCCACAGGTTGTTATAGTCCAAGTAGGCAATGGGATTCCACATTGGAGGGAACGGAAGAGAAAGGAAGAGAGCCCTCAAATGAACATTTAGTAAAAGCCTTTTCACAAGTCAAGTAATAATTGCAAGGGTATTTTATTGTATAGAAATATCTCTAGGAACGTTGATACTATCAGTTACCTTTGCAAGAAATTCCCCAAACTCTCTTCCATCCTTTCCATGTCTCACATGTGAAGAAAATTACAGAGGTGTTCTGGTGAAACTGTCATTTTGGGCCCACTCCTATCCTCACATTCCACAGGCAGAATATGCATTCTGCCAGTGGAAGTATGAGGGTGCTGGTAGAAGTGACATTTGTCCAGTGAGCACACTGAATCCACCAGCACAATGGCTGGGGGCCACACATAAGGGCCAACAGAGAGGCCACCGTCCACCAGCACCAGTGAGGGAGCAGGCAGTGGAAGGAATAGGGCAGGGAGGGGAAGGAATAGGGGGTGTTGGGGCAGGATAGGGAAGGGCAGGAGGCAGATCAGGGTGGGAGAAGGCAGTTACTGGCAACACCTGGTGCACCAGTATCCTATGCACCTTTCCTCTCCCTTACCTCAGTTCTGAACCAGCAAAATGGCTGGCATAAAACTGAGAAGCCCCATTGGGACTTCCCTTAAAAGAACGTTCCCTTAGCCTGAGTAAACATCCTTGACTACCTCTCCACCATAAGATGCAGTGTATGCTCTGTTGGTCCCACTGCATTGGCGGAGAGGGGCGTTGATAGGATTGGGCTGTCAGTTCAGGAATCTGGCCAGGGGACAAACAGTTTGGCTGGCTCACCAAATAAGCAGAGGATGGCAGCAGCTCTGGCAGCTGCAGGAAGGAGACTGCTCTGTTACTTTGACAATCCCCCCCCGGCCAATGCCTACATCCCACAGCTCATCGTTTTGGATGGTCTTTTCATTTGTTTCAAAAATTTAGAAAATCCTCATGCATTTTAAGGGCATAACACCCAAAACAGACATGGTAATCCCATAAGCCACTGTGAAAACATTTCAGCTGGGTGATCTTTCTTGTTTCCATCAATACCGCTAAATTGCCTTCCATTTTTGGTTTAATTGGACTGTGGATTGAGTTGGCTGCATGTAATATTCAATTTTAATAAGTATTTGATAAAGTGTCTGGTTAAATTGGCAAATTAATTCAAATGAACTGCTACATAAGCATGGTAATCTGATTTAAAACGTTAATAAATTGACCACAATATGAATTTCTTGGTAGGAGAGATGTTGTGGATCAGCATTATGTCTCATTTTATTTAGCATCTTTAACAATAACTCTTGATGAAAGGTAAGCAGCATCAATGTGCAGCTGTTACAAAATAGCTGTGAGGACAGGGAAATATAACAAAAGCACACAGGAGACTAGAAATAACAGCTGGTTAAAGCGCACGAAAAGCAACTTTAGAAATTGCAAGCTGATACAATGGGAAGAAATTGAATTCAAAAGACCAGATGTACCGGAGAAGCATAATCACAAAGCAAATCACAGGGCTGAGTAACAAGAGACTGTGCCTGCTAGCAATGTGTTACAGTATTGAATAAGGCAGTGAAAAATTGGACAAGATGAGATACTGCTTTCTACCCCAGTGACAACATGATGAGATACGATTTTCCACTCTAGTGAAAAAGAAAATTTGTGTAACTAGTTCCAATCCTATCAATCTGGCATCAGTTCCATTTGTGGAATGGAAACTGTCTTGGACACCTGGTGAATCATTGATGTGGGCAGCTAAACAGGGGAAGCACGGTTCCCTGTTGATTCTCCTGGACATCTCAGTACTATGCATTACCCTTCTGAGATGTTTGGTTGGGTTGGGAGTTGAGGACATGGCGTTGTAGTGGTTCTATTCCTGTCTCACTGGAAGATTCCAGAAAGTGGTGCTAGGGGGTTGCTGCTCTGTCTCATGAAATTTTCCTTATGGCAGCAGTTCCTAAACTTTCCATGGTCACAGTGAGCTGAGGTTACAGAGCCCTGTTGTAACAGCACCATTGCCTGGTTCTCCTGGGCAGCCCCATCTTTAATTGTGCTAGATCTCATGCAATTTTGCATGATCTTGCGCCTGGGAGAGCGCAAGATCATACATACATACATGCACACACACACCATGAGTTTGCTACAGGACCCTTGGGCACTGCAGCACACAGTTTGAGAAAGACTGCCCTATGAGATTTCATACAAAACCATAACATCCCCCATACTTTTTACCATCATCTTGAGGTGTGCCGGCTGGGGAGATGGGTGGAGTTCAGATGCAGTCGTAGGCCCAATTTGGGCCATGCAATTTGCTTAGACCTGTGCTTGCTATATAGCGGGTGCAGATCCAAGCAAGCCCATCAGGGCGGCTGGAGCCTGCCCAGGGGCAAGGATGTGGATGTGCCCTTGTCCCGTAGGCCTGTGCTGTTATGGGACAGGTTAAAATTGTGCTCTTAGACATGCACATGGAAGGCATGAAATGCCCACTCAGAAAGAGACCCGGGGAAGACTTCATGCATGCATATACATGGCAAGGCTAATTTCTTTTGCTGCCACAAGCATTGAGGAAATGCCAAATGATTGGGGAAGCCTCTTCCCTAGCCAAAATGAAGCTTCGAAGATGGTGGTGCTCAGCTTTTTAAAATGACTACTGCAAGCTCTTTGTGGCTTGCAACTATTTGGGGGGTCCTGATCCCCAGGTTGGGAACCACTGGCACAGAACTACAGTTCCCAAGAACTACGGTTTCCAAAGATTTCTAAAGGTGGGAACAGTCAGAGAAGCTTGGAACACTGAAACGGCATACTACAGACATGCCCATAGACAGCTTAAATTGCTTTCATCTTTGCGGCTATTCTACGCACAAGCCACTCACACATATTTGCTTGTCAGACAATCAAATTGTGAAGTCCCCTGTGATTGCTTAAACTGGATTTATAATATTCCATTAGCTTTATTTTCTTATCATTAGGTTTCTTGACCTTCAGAAATGTAGATTAATTTGTGTAAAGAATTTTCAAAAGAAACTGTTCTGATTTTTATATGTGCCAACAGATTTGCAGAGCTGAAAAAAACCTCCACTAATGTTTCAAAAGCTGTCAGAAACCCCAGAAGAATGATAGCATTTTAGGTCATCTTAAATGGATGAAGATGAAGAGCCTCATTTTTTTTTTTACTTTAATTAGAATAGGACTGCAAAGAAAAGCTTGAAAAAGAAAAATGGAAGCAATTTGATTGAGTCATTTAAAATCTATTTAAACTGTTCTACTTCAAGCTACGCCGAAGGAAACAGCCATTTACTTTTGTGGAGAGGTCAGGGACTTGAATAAATCACAGTGTTTAACTCTTATAAATGTATCACTGGTATTGGTCTCATAAAAGAAACACCACACAATTGTATGCCTTCCAATGTAGTAATCACTGACTGTATTGGAAAAGGCAGGAGATACCCCAAGAAGATAGGGAATGGTATTAGCAATGGCCCCTTGTCCCAGATAAGGCGGGGATTATAGGTTAACCCCCAAGGTCTTTGCAAGCCTCGGGAACACAGAAGTAGGCTGCTGAGGCTCCTGGCTATGAAGGGAGGCCAGCACAGGTACAGAAGGGTGTGGATGATGAATTAAAGCCTGCCCACTGATTGGCTGGCCTCAGTATAAAGTTGGAGGCAGTGCTGTGGAAGGGCACCTGGGAAGGTGCTGGACTGATGGAGTGCTGGATGACTGCCTGAAGGACTGAGGAACTGGATAAGGTAAGGTTGTTTTGGAATAACCATTGGGAATTGTTGTATCGCTGCCACACCCCTGGAGCCACCAAGTGGAGAAGGCAGTTGTGTCTTAGGCAAGCTGACTGCCATATTGTTTGGTGGTGGTATTAGTTGGTGCTAGAATTAAGGTAGTCTGGAGCCAAGCCAGTGATGAGGGCAGTCTGGAGAAGGCTGGCCAGCCGGTGATCCCAAGCAAAGCTGCTGGAAGAGAGGAGGCCCAGTGGGTGAATGAACCCCCTCCCTCTTGCCTATCTCTGAGGTTGCTCTAGAGGGGAAACTAGCTAGCCTAGTGTGGGCATTGGGGCCCTTGGGGTGGCCTGGCAGGGAATTTGGCAGAAGACTGACTTTGCTGCTAATTAAATCTGAAAGAGCAGTGGATTCACATAGTTTATTTATGAGCAAGAAGCGGGCAGATAACATTTTAATACACAGTCCTTTGATGGAAACCAACAAAGACCCTCTAATTGGGCCTTGCACAGTTTTACTTCATCTGTCTCAGCCAGGTAAGAAGGCAGTTGATGCACTTCACATTACTACAGGTGCATGGCTTCCGTGAAATTTGTATAGATGCAAAAGGGGAAATGAGAGAGAGTAAATGGAAAGGATGCTTACAATAAGAAACACATACATCTCTATATGAAATCAGTCTCATGTAGTATAATTGATTTTCAGTTGCCACATTTTCTAACATGAGGTGAAAGGATGGATGCATGGAGCAAAATGTACGGCCCAGTACTATGGGCCTTTTATGTCAAAGGGACTAGCAGACCGCTGGTGGAAAAGGTCCTGTGATAGCACAAAGATCACAATGCTGCTGGGCCATTCAAGGACACTGCCACATGAAAGCTGCAGTTGCTGATCCCTGCCACCATGGACCCTGGACAGCGTCAGGGCAGGTAGGCTGGCATGAGGGCAGTTCGCGGAGAGGGATGGGGGCAGGGGAAGTATCTCAGTGGGACAGAGGAGGAACCCAGGGGCAGGTTGAGGGCAGAAAATGGTGGATCCAGCAGCAGTAACTTAAAGTAAGTTTTGACACTCTAGGAGTCAGAGAGACCAGTACACAGAACTGGGCCATCCTCCCTGACCGAGAGTGGTCCAAACATGCTTGACAGTGGCCCTTGTGTAGGCCAAACTTTGCTGTCCTAACTGTGCCAGCCTAACTTCAGGTTAGGGTTGCGCCCAGTGGGTTCCACACTGGGCAGCACAGGGATGGGGAGGGAGGGAGTGCAAAGTGGCAGGGAGAACAAGGTGGATGAACAGAGTGGGCCATATCATATTCCATTTCCCAGGCCCAATCATAAGGAATGTATGCAGCGTTACGCCGTTTGCGTAACCAATTATGCCGCTTGCGTACGTTACGCAAACAGCGTAATGCTGAGGAACGCGATGGGCGGGCTGTCGATCACCCGGATGTCCCGCCCAGTGTTCTGGCAGCATAACACAGCTGAACTTATGTAAAGAACTGCGTTTTTTTAATTAATTATGTAGACTTCAGAACAACACAAGGTAGTTTTGTATCAGTTGACACGGAGCCACGTGGACCTGCACCAGCTGGATCTTTCCCCAAGGAAAGGGGACAAACATCCCCTCGCCTTGAGCAGACCTCCAGCATGCAACATTCCCTCCTATAGTCCATAGTGCAAGCTGCACTGGTGCCGCTGCATTTGCACAGGGAATTTAGTGAGGATTGGGCTGTCTGTGATGAATGTACGTGCATGACTTATGTCTAAGATAACTGCACCACCCATGGTACTCCTATTTAGTTTAGTCTCCACTCTAAAGCACATTCAGTGCCATTATTACTTTCTGATATGCACCCCCTCTGGCTCAGAAAGTATTTTGTTAATTTGGTACTACAAAGAAGGGCTCATAATGAGAAAGGCTCATTAAAGGAGCACTTCAATTAGTGAATTTAATTAACTCTGAAGCACTCATCAGTAAAACAGCAAGAGGTTTTACATATCCACAGTACAGTTTTCAAAGAGAGTGGGAAGTGGTCCTCACATTTAACTGGCATTCTCAAAAAAAATAGCATCTCAGCCAGTAAATGGGAAAACAGTTCAATGCTGAGTCATGGAACAAATGTGAAAGTTACCCTGAAAAACTGCTATCAATTGAATAACGATTCATCACCATTATCCCAGTTATATGGATGAAAAGGAGAAAGGAGGTTTAAATATGGTAAAGGGCTCTTTCATACAACTGGGATCGGAGCCAACATTTCCCTGATGCAAAACCACTGGATTACAGTATATTGATTCAGTATAAATTAGAAAACAATGTTTTACAGAAAACAAGGTTTTACTCAGTGCACAATCCTAACCAACATTCCAGCACCGGAGTAAGGGTAATGCAGCTCTGAGTTAAGGGAATGAGCATTCCCTTACCTTGAGGAGGCCTTTGTGACTACTATTCCACTGAAGAATGCAGAACATGCCCCATTGGCACAGCTATGTCAGTGTTGGAAAGTTGGTTAAGGTTGTGACCTCAGATAAATAGCAGGCTTTCTCATCGGAACCTGCAGCATTAATGTATCAGTACAAGCCATTTAAGGGCCAATGGTAACCACAGATGGGCACAGTCTGCACTCTGGCTCATTTATAAGTTGCATTACTACACTAGCAATTAGCAGCCTTGGTGACAGCATCACTGATATGGAAATGCATGCAATAAGTGCATTTAATATGAGACAGCATGCCTGGAAGATTTGCGTAGATAAATGGCCACTTTGGATGATGCCATCTGCTGACCAGCCCAGCACATAATTAAACATGAGGAAGTGAACAGTCCCCCTCCCCCCACCTTATGTGCCATTCCACTCTACATACACACAAGGTATAATGTTCAAATTTTCTGAATCACATGGATTAAATATACATAGTATTAAGACAAAGTGGAACAGAGTGCTAGGTGGAGTTGTGGACACTGCTATCCAAACTGATCCAAACACTTTCCCCATGACGACCATTGCGTACGTTTTGACTTTTACTGCCCTGAAATGTGGAGCTAGGTGAAAGAACTTCTAAGAATCTAATTTGCCTCCGTCAACTTACACTGAACTTTGATAGACACCTGATTTGTTCATCACTTGTTATAAGCAATATTTTATGTACTTATGTTTAAGCCTTATACCATGCCCACCCACCCAACCCCAAAAAGGTACTTCAGAAGGCCTTCTAAGGCCTTAAAATCTCACTTCCGGTTTTTCCAAAAAACCGGAAGTGACGGTTTAAGCATTCTGAAGCTTCGCAACACCATTCTGAAGGTCATGAAGCATAACCAGAGTGGTTGTGTACGGAGGGGCAGGGGACCAGTCCTCAAACACACAAGTTGGCCGAAAAGGTCCTGCGGGCTGATTCTGCCCAGGGGGCATATGTTTGACACCCTGCCCTACACCATTTGCACATAAGGAGTAACCAAGTCTCTATTTGAACCTGGAGTACTCAGGGCTCAGTTAGATCAATTAAGAGGGGAATGACTACTGGTTATAGAAAGTGTGGCTTTCCTGGCCTGCAGACCTCTTGCCACCAGTACCACAAATAACCATGTGACTGGTCTGGCTCATGCTTTCCAGGCAGGCCTCAGCACCAAGTACATGTGTATAAATGTGTCTCCTGAACAATTTGAAATGAAAGGAAATTGAACATTGACCATGTAACAGTTGCTAGTTTTAGCCTACAGTCAAAATGACCCAGTGCACAGATGGGGGTCTGCTGTGGCTTCTACTGTCAGTACCAGATTGTGGCCTGGGCCCTGGTAACTCTAAGGGGATTAAAAAAGCCAGGAAAAGGTAGGAGATAAGGAGAGTGGAGATAGTTTGAATAGAATGTAATTAGTCCATTTCTGCAGCCTTCTAGGTATTCTTGAAAGCACAAAATATAGATTTTCTCCATACACACAGTAGTTAGATAAACACAGTTTGCATTCTGCTACATTGCAAAAAGAAGTGTGTGACTGGGTCAAATGCAAGTTTATCTAATCTATCTCAGAGAGCATTTTTAATATCCAGGAAGCCAAAGGGGTTGTAAACCATAAGCACTTGCTGATCATCACTACCTGCCATTATTGCTACTGTAAAAATGAGTGAAATGCTGCCAAATACATTGTAATGTAATAAAATAGTGATGAATACTTTCACCTTTGTCTGGCACACAGGTAAATTGGCCCAGGCAATCACCATTAACCTTTATCATTTGAGACAACCAAGCGGACATTGTATAATCCAGCAATCAATCTCTGAGCCATATTAAATAATTTAGTACTATATCCTAAGATTGCCTTGAAGACCTAATTACGAGACAAATCCAAGAACTCAAAATGTCTCAGTATGACAAGGTCTGCCAGTGGGCATTATCTAAGACCATACCAATTGGGTTTCCTTCCACGTTCTATTCAAATGCAACTGAGCCACTAACAAGGAACTGCACTTTTAAGCACTACCAAAGCAAAACGTTACCCTCAAAATGGCTTGTGTGAACCAGTGGCATTCCTAGAGGGAGGGCAAAACGCAAATTTTTGCAAGAGCCTGGGCTCCTGTGTAATGTGCCCCCCCCTTGGCTTTAGAACCATTCGCGTCTCAGAAAGCAAAGCCTCCGAGCCAGCTTTCTAAGCCACGAGTGGCTCTGAAGGAGCGGGGGAAGGGGCCACTTTATGCAGGAGCTCAGGCTCCTGCAAAACGTAGCATTTCCCTCACTGCAGGAACCCACTGGTGTGAGCATTGGTGTTTATAATTCCCTACAAGTATGTCATCCAGACTGAAGATACAAACCAAAAATAACTCAAAGAACAATAAAATGCATACAATAAGAACAAACTGAACAGCGAAAGATGAGGCAACAGCAAGTTAGAGTAAAATGCTATCTAAAAGGCCTGGGCCAATCTTTGCCAGCTAGTACCAAAGATATCAGATTTAGCAGCAAGAGAGCCACCCTGGGATTCCAGAGTCGGGGCACCCCAATTGAAAAGGCCCCGTGTCTTAGGTCATCACTCACCTTATTTAGTGAACAGAACAAATAGCCACTGAGAACAATCTGACTATCTGAGCAGGTTCACGTGGGAAAAGACCATCTGATCATTGTCTGATTGTCTGATCAGGATTGTCTAGTGCCCAGCCTTTGAGGACTTTAAAGAACCAGAACTTTGAGTTGTACCCAGAAATAGAAGATGTAGAAAACCACCCTCGCGCCATAAAACAATTTCAGGAGTAGTTCTAATCTTACCTTGACATGGTGAATGAGATGCTCTACTTCATTCACTTTGTATGTTTCTAGTCCCAGCTCCTTAGACAGTCGTAAGACTCGGTTTTGTGTTGGTCCCACATATGCTCCTCCTAGGTCCACGTACTTGCAGTGCTTATTCTGATAGGAGGAGTAAAAAATATTTATCTGTACAAACATTGAAACAAAAGCAGCAATATTGCCAGCCTCAATTTCTGCACAAAATACTAGGTATTATGCGATGCTGCGAACTTACTAATTCACAAGGCTACCCCTGAAATGGTGACAAAACCGCAAATACATGGCGTAGAGATAGATTAATAGCCCAATCCAATCTAATTCCCCACCCCCAGCCAATGCAGGTGTGCCAATGGAGCACATGTTCTGCATCCTAGGAGGGGAGGACAGTTGGAGAGATCCCCTCAGGGTAAGAAAACATTTGTTCACTTGCCTTGGGGAAAACCTCCACTTTCCCCATTGGTCTCCTTGGTCCAGGACCACCTATTCTGCTGGTGCAGGACACAGAAGTTTAAGGATGGAGGAAAGAGAAAGGGAGAGGTATAGTATTAGGCCGCATGCGAGTGCCACCTAACTTGCCCTCTCCCTCTCTTGTTCCACCTCCCTCCTGGCCCAGAACCTCCCCTATTTCTCCCCCTTCCATTCTGCCCCTTCCACCACCTGCCCCCAGCACCAACTGTTGACATGGTGCTATAACTCATATTTTGTGGTGCTGGTGAAGCATGTATGAATCATATTCAGAGCAGCCTCTGTACTGTACTTGTTTTCTGGACTGATGTGTTGCTAAGGGAACTTACTCTGACAGTGAATGTCCGGCCTCCCACCCTGTCTCGGGCTTCCAACACCACAACATCCAAACCGGAATCAAAGAGTAACTTGGCTGCTGAGAGACCTGAGGAATAAATGAAAATTTCCATTATTAATTATTAAAATATTATTAGTAACTATTTATATATCACTTTTCAACAAAAAAAAAGTTCACAAAGCGGTTTACAGGGGGGAAAAAATCAAAGAACTCAAACCCTAAAGACTCTTGTATCCCTTGTACTGCTGGCTCTAAGTGACACGAATGTGCCGCAAAGTATGTTTATGGCACTGGGGGAGAGGAAGTGCCGGCACTGGGAAAGCACCAGTCAGTGCTGGGCCTCAGCATCACACAGTAGGCCTGCCACTGCTCATCCAGCGCTGGCCAGTGGTAAGGTTTTTTGGGGAGAGGGGAAGTGAGGATATAGCCTTGTCATACTCCTTTCCCAATTTTAAACCAATCAGTTGTTCCATTTCCAGTTCTAGCTGTTGCTTCCTGGCCCGCATACAGGTTTCTCAGAAGACAGATCAGGTGGTCTGGTACTCCCACCTCTTCAAGAACTTGCCACAGTTTGTTGTGATCCACACAATCAAAGGCTTTGGCAAGTAGAAGTAGATGTTTTTCTGGAACTCTCTTGTTTTCTCCATGATCCAGCGAATGTTGGCAATTTGATCTCTAGTTCCTCTGCCTCTTCGGAAACCAGCTTGTACATTGGGTAGTTCTCGATTCACATACTGCTGAAGCCTAGCTTGTAGGATTTTGAGCATTACCTTGCTAGCATGTGAAATGAATGCAATAGTGCGGTTGTTAGAACAATCTTTGGCATTGCCCTTCTTTGGGATTGGAATGTAAACTGATCTTTTCCAGTCTTGTGGCCACTGCTGGGTTCTCCAAATTTGCAAATTGGCATATGGAGAGCAGCACTTGGACAGCATCATCTTTTAAGATTTTGAGTAACTCAGCTGGAACGCTGTCACCTCAACTAGCTTTGCTGTTAGTGATGCTTTCTAAAGCCCACTTGACTACACACTCCAGGATGTCATGGATTGTGCAATATACAGTAGTATAAAAGTATGGGTTTGCCCAGGAAGATTTTCTTTATATATACTTCTGCTCTTGGGGGAAAAAACAGCTTAGGAACAAAATTATATCACAACCTCGAATGCAAAAATGCAATATATGCTTCATTACAAAACTGCTTGCTTAAAAATAAAATTAGATTGAATCTACAAGTAAAACAAGAAAATGTAGTAACTTGGGGTGCAATCCTAACCAATGTTCCAGCACCAGGGTAAGAGCAATGCAGTCCCAAGATAAGGGAGCAAACATTCCCTTACCTTATAGAATCCTCCGTGAATGCCCTCCAATTGCAAGATGAAGCACATGCCCCATTGACACAGCTATGTCAATGCTGGAAAGTTGGTTAGGATTTGGGCCTTGGCCATTAAAGAGTTAAACCTTGGAACCTTCTATTATTGGATGGAGCTGGATTCTACCCTTGTTCCTTTTTGTTTCTAGTGTTCTGCCCTACAATAAAGATTCATGCTTGCTCAATTGCAATAAACAGTGTGTGATAGTTATTTCCTTTGGAATATGAGGCTCTATACAAAAAAACACTACGAACAGAATTGGATTGCTTTGGAAATCATGGAAATTCTGGAAATCATGGAAATTCTGGAAATCATGGTTTGGTGTGATGTCTAAATACAAAAAGGTATTGTTGTTGTTGTTGTTGTTCAGTCGCTAAGTCGTGTCCGACTCTTCGCGACCCCATGGACTACAGCACGCCAGGCCTCCCTGTCCTCCACTAGCTTCCTGAGTTCGCCCAATTTCATATTCATTGCTTCGGTGACACTATCTAACCATCTCATCCTCTGTCGCCCCCTTCTCCTTTTGCCTTCAATCTTTCCCAGCATGAGGGTCTTTTCTAAAGAGTCCTCTCTTCTCATCAGGTGGCCAAAGTATTGGAGCTTCAGCTTCAGCATTTGTCCTTCCAGGGAGCAATCAGGCTTGACTTCCTGGAGAATTGACCGATTGGATCTCTTTGCAGTCCAGGGGACTCTCAAGAGTCTTCTCCAACACCATAATTCAAAAGCATCGATTCTTCGACGCTCTGCCTTTCTTATGGTCCAGCTCTCACAGCCATACATGGCTACTGGGAAAACCATCGCTTTGACTATGCGAACCTTTGTTGGCAGGGTGATGTCTCGGCTTTTGATTAAGCTATCTAGGTTCACCATAGCTTTCTTCCCAAGAAGTAAACGTCTTTTAATTTCATGGCTGCAGTCACCATCTGCGGTGATCTTGGAGCCCAGGAAAATAAAGTCTGTCACTGCTTCCATTTCTTCCCCTCCTATTTGCCAGGAAGTGATGGGAGTGGTTGCCATGATCTTAGTCTTTTTAATGTTGAGCTTCAAACCAATTTTGACACTTTCCTCTTTCACCCTCATCAAAAGGTTCTTTAGGTCTTCCTCACTTTCTGCCAGTAGAGTGGTATCGTCTGCATATCTGAGGTTGTTGATGTTTCTCCCAGCAATCTTGATTCCAGCTTGTGAGTCATCCAGCCCTGCCTTCCTCATGATGTACTCTGCGTATAAGTTAAATAAGCAGGGTGACAATATACAGCCTTGTCGTACTCCTTTCCCAATTTTAAATCAGTCGGTTGTTCCATGTCCAGTTCTAGCTGTTGCTTCCTGACCCGCATAAAGGTTTCTCAGAAGGCAGATCAGGTGGTCTGGAACTCCCATCTCTTCAAGAACTTGCCACAGTTTGTTGTGATCCACACAATCAAAGGCTTTAGCATAATCAATGAAGCAGAGGTAGATGTTTTTCTGGAACTCTCTTGCTTTCTCCATGATCCAGCGAAGGTTGGCAATTTGATCTCTAGTTCCTCTGCCTCTTCGGAAACCAGCTTGTACATCTGGTAGTTCTCGATTCGCATACTGCTGAAGCCGAGCTTGTAGGATTTTGAGCATGACCTTGCTAGCATGTGAAATGAGTGCAATGGTGCGGTAATTTGAGCAATCTTTGGCATTGCCCTTCTTTGGGATTGGAATGTAAACTGATCTTTTCCAGTCTTGTGGCCACTGTTGGGTTTTCCAAATTTGCTGGCATATGGAGAGCAGCACTTGGACAGCATCATCTTTTAAGATTTTGAGTAATTCCGCTGGAATGCTGTCACCTCCACTAGCTTTGTTGTTAGTGAGGCTTTCTAAAGCCCACTTGACTTCACTCTCCAGGATGTCAGGTTCGAGCTCAGTGACTGTACCACTGTGGTTATCAGGAACATTTAGATCGGCCTTATAGAGTTCCTCTGTGTATTCTTGCCACCTCTTCTGAATCTCATCTGCTTCTGTTAGGTCCTTGCCATTTTTGTCCTTTATTGTGCCTACCTTAGCATGAAATTGTCCTTTGACATCTCCAATTTTCTTGAAAAGATCTCTAGTCCTCCACATTCTGTTGTTTTCCTCTATTTCTTTGCATTGCTCATTTAGAAAGGCCTTCCTATCTCTCCTTGCTGTTCTCTGGAAATCTGCATTCAGTTGGGTATATCTTTCCCTTTCTCCCTTGCTTTTGGCTTCTCTCCTTTCCTCAGCTATTTGTAAAGCCTCGTCAGACAGCCACTTTGCCTTCTTGCATTTCTTCCTCTTTGGGATGGTTTTAGTTGCTGCCTCCTGTACAATGTTACAGACCTCCGTCCAAAGTTCTTCAGGCACTCTGTCTACCAAATCTAAGCCCCTAAATCTATTTGTCACCTCCACTGTATATTCGTAGGGGATCTGATTTAGGTCATACGTGGAGGGCCTAGCGGTTTTCCCTACTTTTTTCAGTTTAAGCCTGAATTTGGCAAGAAGAAGCTCATGATCTGAGCCACAGTCAGCTCCAGGTCTTGTTTTGACTGCCTGTATGGAACTTTTCCATCTTTGGCTGCAAAGAATGTAATCAATCTGATTTCGATGTAGACCATCTGGTGAAGTCCATGTGTACAGTCGCCGTTTGTGTTGCTGGAAAAGGGTGTTTGCTATGACTAATGTGTTCTCCTGACAGAACTCTATCAGTCTTTGCCCTGCTTCATTTTGTACTCCAAGACCAAACTTGCCTGTTATTCCTCTTACCTCTTGACTGCCTACTTTAGCATTCCAATCCCCTATGATGAGAAGGACATCTTTTTTGGGTGTTAATTCTAGAAGCTGTTCTAGGTCTTCATAGAAGCGGTCAACTTCTTCCTCATCAGCACCAGTGGTTGGGGCGTAGACTTGGATTACTGTGATGTTGAAAGGTTTGCCTTGGATCCGAATGGAAATCATTCTATCATTTTTGAAGTTATACCCCAGTACTGCTGTTCTCGTTCTCTTGTTCACGATGAAGGCTACTCCATTTCTTCTAAGGGATTCCTGCCCACAGTAGCAAATATAATGGTCATCTGAATTAAATTCTCCCATTCCTGTCCACTTTAGTTCACTAACTCCCAGGATGTCGATGTTCAGCCTTGACATCTCACGTTTGACCACATCTAGCTTGCCTTGATTCATAGATCTGACGTTCCAGGTTCCTATGTAGTATTGTTCTTTGCAGCATCGCACTTTCCTTTCACTTCCAGACACATCCACAGCTGAGCTTCCTTTCAGTTTTGGCCCAGCTACTTCACTCTTTCTGGAGCTACTAGTACTCGTGTTCTGCTCTTCCCCAGTAGCATAATGGACACCTTCCGACCTGAGGGTCTCATCTTCCAGTGTCATATCGTTTAGCCTTTTTGTTCTGTAATCCATGGGGTTTTCTTGGCAAGAGTACTGGAGTGGGTTGCCACTTCCTTCTCCAGCGGACCACGTTTAGTCAGAACTCTCTGCTGTGACCTGTCCATCTTGGGTATAAAAAAAAGGTATAGTGATACAAGAATCCAGAGGCCGCTGCATTTAAAAATGAGAGTGCTGAGCAGTTGGAAAACAGCAGCAGACAAAGAGTACTAAACCAAAGTTTGCTTGATAAATGTTTTGGGTTCTAAACTATGGCTAGCACAAACCATAGTTTGGCATGATGTTTGAGCTCAGGGACTGAGTGTCCTGCGGCACTCAACAAATTTAAATCCGATTTGTACAAGAGATTGCATACCAGCAAAATGCATACAAAGAATTGACAAGGATAGGTCTTTGCACAAAGGGCACTGTAGTGTTTAGACGGTTATTAAGCCAGGCAAAGGCAGCAAACCTTCATGTGTAGCTATGACAACCGGCTATCAAACAGAAATTGTGATGAGACCAGCTTCCAACCGTTTTTACAATGCAAGTTTAATCTGCAGAAATTGCCTCTCTATCATACAGCAATCTGTATGCAAATTACTGTATGACTGAAATGTCAGCAATTATTTGATCTTGGCCTTTTGCATTCCAGGTTGTTGTTTTTTTAAATTTTTTTCAACCATTATGGACTAGTGTATTAGTGACACATTTCACTACCAAGAACATCAGATAGAAGCATCTTGGAAATAAAGCAAATAGTAACCATAATAGCCTTTATCAAATCAGAGACAAAAAAAAAGTAACAGTATCTCTTGTGTGAGGCTGCAAAATGTGAACTTTGAGTGATATTCTGTATAAGACTGGAGGTGGTTCATAGTTTTTCTTTTTAAAAAAAAAATGTTGTGCCAGACTTAGACTCAGTGGAATGTAAAAATGTTCCTTTTGCCCCACTGTCACTTCAAGTCAAGCAACTTTCGAAACCCATACAACAAAGGCATATGTCGACTGGCATACATGCCAGAAGCAAGGATCCCTTTTCCAAACCAGCACCAATTGTCTGAAAACACAACTGAACATCTGCAGCCCATGTGATAGTCTCATTATGTACTATGTATGCATGTAAGTAGCTGGGATATTTGCTTCATCACACATTTGCTTTGGTTAAAAGGTAAAGGTTTCCCCACGACCGAATGGTCTAGTCGTGACCGACTGTAGGGGGTGGTGCTCATCTCCGTTTCAAAGCCTGTAGAGCCGGCGTTTTGTCTGAGGACAAGCTTCCTTGGTCATATGGCCAGCATGACTCTACGCCGTGGTGCATGGAACACCGTTACCTTCCCACCGAAGTGGTTCCTATTTATCTACTTGCATTTAGGTGCTTTCGAACTGCTAGGTTGGCAGGAGTAGCTTTGGCTGCACCAATGCTATATAGACATTCTGGGAAACCAACCAGACTGAACTGTGTTGCAATTATTTCCATCTCTTTGCTAAGACTGGCAAGTGGCTACTCAGAAATGAAGAAAGAGGTCACTGTTATTTACCCAGAGATGCCCTGCAGGATCAGTATCTCTTGCAAACTGCCCTTCCATTAAATGGAGGAGCCAGCCCTTAGATCCATTTTACTCCATGTAATGATCAAAACATCCCCCAAACCTGGTTATGCAGGTCAGATGCAACCACACTTATATGTTACGAACTCCCTTGAAAGCAGGGGCGTAACAAACTTTTGAGCTCAGTAAACTAGAAAGAAACAACAAAGCCTGCATTTTACAAAAGCCTAATCTCTTTTGTTCACAGTTAGAAAGCTATTTCCCAAGCGTGGATTTTCTCTGAAAGACCCAAGGTTCTGTTTATTACATTACTTTGCCGGAAACTTGCATTTAATAGCATTGGGATCATTAGAGCAGTCAGCACAATCTAAATCCGATTACTGTGCTGCTGAGAGATATTGAACCTGGCAAGAGATCCCTTCACCTCTGGTCTTGCTCACTATCAATCACTCAGAGGAGCTTCTGCTAAGAAAGTGGTGCTAAAACCACTCTGCTTTCATTTCCATGTTGCTTTCGATTCTCCATTCTGTTTCTCAAAGTTGGAAAAGACTCTTTTTTCTGTTTTAAAAGAGTGGCTCTCCGCATGCAAGAATTGTAACTTGTGCAACCTCACAAGGAAAGGTCAACTATGAAAGGAACTGTAGTTTAGAGGGGAGATGCACTAAAATTGAAGGGCTCCAAGCTATCATGAAATCTCATGTGAAAGGGCAGGGCGGAGGGAAGTGAGGAGTGCAGTTTTAGAGCATGGACAGAAGCAGAGAGAAACTTAAAAATAAGAAAAGCTATGCTCATCAGGTTTTACCAGTCTTTTGAAAAACCAGCTAAGCATTCCAATAAAAATCTCCTTTTCTCTGAAACTTCATATTGCACTGTGACTTTTACTGTAAAGAAATGGCAATGTTTTCCTTTCCCTGATAAGTGAGCAAGAGGCACTTTTTCAAGTGGTGCTCCTCTTATATTTAGCAGAGGAAGAGTAACTGTCCCTATTCACCCCTGCGCAGTGCCTTTTCTAGTGGCTGTTGCTGGTGGGGTTCTGCATTTTTTTTTTAATATTGTGAGCCCTTTTTAATATTGTGAGCCCTTTTGGGTCAGGGAGCCATTTAACTCTTTTTTTTTTGTTTTGTTTTTTTTTGCCTGTAAACCACTTTGTGAACTTTTTGTTGAAAAATGTATAAGTATTGTTTGTTTGATGGATGGATGGATCCTTTCAACACTTCACAGCAATGACTCATTTCAAATAATAGCACATACATTTTTTTTAGAGGACATCATTTCAGCCATAATGAAACCAGTCCAGAATCGACTTGTCCCGGCAAAACTAGCTCTATCCAGACATTCAAAATGAGCAGTGAACGCATAGTTGTGGGAAGCAGAGTTGAAGTGGCTAGCTTCCACCAACCTACATGCCTTCAGACTGAACATACATAACTGAATATGCATAAGCGTCTCTTCCCACATTCACAACCAAATCCTAAGTAAGGCCAACATAACAGGGCTTTATCCTAAAGCCCATTGGGAGGCAGCAGCAGCAATGTGTGGGACAAGGAGAGGTATTCCCCTTGCACCCACATAAGTCCCGGTCGCCCCTACGGGCCTGCTCGTATCTGTGCCTGCTGTTTTGTAGGCGCAGAGGAATGTGGACAGGAGCGGCCTGAATCAGGACCTTCTTGGCTGGGGATGGGCTTTAGGGTACGGCACTATGGCCGCCTTGCATCACAACCCCCGTCACCGCCCACTGTGATGCCCAGTTACACCCCCAGAATGCCTCTGGAACGCCCTCGCGGTGGCCCTGCGCCGACCGAGAGACATCGATGCTTGACTGGTGCAAGGCCGGTGCTACCGACAGTTGCGGCGGTACCCAAGCGCCGGCACTGCTGCTTGCGCCAGTCCAGCACCACAGTGCCGACGCGGACACACTTGATGGCATGTTTGCAACAGTGTTCAGCCGGCGCAAGAGCTTAGCATCGGCGCAACGGGGGTACAGGATTGTGCTCTCAGAAACCCTGGAAAAGCAAGGTTCCCAAATGCACAAAGAGACCTATAAAAAATAATATCCCTGCAGACACTGGACTGCAAAGTCTCTCCCATGCACATACATTCAATGTGAATTTGAATTAATCTATGGAACTCCTTACCACTGAATGCTGTGATGACACTTGGACTAGATGCCTTTAAAAGGAGATTGAAAGGATTTACGGAGGGAAAAAATCCATCACAGGTTACAAATTATAATGATTCTATGCAGTCTTCAGGTTTTAGAGATAGTGTACCTTTGAATGCCAGTTGCAAGGGAGTAAAAACAGGGTACAGGTATAGTGCTGTCTTTAGTGCTCCAAAAGATATCTGGAAACTGGACTAGATGGGCACATAGGGCCTGACCCAGACAGGCTCTTCTTATGTTCTTATAGTTCGGACATCTGCATAGAGCTGGTGAATGGTGCACTCAGTGGGGGTGAAAGGTGATACAGGCAGCCCAATCCTGAGCTGCCCGGCTCCTGTAAGAGCAGCGGTAGCAAAGTGGCTATGGCTGCATCCTGCGGGACCCCCCCCCCCCGGGGAAAACCCTGGCCCCCACAATGGGACTCCTCGAGTCTCCGCCAGCTATGTTGCCAACGAAGAAGCAAGGAGCCCCATTTCAGGCTGCCCGGCCCAAGGCAGAGTGTTGGATTGGACAGTGGAATCCACTACTGGGTCCCATCCAATCCCTCACACAGACCCAATCATCCCTTCCCTGCACCCAGTTCTACCCGCTCTCCATCTCTCCCCCCTCCCAAAAAAAAATACTTATGGGCTGCTGGCGCTGCTGGAGCGCTGCCAGCCCAACTTTTGGGCACTGAGGCCAGGTGCTCACAAGGACCAGCCCAGCGCCAGCATTCCTTCCTCATACAGTGTCATGAATACGCTTTCGAGCACATTTGCAACACTTTTAGCTGGCGGCACACATGTATTCCCAGCGATAAGGCTTTTGCATCAGGCCCTCACTCTGGGAACAGCCTGGGAAGAACTTAAGAAACATTCTGACATTTTTGTTCAGTGTTACAATAGCTACATATTTGGCCCTACTAAAGAGTGAAATGACCAAAACAGACGGAGAGCTTTGAGAACACAACTGAGAACACACAGAAAAATAATAATACACACACACACACACACACACACACACACAGAGAGAGAGAGAGAGAGAGAGAGAGAGAGAGAGTTAATTTGGTCTCATGTCTCAGTGCAAAGCTGAGTGAAAAGATATTATGTATCTTACTTTAATACTTGATATTTCTATGGTAGGTCCCTAACATTAAAATCAAACTGATCTTGAAGATATGTAGATAATTAAAATGTGCGGCAAAAACTGTTTGATCAGCTGCTTCAGAGAGCTGCAAATCAAGCAGACTGGATTCAATTCTTTATCTGGGGAGCCTGAATAACGGATAAGGAGCAGCTGGCCAAGAACCAAGGGGTTATGACATTCTCTTCCCTGATCAAACAAGAAGAACAAAAACCCACCAGGCAGGTGATAGACAAGAATATGCAGAACATTGTATAGCAACGTTACAAAGGCAAAAAAGGTCCTATAGTTGCCTAACATAAAAAAAGAAAGGAAAACAGCTCAACTGCCCATGTTAATTAGAAGTGCCATATGTTCATCTGAACCACATAATTGGTTCTAGGATGCAATCCTAACCTGGAGTTAGGTTGGCACAGTCAGGCCAGCAAAGTTTGGCCGGCACAAGGGACACCGTAAAGGATGTTTGGACCACTCTCGGAGTCAGAGAAGCCAGCACACAGGCCTCTCTGACTCTTGAGAGTGGCCCAAATACGCTTTACAGTGGCCCTTGTGCCAGCCAAACTTTGCGGGCCTCACTGTGGTGGCCTAACTCCAGGTTAGGATTGCACCCTTAATGTGCTACACGTATGCAAGCAATGTTAGAAACAGGCTTTTGGGATGGATTTCTGTGTTTCTTACATTGAAAAAATAGAGGAACATCTGGATACAATGTTTATGACAACATTAACTGAAATAGTCAAAGTGAGGGAGCAGACAACTGGAAATCGGTTCATTGAGAAATGGGAATTTATACTGTTTTAAAACATGTCCAGTGCCCTGTAAAATACAGTATAAGGCGTACCGCCCACGTTGGTGTCGCAAGAGGTGTCTTATGGCACCTCCAGGGCTGGCAGTAAGCCGTTACCGCTGGTGCTGGCTGACCGCCAGGCCAACCCTGGTCATGTACTGCCCGGAAGCAGCACCGCAGGCTGGCGAGTGGTGAATACGTCGGCCATCGGTGGATACCATACCTTTTTTAAATATAGAGAAATAGAACGATTACTAAGAGCACAATCCTAACCTGGAGTTAGGCCGGCACAATTAGGCCAGCAAATTTGGTCAGAACAAGGGCCACCGTAAAGTGAGTTTGGATCATTCTCAGAGTCAGGGCTGATGGTGCACATCTGTGTGCTGGCCTCTCTGACTCCAAGAGTGGTCCAAACATATTTTATTGGATCCCTTGTGCCGGCCAAGCTTTGCTGGCCTAACTGTGTCGGCCGAACTCCAGGTTAGGATTGCGCTCTAAGTGGCATAATGTGCTATTAGGAGTCCTGCCCCAATCCTGCCCCAACCACCATTGCAGCAGTGCCAAAATGACTACTGCTGCATTCTGCCGCGGCGGGGGCAAAGAGAGTGGCAGAAGACTTTACACTCTTCCCCTCAACCTCCACTGCCACTAGCTCCATCTGCAGTTTTCATACTATACTTGAATTTTTCAGGTTCATACTCTAGTCACATGCCTGAGTCCTTTACACAGATGACTCAAGTCTTCAAGAGTCAGCAAAAAACATGTGTTTTGTTGTGACTCGACTTGACTCAAGTTCTTATCCCTGGAAATTAAAACGTTTATGATCAGTTCAGTCACTCTCAAACAGCATTGTCAACACATTTAATTCACAGATGGTACTGAAACGTTGGAAAGGGGCCTTTCCTACCAATAACCTAAAAAGCAAGGCAAAACTAAATTACATAAACACATATCATCAGGAAAGTGAAGAACATCCTGGAGCTCAGAAGTAATCTAGAGGAAGGGAAAGATAAACAGTAAAATAAATTATACTTGATTATCTTTTTTTAATGGCTCTACTAAAAGATTTGTAAAGAGAAATAGTACAGATTAAGTATTCCTTATCCGGACGACATGGGGCAGGAAGGTATATGGATGTCTGGATTTTGGTATAATAGCCTAAATACAATGAGAAATAGTTCTTTTGCTCTTTTTACTGTTACCCATACAGGTTACTGTTACCCATACACAGGCTACTTCGGAGTACCGGGTGCAAGGGAGTGGTAACAGGATCCAAGCATCTTGTTGTCTCATGCCTCCCTGGGGCACCTGGTGGGCCGCTGTGAGATACAGGAAGCTGGACTAGATGGGCCTTTGGCCTGATCCAGCGGGGCTCTTCTTAAGTTCTTATGCAGGTATCTATTGGCCTCTTTTAACCTTTGTCAACAATATTTGTAGAGGTACACAAGATAAAGCAGAGAATAGAATTTGCATTCTGTACCTGCAATAGACATAGGAATGAGCACAAAACCTTCTACACTACCGAAAAAAGTCTTGGACAAAAGTGTCTGGATTCTGGATGTCTGGATAAGGAGTAAATATCTGTAAAACACATCCCTCAAAATGCTGCCTGGATATCTTACAGTCACAAAGCAGTGCCAGCTGGTAAACAAGATAGTGTGGGGCTAACCCTATCCAACATTTCAGTGCTAATGCAGCCGTGCCAGCAAGTCATGTGCTGTATTCGGGGGGGGGCAGTCATGGAGACCACCTCAAAGTTAGGAATGTTTGTTCTCTTAACTCGGGGCTGCATTGCAGCTGCATTGGCGCTGACCAGTTAGATAGTATTGGGCCCTGCAAGAGTGTCTGGCAATATACAAGCAGATTTCCACACTATGTGCACTAATATTTGCTGTATTGAGTAAGCTTAGGAGTAAGTTGACTCTTTACATCAGAGTCAACCTTGGAACACTGGCCATTATCAAATGCTGACAAATATGAAGGCAAATGTATTCTGATGGCCCAATCAACTAATAATATTCAATACAGCATTTTTATCTATAGAATGGGAAAGTCAAGTTCAACTGCCAGCATTAGTACAACAGAAGTCCAAAAGTGACATCAAAGACCTAATTAGTCTTTGAAGTACATTACAGGAAAAAGATACATCTGTACTCTACAAATATATTTAGGGGGCCTAATAAATAAGGTTGCTAAAATGGTTGCTATTTAACCACATACCATGAAGTATATGGTTTTGTTATTGGGAGTTTATCCCATTCTTTCTTCTTAGCTTCCTATGGAATACCTTTCAGTTATTTTACGGTTACCTGCAACAAAAGCCGTTTCAATGTCTTTGACCACACACGCGTGGGTTCATTTGGAGGGAGAAAGGGAAGCTATGGGGGAAAACACTGAGGTTATTTTGGAATGTCAGTGGACCAAAAAAATCAAGAACAGCAAATGCAACTCACAGGCAACTAGGTTTGAAAAGCAGTTATGCTCAGTAACGTTTTCATACTGTTTCTAGGACACCACCTTAGGTACATACCAAGATTGCTAATCTTTATATTAGTCTAAAATGTTTCAGAAATATTAGCTTTTGTGGGTCATGCATATTTCTTAGGCAATGGAAGCCTAAGGATATCACAAGAGCAATAAAATTACTCTCCACAAGACCAAATCCGTTTACAAATACCAGTGGGGCAGGGCTGGCACTGGCAGTATTTAATCCAGTAACTCCATTATAGTAATTAACCTCTGTGAGAAAGGACATAAACAATGCTGAGTGCATTCATGCACCAATTATAAAAATATATCATGGGTGCTCTCCTGTAATAAATAGACACGTAGCCATGAAGCGTAAGTAACACAACAGCAAGACTTAGGGTCAATCCTTACTTGGAGTTAGGCCAGCACAGTTAGGCCAGCAAAGTTTGGCTGGCACAAGAGCCACTGTAAAGCAATTTGGACCACTCTCAGAGTCAGGGAGGATGGTGCACGTAATGGAGTCAGGGAGGATGGTGCAGGAGTGGTCCAAACATACTGTACTTTACGGTGTCCCTTGTGCCAGCCAAATTTTGCTGGCCTAACTGGGCTGGCCTAACTCCAGGTTAGGATTGTGCTCTTAAGGTGAACATTGAGCAAGTTTAAATGGGGATATGAAGAATCAATCAATAGAGGTAAGCCAGCATTCCTCGTAGATCAGCCAAATGTAAAGCCTGGACATGTTTCACAAAGCAAGGCAGGTCTTATCTTTCTTTTGGAGTATACTTGCACCACCATCAGGTATTTCCTTCTCCAGAAGGTCAAGCTATTCCCTCCTATCCACACGAACCAAAATAAAGAGCACAGCATTCCTCTTAGATCTGCCAAATGTGAGGCCACGACATTGTAAGACAATGCAATGCAAGACATGTCTTTCCTTTAGGGCAGTGTTTCTCATTACATACTGTGGATTGGGACCTCCCAGTGGGTTGCAAGCCAATTTTTGGTGGGTCATGAAGTTTTTGAAATGTTAAACATATCTGTAGATGTAGCAGTCACAACAGCTTACACAACAGAGTAAAGCAAGCAAGCCTATCATGTGAGGAGCAAACTGAGGCCCCTATTGCTGGATAGATCCACCAGCAGAGACAGCTTTACCCTGCCCCTCGAAATGGGGGATTCTTTACAGCCAGATCTGCCACGGCCCTTCGTGAGCAACTATTTCCCATGTTCAACTGTCCGTTCATCACACAGAACATCAGAAGCAAGTGCTATTGCTACAAAGTTAGGCTTTTTTTAAAGGGTTTCAGGGATGCATCCTTGGGAGATGCTAGTGCACGAATAATATTTATGCATTTATGTATAGTATTTTTATCCTGCCTTTCTCCCTGAAGGGACCCAAAGATTAATATCATTAATCATGCACACAAATGACATGATTAATAGTGCACCAGCATTTCCCAAGGACGTATGTATCCCTGAAATCCTTTAAAGAGAATCTAACTTTATAGCAATAGGGAAAATCCTGCAAAGAAACTTAAACCACGTTTGAGCTTGCTCAAACCAGCCTCCACTTAAAAATCTTGTATGGAAAGAGAATCTTCATCTTACCCAGAAAACTCATACTGAAACATTCATACAATCGTGGAACATTTAGAGAGCCCAAGACTACATCTGTTTTAGGCATAGCAGGTCTGGAGCTATTTTAGCTATTTTGTAGAACAATTTGCAATCTAAGCTAAAGGGGTAGGGCAGCTTCATAGTTTTGTATTTTTTAAGTAAAAAACAGAACGTTAGATCTTCCAGTTGCACTGTTTCACCCAAGACACTTGCTGCAAAGTGTTATCTCACATTAATTTTGAATCAGGCAAAGTGGAAACATGAGGTCCCTAATAAGTGAGAATAATTTCAACAATATTTTCCCATCTACTGAAAACGTACTGAACACTTTTCCTTTTGCCTCAGTTGAGTTACTAAACATCTTCCTCTCAAAGGCATATTAGAACACAGAGCTATGAATAACTGGATCTTCCTATAGGAACGCAAGATAATCCAAGGACTTCAGGATGAATGACAATTGATTCAACATGCACAAGTCTAATTCAGCTGGATAGGGAAAAAAAACCCAACCCAGTTTGAAAAGTGGATTAGGCCTCCATTCACAAGGAAGAGGGAAATCATGGGCACAGAGAGTTCAAGTTGAAGAGCCTTCTCCTGTGCATGGTTACATTATCTATTCTTCTCCATGTTTACGCTAATTTGAACAAGAATCACTCCCAGGTCATTAAAGAATCTAAATGTTGGTGGTGTGGGACATTTCTATCTTGCATATGCTTTCGCTAATGTCCTGTAATAACTGGCTTTGGGGGGGGCGATGTGATTAGTACTATAAATATCGTTTTACAACAATCATTACTATTTCGTGATATGTACTGTATATGCTATTCTTCATTATTTACCTGTAACTTTTGTCTGTGTTTTCTGTTGACTATGAAATGGACTCTCTGTGTCTGTATAACGGCTAAAAGGATGAAATTGCAAAATTGGAAGGAAAAAACCTCACCGACTATTTCTCAGTGGATGGATTGTTAAACTCATCAACTTTCAGACAAATGGCATATCAACACCAATGAAGATGGGATATATATATACACATGAGTCTATTTGGAAGCCATTTCTCGATAAAGCATTTACAAGTATGTGAAGTGTGCAATTTAAGTAATTATTATGCTCAATGGCCTATATATCTTTGTTATCTTCTTAAATCGCGGTTAGTTGCATTCACGGTACACATGCATTTAGTGGTGCACTTTTCAAGAGTTTTTGTGTTTTTATATGTGTGTTAATGCGCTTTGTTTTGTACACTTTTTTTGCATGCAAAAACTCAAATGAAGGGGATTCAACAGGAATCACTCCCAGGACTGCAGATGGGCAGCCCGATCCTGGCTTGCCTGGCCTTAAGGCAGCCAGGCAGCTGCAGGAGGCTCTGTGGGAGAAGGGGAAATTCATCCCCTTTCCCCACGGTAAGGGTGCAGGGCAGGCAAGTGGTCTACTCGCTTCTGCGACTACTATTTAGCCGGCGTAGAGGCGAGGGCCACCTGGCCCTACACAGAGGTCAGGAGCGGTGACAAACGTCACCACCCATCCCACCCTCCCACTCCGCCCCTCCCCCAACCCAGGAACACCGTCCTGTCCCACCCAAAAAACCCACAACACCGATGGCCGACGTATTCACCACTCGCCAGCCTGCGGTACTGCTTCCGGGCAGTACATGACCAGGGCTGGCCTGGCGGTCAGCCAGAGGTGCCTTAAGACATCTCTTGCGACACCAACGTGGGCGGTACGCATTATACTGCATTTTACAGGGCACTGGACACGACAGTGATTAACAATCCAAGCGCTGTATCCCTTACAGAGGCTGTTGGATTGATTGTAGATGATTAAGCAATATTACTCAAATATCAGAAGTATGTTTCCAAAGAAAATGACTGAAGTATACATGGTGGAGGGGGTAGAAAGTGATAGAAAGCATCAAAGAGTTCATAAGTCATATTTTACCAGTTTCCCTTGTTGTTAGGTTAAGCATTCCACCCATGCCCCAAACAAGGTTGGGCTAGGGCTTGAACCAGGAACTGGGGAAAACACATGCACTCACTGCTGGGGTGGGAAGATATCTTTAAATCACTACTGGAGCTACCAGTAGCTCTAAGTGACCTTCTGCCTAAACCTAGTCTATGCTCTTAGACTGGGAAGATCCAGGTTCAGACCTCTGCTCAGCCATGAAACTCACTTCATGGTTCAAACCACTATACAGCCACAAAGTCCAGTTTTTAACTTTGAGCTAGTCATGATCTCTCAGACAAACCTGATTTGTGAGACAGACAAACCTGATCTCTCTCACAATTGTGAGCAACAGTCCAAAAATGCAAGGACTCCCCTTTGCCGAATGTAGCAGATGGATAATGGAAGAGCACAAGCCTCATTCCCATTCCGCAGATGCAAGTTCCATTAGCATCAAAGTGTCTTCCTTCCAAACAGCACGTTTACAATTAGATTACTCAGATGTCAAATGTGATGCTGAAAGTCTGTTTAGTGTTATATACTCTGACAGACAAAAACGCAGGTGTCTGTGACAAAAATACTGACGATGATTGCTTTATATTAGATATATCATGTTAATAATCTTAGCCTTCCTTAAAGCTAGTCAAACAAAATACAACATAATTTGAATACTCCTGGGTAGGCTCCCTTCTAAGCAAAACAGGAGACTTCTGTGCTTCATGTCTTCTTTGCATATTGTGCTATTTCAATATTAGATAGACGCACCAAACATGAGTCATTTATTCTTTCCAGGATAACGTGCGAAAAGGGAACTAGTGCTGACATGCACTTCTGATGCTCTAGAGCTGACTGGAAAGGGTGTCCATATTTCATCATTTTGAATCACTAACCCTGGAAAATGACCATTCCATTTTCATACATTGAATTGCTGAAATTTGACACATCTGCTGGGTCATTATGAGAAGGTGTAAATCTGAAGTTACATAAGAACATAAGAAGAGCCCTGCTGGATCAGGCCAAAGGGCCATCTAGTCCAGCTTCCTGTATCTCACAGTGGCCCACCAGGTGCCTAAGGGAGCTCAGTAGACAACAAGATGCTTGCATCCTGTTGCCACTCCCTTGCACCTGGCATTCTGAAGCAGCCTATTATGGGTAATTAAGTTCCATAGCTTAATTACCCACTAGGTAAAAAACTATTTCCTTTTACCTGTTTTAACTCTCCCAACACTCAATTTCAGTGGATGTCCCCTGGTTCTGGTATTGTGAGAGGGAAAAGAACATACCTTTATTGATTCTATCCTTCCCATGCATAATTTTGTATGTCTCAGTCATGTTTCCCCTCAGGTGCTTTTTTTCCAGACTGAAAAGCCCCAAATGCTATCTTTCTTCATAAGGGAAATCCAGCCCCGTAATCATTTTTGTCGCTCTCTTCTGCACCTTTTCCAGCTCCACTATGTCCTTTTTGAGATATGGTGACCAGAACTGTACTCAATACTCTAGATGTGGCCTTACCACTGATTTGTACAATGTCATGATAATATTGGCTGTTCTATTCTCAACCCCCATTTTTAAGTTTCAAACCTTAAACTATTGGCTGAACAAAGATTTTTGTGTGCCAGTTGTTCATTAACTGCCATGATCCACAGCAGCAGAGTTTGAGAGTGCAATCCTAACCTGGAGTTAGGCCAGCATAGTTAGGCTAGCGAAGTTTGGTCGGCAAAAGGGCCAGTGAAAAGTATGTTTGGACCACTCTCGGAGTCAGAGAGGCCAGCACACAGACGTGACCCATCCTCCCTGACTGAGTGGTCTAAACATGCTTTACAGTAGCCCTTGTGCAGGCCTAATTTTGCTGGTCTAATTCCAGGTTAGGATTGCGCTCTTAATCTTCAGTCAACATGAAAACACATGATAACAAATTTTTACAGAAAGTTAGGTAATGTTGGGTAACCAATTGTATTGGAAAAGGCAGGAGATACCCCAAGGAGATAGGGAATGGTATCAGCAATGGCCCCTTGTCCCAGATAAACCAGTGATTACAGGGTTAACCCCCAAGGTCTTTGCAAGCCTCAGGAGCACAGCTATAGGCTGATGAGGCCCCTGGCTATGAAGGGAGGCCAGCACAGGTGCAGATGGGTGTGGCTGATAGTAAAGCCTGCCCACTGATTGGCTGGCCTCAGTATAAAGCTGGATAGGTGCTAGGGGATGGTACCCTGTATAGGTGCTGGAGGCAGAGGCGGATCTAAGGGGGAGCAAATCTGTAAGTTTTGCAAGAAGCCTTACCTTGCAGTGGAAAACACTCCTCTCCTGCACTGTTCTAGCCAATCCTCACAGGGAACAGCAACATCTTGGCGTTGCTTACTGGCTGCAGCAGCAAGGGAGAGGAGGGATTTACATGACAGGGTAAGGCTTCTTGCAAAACTTACAGATTTGCCCCCCCTTAGATCCGCCTCTGGCTGGAGGATGGGACCTGGATAGGTGCTGGAGGTTGGCACCAGATAGGTGCTGGATGGATGGACTGCTGGCTGGACTGCCTGCCTGAAGGACTGAGGAACTGGATAAGGTAAGGTTGTTTTGGGACCACTGGGAATTGTTGTATGTCTGCCACGCCCCTGGAGCCACCAAGTGGAGGAGGCAGTTGTGGCTTAGGCAACCTGACTACGTATTGTTTGGTGGTGGGGTTAGTTGGTGCTAGAATTAAGGTAGTTTGGAGCCAAGCCAGTGATGAGGGCAGTCTGGAGAAGGCTGGCCAGCCGGTGATCCCAAGCAAAGCTGCTGGAAGAGAGGAGGCCCAGTGGGTGAATGAACCCCCTCTCTCTTGCCTATCTCTGAGGCTGCTCTAGAAGGGAAACTAGCTAGCCTAGTGTGGGCATTTGGGCCCTTGGGGTGGCCTGGCAGGGAATTTGGCAGAACACCAATGTTGCCAAATGTGAGACAGATGACAAACATGAACCCCTATAGTCAATAATGGAAGATCTGGAAAAACATTTATAGATCTAACATGGTTTGTTCCAATACCTTGCCACAGAAGTGCCAAGATTTTATTTAGGGCACAATCCTATACTGTGCTGGAATGGCAAGGCCGGCCAGCCAATGCCATAACCTAGCACAGTATAGGTGAGGCTGGAGACTTCCCTACAGTAAGAGAGCACACCCTTACCATAGGGGAGTCTCCAGCCTCCCCTATGTGCTCCTCAGATCTGCACCTGCTAAAGAGCAGGTGCAGATCCGAGGAGACCGCGGGGCCCGAATCAGAGCCGCATGGCCTCACAGATGGGATTAGGATGTGGCCATATGGCCATCTCCCAAGCCTCCCATGTCCCGCCCAAGTCCCGCCCCCGCCTCCCTCCCTCCCTCCCTCCAATCCCCATGCCACCTCGGCACGGAGGCTCCCTTGCGCCGACCGGCTTCAGTTGGCGAGAGAGAGGCTCAGCGAGGGCGCAGCAGGTCCTGTTGCTTGAGTGCTGACGTGGGGGTGCAGATCAGCACCCCTGCATCAGCGCTAAGTGCGCAACCCTGTTGCACCAACGCTGCACTTTCTATAGGATTGCGCTGCCCAAGACATGCAGCATAAATCTGCACAGGTTTACTCAAAAAAAAGCCCCACTGATTGCCGCCTTGTTGATAATATTCAAGGGAGATATATATCATTTAGCTCAATTTGACGTATTTATTTTATCACCAGAACCAAGGGACATCCATTAAAATTGTTGGGAGAGTTATAACAGACAAAAGAAAATACTTTTCAAACCAGTATGTGATGAATCTGTGGAACTCCATGCCACATAATATGGTGATGGCATTTGGCCTAGATTCCTTTAAAAGGGGTTCAGATGGATTTCTGGAAGAAAATTCCACTACAGGTTATTTTATTTAATTAATTAATATCAGTATTTATAGACTACCTTTTTAAAAAATATAAAAGCATTCAAGGGCAGTTTACATAGGCAGGCTAGTCTAAACCACCATTTTTCAATGGGTTTTTTACAAATATATTCTGCAATTCTCAGACTTCTCAGTCTCAGGTGTTTCCTTCACCGTGTGGTTATCTCAAGCCATGATGGGAATGCTAAACATTCCGGTTTTAGAAGTGGCTACCTCTGGGTGCTAGATGCAAGGGAGAGGCAAAAGGGTGCAGATGTTGTGTGGTCCCTGAGGCTTCTGGTGGGCCATTGTGTGACACAGGAAGCTGGACTAGGGGCCTTTGGCCTGATCCAATGGTGCTCGTCTTATGTTCTTATTTTGACTGTCTAGACACCATCTTACAACCCAGAACCCTAATAATATTATTAACGGTAGGACTTACCCTGGGGTAAGCCCCAGCCACCTCTATGGGGCTGCTTGGTTCTGTAGCTGCTATATACTATACCTGCTATATATATGCTGTACCTGGCATAATAACCAGATCCTGCCTCCTCCCCCTCCCTGGGCCTCTTCGCCCCCAGTGTCTCTGTCCTCCATCCACCCTGTTCCACCCTCACTCTGCCCCCTCCCTTCTTCTCCCTGCCCTGAAAAGCCCCCATGCTGGATAAAATTAGCTGGCATTGGGTAGCTTACCTCCACCTATCCACAGCATTGCTGGGCTAATACTGATGCCTCCATTGGCCCAGTGCCCATTCCGCCAACACAGACATGAGTATGTACTATTACTGGCATGCCTTACAGCAGTGGAAATCTTACCTATTTGTTGGGGGGGGGGTCACTTGTTCCCAGGTGCTGCACCAGTGGAGGGGAGAAGGCAGTGTGGAGGCACGAGGCTCTGCCAGCAGTGATGACAATGAGCAGCATTTTCCTTCCCACCCGCCCCATAAATGGAGATATTCTGGACACTGGGTTTGTGGTGTAGCGGTGCAGGGGGCAGGGAGCTGGTGCAGGCGGTGGTGATGATTGGACCTGCACCAGGGCAGAGACCCAGGTAGGTCTGCCACTGCCTTACGGCACATTTACTACGGCACTGGGCAGATACAAGTGGCCCAGCGCCACTTTACGATGGCATCCCAGATCTAATAGGCCTAAACTGCACAAGAGGAGATTACTGTTGAAGATCAAGAGGAATTTCTTAACAGTAGGAGCTGTCCAACAATGGAACAGGTTACCAATTCATCCTCGCTGGAAATCTTCAAACAAAAGTTCAGCAGAAACCTTTTGGGGATGCTCTAGAGAGGGTTTTCCTGCTTCCAGTTGCTGGTTGGACTGGATGGCCTTGAAGGCCCCCTCCAATTCTATGATTCTATAAATGCGAGATACTAGGTGGTTAGGTAGCTTGCCACTTTATGACACATCAGCCATAATATATCAAAGATACAGTCTTAAGAATACCACGTAGGGATAATGAAATACATATGACAGCGCAATCCCAGGCTGCCTGTAGCGTCGACACAATGTCATTGCATCAACACTACAACATTAACGCCAACATGGGGGCACCGAGCAGCTCCCCCGCGTCAGCACTAATGCACCGAGATTGGCGCTGCATGAGCCGGCTGGTGCAGGGGAGGCACCATACTGGCGCGACGGAGGGAGTGGGTGGGGGGAGGGCGTTTCTGGGCGGGCTGTGGACAGGCTGGCAAGTGTGCTCGTCTGGAAGGGGGGTGGGCCCATGATTCGTACATAAGGCCAAATCCTAGACCCGATCGGGAGGCCGCGTGGCCCCAATTCGGGCTGCGTGGCCTCCTCGGATCTGCACCTGCTATTTTGCAGGTGCAGATCCAAGGAGTGCATTGGGGAGGTTGGTGCCTCCCATTGTGCAAGGGCTCCAGCTTCTCCTATACTGCGCTGGATATGGTGCAGGCCCGTCGGCCTCGCCATTCCAGCACAGTATAGGATTGCGCTCTCAGGCACATAAGCAAATGGTCACAATTCATATCCAAGTCAGGACAGCAGTGAAGAAGGAAACCAATCCAGTCATAAAAGGTATCTGAAAACTAACATTCAGAATTATTTTTCAGTCACTCCCAGCCTCTGCTTTCTAAATAGGCAGAAAAGCAGGCAAGCAAATACCCTGAGTGAAAAGCCTTCTCATCATGTAACAGGTGGTCTGATGTTCGACTGAACTTTTAATAAGATTTCGCCATAATACAGTGTGGAAACTGAAAAGGGTAAACAGACTTTGCCTTTCATTCTGCTCACTGCTCCACCCTAACCTACCCTCTTCATGGAGGAGCTGCTCTGCTCAGAGATTCTTCCATAAAGATAAAGAAAACAAACCAAGCCATTTTTTTCCTGGTGCCTGGTAGCTATGGGCTTGCCCCCACCCCCACCTGCTTCCCTTCAGGCTCTCTGGCTGCACCTCAGCCTCTCTCTTGTAACCTTTCCTTTCCTTTTTGCAGTAAAATATTTTTTTGTAAAGGGGGGAGAGAACTGTGTCACTAATGTGACAGACACTGCCTCTGCGTATTGGTTTCCATCCTTTCAGAATCAATTAGCATTTGAGTTGTGTTTACCACTCCACTGATAGTACTAATAAGTAATATTACTTGGGGGGGTGGGGTGGGCGGGGGAGAGAAGATACATTAGTTCCACTACATCCTTGAGTAAATAAATGTATATCAGGGGGCTTCCGCCCCCCCCCCTTTAATTCTTCTAGATGGGGCACGGGGAAAAGGGATGAACTTTGTTAGACATCATCTAGCTTAAATATGCCGTTTCCAAGTCCTTGCAAGAGCCAAGGTCTCTAGGATAAGGAAGACATTCATAGCCAACTGGACTTTCAGGAAATGTCTCTGCGCCTTTGCCAGCGACGACTGTCACACCAACAACGGTTCCGCCATCAGCTTCGCGGATTGAGGTGGCATTTCAGAGCTTGTGCCACCATCAGGGCCGTTTGGCGCTTCTCCTAACTAAGACAAGGTTTGACTAGAGCGGTCATCACCCCGGAGAAGGATGGCCGCCTGCTGCGCAAGAGCAAATCCTGGGGGGAGAGAGAGAGAAAGTCGCGGCGGACTGGCGAGCCGGCCTTTCCGCCTGGGAACAGTTGAAAACCATCTCGCCACCGCACCAATGAGGCTGCCTGCAAAGTGCACAGAGGTGCCTGCGCTGGGCCCGATCCGGTCAAATACACGCCGCCTTTTCCTCCTCCCAGCCAGCTGCGGTTCTGCTGCCGTCCACTCCTCCTGGAGGGTCAGGATGAGGCCCTCCCGCCCCCCCAGAGCGCGCCCTGTTGCTGCACTGACCTGAGATGCCTCCCCCAATGACCACCACGTCGCATTTGCCGCTGCTCATGGTTGCCTCCCTCGCCTGTCAGCCCGCGGAACGCTCCTTCTGGCACCACCGACGCTCCGGGATCGACTGCAGGAGGTGAGCGGCCGCGGTCCCGGCGAGGGACCCGCCCCTTCGCTCCGTCCGGCGGGGAGCTCCGCCCGCTGCTTTCTTGCTAATGTTAGGATTAGGAAAGAGACGGGGCTGAAGTTCAGTATTATATCCTTTGAGCTCCGTCTGGATTCGCGCATGGACGGGAGAGGAGGCTTAAGAACGTCAGTGCCAAAGGAGGGACATAGCTGGATTTGGAGCCAACGAAAATATCACCAAGAATTCAAGAAAATGCTACATAATAACAACTTTTTGTTTGTTTGTTTGTTTCAAATAAATGCATTTACAGGCGTGCCCGCAATCCACGGTTTCAGTTATCCACGGATACCATGGATACTATTAAAAAGATAGGGGCACATTAAAATAAGTCTCTTTTTTCCTTGTTGCAGCAAAACCACTGATGTTCCTCCATCTTTGAAAAGGCATCCCCAGTATCCATGGTTTCAGGTATCTATGGGGATGTCCAGAACAGAACCCCACCGGATACTGGGATATGCCTTACTTGGTTGGTTGGTTGGTTTGTTTCTTTCTCTAATGAACCATCCCAACTATCTGCATTTTTTCTGTGCTTCGAAGACTAACAGAGATTGTGTCACTGCTTGAGTGCCAACTTTTATTCCTGACAAGGATCCTCTGCTTTTAAGGGCCGCCAGAAAGGAGAAACCCAGGAGACTCTGACCCTGTAGATTCACCTGGACCTGGCAGTGACTTTTAATCCCATCAACCACGAGATCCTTCCAGACTGTCTTGAGGGAACAGTGGTTGGGGGCCCTGCAGTGATACCTCTAGGTGGTGCTGGAAGACACCTGTTCCACTCCATGGGAGTTATCCTGTGGGGTTTCTAAGAGTTTAGTACTGTTCAACATCCACATTAAAACACTGGGAAAGTTGTCAGGGGTGATGGATTTTAGCATCATCAGTGTGCTGATGACACTAGATTATTTCCTGTTTTGTCATGAGGCAATGAGGTCTTCAAACCTGTGCTTGTGATCAGTCATGAACTGGATGAGAGGGAATAAGTAACCCAGACCTGGTGATAGCAGCCAAGTCAGTGAACCAGTTAATGGGAGAGATGCCTATTTTGCAAAAATCACATTTCACTGTAACGATCAGGTTCCTAGTATGGGAGAAGTGTTGGGTCCAGTTTTGTTCCTGGATTCCCAGGTTGCAGCAGTGGCCCAGTGTGTCTTTTCTCAGCTACAGGGGTTAGGTCAGCTTTTATGTCCATTGCTGGAAGACAAAAACCAGTCCAGGGTAGTGCTATTCATTCTTTGTTGTCTTCTAGACTGGAAGACTACCATGTGCTGAATGTGGGGCTGCCCTTGAAGACAAAGACAGTTTGGAAATTTCAGCTAGTGCAGAATGCAATGCCCTATCAATTAACAGGCATGGATGGAGCTTCTCATGTGTCACCTATTCTGAAGCATCTGCTCTGGCTGTCATTTCATTTCTGAACCCAATTCAAAATACTTGAAGGTGCCAAAAATGTAGCAGAGCCTTCCTGCATCTAAGCAGCTGGCCAGCTCCTCAGCTGCAATCCCATTCTTTAAGAGTGAGAGGTTAACATTCATAAGAACATAAGAAGAGCCCTGCTGGATCAGGCCAAAGGCCCATCTACTCCAGCTTCCTCCATCCCACAGCGGCCCACCAGGTGCCCCAGGGAAGCATGAGACGACAAGATGCTTGCATCCTGTTGCCACTCCCTTGCACCCAGTACTCTGAAGTAGCCTACTAAGGAGGTTACAACCCATCATTGCCTATAGCCCACGATGGACTTTTCTTCCAGAAATCTGTCCAATCCCCTCTTAAAGGCATCTAGACCAGATGCCATCACCACCTCCTGTGGCAAAGAGTTCCACAGATTAACTACCCGCTGGGTAAAAAAGTACTTCCTTTTATCTGTTTTAGCTCTCCCAACCCTCAGTTTTAGTGGATGCCCCCTGGTTCTGGTGTTTTGAGAGAGGGAAAAGAACGTCCCTCTATCGATTCTATCCCTTCCATGCATTATTTTGTATGTCTCAATCATGTCCCCTCTCAGGTGCCTTTTTTCTAGACTGAAGAGCCCCAAACGCTGCAGTCTTTCTTCATAAGGGAGGTGCCCCAGCCCCGTAATCATTTTCGTTGCTCTCTTCTGCATCTTTTCCAACTCCACTATTATATGTCCTTTTTGAGGTGATGTGACCAGAACTGTACACAATATTCCAGGTGCGGCCTTACCATCAATTTGTACAATGGTATGATAATATTGGCTGTTTTATTCTCAACCCCTTTTTTAATGACCCCAAGCATGGAACTGGCCTTCTTAATTGCTGCCACACACTGGGTCGACACCTTCATTGAATTGTCCACCAGCACCCCAAGATCTCTCTCCTGAGCTGTCACAGACAGCTCAGAACCCATTAGCCTATAGGTGAAGTTTTGGTTTTTTGCCCCAACGTGCATCACTTTACATTTGTCTATGTTGAAACGCATCTGCCATTTGGCTGTCCATTCCCTCAACTTGGAGAGATCCTTCTGGAGCTCTTTACAATCCTTTCTGGTTTTCACCACCCAGAAAAGTTTTGTGTCATCCGCAAACTTGGCCACCTCACTGCTTATCCCTGTCTCCAGGTCATTTATGAATAAGTTGAAAAGCACGGGCCCCAAGACAGATCCCTGGGGCACTCCGCTTTTTACCTCTCTCCATTGTGAAAATTGCCCATTGACCCCCACTCTCTGTTTCCTGGCCCTCAACCAATTCTGGATCCATAAGAGGACCTGCCCTCTTATTCCCTGACTGTGAAGTCTCTTCAGCAGCCTTTGGTGGGGGACTGTGTCAAACGCCTTCTGAAAATCCAGGTATATGATATCCACAGGTTCACCCACATGTACGTGCCTGTTGACCTTTTCAAAGAATTCCAAAAGTTTTGTGAGACCTTCAAGACCTTCCTTGCATGTGCTTGCAAGGCTGCTGTCCAGAGTGGTGTGATTGATTCCCCCCAAATGAGCATAGCCCTTTTCCTATAGAATTAAATGTGGCTTCAGTGGTGCCGTTCTGTGAGCTTGTAGGATGGTGAAGAAGGGTGTCTAGGTCTTCTATTATCCAAGAATCCACAGAAGGCTATTTTTGAAAAAATAAAACCCAACATTTTTGTCTCCCTAAAACAGAGGGAGAGGGCTCATTTGGTTACTGTTCCTAGATTTAACACAAGCATGTTACCATTTCAGAGCTTCACCTGGGTACCGATAACTTTGGCATAGCAGTTTACAGCTTAAGTGCGAGGGTGGGTCAGTGGAAAGCTAACAGTTCAAAGGGTGTATTTCTGTGTTTACTTTTGCTCATTCCAGAAACCTTGAGAACATAAGAAGAGCTCTGCTGGATCAGGGCAAGGGCCCATCAACTTCCTGTATCTCACAATAGCCCACCAGCTGCCTTTGGGAGCACATAAGACAACAAGATATGTATCTCCTGATGCCAATCCCTTCCACCCAGCATTCAGCAACCTCTGAAACCAAGAAATTGTATATAGTCATCATGACTTGTATCCTGTGATGGACTTTTCCTCCATAAAACTGTCCAGTCTGTCCCAGCTTTCCTTGGAACGCCCCAGTATGGAAGATTCCATGCTGAGCATCATCTACAGAGTGAGGTGCCCAATGTGGGTGCTTTGCTTGCCACCCCAGTGTGGGGCCCCTCCAGGCACAGGGCTCAATTTAGTCAAATTGGTCAAATTGCCCTAAAGCCAGCCTTGCCACCAATAACCAGATCCTCAGAATCCTGCCCCAAAGACATGGAGCAAATAACTCATTTGCATCCAGTTAATTAAAAGAAAAAAGCCCGCCCACCTTCTCCCCGAATCAAATAATCATTGAAAGGAGACTGTTTTCCACATCCCAATCATTTCCAGATCTGTCTCAATCTAGTGTATTAACAGGCCACAGACCTCTCATTGTTATCAGACTGGCTTTGGTGCTTAGCAACTATCTATAGCAACCCTTCACAGGGTTGCTTCTGGCATTACTTCTTAAAGACACAGATGCACATTTGCTTGCCCCACCCATTCCTGTCTGCTGTCTGGCTACAAAGGGGACTCCCTGCTCCTGTCAAATGGAATAGGATTGCACTTAGCATCACATACCTCCTCTCCTTCCACTTCTGACTTGTGGAATGCCTTCACACTGCAGCTGCACCATACAAAACTTGGGCATGACGTGGGCAGGCTCAGTGGTGTCATCTAAATGATTTAAGAACAGGTACTCACTTTTGATTGGCACGTGTCGGGACCCGCCCACTGGACGTGATGTCATAAGCCGGAAGTGATGTCGTGGCAGAAAGTGACATGAAAAAAGCCCTTTTTGAGGCCTCAGACAATTTTAAACTGACCCAACAGTTGCAACAGTATTCCACAGCACACCCAGAACATGTTAAGGAGGCCTGGCATCATGTTAAAGTGACCCAACAGTTCCAAAACTTCAGAGCAGCTAATTTTTCAGTGGCAAGGCAAGGCTCCGCTCGCTGCCTGCCTGCCTGCCTGGCTGGCTGGCTCTGAGAATGTGCAGGCAACTCAAACGTGCAGGAAATTCAAACGTTGCAGGGGGCGGAGTCGACGAGTGGGCAGGTGAATGGGCGGGGCCAGCTATAATCCTAGGAACTGGTACTCGCGTACCCCCGTGTACCCCCTTGCATGACATCACTGGGCAGGCTTGGGAGGTGGCCATACGGCTTGGGAGATGGCCTCCTAAGCCCTTCAGGGAGGCCGCGCAGCCCCAATTTGGGCCATGCAGTCTCCTCGGATCTGCGCCTGTGCTTTAGCAGGCACAGATCTGAGGAGCACATAGGGGAGAATGGAGCCTCCCCTACGGTAAGGGAGCACACACTCCCTTGCCGCAGGGAGCTCCAGTCTCCACTTACCCAGCGCTGGATAGGGCGCTGGTTGGCTGGCGCTCCTACCCCAGCGCTGGGTAGGATTGCGCCCTCAGTGGATTGGTCAGGCCCTCTGCTCTGTGGGACTACTGAGAGCAGGTGCAGGAACCATTCTAGGGGAGGGTTTTTGCCCAGGGAATCCCTCTGGGAACCGGATCTCCTGGGCTGGTAGCAGTGGACCAGAGCTACCAAGCTGGGTCCCATTCCAAGCTGGGTCCCATTCAGCTGCGTGTCCAACCCGAGTGAAGAGTGGGATGAGCAGGTGATTGCTAATAAACTCCCCCTCCAGCTCTTCATGGTAGGGATGCTCCTTGGGCATCACACTAATGACATCCTGACATTGCACCAAAGACGCCCCAATGTAACATCAATGGCACATAGACATCACATAATGTCAGGATGCCACTTCATGAGTGACAGGCTGTGTTGGGGTTTCCATGGACACTTTTGGCATTACTGAGAAGGGCTGGGCTGGTGTGGTGTTGCCTGGCCAGGATATTATGGATGCAGCATCAGCATCTGTGTCATGTCAGTGTCCAAATAGGACTGGGTTGTTATTTCCTTTTGCTCCTGAAAGAGGCTGTAACATTTGAATATATGCAACCATTGATAGCTGACTACTAGTTTTTAGCCACAGACCAGTGATGTCATGCACCCACTACGCACCACTACACGAGTACCAGTTCCTAGAAGTTGAGCTGGCCCCATCGGCTGGGTGGCTCAGCAGCTGCGCATGCGTACTGCACGCCCGCAGCCGTTGCCTGCACTTTCTGTGAGGAGGCAGGCGGAGTGGTGGTGGCGGCAGCGGCAGCAGCAGCAGCAGCGGAGCGAGAGGACCGGAGGCGGCGGCAGCTGCAGCAGCAGCAGCAGCATCGAGGGAGACCCGGGAATAAGGCAGCAAGCGTGAGAAGGTAGGCTGCCTGGGGCTCCTGCTCTCTCTAGCCGCGCAGATCCAGCGTCCCGGTTCCTCCTGCAGCCTCCCCCCAGCCCCAGCCCCAACCCCTGTGTGGTCTTTTTTTGGTCGCCTGTTCCCCCTCCTGCTCCTTGCCAGCTCCTTGCATTTAACATTAAAGTTAAATGGCTCCCTGTCCCAAAAGGGCTCACAATCTTGTACAGTCTAGCCTGCTATTTAACCAGGGAACAGTTGAAGCAAACTATGTCTATACACATCTCTAGAAAGCAAAGCAATAGAAGTTAAATCAACAATAACCACAAGCTGAAGTTATTACAAACATGATCACATCCATGGCAACAATCATGACATCACTTCCGGCTAGGACCTCACTTCCTGTCATGACATCACTTCCGGCTTATGATGTCACTTCCGGTGGGCGGACCCCGACAAGTGCCAATCAAAAGTGAGTACCTGTTCCTAAATCATTTGGATGACACCACTGCCACAGACCCTAAGGCTCCAATTCAGACCCTGGAGGAGGTGTTGTTCAGTCGCTAAGTCATGTCCAACTCCTCGCAACCCCATGGACCACAGCATGCCAGGCCTCCCTGTCCTCCACTAGCTTCCGGAGTTCGCCCAATTTCATGTTCATTGCTTCGGTGACACTCTCTAACCATCTCATCCTCTGCCACCCCCTTCTCCTTTTGCCTTCAATCTTTCCCAGCATGAGGGTCTTTTCTAAAGAGTCCTCTCTTCTCAGGAGGTGGCCAAAGTATTTGAGCTTCAGCTTCGGTATTTGTCCTTTCAGGGAGCAATCAGGCTTGACTTCCTGTAGGATTGCCCGATTGGATCTCCTTGCAGTCCAGGGGACTCGCAAGAGTCTTCTCCAACACCATAATTCAAAAGCATATATTCTTCGGCGCTCCGCCTTCATTATGGTTCAGCTCTCACATCCATACATTCAGTGGTGTTATTCAAATGATTTAGGAACAGGAACTCACTTTTGATTGGCACTTGTCGGGAACCCAGAACCAGCCACGGAGCCCGTTAGGATCCGGAACGCCCGTTCTGGTCTGTTCCCCCTGAATGACATCACTGCATACATTGCTACTGGGAAAACAGTAAATAGTCCTGGAGACACTGTCTAAATATGTCAGAAAATTTCAGCCAGCTATTTCTTTTCCTTTTGCTATTTGCATACTGTGAACCAATAAAGCTTTTGATTGTTCTGATCACATGCTCTGTATTCCAATGGGATACGGAGTAGATCAAAGGATAATTTAGGGACAACCGCATTAACCTATATGTGAAGTTTTTATTTATTTTTTTTGCCCCAGTGAGCATTACTTTATACTTATGACACACTCACCAGTTATTTCTGGGTTGGGAGACCTCAATGGAATGTGGTAGACACTGGTAAGAGGTTCAGGGTGGGCAGGAGGGCTTTTTCATGTGTGCAAAAACTGAATGCTGGAGCTCTGTCTGCTGAGCCAAGTCTCTGACATGTGTCTATCACATCACAGTCTCACTGCCAGGCAGTGGGTGTTCAGGGTTTTGTGTGTACCACCAAGCACCACCTCATGTACCATATACATACCACCAGTTGGGAAACACTATACTAGAGGTCATTCATTGAAATGGATTGGTAGGAGATTTAGAATGGACCACGAGAGGTACTTCTTCATGCAGCCCTTAATTTGTCTGTAGCATTCATCACCAGTCAAAGGTTCTGGTGATGGCCACTAGCATGGCTGCCTTGATAAGGCTATTGAACAAATTCATGGTGCACTAGTCTATTGTCATGGTGCACTAGTCATGGTGCACAACTAACGGCTATTAGTTGTGATAGCTGAGTTTCTTCATGTGATAGCTACCTCCAGATTCAGCAACAGTATGCCTGTGAATATCAGTTGCGTATCAGGGAGCACTGGTGGGAGAGAAATGTGCCTTTCTCTTCTCCTTATGGGCTTTCCAAAGACAGGTGGATGGCCATCGTGAGAAACAGGATGCTGGACTAGATGGGCCTTTGGCCAGAACCAGCAAAAAACTTTATTGTATTCCTATGTTCTTAGTATATTGTTGCTATATTTAGCTATTGAAATTGCCAGTTTTTCCAACAGTATTGAAATGACATTGTTACTCTGAGGGCACAATCCTAATCAACTTTCCAGCAATGGGGTAAGGGCAATGCAGCTCTTAGGTAAGGGAACAAACATTCCGTTACCTAGAAGAGACCTCTGTCACTGCCCCCCAACTGCAGGATGCAGCATGTGCCCCATTGCCACTGCTAAGTCAGTGCTGGAAAGTTGGTTAGGAGTATGCTGTGATTTACTTACAGCACACTATTCTTACTGAGCAACTAATTCTTGACATTTTAGAAGGCAGAAGTAATTTCTATTATAATGAGTTCAGGGTATTTAAAATCACCAGACAATATTTCAATTGCCAAGTGCCATTTTCTCCATCATGGTCTGTAATTGAAAGAATCTGAAAGAGCTACTTTTGAGCTAAGGATACAAGGTATCAGGGGGCAGGAAAACTCTAGAAGTATGAACAAAGTTTTTAAAAGAAGACATAATTGTTCAGCCTTTCATTGAGCAAATGCAGATGCCTCTTTACCTATAATATTACTCAAAAGAAATTCTATAATGTTACATTATATCTTTCTTGCTGGTCTTCGTATGTAACATTTCTGTAGGTAATTGTATGTATATTTTAAAAATATATGGTTTAAAAACACCAATGGCTCAATCCTATCTGGGCTAGCTGACATTTTAGCACCTCTTCTGCTGGTGTTGACTTCCATAAAGACTCAGCTCCAGGTATAAAAGGTGCTTCGGCAGTGTGCTTGTTGCCTGCATGGGCTCTTTAAGCAACAGGGAATGGGGAGTGCGCTGTGAGCAATTCCAGCACGCTCCACATGTCCTGCATTGATGCATTGACAGCCATGGAGGAAGGATTCAAGTAAGTGAGCAGGATCACTCTGTTCTGAAGCTTGGTGTGCAGCAATCTGACGCCTTGCTGCCTTATCACATTGCTCCTCCCTCCAACAGCTCTTTAAATCGAGCAGAAAATGTGGAGCATGCAGGAACACGCTGCATTTCCTGTTTTGATTAGAGAGTCTGCGCAGAGGATGGGGCAGGTGAGAAGACCAGCTCTGGCCATGCTTGCAGAGTGGAGTTGGCTGTCTATACATCATCCCCTCTGCTCCCCTCCAATCCACCACTGATGCAAACAATGTCATTCATTCAATGTCATTCAATTAATAACATACACTTATTGATTAGATTTCACCATGGAGCAGTGGCGTAGCTAATGAAAGTGTAGCCCAGTGCCAAGGGCAAAATGATACCCTGGAAGTGATTTCACAACAGGCAGTGCTCTCGCTTCTGGAAGTATCAGCGTGTCTGGGCTTTTAAAAAAGGTGAAAAATGGAGGAGAACCCACATCCTTCCCCCAGCAGCATGCCCGCTCCTGTTCCCCTGCAGTCACCCCCCCAGCAGTGGGGTAGCTAGGTCATTTCCCACTCAGGGACCATAAATTTTTCATTTGACATGTGACAAAATTTTTCATTCATTCATTCATTCCATTCATTCATATTTTTCACATTTATACTTCCCTTCTTCCAAGGTACTCAGGGTGGTGTTCCTGGTTCTTCCCTTTCCTTTGTCCACTTTAAAAGTTATCTAAGCCAGTGATATTTACATGACTGTTGTATTTTCATTTTCAGGTGGGTTTGTTTGTTTGTTTGTTTGTTTGTTTGTTTTGCCATAACCTTTGTTAGAATGAAGATATTACACTCCAGTTTGTTTCATGTTATGTGGTATATAACATGACAGTAATATTCATAAAAACCTCAATTTTTACATGGCAGTTGTACTTTTGTTTTCCAGTTTTTTTACCATAATGTTTGATAAATGCACTGGAGCAATCCCCCACTTTTGCAGGGCCTGCTAACACTAGGCCAAGACGCCGGATGACTCAGTCTAGCCTGGGCTAGGGAACTAGAGCTTTCAAATGGCAGCAGGAGAAGGCAAAGCCAAAGCAAATGTAAGCTGATAGGCTCTACTTAAACCTGGTCCCTCTCTGCATACCTGGGGTGGTTCTCCCCAGTGGTCTTCCACTATGCTCACCAGAGGGTGAGCCCTGTCCTGTTCAGTCAAGAGCCTACAGGAAAGAGAGTGAAGGTGAGGTGCCTGCTAGCTGGAATCATACCTCTGTCTGGCTCACTTATTGGCCATTTCCCTGGGATTCTGAAGCACCTCAGAACTGGAGGGAAAATACTCCCCATTAGATTGTTTCGTGATAGCAGTCACAGACCAAGGGGTGCAAATGCTCGGGTGCTGGCACTGGGGGGTGGGCAATGGTGATGGCAACACCTGTCCCCCACCTACCCACCCCACCACCACCACTGAGCATGAGGCTGCTCTTGAGGATGGGAAGCACCCATCAGGCACATTGCTCCGGGAAGCGGCTGCGCACAGATGCTTTCTGGATGAGCTTCGGCACAGCTGCAGTGCTGAAGCCAATCTGGGAAATGGCTACACATGGCTGGGCCTGACTGCACACAGCTGCTTCCCAGACCGGCATCTGGGAAGCAGCCACACATGGCTAAAACTGGCTGCATGTGGCCACTTCCTAGACAGGAGCTCGCCAAAGCCAGTAGGGGTGGGGGTGGGCAGCATAGATCCGCCAGTCACCTGCCCACCCTCCACCTCCTTTGGTAGGGCTATGGGCTGCCTCCTCCCTTCGCCCTTTAAAAAACGGGGGAAAGGAGCAGGCAGTCCACAGCAGCAGGATACAGTTCCATTAGAGCTGCATCACACCATTGAAAGCAGTGCCTTTGCCCCTCAAATGGAGGAACCAGGCGCCACCCGGAATGGTGCAAAGCCACTCCGAGTGGCTCCCAGCTCCTCTGCTCAGAAGGACGGGCACAGCTTACAATGGCGCGATGCAGCACTAATGGAGCTGCATCGTGCCACTGTGGGCTGCCACCTCCTATCCCCCCTTTTTTAAAGGGGGAAAGAAGGAGGTAGCCCATAGCCCTGCCGAAGCAAGGAGTGCAATGACGTCCCCGCAATTACTTCCAGGATAGGGAGCAACCAATTGGGGGGTTGCCACTGGGTGAGTGAGCCCCCAGGACAGCAAGTGCATCACAGACTAGGCCCTGGGAGGAGAGATGGGGCTGGCCTCTGGCACTTAGGCGGGTTCCAAACCCCCATCTCCAGCCTGGTCCAATTTCGCTGGCGTGTTTCTGAGTTTTGGGACTGCTGGGGCTTTTCTTGGGGTAAGGGGAATTAAGTCCTCTTACTCCAAGTTGCACCGCATGCAGCCGCATCCCCACGCTGGATATGGGGCAGGCTGGCTGGCCTTCCTTTTCCAGCACGGGGCTAGGATTGGGCCAGGATTGGGCTGTCAGTGCTCTGATCAAAGCTGAATTCAACATGATGCAGATCAAGAATTTTTGATTCATTTGTAGTCCATGCATGCCGTATACAGAGGCATTTGTAGTTATTCATAAACATGCGTAGGAACAAAAATATCCAGTAGCTATTGCAGAGAGAGGTACTCTCAAGGCACATGGAATAGCAGCCATTTGTTACCAGTAACAATTAACTAGGGTGCCAAATGCCTCCTTTGTTTATGCCTCATGTCTTCAGTCTGCCTTGTTAATCATTTGAATAGTTTGTGGCAACAAATGATACAGGGGCTCCCAGCCACATCCTTGAAATGATATTGTAAACCTATGTGTTACCCCAGTAACTTTTTATTATTGTGAAGAGTGAGACCATTGTGAAAACAAATAGAGAATGCTGGGGTAGTGCTACTGTTGCTCCGATAGTCTCATTTTGTAGCGAGAATGGGAGCCATCAAGCATGAACAAGAAAAGGATTGTTGCTCTCGCATTCAGCAATGCATTAGCGCCACCTAAGGATGGCATGTGCATCTTTCCATTCTTTATTGCTTTGACATAAATGTCCAGTACAATAGAACATGCTGCCGAATCAAGAATCCTCTCAACCATTTGTACTCTGCATGCACTTTCCTTCTAGTAAACAGAAATTACACACAAGGCTATGGACAGCTGACTGCCTATTTCTTCGATGAGCCATGAGACTGCGAGTTAAAATGAAAGCAAAATCTTCCTTCGATCCCTGATAGCTGCACTGTATTTTTGTAAGAAAAAGTATTTTCCCTTCGTTAAACAATTGGCTACAGGGCATCAGACTCTGCTTGAGAATACCAAGTTGATGAATAAATTGTCTTTCCAAGAGGTTTAATTGTCATCATTCCTGTTTTGCTTCCTGCTTCCATTTATTATTATTATTATTATTATTATTATTATTATTATTATTATTATTAGTATTAGTATTAGTATTAGTATTAGTATTAGTATTAGTATTATTAGTATTGGTATTGGTATTGGTATTAGTATTAGTATTCCAATTATTATTATTATTATTATTATTAATAATAATAATAATAATAATAATAAAAAACTCATACACTTAGACTTCATAACATTTGCTTGAAATGCATAATTGTAGGATACTTACCTCTGTAGTGTGTGTGTGTGTGTGTGTGTGTGTGTGTGTGTGTGTGTGTGTGTGTGT
>JAJKFI010000006.1:29269612-29284042 GCA_029204185.1 Lerista edwardsae
TGTGTGTGTGTGTGTGTGTGTGTGTGTGTGTGTGTGTGTGTGTGTGTATTGTGTATTGGGGGAGTGTAGTTCATGACCTCTTATATTATTAAATTCAATATTATGCTAAACTGAGGCATGATCCCTTTCATGTGATGGCGTGGGACCAGAAGGATGGCATGGGACCAGACATACTGTGTGCCCAGTTCAGCTGGCCTTTAGCAACCAACTTGCCCACTTTCTGTGTCTGGTAGAACACATCTCTTCCTTTAGATGAGATCAGGAGTTCAGTGGACCAGAGGGAGAACTTGGCTTCTCTGATCTGCTACTGGTTGGGACCTGGACCCCATTGCCCATGGGGCCTATTCCACAAAAGCTCATAGTCTACAAATTGCCTGAAAACTCTTTGTTCTTTTGATCTAACACAGTGGTTCTCAACCTTTTTTCCACCGGGACCCACTTTTTACTATGACAGCCTGTTGGGACCCCCAACCATAATTGGGAGCAAGTTGCATCGAACTCACTGACAGCGCAATTCTATGCATGTCTACTCAGAAGTAAGTCTCATTGTGTTCAATGCAGCTTACTCCCATGAAAGTGAGTATAGGATTGGAGCCTGGGACTCAGATCCACGTTAGCGCACGCAGACACGAGCAGCCCTCTGACTCTCCCCAAAGGCCGTCCATTAGCTCGCGCGGCCTCCCGTCTGCGCGAAAGGCCCTCTTTCTCCAGCCAGACCTCCCTCAGTGTGGCTGCACCTGCGCGGCGAGAACTTGCGCCTTTAACGCCACATGAGGCGCGCTCCCCCCCCCGGAAAGTCATCTCGAGAGGGATGATAGCATGGCGCACGGACCGGATCCAGCACGCAAATCCCTGCTCAAGCCAGGCAGCTTTCCTGGGTGCCCTTGACCCGGTCCCCCTCTCTCAGCCTTGCTTACCTTGCAGGGTTGTTGTGACGGGGGGGAGGCGAAGCACCCACACGCCTGACATCGGGCGGGATGGCTCACTCGTACAGCGCCCTGCAGACTCTCTCAGGGCTGGAGAGCCGCCGCCCGTCCTGCACGCTGCTCCCAGGGAGTCCCACTCTGGCCTGTGAGTGCGCGTGGGATAGCAGCCTCGGACATGAGTTGACTCGCGAGTCGGCCCCGCACCACCCAATGAGCATCCCTCCTGGGAAAGCGCGCATGGGCAGGAGAACTCCCCGGGCAACGCCCCTGCGTGCCTCCTCCCGAGTAGTCCCATGGCGCACCTCCTCCCAAGTAGTCCCATGGCACCCCGTGAGGCTTCCAAGGTGAGAAATTCCACAGCTCCCTTTTAGTGTCTTCCTTTGTCTTGGGCCGAGCTTCGTCCCCCACCCCCCGCAGACCCGTTCCCCCCCCCCCGTGTGTGTTTTGGAGGGAGGTGCCGGCGACCCCTGCAAAATGGTTGTTCGACCCCCAAAGGGGTCCCGACCCCCAGGTTGAGAACCACTGATCTAACATGTCTTGCTATTGCAGTCAATCCTCTTTATATGCAACTTCTCTATCTGCAACCTTGCTTATATGGAGGGGCAGAATTGCTACTTTTCTCATTCTCATTATCAATGCCCAGCACCGACCCCTTTAAAACAGCCGGCAGAAGCATCCGCTGGTCGCGTTTAAGGAGTCCCTGCTGATTGCAGGTGCCAGTCTGAAGATCCCTGCAGGGTCTGGAAGGTCTTTGCAGCATTCAGAGATTTTATTACACTTCCTGCTGCACTCTGCTGGTTCAGGAAACCAGGGTCTCTGCTGGATTCCTCTGATGAAAGATAAGGTACCCCTTGCACCTATCCCCATTGATCCCATATGATTTGTTATCTGCAAATTCGCTATCCACAAGGATTTGCTATATGAAAGGACGTAACCCAAGCAGATAATGAGGATTGGCTTAACATTCACTTGGCATCAACAGGATGTTAGATGCTGTACAGAAAACATCCTCATTACTATGAATGCCAGAAAAGTGACCAATTATAGGCAAATGCCACTGCGATTGGCCATTATAATACATTGTTGTTTTTTTTGTGGTGACTTTACAGTGTTTACCCATACAATTCTGAAGAAATAAGGCAGCCCTAAAATGGATACAATCTTTCCACCCTTCTATTGCAGGGCAAGACCACTCACAATCATACAAGGGGCACTATAAAATGTCGAGCTACAACCGGTTGCGGGGGGGGGCATGATGTTTTTGTAGTATTTGTGACTCACGAAAAGGCACTCATGCTCATTCAGAAGCTGTTCAAACGCCAGTGCTGTAATAGTTGCCCTGTTTGTAATGCAGAAGCAATGAACTTACTACATACTAGCAGTATACCTCTTTCAAGAGATCACAGATTTATGAACTTGCGCACTGAAGTTATTGGGGTATGCAAACATTCTTTTTCACCATAACGTTTTAAACTTACCTACTGAGATTGAAAAGCTGTTGCAAAGAAAAGGTCAGTGCAGTTTCACAACCATTTTTTTTCTCCTCTAGTGATCTCTGAAGATGGAGAACTTTTGGCTCAGGGCAAAATGGTCCGTGTTTGTCAACCATGATGACACCCACCTGCTAGCTAACTAAAGAAAACCTGTACAGTGTCTGGAAGGAGAAAGAGAGGGTGAAGAAGCTCCAGAAAGCCAGCCACTAAAACGGACCAAGTTTTGGAACAGAAACAAATGAGAATTAACAATAAATTGTATGCAATGCAATAACCCCTAATTAATTGAAAACTTTTGAGCTAATTTTACATTTAACAGTACAAGAACAAAGAAAATGTCCTAAGATCAAGGGAATAAAGAAAGGGAAGAAAAAAGATAATTAAACAAGCAAGTGGCGCCACAAACTGGCCAAGACTTCCATGAGGCAACTTCATTTCATTTCAGTCCAGCAACATAACCAAATAGATCAAAGCTCGCTCTAATGAAAGTTAGGGCGTGGTGTTTTTTGTAGAACCAACATCCAATTCCAAGACTATGCACGTATAAAGAATAAAAGTTTGCATCCATGAAAATTGTATTTTGCATTGCTTTTCAGGTTGGCATGAACCTCTTTGAAGCATGGGTTCAAGTTTGACTGTTTCCTTACAGGAAGTGAAAAACTATGTCCTAGTATCTAAATACAGTTTGAGCTGCATCTGTGGCTAATGGTGCTTGCTAGGGCATCAACATTCCATCTCGTCCCATTGCCACGTAGCCTCTCAATACACGCCACCTCCTGTCACCAGAGGTGCAAACGTCTGCAATGACCCTTAGCTCAGCGGGAGAGCACACGCCTGCCTGGCAGATGATGACCCTCAGGTCAATCTGAAGATCAGGTCCATACGTGACGGGAAAGAGTCTGCTTAAGTGTTGCTGCCATTTAGCATAGAAAATTTTGGGCGACACGAACAGTGAGATTTGTGACGTGCTTCCCCATCCTTCAGGCAAATCCTCTCAAGGCGGATGACAGTGTTAAAATACACAGTAACAACAAATAGATTATTAAAAGCATATCAAAAAGCCAATTTAGCAAGCAACCAATAGAAAGAGAGTTGATTTCAAAGTTGAGGGCAATAAAAAGATTTTCATTTGATACCAAAATGAACATGGCCTTGGTTCATATTCGGTGACAGGTATTCCTTCTAGGGAGAGCTTTCCAGAACAGTTGGCTCACTGCAGAAAAGGCTGACTCACCGCCCAATCCTAAACTGCCTGGGCTCCGGAGCCACCGCTGTAGTTACATAGTTACTAAACAGTCACTGCATCCTACCAGCCAGGTAGGCACCAGTGGCACCTTGGGAGAAGGGGACCAGAGGCGTATTTATCATATTGCCTGGGGTGGCGCGAGCCATGGGCGCCGGGTGCCATTGCGCGTAGTCCGCGGAGGAAACCGTGCGTTGTTTGGCCCACCCCCCCTCCCTTGCCTCTGTTTCACTCCAAAATGGAGCTATTCCAGGCGCAGGGAGGCGGGGCTGGATTACGCCCGGGGGTGGGGCAACGTCCTGGGGGCGCGGTTTCGTCGCCCTGCCATGGGCACGCTCGGGCCTCCATTTGTCCCTGAAGGGGACACACAAACCCTTCCCTTGGGTAAGGATGCAGGCCTGCCAACAGGTCTCTATTTTGCTGCTCTGCTCCTCCCCTGCCCAGTTCCGCCCTCGCCAAGCTCTCCCCCACGTCCCAACGCTTGCACCTGCTCCTCTGGGCACTGGGGTCTAGCGCTGGGCCAGCGCCAGTGGTAAGGCCTTACCACTGGTGGTGGAAGTGCTTTACAGCACTTTTGCACATAGGCGCTAAGGGCTTACCACTGGCACTGGGCCAGATAGAATTGGACCCTTAGTTTCTCCCTGGCCACAGTTGCAATAGGTACGTAGGGACCCAGAACAGGGCCTGTGCAGCCAATCTTAACAACCAGGCAGATTGATGCAGAAGGATGGGCTGCCTCCATCTAAGGCAGTTTCCAGGCTACCATGCAACTTCCTGAAGCATGAATGGGGTCTCCAGAATCAGTGCTGACTGCTCTCTCACATGGATCGCCATAGCTATTGCTTACAGTTCTCTAGATGCTCAGTGCGTTGATTGAAACCAGGCCTGCAGAATGTGGATCCAGCCACTAGCATGTGGCCTCACTGCATGTGGCCTTTAGCAGCCAGCATGGAGCCTGCCGGTCAGTCTGAAACCTGGATGCAGTGACCTATTTCGAATCAGCAAGGAGCCTGCAGCCTAGTTACTGCATCCGCATGGCCTGTTAAAGACTTTGCAGGAGGGCAGCATTGTGAATTCTAATCGTTGGGGGAGCTTCAAGGCTGGCCTGGTTTCAATCAGCTTTCCCTGAGTTTTCAAATCAATGCAGCTTTTCAGTGAGATTTAGGAAGCAGCTCTGAGACAGAAACACTATTACAGCTACCTGATCAGACATTACTAGTTAGATGCAACCTGTTATTTGGGCACATCTGATGTACTGCATCTGCCTTATCCTTAAGGTGCTTCCTAGACTGCTGATGAAACCCAAATAAAAAGCAAAAGTACAACAACATGTTGTAGGTCTTTTCTCCACAATACAAAGGCAACATAAAGAACAGGCCTGAGCTACATTGTGCCTCAACAAGGGCAGTAATGTCAAGTGTGGGGCAAGCAGGCAGCTGACTGGACTCTCCGAAGTGCTTCATGGAGACTGCGCTTACATGTCCCCAAGGACTGGCTAATCAGTGTCTGATGGAGGTGGCAGCCCAGGTATAAGCCAATAGGGTCAGTTCATTCTGCCTGCCATAGATCTTGCTGTTAGAGTGAAACTAGAAGAAAGGGCAAAGAAAAAACTGGGAAAGGCCGGGGGCAGTAGTGCAGATACATTTTTCCTTAAAAGAACCTGAGTGAGCACTGTCTGTTCCTTCCAAGGGTTTTTGTTTGGAAAGTCTGGTTTCACTTAGGCCGCACAACCGATTATTCAGTTCTCCGCTGAAGTTGCCAAGTGAATGCTACTATCCAGAGCTTCTTCCTGAACAGTTGTGTTTATAACCTTGCTTCTCAGTTCCATTGCCTCACTGGGTAGAACTGGCGTTGCAAGTTGCTGCTGGTGCTCTGTGTCTCTTTGCTCTCTCTTCCTTGTAACATCTCCTATAGCCAAAGGGTATGAGATGACACTGCATTTCCCTACTGCCAGCCAATGGTGTGGATGCAGGGGAGAAGGCTGTGTACTCTGCAAGGATGTCATATCACATGTTTGCTGCAGTAGATATTACAAGGGAGGGAATGCTAGAAGACTGTGTTGCTTAATGGTCACTCTAGTAAAGAAGCATCAAGAGAGCTTACATACAGTGGACTTTCTTTGTGCTGCTGCCTGTGTTATTGCCTGTGCCTACTAGGGCTGACCCTTTGAGCCTTGGGCCTGGCTTTCTCAAACCTATCTGGAGTTTATTTATTTATTTTATTTGAAGAATTTAATAAGTATGGCAATACTTTCAACCAAATTCTATTATCCTAACAGTGGTTACAGGTCCATGCCTTTTTTAAGGTCAAGATCCGCCCTCTGTTACCTGCCTCTGCTTTCCAGGAATCAGAACTTGTTGTGTGCATCTTTTCAGATTTCCTGTTCTTTTTCATTCACATCTTGTCTGGAAGACGAAGTGTGCAGAAACCCAATGGACCCTTGTTCAAATGGCTTGTTGTTGTGCTGAAAGGGAAGGAACCCCCCTTTTTTTATGCTTTGAGCATGAATTATTGTGCATGTATTGTCGTGATGGGCATAATGTGTGATCTTTTGCATTTGTTATATATCAACTGCAATCACATTTTAAAAAATGAACTGGGAATAAATCTTGTCATTTTTTTGCAGATATTTGAATTCCAATCTCAAGTACAGGCATCTGTGCACATACACCATGAATGCGCGACTAGCTGCTCTACCTGATAACATTCCCCCCAGACTGCCAGTTTTCCATGCTCTGCTGCTTACCGTGCTCTCATGCTCTCATGCTCTTGTCACACTGCCTACTCTGGTTGGACTTCTTGGGTCTCAGACCTTGGCCTGCAATTTATTCTGCCTCTGAACTGACTCTCCTGTCTGATATCCCAGCATTCAAGTACCGATCTTATTAGAATATGCTCAGCTCTCTCCTTGCTCAGCTGCCTATAACACAACACTGATGTTTGCCTGCATCTCTGCCCATTTTGTTGCTGATTTTATTTATTATTTTATTACAGCATTTATATACTGCCCTTCTCTTAGATTCAAGGCAGTTTACATTGGCAGGCTGGCCTGAAATCCCCTTTTTAAATTGGATTTTTACAAGTATTGTTCTATGAGGAAACGCATAGAAACCTTCATTTCTCTAGATCAGTGGTATTCAAACTTTTTAGACCAGGACACACTTTTTAGAATGGCACTCATGTCGGGAACCACCGGAAGTGATGTCATTAACCTGGAAGTGCTGTTGTGGCAGGAAGTGACATCAAGCAGGAAGTGCTGACATTATAATGTAATCAAATGACACTCCCAAAATGCTAATTGGCATTCTTGGACTGCAGCAATTGTACAACCATGAAACATTCCTGATAGAAAGCAAAATTAGGACAAAATTTGATGTAAAAGTACTGAACAAAAACAATTTTTTAAAAAAAATTTACTCACTTGAAAACTCCAACTGTGAGCACTCACAAAATGAATATAACAAGAGTAAGGTCTGCAGTTTCCAAGATGGCTGCTCTCAGCTTTCCGTGACCCACCTGATATCAGGTTGCGACCCACCAAGTGGGTCCTGACCCACAGTGTGAATAACACTACTAGATCAATGCTTCGCAAACTCCTACAAGGGAGTTTGGAACACTGTAAGTGCTAGCAGGAGAGGGGCTATGGCAGCAAAACCATCCCCACATACCACCCCAGCCTGTCTTATGGCGCTACCTAACTCTGTGGCAGCTATTGGCACAAATCTGAGCAGCCTATGTAAGGCTGCCCAGGCTGGAGACAGGGGTTAGGATACAACATGTGCTGCTGCCACCAATCCTACCCAGTCCCTGGTCCAATTCTCCCTATTCTGCTCTCCCCACCTAGAAATGCCCCCTCCCCACCCCTAGAACCCCTTCATGCCACACTTTCCCATCCTACTGCTCTGCCTGGCACAAACCTACCTGCCTTGGCCGGTGCAGGGAAAGGATTTGGCTCGGGTGAGCTGGCGTGAGCCTCTGTGCCAGCCCAGCTGCCTCAGTGCATTTGAGTCAGCACAATGGTGTTGTATGGTACATCTGCAAGACTTGAGAGCCAGCACGGGGTGGGGTGGGGGCTGCACTGGCTCAAGTTATGGTTCAGATTGGGCTGTTTTTTTGGATTTCAGATTTTTCTGAGTACAACATTTCTAAAACTACAATTTTCATAGACATAACATTTCAAAAGAAATTGGAAAGTACGACATTTAAAATTGCGTTTTAACAAGAACAAGCTTTCATGGAGTCAATTGTTCAAAATTTAACAAAAACATGCAAAATAAAATTAGCCTTAACCCACAATCTAAAAACAACGCACAACCCTCATGCAAAATGAGAATGGCAGCCTGGTTAGAACAGTGAGACCAATGCCTTCTGTGGGGTCCTGACAAGGAAATGCCTCTCTTGCCTTTGCCTGCCTTTGTTTCAAACTGTCTTTTAAAGATCAACCAAGTCATCAAAGGAAATGAAAACATTCTGACAAAATGTCTTCCCACACACTGCTGCAGCCATATGCTCCAGGCGCCTGCTGTTACTCTGAATGTTTTATGCCTTTTGGATATTCTGAACAGCTTCTTTGTATTTCAGGTAAGCTGCCAAGCTAAGCTGTCCTTCCTTGATTGGGACTATCTCCTGTGCTTGCTGTGCTCAGTTGCAAATCCCCCTCCAACTTTAACAGCACACGATCGCACACTGTAGTCGATTTCATTTTACAGAAGATGATACACTACCATGCAGTGATGTCATGCAGGGGGTACGCGAGTACCGGTTTCTAGGATTACAGCTGGCCCCGCCCATTTGCCCGCCCACTCGTCGACTCCGCCCTCTGCAACGTTTGAATTGCCTGCATGTTTGAGTTGCCTGCATGTTCTCAGAGCCAGGCAGGCAGGCAGGCAGCGAGCGGAGCCTTTCCTTTCCTTGCCACTGAAAAATGAGTTGCTCTGGGGTTTTAACATGATGCCAGGCCTCCTTAACATGTTCTGGGGGTGCTGTGGAATACTGTTGCAACTGTTGGGTCAGTTTAAAATCATCTGAGGCCTCAAAAAGGGCTTTTTTCATGTCACTTCCTGCCACAACATCACTTCTGGCTTATGACATCACTTCCGGTGGGCGGGTCCCGACACGTGCCAATCAAAAGTGAGTACCTGTTCTTAAATCATTTAGATGACACCACTGCCACCATGTCTTCCCCCAGAGCACATTTTTTCTCCTTATCAGATGTAGCTTCAAGCATAGTATAGAGACAATCCCAAAAGGAGGCACAGAAAAACATTGGAACAGCCCCATTATGGCCAAAGCACGAGCATTTCAACATCCTTTAATTTAAAAAAAAATTAATTGGCCATCACAATTTTCCTTATTTCACATCTGAAATAAAAATACCCACATAATTTTGGCAAGTCACACTTGGAATTGTGCAATGTTGCTACTTGCAATTTAGCCAATGCTCACTTATGGTTCTTAGCATAATTTCTCAAATGGACCATATAAAATAGTAGTAGTAGTAGTAGTAGTAGTAGTAGCAGCAGCAGCAGCAGCAGCAGCAGCAGTAGTAAGAGATAAGACCAGAGTTTCTTATGAATTTGTTTGAAGCACACAACTCTTAAATATCTTCCAAGTTAATTTGTGACAGCTTCAGGAAGAGATATGAAACCTTCAGGTTGCAATCCTCTAGCCCAGTGGTTCCCAAATTGTGGGTTGGGACCCACCAGTGGGTTGTGAGCCAGTTTCAGGTGGGTCATGAAATACCTAGAGCAGCCATATTGCAAATTTGGGAAGATGAGATGCTGGAAAGGGGTGGCTGTGTAGTGGTTTTGCTTGTGTCAATGTTGTAAATAAGCTTTTTTTCCTGATTCACTTTGCTATTGGAAAATGGCTGAGGAGACAATCCTAACCTGGAATTAGGCCGGCACAGTTAGGACAGCAAAGTTTGGCCGACACAATGGCCACCATAAAGGACATTTGGACCACTTTCAGAATCAGGGAGGATGGTGCACATCTATGTGCTGGCCTCTCTGAGTCCAAGAATGGTCCTAACATGCTTTACGGTGTCCCTTGTGCCGGCCAAACTTTGCTGGCCTAACTATGTCGGCCTAACTCTAGGTTAGGATTGCGCCCTGAGAAATAACCCAATTTATTGCTGCATTTTCCAGAAAGCAGCAGGCTCTGGCATCACAGTGATGGCACTCCTAACCATGACATCACTTCTGGCGAGTCCTGGACAGATTGTCACTCTAAAAAGTGGGTCCTTGTGCTAAAAAGTTTGAGAACCACTGCTCTAGCCAGTTGTGGAGTCATCATGATAGCATGCTTAAATATACACTCTCTCACAAGCCAGCAAGAGGTCACAGTGCAACACAAAGTGCTAGGCTGGCCATATAAACACATTACTCTGCAATGCAATAACTTCACTTAAGTGAATGGGATCAACTGGAAGCAATATTGCTGTCATCGGGTTGCCTGAAAACTAGTGGGGTTTGCCAGAGCTCATTTCCATGAGTTGGAGGATGATGCAACTAGGGAACAACCCTCACCTCCCAGCGGTCCATGTTTTGTTGCTATCTTGGTTCCCTGAACCCCCATCCTTATTTAAGGACTAGAAGTCCCTATTAAGTGATTTCAGGATTGCAGCTCATTGTATTCTTCCTACACAGGCTGATCTGGCTGAGCAGTTAAGTATGAAGCACAGACCTTTAAACAGCTAAGTAGTTCCACCAACAAAGCCATGTTTCTGCTCAAGTTTATGCACACAAATCACTGCTTTGTTGGACCCGTGCCCCAGTCTTCAAAGTTTACTAGATGTTTAAATGAGCATCATGTTCTGGGACATTGCAACCTCCTCCTGACAAGTCATGATATAAAACATTTTACTGCATTTCTTACAAATAAACAATACCACTGAGGAATTTGGTTATATTATATTCCGTGCTCCGAGTTCCCATCTCTCACAGCTTGGCCCCCAGGACATGCCAAACTCCCACTAAACAATTAGTTTATCTCACTGAAACTTAACCATCCGATTGCTGATGCAGTGCTTTATGATGTTAGCAGTAAGCCAATTCCAATGGCAGTAAACTGTGTAACAGTTGGTGAGTGGTGTGGATGCAGAAGAAACTGCCATTGTCAGGAGAAAGGAGGGTAGTAAGGGAAGAGGCACACAGCCAGTTTTCTCATGCTATCAGGTGATTTGCTTTCTAAATCCAATGCAGGACTGATTATTTTCTGAAAACATGCAGAATTGGGCCATGGGAAGGGCTCAGCACATATGGGAGAAGGAATACAAATGTAGAAAATACGGTTTTGGTGATTTGCCCAAGAGAGGATAGTACAAACTAATCTCAGTGCCCAAGCCTATGAATGTCCACTCAGAAGTAGGCCTCATGATAGTCAATGGGACATACTCCCAGGTAAATGTGATAGCATCACAGCCATGGATTCTTCCCAGTAGTGATGGTTTCAAATAGGTAGTGCTGTAGAACATGATAGAATGTTATAAGGGGACAATCCACCATAGCTAACCTTCAGGATACACCAATGTACTCTAAGCATATTGTTAATGTAGTGATCAACGAAGGCAGTGTGTTGATGGAAAGTGAGGCACAACTGTTCTATCAGCTTCCCTCAAAAAGTGCCTCTGCCACCACTGGTGGCAGCAGAGGCGGTCCGGGCCCGGAGCGCACCCCATGGCAAGCCTACGAAACCACGCCCCTGGCACATCTCCCCGCCCCATGCGTCTCCCCGCCACACCTCCCTGCACCTGGAAAAGCTCCATTTTGGAGTGTTCCAAGCGCACGGGAGGGTGGGAGGGCCAAAAAGCACCTGGACTCTGTGCAATGGTGCGCGGACTCCACGCAATGGCACCCCCCCTGCCGCCTGGCGCCCATGCGACTTGCCATCCCTGCACCCCCCTGGATCTGCGACTGGGTGGCAGCAATTTTCAAAGGAAGCCAGTGGGGGGTGAACCTCATCTTCCAACCACATGCCACTCGTTCCTGGTAATGATTCTTTTTGAGAATGAGAACTTCTTGAGCTCAGGTTAATTTGCAGTACTCTGGGAAGTTACTGAAGTGACAGATATTATTTCATGGTCAAGGATAGCTGTCCATTTCGGGAGGGGGTGATGTGCACTAGGAGGGAGAGACCGCCTCCCCGCCACACCACCTGGTGGGAACCTCCAGTCCCTTCCAAGTACCAGCCAGAGGTTCCCAGGGGTCAGGAGCACTTGTGCAACACTCAGGGTGCAATCCTAAACTGAGTTAGGCCGGGACAAGCTAAGTCAGCAAACTTTGGCCAGCACAAGGGCCACCATAACTGTGCCAGCCTAACTCTAGGTTAGGATTGCACCCCCAGGCTGTGATCTCTTAATAGTTTCGCTTAGCAAAAGTTTATAGTAATGTTAAAGTTAATGTTTAACCAGACGGTTGTCTTTATGACATTAATTGGATGGGAACATAACAAGAACATGATTGTGTTCATTTGGTAACCAAAAGGGAAGGAATCTGTGTGCGAGTATTAATAATACTCAAATACCTTCTGAGAGATCTATTGTGGTATAATAGCTCTTGCATTGTACTATAATAGCAAAGGGAGTACAGAAATATATGCTGTCCTTTTGTCCTACTATAAATATTCTATTCTATGTTGGTTCTGGAGTGACAGTGTTTCCTTAAATTCCTCCTAACATTTTACCAAAGACAAAGGGTGAGGAAATGGCATAACCTCATGCTTTTCTGTGGAGCATCAAAATGTTTTTTTTCTTGAGCTTGATAAGATGATGCCTGCATATTAATTCTTCCAAATGCCATAAAATCAGGACTGGAAGGACTTTGCCATGTATAAAGAACATTGCCTCAGTATATAAACAACTGCTTTTTTCTCTTGTTTTACTGTTACCTGTAAGTTGTTGGAACCATTTTAAGAATACTTCGATTCTAGGCTACTACTGTTTCAGAAATTCAATACAAGTCCTGGTGAGACATAGATATGTCAAAATGAGATGATCTGTATTTGCCTAATTACATTATTATATTTATATGAACATGTGTGTGTATGTTTGTGCGTGTGTGTGTATGTTCCAGCATAACTCTGGAATGCCTGGAGCGATTTACACCAAACCTGATACACATATGCCTTACGCGATCTGGAAAGAAATACTGCGGGGGTAAGACACCTGGGGGTGTGAAGGGGGTGACCTGTAAAAATAATCAAAAACGGCCGACTTTAGTGTTGAATCCATAGTTTTCGGGGTCGCCGAGATAAACGGTGACACTCCCGATGCTGTCTGAGTCCACATTCAGCCCCCATCAGCATGGGGGTTGAGAAGGGGTGAAAAACAATGTCCAAAATGACCGACATTAGTGTCAAATCCATAGTTTTCCGGGTTGCTAAGCTGATTGGTGACAGTTCCGATGACATTTAAGCCCAAGTGTAGTTGAATAGGACGAATACTGTAGAACCTTCTGGAAATTTTTAGAAATCATTATGCCCCGGTCTTGGACTCCAATCATATGCTTGCCATGTTACCAGGCGTAGTCACTGAATACAAGTCTATCGATACCGTAGTAGATGCCTATAAGGTTGTCAATTTCCAATCAGACTTCCTAAACTCATTTGATCCGGCTGGATTGCCACCACGTTGTCTTTTACTTACAGTGGGAACTCCAATTATTTTACTATGGAACCTCGACCCGCCAAAACCTTGCAATGGCACAAGGCTGTGTGTCAAGAAGATGCTGGGTACTGTAATTGAAGTGACTATCTTAACAGGAAAGGGAGAGGGTGAAACAGTTTTTATCCCACGGATAACACTCATTCTGACAGATCTCCCTTTTAACTTTAAGAGATTGCAATTTCCAGTGAGACTTGCATTCTCGATCACGATCAACAAGTCACAGGGGCAGTCTATTAAGTACTGCGGAGTGGATTTGAAATCGCCATGTTTCTCCCACGGACAACTTTATGTTGCTTGCTCAAGGGTGGGTACACCCAGGAATTTATTTATTCTTGCTCCTGGAGGTGAAACTACAAATGTTGTTTACAATCAAGTTGTGAGTTAATATTATAGTGAATTTGTAAAAGATTTTACTTTATAATTTTTTACTGTACTTATACTTTTAATTTCCTGTACATCAAATTACTTCAATTTTACACTATAGATAGAATTCATTCCTTTTCCTGTCTAATAGAAGCTTGGGATAAATAAATACCCAGGCAACGCCGGGTAAAGACAAGCTAGTTTTGATTAAAGAAAAAAGAAACCAAGGAAAAGGTATTTTGCTGAAAACATGAGTACATCTACAGTAGATTTGAATTCCTGATAATACATAGCTTGACTTATCACTTTTGAATTCAGTAACCTGGGGTTGGCCACCATTTCTCTTGCTAGACCACCAAAGGTCCTACCCAGGACAAGAGCTGCTCAGTACTTGGTAGCATATTGGGCCTTCTTGGAGGATGTATCAGAAAGTGCTTCGGCTTAGCTATCATGCACTGCACTTTCAGTGTCCAGTTTCAAATAATGTTGCCAGTAGATAGTTCCTGCAGGCAGTGGCATAGCTAAAGGAGGTCAAAACATTAAGCATTGTCGCAATACACAGTGTAAGTGTCCCCTCCCATTCACCACTGGAACCATACTGGGCAGTGGGAGCAATGCAAAGGAGATGCCACCACCTGGTATCAACCAACCAACACAAAGTTCATGAAGTGGTTTACAGGATGATGATGATAATAATAATAATAATAATAATAATAATAATAATAATAATAATAATAATAA
>JAJKFI010000006.1:29284052-29300446 GCA_029204185.1 Lerista edwardsae
AATAATAATAATAATAATAATAATAATAATAATAATAATAATAATAAAGTTAAATGGCTCCCTGTCTCAAAAGGCCACACAATCTAAAAAAATGCAAAACACCACCAGCAACAGCTACTAGAAAAGACACTGCGAAGGGGTGAATAGGAACAATTACTCTCCCTCTGCTAAGTATAAGAGAAACATCACTTGAAAAAGTGCCTCTTGCTCAGTTAGCAGTAGGTATGGCTCTGGCGGCAAAGTAGAGGGGCTTACACTGCGCATTGCAGCACCATCAATAGTTAACATTTTGACCCCCCCCCTTTAGCTATGCGACTGCCTGCAGGAGTTTAGTTTTCAGTCTCTTGCATTAAATAATGGTGCCAATTGGTTTCATACGCACTTTGTGGCCTTTTCTTCACAATATGTAATCACTACTTTCTTTTGAGCCCCCCTGCAGTGGAGATGGAATGGGAAATATAGATATACAGTAGTTAATCTTCCCTTTCAGCTCAAAGCTGACAATATTGATGTCATTTATTGGGCAGCTCGGCAGTGGAACACTCCCACCAGTGGTTACACATATCCCTGGATTGGAACCAAAACTGTAGTAGGGCACAATCCTAACCAACTTTCCAGCACTGGCATAGCTGTGCCAATGGGGCAAGTGCCACATCCTGCAGTTGGGAGGCAGTCACGGAGACCTCCCCAAGGTAAGGAAATGTTTGTTCCCTTACCTCAGAGCTGCTTTGCCCTTACCCAAGTGCTGGAAAGTTGGTTAGGATTGTGCCCTTAATAAGCATTCAGAGAGAATTGATTGTTGTACTCTGACTGCTTTGGAGTGTTACTGTCCAGATTCAGAGGACACAGTCATCTGATAAGATTCTCAACTGAATTTGGTGGTTTGAAACAATCACATTACTAGTACTTGATGAAGTACTCATCAAAGGAGGGCAAGCTAATGATCAATTAAAATATGCACCATTTATTCGCGATTACCCTTACTCTACCTTTTCACTTCTACAAGGAACAGCAACAAAACTTCTCTATGGCATGGGTCGGCAGACTTCATGCCGGTGGCATTCCTTTAGTGGAGACAAAACGCCAAGTGTTGTAGGAGCCTAAACTCCTGTGTCACCTGTCTCCTCCCCCAGAGCCATTCACAGCTTAAAGAGCAAAGCCTCCAAGCCACTGCAAATGACTCTGATCTGCAAATGGCTCTGAAGATGAGGGGAAGGGACCACGTTACACAGGACCTCAGGCTCCTGCAACACCTAGGGTTCCCCCCCCCTTGGGACACCACCGTGTCTTGCTTCTGTGATCTCCATGGGGGTGTTCTAGAGTCTCATGTTCTGCTTACTGAAGGCAACTGCAAAATGGTGGCTTGAGAGCAGAGCTATATGCAAAATGGTTGTTCAGAAAACACCTGTATCTATCAGGGCTTCTACCATAAAACTCTAAAACAGGACTGCAGAGCGGCCCAAAGTCCTAGTCAATGACAGATTAATATTTATCCACTGAAAACCAATGGGCAATTTCCCCCCCCAGTTAAAATAGCATCCAGAGGGTGCAACTTTGGTTAGGCAGTGTCCTAAAGCCTCTGTATCGCCTTGCTGTGGTTTCATCCTGTGTCGGCACCCCTCCATGCATTTCTTAAGGAAAAAAGGGCACTTACGTATTCTCGGTCACATTTGGTTTGACCCTAAGAAGCACATGAACAAATAACTTTATATCATCTATATCCTTAACATAAATAAAATTGTAAGTTAAAAAAAAGAAAGATTGTTTGAGGAACTGTGAGATTTAAGCATCTCTCCTGTTTCCATTCTTTATGTGTTCAGAATGATTCCTCAAGAGTGGATGAAACTAAAATCAGTCAAGATGAAGAAACATATTTATCTAGGAGTTAATCTTCTTCAGTTTTCTGCCATGATTGATCTCCTGCTGCAGAAAGCCGCTCACACCTGCCACTAATCGCCATTTTCTGTAGTATTGATGGAAAGCCAATAGCAAAGAACTTCTGTGTTCCCTGGATGATCACAATTATGGGCATGTAGGTCATAAAGCTCCATGGCTACAAATTCATCAGGTCATTTCATTTGTTGTTTTCATGAACCAGGCAACCGTTCCCCAAGAGACACTGGGGACTCCTTTAGTGTGTTTAATGGAATCTCTGTGATGTAATTGTCAAAATCCTGGTTGCTATATATGGCAATTATTCCAGACAGATTAGATGACATAGAACAGATGGGCTGCTTGCATGCTCATTTCTGGCCTCCATCCTCACTTTTTTTTCACATTTAGCACTGTGCAGTAAAACTAACTAAATTAGTACTGGTGATTGGGGAGGGATTGGAAGTTGAAGAATTCTGCATGCACATTATTTCCTCATATGGTAGCTCTGTTTTGGTTTATTTGAAGATAAAAAGATTCTAAACCTAGTTAATTGTTCTGAAGCATGTGTTGCTATCCACGATAGGGCTCTTATATTGCAGGCCCTGAATCAACCAGAAGCTAAAAATAGAGACTCTACAATCTATGCACTAGAACTATTAAAATGGTATTAGAGGAAATGGTAATGCTTAGCTCATCTCACTTTTACAAGACCCATTTGCTTGTAAGTTGTAAGAATTCCATTTGTGTAAGTTTTAAGAACTCAGATTCCATCACATTTGTCCTGTACTGTATATAATTCTCTTTTTGCCCATCTTTGAAACGGCAATTTATATTCCTTGAAGACTAGACTGGAAAGGGGACTGGATAGATTTCTGGAGGAAATATCCATCGCAGGCTGGATAGTGCAACCTCCATATTTTAGAACAGTATTATTCAAACTGTGGGTCAGGAACCACTTGGTGTGTTGCAACATGTCAGGTGGGTCGCTGTTCTGCCAGAAACTCCCCACTGGGCCTCCTCAAGGGCCCCACTAGGCTTAGTTTCCCCTTTGAGCAGCCTCAGAGATAGGCAAGAGGGAGGGGTTCCTTCACCCACTGGGCCTCCCCTCCTCCAGCAGCCTTGCTTGGATTCACCAGCCTCCTCCAGACTGTCTAACAATCCATTGGTTAGTCAAGCCAGTAAGTCAGTCCAACAAGCCAGCAACCCTCCACTCCTTCCACCACTCTCTCTACAACCCACACCTTCTCCTTCCTTCAGGTGCTCCTTATATCCCACAAATATATCCTAAGTGGCTGTAGCTGTGCAGCCCAGCCACTGCTACTGCCTGGTTTTTTAACCCTATTATCCCTGGCTAATGTGGACAAGGGGCCATGGCTGACACCATTCCCTAACTCCTCGGGGTATCTTCTACCTTTTCCAATACAGTCGCGGAGGGCTGGGAGCAGACACCTTGGATGCTGCAGACTTTACTCTTGCTGTATTTATGTTGTGAGTGTTAACAGTTTGAAATGAGGGTTTTAAAATTTTTGTTTTTAGTTCAATGCTTTTACATAATATTTTGTCCTAATCTTGCTTTCTGTCAGAGATGTTTCATGATTATACAATTCTTGCTGTCCAAGAATGCCAATTTGCATTTTAGGACTGTCATTTGATTAAGTTGTAATGATATTACTTCCTGCTTGATGATGTCACTTCCTTCCACTACATCACTTCAAGATTATTTACATCACTTCTGTTGAGTCCTGACACAAGTGCCATTCTAAAAAGTAGGTTTTGGTCTACAAAGTTTGAGAACCACTGCTTTAGAAGTAAGCTACCTCAGAATGCCAGATGCAGGGGAGTGGCAACAAGATGCAGATATCTAGTTGTGTACTCCCTGAGGCATTTGGTGGGCCATTGTGAGATACAGGAAGCTGGACTAGATTATCCTTTGGCCTGATCCAGTGGGGTTCTTCTTATGTTCTTATGTTAAGTAGCATGAATGCACCTGAGATTCCAATGTCCTTGTATCTGATGAATGCAGGCTGTTGATTACAAAAGCCAATGCTATAATAAACATTGACAATAAGGTCCTCACTGAGCTTGTATTTTTGATACAATAGGCTAGTGAAGCTATGCTAGTGGAATTAGAACCAAATCCTATGCATGTCTACTCAGTCCCATCATGGTCAATGGGGCTTACTCCCAGGTAAGTGTGGATAAGATTGCACTAACCATTTTGGTAGCATATTTCATAATCCTACCGTAACTGAATGACTTGATAACTCACAGTTGACCATGTGAACTGTCTCCAATGCAAAGTCTTGCACTTGAAGTGGTGTCAGGTGGTATGAAGTCGTGCCAAGTGCATATACTCTACGGCAGGGGTGGGCCACACTTGCCTAACGTAAGAGCCACATACAATAAACCTCAGATGAGCCCCAGGAGAGATGTTTGACAGCTACAATATTTAAGAGGCATTTAAATTCTTAAATATATTTACTCACCAGGAGCATTAGACTTGCATCTTAATTCCGTGGACTCTCAGTTTATACCTAGTCAATTATTATAAAGCTTGAAAAAAAATTTTTTTATTTACCTTCTATATTAATTGTGATGCAATAAAGTCAGCCAACATATTTCTGAGAACTGCACATTGTATTTCAAAGAGCCACATGTGGCTTGTAAGCTGTGGTTTGGCCACCCCTGATCTATGGTCACCGTTTCATGCATGCAAGTAATTATTGTGAGTAATTATCCTCACTTATCATGAGGAACACATGCTCATTTACCCTAAAAGAAGAAGAAAATGTGTGCCTATATATGCATGAAGACAAGGTCAACTATTGTCATTCTTTTCTGTAGCATGATGTGACTTTCATTCTAGCCATGCCAACTATCACTGGTAAAATTAACCAAGAAAGCTTCTGGAGAGGCCCTGTTAAGCAGTGTTCTTTATGTATTTTCAACACTGTAGGAGCTGCACTAGTAGATCCATAAATTTCCTGTTATTTATTTTGTATCTGCACATAAATCACAATAAATTGTCCAGTACTTGGCTGCCAGACCAGATAAAATATAACTCTTACCATCAACACAGTCCATTTTCAAGGCCAATATAAACTAAGGGGCATATTTAAATGATACAATAGGCTTCTGTATAAAGGGATGGAGTTTTTCTCTTCTTCTAGAATAAAACATTTCCATCCTAATGGCATCCTCTGTACAAGTTCTGTATGTCTTTACTTTTTTACTTCTGTTGCAGGACACTCAAATGAAGAGCCATAATTCCTCATTGGTTCTTAGGATTAAAGGTCTGCTGAGCCAGCATGAAACGGTATGAAACGGTAGCAAAACTTGGTAGCAAAATTACTACCAAAAAGTTCCTTCCAACAAAAATAGTTCTGAAGATGGTTGCACGCCACCCCCATCCGCCACCCAAGTTTTCATCTTGCTTTCTGATATACGTTCTGATGTCTGTTTCATGTTTTGGCACATTCCCAAGAATCATCATGGTCCACTCTACGTAGCGCTCAAGACAATCCATATTAATTATCCTTAGTTGTGTCACTGCTGCAGAAGCATGCTGGGAAAGAGGCCATCCTTGGCTGTGGCTGCTTCTGGGAGACCTGCAGCAGAGCTTCTGTCCCTCCCTCCCCTTTCTGCTGCAGGTTGGTCCCTAGGAATTGCACTCTTCACAGTGGCAGGAGAGGATGTAACGGTAGGTGGCTGTGAGCCTCATGCCACCCGAGCAGCGCAATCGCATGGCCTTCAGCTTGGAAGTCTGTGGCCGGCAGCAGTGGCAGGTGGATCGGAACGGCTGTTTCAGAACAGTACTGAAGGACACCATTGGCTCAGAGCGTGAGATCTGACTGCAACGTCCCTCACAGCGAGCCAGAAGCACCATCTGCAATGCAGAAGACAAAGGAATAAGGAATGTAGTTCTAGATCTCCACAGGGTTGTGATTCAAGCGCACCATTCACTGCTCATTGTTCACTATCTAGTTCTTGTTAGATAGCCCAGTCCTCAAATTAGTTAAGAATAATTACTTGGTCTTAGTATAATTAGAGTGTATATACTGGATGCTATAATTAAAAAAAACTACCAAAATTAAATACATCAATTTTGCACCATGAAAGTTGAATTCTGCAAGCTGAATTCTGCAAGTTGAACCTTTACAAATGATACAGGTATATTTGCTTATTTTGCAAAAAATACTCTGCTTCTATTATTGAGAAGCAGGGTTAAGTATGGAGACCAGTGAAGCCTCCATTCCTGACCACTGGAAATGATGCAAAACTTATGGGATAAAGCATCCATAATGCCACCCCAGAACGACTTCTTTTCTTGGGGAAAAAGAATGCTTTTTTTTCCTGCCTGAACGTCCGAGTGAAATAAACAGAAAACAACTGAAAAGAAATTAGAAGGGGCAGAGCAAGATATGGTGCTGCAGTATTACTGTACAGCACCATACGAGACTGAGCACCTGTCAGATCTTAATGGAATCCACGGACTTTCCACCAGACTTGACAACACTGCTGCTTTTGAAATCAATCAAGAGAAACAGTTGGGCCCTCATTATCCGCAGCCTTGACACTGGCAGATTTCATAATCCACGTATGCCGAACTTGCCCCGAACCTGACTGGAACTGAGCTCTGGTCGGGTCCGGCGCGTTTTCTGAGACCTACAGAGGCTGCAGGCAACTGGCAGTGGCCTCTGTGGGCTTCAGGAAGACCTTACAGGCAAAAACTCTCCAACCCCCAGTTTCCGGGGGGGGGGGGAGGAGGAAATGCAACTTCTGGTTTCCTGGGGGAAAATGTAAGTAATGTTTTTAAGCCTTGTAAGTAGGGGGCAGTCTAAAATGGTTTTATTTTTTCATGGATTTTGGCGCTATCCTTGTAAAAAGGGAGGGTTGAAAGCAGTGATACGTATTTTTATTCCAAATTAAAATTTTAATCAGCTTTAAAGCATTTTTATCAAGTGTAATCCCTGTCATACAGGTGGTATAAACGTGTTTTAATGGAAATGGACTGAGGCATGTTTGCCTACACATAAGTAAATGCACAGTGCTGCTCAATTTCACTTTCCATTGGGCTTCATGCATTTTCCTTGGCAGCTTATGACCATGTTCAGAAGACTCTACAGCCCATTAGGAGAAAGCAGCAGAGCTGCAGGTGGAATTAGGGGCGTAGAAACACAGTCAGCAGCACTAAGAACGGTTCACAGACACTCTGCAGCCAATGTAGGTCAATGTTGGTCAATGCAGGTCAATGTTGGTGTTATTTCACTAACTGATTAGGATATCACATTTTATCATTTATAAGCCCAGTGTTAATGTTATTATACAACATTTCATGTTTACCATTTTAGATTGTCCCTACTTAAAAGGGAAAACGGAAGTTGCTTTTGTTTTGTTTTTTGCCTAAACTGCCATTTTGAGGCCTGCAAAGGCTGCAGGCAGTCACTTGTGGCCCTCTGCGGGCCTCACAAAACCCTCCAGACCCAACTAGAGCTCAGTTTTGCTAGGGTTTGAAATGGGGGTGGGCCCCAATTCATGGGTTTCAATACCTTCAGACTGCAATACCCACAAGGATTCCAGGAACAGAATCCTTGGATTTTGAAGGCTCACTCTGCTATTTTTTTTATTTTTTTTTTACACATTTGGGCAGCACTCTTTACAGGTAAATTGGATTAAGTGCAAACATTTTCAATATTTAGGTCTTCTTCAGAAGCAAAGTTTGTAGGTGTTCAGAAGTGTCCCTTAAAAGCTTCCTCCACTCAGTGAATCTCACTGTCAATTAAGATCTACATCAAGGCAAATTGCTGCCAGGGGTTGCATCTGGTCCACAGGCCTTATGTTTGACACCCCTGGGTTACTCTAAATTAATAGCAATTGTTGTAAGAGTGTTAAACAGTCAGTGTTTTGTTTTAAAGATTCTGTTTTTCAACTGTGTACAACATATGCTTAGTAAGTGGCTTTACTTGAAAAATCATAGATTGCTGAGCTGCATCATTTTGTGGCTGAAAATGGGGTTTTGTGTTGCTTTATATGTTTACTGTATATTTATTAAGTCCTCTATAAGTTTGACTCAGCTGAAGGTTTCAGTGTAGTTTCTTAAAGCCAGGACAATGCTAATATATTTTGGCCAGTGTGCAGATGAGATGAAAATAGCTTGTACTTCGGAAGCGTTGCTTCTCCATTAAATCAGTCACAGCAGCTGTTTATTGCATTGTCTCTACTGTGCTATATGGTGTACAATCACCTAAATAATTAGCAGTGATATGACAGCATCACACAGGAATAGTGCAAGCGTAATATAGTCAAAATGTGCAGATATTATATTGCCTGGGACCCTTTGTCTCCATGCCCTCCTCTTCTATCTGCACTCATAATTGTGGACATGTCAAAGTATACTCATAGACTGTAGGCTTAAAAAGAGATAAAAATTACTGAAACAAATTCAAAGCAGAAGTGAATACCACAGTAGCAATCTAGTACTCTGACTACTAAAACTCAGGAATGCACATTCTGCTTAGAAGGAAAAGGAAGCATATTTTTCAATATCATTATCAACATTTGCTAATTTAAAATTCCATGTGGAGTTAATTGAACCAATAGTTCTTCCCCTAAAATAGATTGTCTAAGCCAGGCAGTAGTATAGCCAGAGGAGAGCAGCATGGTAAGTACTGCAGGCATGCCCTGCCCAATTCTGCCCAATTGCTGCCAAAGCCATTGCGGGCAATGACCGCAATATGCATGCACTCACACAATGAGGGCGCAATCCTAAACTGAGTTAGGCCAGCATAAACTAAGCCAGCAAAGTTTGGCCAGCACAAGGGACACTGTAAAGTATGTTTGAACCACTCTCGGAGTCAGAGAGGCCTGCACACAGACGTACGCCATCCTCTCTGACTCCGAGAGTGTTCCAAAAACGCTTTATGATGGCCCTTGTGCTGGCCAAACTTTGCTGGTTTAGCTTATGCCGGCCTAACTCCAGTTTAGGATTGCGCTCTGAAGCACCTACCCGGAACAGAGCAATGAGTAGGAGGGGCCACTTACACGGCGCGTTGTGGTGCTTGTAGTACTAACCATGCCAACACCCCTGGCTACACTACTGCAGCCAGGGGTGTCAAATGTAAGGCCCATGGGCTGGATACGGACAGAATAACTCATGTTTATGACTGCCTTACTTAAAATAAGGTTGGTATGAGTTGCTTGTTGTGTTCTTTATACTTTCTGGAGAGCTGTGAAAGTTAACTCATTTTTCAACAGTCTGACTCAGTGGGCATTCTTTAGTTTGCTTTTGCGGAGAAAAAGAAGACACAGAGAAAATGGTCAGCAACAGGAGCAGGTGTCAGAGTCGCAATCAATGGTTCTCTCACACTTACCCTTTTCCATCTAACAGAACCCAGCAGGAAACTCCACAGCTGCTGTTGAGCCAGAGTGAAATATTCCAAGCATAACATTTCAAACAAAAACACTTTTTTGGCATTTTCTCATCTTTCTAAATGAAAATGGAAGGTTGGCCAAAAAATCACTTGAAACCATATGTAAACCACATTTACTGCATTTGGCTCTAAGCAAAACCTAGGTCTGGGGCCGACATGAGTGGAGGACATGTGTGGATGTGGATAAACCTCATAATCCATGAAAAAATGCCAGTGATTTGCCTACCAACAGGGACAGCATTTAGGGTGGGGGCAGATCCACCTGTGTTTTAATCAATCAATCAGTCAATCAACAGGTACTTATATACCGCTTTTCAACACGAAGTTCACAAAGCGGTTTACAGGCAAATAGTAATAATAAAGTTAAATGGCTCCCTGTCCCAAAAGGGCTCACAATCTAAAAAAAGGCAGACCGCTAGCAACAGCCACTAGAAAGACTGCGCAGGGGTGAAGAGGGACAGTTACTCTCCCCCTGCTAAATATAAGAGGAACACCACTGGAAAAAGTGCCTCTTGTCCAGTTAGCAGGGGTTTCACATGCAATCACATGCAATCATTCATGAAGACACCTACATGTTTTATTATGAGGTGTAAAAAGTAGTCACAAACAAATATACTGGGGTTTTTTTTGTTTGCTTTTGCAATTTCATCTTGGCTATATCTAAGAGAAGGCTTCTGGAATCATACTTTGCATCTTGTTCTCACCTTCAGTGAAACCTCCCTACCACCAAAAGTTTCAGACTAGCAAATACCCTTGGGAAAGAAAACTGCTGCATTTTTTTCCATCATGTCCACCATGGCTGCTGCCCATCCCAAACCCCTTCCAGGACCCAATATGCCCATTGTTTAATCAAAAACAAAAGACCCCCTTGCCTACATTTCATCTTTTCTACACACACTAGGATGGACGCCTCATCTATGACACCTAAAAATATAATGTGGAAGCGGGTGACTAATTTACAGGTGTTAGTTCTAGGTATAGAACTCCCTGAGGCATCTGGTGGGCCACTGTGAGATACAGGAGACTGGACTAGATGGGTCCTTGGCCTGATCCAGCAAGGCTTTTCTTAAGTTCTTCTGTATATTATTTGCATATCACTCAAATCTGGCAGGTGTCCAACTGCAGCTGGTGACCAGGTTACCATTTATAAAGGTGTCCGGACTCTTTAGTTAAAAAATGTACTGTCTGAGCATTTTTTGGCTATCACATTTTCAAATGCATCTCTGCTACCATAAAGGCTCAGAGCCAATTCAGACCATTTATTTAGTGTCTGTGTGGAAGTCCCAGCCTTCTTCAGGAATGTGCTCATGTGGAGAAATTTAATATACTGGCAGATCAAAAATGTATCAGCATAAATTTCTGTAATTGTAGTTGCTGGAAAAATTGCCACTGCAATCAAGGAAAGGGCAGCTGACTACATTATAGGCCAATTCCTACATTTCTTTAAGCATGCATGTACCAGGGGGGACTAAAAATTGTATTATGTCAGAGCTGGGTCTTATCATGAAGCAATTCAAAGTAGTTACTTTGGGCTACTTTGGATTGTAGAAAGGTGCCGTGTTTCCCAAAACTCCATAGTTTTGGAGGATCCAAAGAACGGTACACCTGGATCCACACACCCAAGGGAATTGTGCAGTTTTGTGTTTCTTGAGCATTGCTTTTAGAACTGATGGGACTTTCAAAGCAGTTTCTGGCATGGTGTCTGCAGTTTAAATAAAAAAAAACCATCCAAAATCCCAATGGATAAAGATAGTTCTTTGGATTGCAGCCCACCTCTTGTGTGATGCTTCATTCTGATTTGATTTCAGGTGCTAAAATATCTAGTATCAGCACTGGAATCCACCCCAAGTACTGTATTTTGTGTGTCAAAATGGAAGTTGGATTTCTCAGGAGTCTTCTGAAAGCGTCACAAAAGTATCTTGGGGACTGACGTAATGTTGCCCTGGCTCTGGTTCAAGGGCAGCCATGCATTTGTGACCATGAGCACAGCTGCTGAAACATCTCTTAGAGATGGACTATGAGGTAAACCTCTGCCACTTACCTCATGCTGGGAAGAAAGCATAAAGCCTCCAAAGTCACACTAACCCTAGATTCAGTCTTACAGAAATAACACTGTCTTCTTTTGAGAAGTTTTTAGTAGTACTTACTTTTGAGCTACACTTGTACAAAGGGTGGCTAATGGAATCCACATAATGGTGCCTCATGCAGCGGCCAGGATCCGAGTCCATCACGAAGGTACCGTCCGTTTTACTGTCTGTGTCTCCCATGATTGCCAGAAGGGACAGGACTGAAATTGAAGCTGCTAGTACATGATTTCCCATCATTGGAGAACTTCTCAGGAGTAACAGTAGAGGGAGGTAGAACATCAAAAGCACTCTAAAGCCTGAGGCCCTGTCCCTTTTGAGGAAAGTGAAAGATCTGCTTTCAGTCTCTGGGTTGTCATTGCTGGTTTGGGTTTAGACATTTGTTGAGGTTGTAATCCATCAAAACATCTCCTGCATGGCTGGAATAAAAACATTAAAAGAAGAAAATTATCCTGAACAGCAAGAAAAAGGTTTCTAGAGGAAAAGAGACATAAATAATAATAAGGCTCCAAGGACTGCTCTCAGCCAAGAAACACTTACTGCAAACATCATCCCACAGTAGGTGTCTTGAAAGAGGAGGTCAAAACCTTGCTACTTTAAAGCCTCTTCCATCATCGTTTTACTAATGAGGAGATTAACTTTTAATATTGCAGGACATGTTTTTATGTGATTTAAGTCTCCACTGAATTCAGTTCAACATGAATTAATGCACCTGAGGATTTCTGGACACTAAAAAGGCTGCATATTCACAAGAAAAACTGCAAGGTATGTTCCAAGTATTTAGACTGAGCAACGGTTCCATTAAACATGGAACGTTTTGACTCAGAGATGAAGTGAAAATAAGTTCATTGGGCTCATCCTTGTCCCTAGAGATTTGCCTAATTAAAATAACTAGAAATTACTAGTCAGCGACAGGCCCCGCGGTATGAAAAGTGACCACAAAGTCCCTGTGCATGAGATTGTGTCCTCTGCCCTCTGTTACCTATCCAAAAAATAATGGAAAAAGGATTTGGGACAGATGCCGTTTAAGCCTGGATGCATTAATGAGCTTTCTGGTAGTGACTTGGCCATTCATGAGAACTCTTGCAGACTCTTTTGAAGGGTTTTCCCACCACTGAATCAAGATGTAGAGTTAGGTGTTTTGTTTTGTTTTTATGTTGTTGTTTTTTTTGATAAAAAATAGCTATTATTTATTTATTTATTTTATTTATTATTAGATTTGTACCCCGCCTTATTGTGCCCGAAGGCACCCAAGGCGGCATTACAATATAGATATAAAAACAATATAACAATTCACAATTAAAAACAATTAAAACAGAATTAAACAATACAATCAAAAATTAAGAACACAATTAAAAACAAATTTAAAAACAATATAAAAACAACAAGCCCCGTGGGTTATAATAACCAGCCAGCCTGTCAACAATTAAAAGCTTTTTGGAATAAAAAGGTCTTCAGCCCCCGCCGAAATATAAACAAAGAGGGAGCAGTTCTCAATTCTAAGGGGAGGGTGTTCCAGAGTTGGGGGGCCACCACCGAAAAGGCCCTCTTCCTGGCCGCCACCCCTCTCACTTCTTCTGGTGGCGGCACAGTCAGGAGGGCCCCCCCAGATGATCTAAGAGTACGGGTTGGATTATATGGAAGAAGGCGGTCCCTCAAATACCCCGGACCCGAGCCGTAAAGGGCTTTAAAAGTCAAAACTAGCACTTTGAATTGGGCCCGGAACAGAACCGGCAGCCAGTGTAGTCGCCGAAGCAGCGGCTCGACAGAGTCAAACCGACGTGCTCCAGCAACCACCCGAGCCGCCGCGTTCTGTACTAGTTGTAATTTCCGGACCGTCTTCAAAGGCAGCCCCACGTAGAGCGCATTGCAATAATCTAATCTAGATGTCACTAGGGCATGGGTCACAGTGGCCAGGTCCGCACAGCTCAGGTACGGCCGCAGCTGGCGGATCAGCCGAAGCTGAGCAAAGGCTCCCCTGGCCACCGCCGCCACCTGGGACTCCAGGTGTAGCTGTGAATCCAGGAGAACCCCCAAGCTGCGAACCTGCTCCTTCAGAGGAAGTGCGACCCCATTCAGAGCAGGACGATAGTCCAATACCCGAGCCGTGGATTTCCGAACCAAAAGCACCTCTGTCTTATCCGGATTTAATTTCAGCTTGTTCGCCCGCATCCAGCCCCCAACTGCCTCCAGACAGCGATCCAGGACCTCAACCGCCTCCTCAGAATCAGGGGGAAAGGAGAGATAAAGTTGGGTGTCATCAGCATATTGATGGCACCCCACTCCAAACCCCCGGATGACCTCTCCCAGCGGTTTCATGTAGATGTTAAAGAGCATGGGGGATAAGATGGAACCTTGTGGCACCCCAAACCTGAGAGGTCGGGGTGCCGAACAAGCCTCCCCCAGCACCACCTTCTGGGATCTGTCAGCCAGGAAGGAGCGGAACCACTTCAAAACAGTGCCTCCAAGCCCCAACCCGGCCAGCCGACCCAGAAGGACACCATGGTCGATGGTGTCGAAAGCCGCCGAGAGGTCCAGCAGGACTAACAGGGTCGCACTTCCCCCGTCCATCCCCCGGCGCAGGTCATCCACCAAGGCGACCAAGGCAGTCTCCGTCCCGAACCCCGGCCTGAAGCCAGATTGGAATGGGTCCAGATAATCCGTTTCCTCCAGAACCCTCTGAAGCTGGGACGCCACCACCCGCTCAATCACCTTACCCAGAAATGGGATATTGGAGACTGGCCGAAAGTTGTTTAAATTTGTGGGATCCAGGGAGGGCTTCTTCAGGAGGGGGCGAACCATCGCCTGCTTCAAAGCAGGCGGGAGCACCCCCCTCCCTCAGAGATGAATTCACCACCCTCCCTGTCCACTCGGCCAGCCCTCCCCGGGCAGCTCTAATTAGCCATGCCGGGCAAGGGTCGAGCGGGCAAGCAGCAGGTCTCACACTCCAGAGAATCCTGTCCACATCCTCAGGCTCTACAAGCTGAAAAGAGTCCCAAATGGTAGGATAGACAGGTTCCCCAGGGACATCACTAGATATGCCCACAGCGGCGTCCAAGTCATGCCGGATCTGATCGACCTTATCTGCAAAGTGTTTTGCGAACTCGTCACAGCGAGCCTCCGTGTGCTCCTCCCTACCAGTAAGAGGGGCAAGATGTAAAAACCTGCGGACCACACGGAAGAGCTCAGCCGGACGGTTCTCTGCAGATGCAATGGTGGCAGAGAGGTGTGCCCTCTTAGCTGCCACCACTGCTCTGGAATAAGCTTTTAATTGGGCCCTAGCCCGTGTCCGGTCAGATTCGGCACGAGTCTTTCGCCACCGACGCTCTAGTCGTCTGCTCTGCCGCTTCATCGTTCGCAGCTCCTCAGAAAACCAAGGAGCCGCTCCGATTCTGCGACTGGGCAAAGGACGCTCAGGAGCGATCTCATCCAGGGCCCTGGCCATCTCCGTGTTCCAGAGGTCGACCAGGGCACCGGGTGGGTCTCCAACTCTGGCAACAGGAAAATCCCCCAGAGCCCTCAGGAATCCGTCTGGATCCATCAGCCTCCGAGGGCGGATCATAAAATGTGATCCCCCGCCATTGCAGAGGTGAGAAGCCGCAACGAGCCTAAATCCCACCAGACAGTGATCTGTCCATGACAAAGGAGTGATCTTAATCTCCTCCACCTCCAGATCACCATCAACCTGCCCCGCAGTAAACACCAGGTCCAGCGTGTGTCCCGCCTCATGCGTTGGGGCAGATATTCTTTGAGACAGACCCATGGTTGCCATGGAGGCCATGAAATCCTGAGCCGCAGGTGTTCCCGGGGCCTCGGCATGGACATTAAAGTCCCCCAACACCAGAAGGCGGGGGGACTCCAACACCACGCTCGAGACCAGCTCCGTCAGCTCAGGCAGGGAGACTGCTGGGCAGCAAGGCGGGCGGTACACCAACAGAATCCCTGTTCTGTCTCGCCCCTCCAACACAATGCGAAGGCACTCAAACCCGGTGGACTGCTGAACAGGGTATCTGGTGAGACAGATGGAATCCCGATAGACCATCGCAACCCCACCTCCCCTCCCCTGTAGTCGTGGCTGCTGAAGTACCCGGAAACCCGGCGGACAAATCTGGGAAAGATTAACCCCGCCCAGCTCATCCAGCCAGGTCTCCGTGATACATACCAGGTCGGCTTTCTCCTCCAAGATTAAATCATGGATAAGAGAGGTCTTATTATTCACCGACCTGGCATTCAGAAGCAGCAGCTTCAGACTCAGGGGACTGTTGCCAGAAGAACCAGGGGTCAGAGGGATGAGGGAAGGGCCAGAAAGAGGGACAGTCTGTCTACGACTGACCCTCCTTCTCCTGTACTGTCCGGCCCTGCCCCCACCGCCATATCTTCCGTAACCCGTAACTCTGCTGATGGTGGCCTCCCTGCCCTCCCCTGAGCTCCCTCGAGGTGTCAAGCACATAATTCCGGCGGGAGCGACCTGCAAGCCAACCACCAGCGCAGATACAAAGACTAAAAAACACAGACACGCACACACACACACTCCCCACCAACAAACCAGTGCAGCAGCCCTCACCCCCCTCACACTGAGGCTTGGGCTGCTGCAGGCCTCTGCCTCTCTCTCACAGAGGCAGAGGTCCTCGCTCCTTCCCTCCCTGCCCCCCTCTCACAGAGGCAGGGATAACCTTCCACTCTCCTGGCCAGACTCTCACTCCGGCCAGGAAGTCACAATCATACTATCACTCACTCAGTTAAAATGGCTGGTGGTGGCTTGTTGACAGGCGACTAGGCTCCAAAAGTAAAAACGTGGTTGGAGCCTGATGGTCCACGGGAGATGAACACTGAGGGAAGCAGGCACAGCAGCAGATGTTCTTGGCTCCAGTCTCAGCTCCCCAGGCGAAGAGCCACGGGCAAAGAGCCCTTTGGCTCTTGCCCTTCGGCTCGCGCCTCCGGCAAGCCAAAGGCTTAAAATGGTACTTGCCTGGAGGGAAAAGCCAAATGGTGCTGTGAGTTGCAA
>JAJKFI010000006.1:29300456-29312276 GCA_029204185.1 Lerista edwardsae
TGATCCAAATCAGGCCTCTCTCCACCCCCAGCAGCCCAGAAGCCCAGCCCATGATTTATCCCCATGATTTATCCAGAAATGTTTTTGGTGCAAAGAAAATCCACATTTTTTGAGGAAATTGAGCAGCAGTATCCTCCTGTCATGATATGGGAAGCCATTTCACAAGATCATTTCACAGGGCCATATTTTTCATTATATGTGTCAATCACACTATATTTGAACATGCAGTGTGTTCAACATGCTGTTGATCATGTGGTTTGTTCCACAGCTCTGTGACAGAGGTCTCGAGACAACAGATGATGCACCAGCACATTATGCTCTCCCCGTCAAAGAATAGCTTGATGACAAATTCAGTGGATGATAGATTGGATATGGATCTGTCCTGGTATGGCCTCCTTGAAATCTAGGCTCAACAACATGTGACAATTTGCTTTGGGGGATTGTGAAACTCCACCTAATAGCAGCTGAAGACCTAAAAACAGCTATTAGGGACTGCTTTAATTGCTTCCAACTGTCAACATGGAAAAGGATGTCCAGAAGAACATGGGGAAAAATTTAAATTTGTGCAGAGAATAGAGGGGAACATACAGATAACTTCTATCTAGTATGCATAGTGACTTAGTGGCCACCTTGTACATGCTTTTATGGGTTATGGTCCCATACACAGTCATGCCAACAAATTCATTGCAGGATTATAAATAGCAAAAATTGAACAAAAATTAGGCATGGTGTACCCACAGACATATAGGAGAGAGTGAAAGACAGAGTGCTATAGAGAAAGTAAAATCTCTCACTGGGGTGGGAGGTAAAGTGGACCCATACTTTAAGAACCCAAAAAGGAAATTGGAATACAACTTTACTATTAACAGTTCCTACTATCATATGAAGTATTACAAGATAATATTCATTTTTCCCATTTCAGAGAAGTGGCAGCAATTGTGTATTTGATTATGATAATTTATTCTAATACAGGCAAATGTTCTTTTCCTTCCATTAAGCCTCAAAGCGCCAAACAAAGCAAAGAGCTCCCACAAACAGCTTTAAAACGACACCAAGTTCCTGTCAATCCAACCAAGAGGCAATGAAGCCAAACCATGTTGACGTGTCATGAAACGGTGAGGGCAAAAATTTCTTTTTCAAAGCACCCCCAATTCTTGACAACAACCAGTGCTTGAAAATCCAAAGCTCTGAATGTTGAAAGAATAAATGTCCTGCAGGTCTTTATGTTTATTCATTCACCGAGTGATATTTCACATTATTTCTGTGATATCTACATATACATGAGCCACCTGATAAAACAGCAAGAGCTGCCAATCCTGCAGCTTCAGCTCAACCTCATTTTCCATTAGCATACAAGAGCTGTCAGTTTCTCCTAGAACTGTCTGGTAATATAAGGAAAAACAATTTTCCTTGGTAAGTTCATTATTCAAGGACCCAGAGGGATCCCTTGCCTGCTCTAGATGCCACCTGTCTCCCCCTCATTTTTTGGCCCTGCTCATTTGAGCCATTGTAGAAGTTATCTTCCTCTTTTTCTCTGTGCTTAGTGGATTGAACATAAAAACTCTAGTTGGGAGAAAAGGCGCACATACGTTATGCTCAAGATTCATTTCTCAATGCCTATTCCCAATTATCCTAGTTCAGACCAAATCCATAAGCTTTAATAAACAAAATGAAGGCACAGAGGAACAACTGTCAAAAGTCCTGTGCGATTCTGCACCAATTGCTTTCTCCCACTCACTTTTTTGGTACAGTAACTAGATGTGAAGTAGGCTTGACTGAACTTAAAAATGTATAGAGATGAATGGTCCATCAATGTAGTTTGACTTGACAAAGCAAGAGGGCATTCTCAGATTATTAAGACAGTTAAGGAATAGCTCATCTTTGTTAAGTGACCCTCAATATGGACAATATGGACTAATACAACTGATCCTGCCTAGCTGGATCAGACAGAGATCCACTTAATCCATCTGTTTTTGTTTTTTTGCAAGACTCCCAACAAGCAGCAGGCCCAGCTAGGTAATGGTCCCACTAGAAACTGGCCAATAATACCCCTGGACTGCAATCTACCCTCTGTCCATGCCTGAGCCTGGCAGATACATTATTGTCAGTCAGGCCCACATGATAGCTGACCCTTCATCCTAGAGGCACGTGGAATTGAATTTGGGGAAGAGTCAGGTCTCAGTGATAGGAGACACAGTTTGCACGCAAAGGGTTCTAGGTTCACTTCTGCCTAGCGATGGGAAAAGACCCCTGTCCCAAACTGGAGAGCCATAGCCAGTCTGTGTCAACACTGAACAAGGACCAATTGACAGGCAATATAAGACAGCTTCTTATGAAGGATGCTCCATATTCAGAGCATAGAGGCAACATGGAAAGGACGATTATCCCAGGATAGGGCAATGGAGGACAGAGCAGCATTTGTATGAGTGTATAAAGCAGCAAATATACTGGTAGCTTTATAGTCAATATTAATGGGCCAGTGACTCAGAAACCACAAGTTTCTGTTCCTGTAACAGTTCCAAGGCAAGAGGACGAATAATCCTTATGCAGTACAAGTGGTGTAGCGGTCAGTTTTGATGTGCAGTAGACAATTCTCAGAACAACCACAAATAATCAATCTCAGATGTCTTCATTAGAGAGTTTCCTTCTCCTGCCACTTATTCTGGAGATGTAACTCATCCCATCCCAGCTTTTGGATGGTTTGCAATAGTTTACAGTAAAACAAATGATTTTTATAAATTAAAAAAACAGGATTAAAAAGTATCCCAAATAAATATGAAAGATGTATAGTTAGCCTAGGTGTGTCTACTCAGAAGCAAACCCCACTTTTGTCCTATTGGATACTTACTCTTAGGTAAATTTGCATAGGATTGCAGCCCTATAGCATAATCCTAATCCTGCCTAGTACAGCCAGGCCACATGGCCTGCACTGTATCCAATGCAGTCTTTAAGGTCACCTCAGGGTAAGGGGATATATTTCCCTTATCCTGTGTTGAGCCCTAGCCTGCCCTGTGGGGCTACTCGGATCTGGGCCAGCTGTTTTGCTGATGCACATCTGAGAAGCCCAGATAGAGCTTCTCCCAGTCCCATCTCTCTCCCAGGCTTGATCTTCACCCACCCTCTCCTGCCCAGAAACACACCTCCCCACCCCCAGATTGTACTCCTGCCACTCTCTTCCGCCCCCTATGCTGCACTGGCTGGCACAGGGATCAGAGCTGGCACTGGCAGGATGGCAAACATAGGGTAAAGGTCAGGGTTAGTGTCAGTGGTGTCATCTACTCACCAGTAGATGGTACGCTGGGCGGGACTTAGCGTGATTGGCAGCCCGTCCACTCACTTCCTGCTTGCCGCGCGGCTTTCCCTCGCCTTGAAGGGGGTGCCTGCTTGCTGGGGGGGATGGGTGGGGGGCACGCCGGGTGCCTGGGCGAGCAGGCACCCCCTCCGAGGTGAGGGAAAGCCGCGCGGCAAGCAGGAAGAAAGCGGAAGTGAGTGGACGGGCTGCCGATCACGCTAAGTCCTGCCCAGCGTACCATCTACTGGTGAGTAGATGACACCACTGGTTAGTGTGCCTTTTGGCATGTTTGCAAAGAGGCCTGCGCTAGCTCAAATCCAAGTTGGGGTTGGGCTGCCCATGTAATATAAGCTGTATATTGTCTCTCAGATAACCCTTGAGAAACACAATGGTCTAGACCAGGGGTTCCCAAACTGATGGACAGTCCCTGGTTAGCTATGGGTTGCCAGCTGGTCAGCAGTGAAACCATGCAAGAAAAGGCTGGTAAAAGGCAGTCTCCAACCACCTCCTTCATTTTGGCTGCTGTATCTCCCTCACCTTGTGTTGCTACCTACCTGCTCAGCTTCTTAGGTGCTGCGGAAGAGACTTAAGTGTCCAGACAGTGGTGATGGCAATGCTCCCTCCACCTCTAGAACTGGCTGCATACATACAGACTATGTCTCAGGCCTCAGAGGAGGACACTGGGCAGGGTTGAGTGGGTGAGAGTATCCCAGATTGCACTGATTCAGCTCTGGGAGAATACTGCTGATTCCAGGAGATTCCCAGAGATTCCTGGAGAATTAGCAGCCTGATTATCTCTTCTGCCCCAATCATTTCAAGAACCTGAGTAGCTTTTTTAAAATTCAGCTTAGTTTAGCGAGACTGGAAATGTGATAGACTTAATAAAGCAGGATTGCAGATGAGCAGCACAAACCTATAACCCCCCCCCCAGCGCTGCGCTCTTGTGCCGGCCGAACAATGTCACAAAAGTGCTGTAAAGCATGTCCGCATTGGCACTGTGGCACTGGACCGGTGCAAGCAGCAGTGCTGGCGCTTGGGCACCGGCCATGTGCCAGTCCAGCATTGGCATTGCTCGGTCGGCACAGGGCCTCTGCGAGGGCGTTCCACAGGCATTCCGGGGGCGTAACTGGGCAGCACAGTGGGCAGAGTCGGCGGTTGTGATGCGGTTGTGATGCAGGACAGCTGTAGTGTCAAATCATAAAGCCCGTCCCCAGTCAGGACGGCCCCAATTTGGGCAGTTCCTGCACACGTTCCTCTGCGCCTGCTATTTTGCTGGCACAGATCGGAGCAGGCCCATAGGGGCGACTGGGGCTTACGAAGGTGGAAGGGGAAAACCTCCCCTTGTCCCGCACGTTGCTGTTGCTGCTGCCTCCAAATGGGCTGTAGAATACAGCCCTGCTATGTTGGCCGTACTAGGCCGGCTTTGTATAGGATTGTGCTCTAAATCTGTGAGAGAAGCAACATGGCAAAACTATTGTGCTTTTAGGTGAAGCTAAGCTCTGGTTAGTTAAACTCTTGTTCCTTACTGTAGAGCTTATTTCATCCTCTCAAAAAGATAAAACAGAATTTTATTTCAAAAAGATGGAGAAAACAAAAAAAGTAAGACCATTTGCCATTGGAATGGCACAAGATGTCCTTACTTCAATTCTCCCCAACTCTATTTGGGCAAGATGGGAATGCTGTTTGTGCACAATGAGGCAGCAATCTTATACATACTTTCCTGGGAGTAAGCCCCATTTAACACAATGAGATTTACTTCTTAACACAATGCCTAGGATTGCATTGTAAGTGTACGTATCATAAAGTTTCCTGCTCTGCTGAAACGTTCACCTTCGGTCCATATCTCAGAGTAGCACTGCACTACACATATCAATTTGCTGTGGGAAAACTGGTGGCACACTAGTATTTTCATTTTCCACAGCACAGCAATGAAGCATGGAAATAAGATGTGCATCAGTGAAACCTGATTGAGCCAGGTAGGCTTTCTTGGTCTACCAGCATTTCGAACTGAAATTTTAATAGAGCTCCCCTTAGCGTAAAGAGCCTTTTTCTGATACACATACAAAAGAAGGGGGCATGTCCTATATCAGATAATTATGTATTTTAATGTTAGCTGCCTTGAGTGCCCTCTGGGGAGAAAGGCAACTTATAAATTGAACAAATAAATAAATAAATACCTCTTGCCAGAAACCAAGAATATGAATGCACGCCAAGAGCGAAACCTATCTCCTGCCTCATCAAAATGTTTAGGTACTTTGCAATATTTATACAGTAGTGTCATAAAACTAAAATCTTTAAAAACAATAACCAAAGTACAAATAATGATATAACTGCCCTTTTATATGCACACAGGACAAAAATGGTGGAAGAAGGATTTTCCCCATTCCTTTATTTTTTTTATTTGTGCTTTGTGTGTGTGTGGGGGGGGGGGTTGTTACTTTTTTATTTGTTTTGTGATTATGATACGATTATAACAAGAGGGTGGTGGCTATTCTGCATTAGGTACTCAAGAACTGAAGAAGATACCTTGAATTCACAAAACATTGTGTATTTGTAACCTCTCCCCCAGTCCACAGTCCAACTTTCTTAGGCCATTCTGATACATTAACCTCAAAACACTTTCTCCTTTTAGTGTCACGTGTGAAAGGTGATCCAGGATTGAGTAAGGTAGAGATATTCAAGGCAACATAGATGTTACATTTGCAATACAGAGGCATTTGCATGTGAAATTTACTCTTTTGGGGCACTGTGCTTTTATGTAAGCCATCATTGCATAGTATTTCTAGACAAAGAAATGTTCTGACAGTTCTGCTGACAATGTTCCCTTAGAAGCTACTCTAAGGTCCTGCTCAGCCAAAGAACTTGCAGATGAAATTAGACACATTCAATTTAGCTTCTCTTTCATTCCTATGTTGTTAACTTTTATGGGCGCAATTCTAATTCTCACCAAGGATTGGAAACATAATGAACCTAAATGTGGGGTACATCCATATGAGACACAGCACCTTTGTACTGTTTTAAAAGTCTTGCTCATGATCAGAGTGCTAAGTCCAGCTGTGTTTCTTCATGCACAGCTTATGATGCTTTTCCTGCGCTATCATTAATGTGTGAGAGGAGCATCAAAATATGCATTTAGTGGCTGATGTCATTATGAGATTGTACTGTTGTTTTTCTTTTTGGGAGCTCTCCCTTGTTGAGCCAGACTGTAGTCCATGCAGGTCAGTACTGCTAAACCAAACTAGCGGTAGATTTTGCTCTATGCCGGTTTTGGCAAAGGTTTTTCCTAGTCTTGCTAAGTAAAATCCCCGTTGTCAAAGGAGTAAACCTGGTGCCTCCAGATGTCTTTCTGTTGAGCTTTGGCATGTTGTCTCTTAAAGTCAATGCAAATAATCTGGAATCCAGTCTGCCAGCACATGGAATCATTTTTCAGTGCCTCCACATGAAGCCGTAACATTTGAATCAATCCTGAAACCAAAATACAACCTAATCAGCACATAAATGCTGGGTTAAAATAGAGGGTGGGTATAAAATGTTATTACCAACACCCCAAAATTAAAGAAACATCCTCATGTAAAACATACACAGGATATATGCATATGCATGTTTTATATAAAACATATGCAGTGTTGGCAATACTCTATTCCTGTAGAAAGTAGTCAAAAAAGTTGTGCCTAAAAAATGACTATAGAGCAGTGGTTCCCAAACTGTGGGTCGGGACCCACCAGTGGGCCACAAGCCAATATCAGGTGGGTTGCGAAGCATCTAGTGCAGCCATATTGAAAATACGGGAAGTTGGGTTGCTGAAAGGGGGAGGACTATGTGGTTGTTTTGCTTGTGTCAAGGTTGTAAATGGGCTTTTTTCTTTCTGATTCACTTTGCTTTCGGAAAATGGCAGAGAAATAACACAATTTATTTTTGCATTCTCAGGAAAGCAGCAGGCCCTGGCTTCACAATGATGGCCCTTCTGGCCATAACATTACTTCTGGTGGGTCCCAGACAGATTGTCTTTCTAAAAAGTGGGTTCCAGTGCTAAAACATTCGAGAACCACTGCTATAGAGGACCAACAGAGGGTGATATTGAATATTTTCTGCTAATGGCCATTTTACTGTGATAAGATTGATAAAGCTTATGTCCAGCCAAGCTCCAAAGTTACAATTATTGCATAAGTGGTCTATTGAGAAACATTCCATGCAAGATCGAGACCCAATTCAGAAAACATTTCACATTGCTTGTCCACTATATAGAATTAGCACTCACTGGATTCAGCAACACAAAAGCACAGTACAGTATGCTGCCATTCATTTTAATCTGGCATGCACAAGAGAAGTACCCCACAGCTTGGTCCCTTTTTCTGATACTGTGGGCGCAATCCTAACCACCTTTCTAGCACCAGGTTAAGGGCAATGCAACTCTGAGGTAAGGGAACAAACGTTCCCTTGAGGAGGCTTCTGTCACTCCTATTCCACTGCAGAAAGCAGAACATGCTCCACAGGCACAGCTAAATCAGGGCTGGCAAGTTGGTTAGGGTTGTTGCGCCCTGTATTACTGCTGTGGGCTTATTTCCCTCCCTCTTCTCCATGTTTCCTTATTCAAGCATTTATGTCCTATTGATGACTGGGCGGACGATTATATGAGTCGTCTAGCAGTATACTTGAAACCCAACATTGTAGTGCAACTTTAAAAATGACTGATGAAGTCATAAAGCAGCTGCGATTCACACAGAGGGAAAGAGGTGAAAATAGAGAACTGATGCAGCATAAAAGCTATTTCCCAGCAATTAAGGAGATCTCTCCCTGCCCCAATTCTATTTGGTACCAACACCAAACATTTGGGGCTCAATCCTGCCTGATATACCACTGGCAGAGTAGCACTTGCTTCAGTAGTATGAAACTGATTTACATCTGTCGACGACTAGCCCCTCATTGACACATGTTACTCCAATATTGTAAAAGCAACATTCTGTGCAAAAGCAGGCAAAAAGCAAAAGCATTTTGTGCAAGGCATTTGGGTTACATTGTCCAAAACTTCAGGGTGGATCCACTAATTCCTGGCTTTTATGATTTTGTGCCATCCCCATCCTAACTGTTGAATAGTTCCAGCATATAGACATCATCCATCTGTAGTCGTTTCTACATTTCCACTATAATTTAGAAGGGGGAAAAAACCCAACAACCAACCCTTAAGACAGCTGTTATTTCTACTAAGCCACTTTAGGCTTAGTATAAAGTCTGAGTATGTACTTTACTGTCATTTTAAAGATCTATTCCTCTGAATGAGCAGCTTCAAGTAGGTGTAATTAAAAATAAAAACCAGGTAAATGTTGGAATACCATAGAAAAAAAACAATTTTCTTATATCCACTTTACAGTAAAAGAAAAACATCACAGTTAGAAATTCTGAGATCCCGTTCTTTACCCAATGCAAGAAGAGTGGGCATATAATGGGGCTAGGTGCCCAGTTGCAATAAAAATTATCTGTGGGTTCCAGATGCTGCCAAACTAGACCTCCTCTTGCCCGTGATTTGAGCCTCCTTAAGTGCCTCTAAATCAAAACAAGAATGATTCTTTCACTAATAAGGCTCTAATAAAAATGACTCTGACTATGAATAATTGAAGGCGCAATCCTAACCTGGAATTACACCAGCACAGTTAGGCCAGCAAAGTTTGGCCAGCACAAAGGACCACTCTCGGAGAGGCCAGCACACAGACGTGCATCATCATCCCTGACTCAGAGTGTGGTCCAAATGCGCTTTATGGTGGCCCTTGTGATGACCAAACTTTGCTGGCTTAAATATGCTGGCCTAACTCCAGGTTAGGATTGTGCTCTTAGGTTTTCTACCTGTGCAAAAAACAAGTCCCAAGTTCACTTGACAGCAAAACAAATTAATTTGTTCCCCTGTATTTTACTCGGAATAAACAAGAGTAAACAATGTGAAAGAGTGAGAAACCAGCGTACTTAGCTATGGAAGATTATTCTTTTCCAGAATATTGGTTTTATTTGGAGAGAGTGGATATCTGGGACAAAGGGTGATGGAAGTGGCCAACAATAAACCTGATTTTAGATCAAAAGAAAATATGAAATGTCACCTTTGGTCCTAGACATTTAGGAAAGAGTTTTGGAATGCTGCTGATATATCTTTTTAATTTTGCCTACCACTCATTAGGAAAAGGGGAATTCCCTCCCCTGGAAACTAAGAATAGCGTTCAGCAGGGTCTTTTTTATTTAAGGAAGTATTTTATTTAAGCTGCTGACATGCTGGGCTGGCATTTTTAATTTTTAAAATATAATTTTAAACGTAATGTTATATTTGTTGGGATCCAACAAATATGTTTTGCTTGTTTTGTTTTATGCCATTGTTTTAACCTTTATCTTGTATTGGTTTTATCTTTTATTCACTGTTTGTATTTTTAATGCTGTAAGCAGCCTTAGGTGCCTCAATATGGGGCACAAAGGCGGGATATACAGTAAATTCAATAAATACAGGCAGGTGATCCCTTATCCGGACATCTTTGTCCAAGACTTTGTAAAAACTTGTTGTAGAAAAAGATCTTGTGCTCATTCCCACATAAAGGTTATAAGTTCTACGTGTGTACCTGTACAGACATTGTTAAAAAATGTCAAAGAGGCCAGCAGACACCTAAATAGGTAAGAGTGAAAAGAGCAAGAGGAAGCATTTCTCATGATATTGATGCAATTATTCTGAAATCTAGATAAATCCAAAATCCAGACACCTTCCCATCCCAAGAAGTCTGGGTTAGGAATAATCAACCTGTAATAACAATATAAATAAATAAATAAATAAATAAATAAAGATCGTGTGACCTCCCAAGTGCTGCTGAATAACGCCTTGGACATATTTTAACAATGCTCCTTGAACGAAGTCACTTGAAATTACCTATGTTGCGGATTCTCAGGGCTCAATCCTAATCTGGAGTTAGGCCAGCATATTTAAGGCAGCAAAGTTTGGCCAGCACAAGAGCCACAGTAAAGCACGTTTGGGCCACTCTCGGAGTCAGGGAGGATGATGCACGTCGTCGTGTGCTGGCCTCTCTGACTCCGAGAGTGGTCTAAACATCCTTTACGGTGTCCCTTGTGCCAGCCAAACTTTGCTGGCCTAACTGTGCCGGCCTAACTCCTGGTTAGGAGTACACTCTCATTCTATGTAACATATATGCTTTTTTTTAATCTAAGAGGATAAAATAGTTGTTCAGTAGAATCTTTGTCTCTTGAGTTCTTAGTACAAATTCATAGTATAAATTAGTATAAATTCATGTTTTGCCTTCAGCCTGACCCCATAGGAGAAGAGATGAGAATATCCCTCATAGAAAGTCTCACATTTTCTAGTATAGTTACATGTGTGGCTTATGGCTGAACTAAACACTGGTGGTATGAAAATCTTATCAGTAGTGAGAACAGACTATGCCAGTCCCAATAACAGCTATCTCTTGTTCTAATCAGAGAACCAGCTCCATCAGTGGAAAAAGATGGGAGAATGTAGCATTAGTGGAGACAGCAGAGAGTCTAACACAAGGACCCCAGCAGAGCAGAAGGACTATATAAACAAACACTGTGTAGTGTTGCCCCCCTACAATAAGTGCTTCATCTTATACTGTCTTTTGTGGGATACTGTCTTGCACTGATAACGTACTTGCACTAAAACTGTCTTGTACAGATAATGTAAAATGTAGTACTCATGTTGTTGTTATTGTTGTTCAGTCGCTAAGTCGTGTCCGACTCTTCGCGACCCCATGGACCACAGCACGCCAGGCCTCCCTGTCCTCCACTAGCTTCCTGAGTTCGCCCAATTTCATGTTCATTGCTTCGGTGACACTATCACATCTTCTGCCACCCCCTTCTCCTTTTGCCTTCAATCTTTCCCAGCATGAGGGTCTTTTCTAATTATCAAATATATTTAATAAGGGTTCACACCACAAAGAGCTCCTGATTGGCTGTGGTTTCTTGCAGCATGTGCTTCTTCTGAGAAACTCACACTGAGCCCTATTGTTTGAAATTTCTATAGAAATAACTTCTGCGTGGAAATTTGGAGGAAACACTTGAGTTTCCTCCAAACTCATTTGGAGAAAGCTGCCTTGAGTGCCATTTGGCGAGAAAAGTAGAGTACAAATGTAATAAATAGATAGATAAACCCATATGCTCTGAATGGGGTTGCACTCCCTCTGAAGGAGCAGATCCGCAGTTTGGGGGTTCTCCTGGATCTGCAGCTGCACCTGGATTCCCAGGCGGTGGCGGTGGCCAGGGGAGCCTTTGCTCAGCTTCGGCTGATTCGCCAGCTGCGACCGTACCTGAGCTGCGCGGATCTGGCCACAGTGACCCATGCCCTAGTGACATCTAGATTAGATTATTGCAATGTGCTCTACGTGGGGCTGCCTTTGAAGACGGTCCAGAAATTATAACTAGTACAGAACGCGGCTGCTCGGGTGGTTGCTGGGGCACATCGGTTTGACTCTGTCGAGCCGTTGCTTCGGCGACTACACTGGCTGCCGGTTCTGTTCCAGGCCCGATTCAAA
>JAJKFI010000006.1:29316771-29334020 GCA_029204185.1 Lerista edwardsae
GAGAGAGAGAGAGAGAGAGAGAGAGAGAGAGAGAGAGAGGTGGGTTAATGGCATGATCTAACTCCTGGTCTGAAAGGAATCAGGCAAATTAACTCATATGATCATGGCTCTTCTTGTTTTAAATGGAAGCCACCATGTACAATATCATTCTCATAGGCAGGTAGTCACAGAAAAAGGCATAGAATGCAGAGAATCACAGCATCATAATGGATCAAGACTCTATCGCCACAGTTTCTCAGGTTACAAGAACAAGGGAATCATAAATGTCATGGAGAAGCAGTCATTTGAAAAATAGGCAAAAATGAAACTCTGTCACTGCAATTGTCATGCAAAACTCACTGCTACAAGATTTTGCTTAAACCAACAACTTAACAGGATTTGGAGGTAAAGAGAGTGCTTACAGTAGAAATGCAAAACAGCACGAGTAGGGATATTTTGAAGTTTAAATGATATTAGCTTTCCATTGTGGTTCAGGAAAAAAGCCAGATTTTACATGGAAGAAATCAAGGAAGCATTTTTTTTCTGAACGCTAGACTACTATGGTCCATTAGACTCACACCACTTGTTCCATGATAAACCCTGCTTGAAGAGGTTCTGACCAATAAAACTGATTGCAAAAGTTCTACTCAGGGCGCAACTTTCCAGCACTGGGTCAGGGCAATGCAGCTCTGAGGTGACGAAACAAACATTCTATTGCCCTGAGACTGTCCCCCCAATTGCAGGATGCAGCACAAGCCCCATTGGCACAACTACATCAGTGCTGGGAAGTTGGTTAGGATTGCGTCCTCAGTCACATGGATATGATTGGGCAGGGCTTTTCACTATTCCCTCCCCCAGTGGGCACAACTTTTCTACCACACTGTTCTGTGTGAAGGAGTGGGCAGTTTGCCCCACAGTTTCTTCTAATATAAAGCAAGAGGGAGACGTCTTCAGCTGCAACTGCTCTCCTGTGTCCTTTTGTGCAGGGCCAATTAGCTGCACACCACCTTCCCCGCTGGCAATCTATTCCCCCCCCCCCCCCAGCAATCTTCCCTTCTACTGCAGCTGGGGTAGGTGGGGGAAACGCCATGTAGACACCATGGCAGTGGGGCCAAGTACCAGCTACCACTCTGTGCAGTACGATGGGTTGAAAACCAATGGCCAAAGTGTCAGGAGAAGAGTTCTGCTTGAACCGATCAAAGAGCTATTGTCCGGCATTCTGTTTTCAACAGTGGCCAATGAGACATTTCTGGAAAGTTCACAGCCAGGGTGTGAAGACAATAGTCTTCCCCTGTTGTTTGACCCCAACAATTGGTATTTATAAATGCTCTCTGAAAACAGAGAAAATCCATTTGGCCTTTATGGTGAATACATACTAACCTCTGATAACTGTATTCCCCCTAACTTTGTCAAATCCTTAAAAAAAAAGCCACCTGACAGAGTGACTATCACCACATCTTGTTGTAGTAAATTCCACCAGTTAACTATATGATGTTCCTTTCTTCTGGGAGTACTAGGATGCTTGCTCTGTTGTATAAAGCTCACTGTCCAAGTATATGAAAACTTTTACCTTATTAGAGAGGTCAATTCTTATTTACTGGCAGAATTTCTGTGCCTTAAATTGGAAAGGTACAATAGGTGATTCTTTTTCCCTCACTGCCTCTCCATGCGAGTAAAAGCTTTGCCTGTTCAATTTCTGCCTGACAAACATTTATTAAATGTATAAGATCTCATGCACACAAGCAAAAATAGTTGTTCTGAGGGTGATATCTAATGTCTATGGAGACTCTCTTTTGTGTTCCTTCAAACAAGGAAAGAACATTTGGAATACAGGTGAACACACGTGAACACAACACAAACAAGGAAGGAACATATCACTTGGTTCTGTGATGCCTGCTTGGACTGAACTGCGGAATGGAAATGGCTGGCTACAGTTACTAGTTTTCCTTTTATACATGTGACTATGGGCGCAATCCTAAGCAGCGCCAGACTGGTGAGGCCGACAGGCCAGTGCCACATCCGACGCTGTTTAGGAGAGACTGCATGTGCTCCCTTACCATAGGGGAGGCTCCAGCCTCCCCTATGTGCTCCTCGGATCTGCACCCGCTAAAGAGCAGGTGCAGATCCGAGGAGACCGTGCAGCCCAAATCAGGGCCACGCAGCCTCGCTGATGGGCTTAGGATGTGGCCGTACAGCCACCTCCCAAACCTGCCCAGGTTCCATCTCCCGCCTCTCCCCCTCCCACCAATCCCCGTCCCGATACAGGACAGAGAATCCCTTGAACTGGCCAGCTTCGGCTGACATGAGGGAAGCATTGAGCGGGCACAACAGCGCTGATGCAGGGATGCTGCTAGGCACTCCCACATCAGCGCTAATGGTGGAGCGCTGATGCAACAATGTTGCGTCAATGCTCCGCCCCCCCCCCAGGATTGAGCTGCCCGTCTTTTATACAACCACCACCCCTATACAATCCTTGCCACTTCTTCTCATGCTCTTGCTCATTGTGGCCCTGGAGTCTGGACCCCTGGTTATGGGCAGACGCCTTTGTTGCTTCCCCTGCGTGAAACTCAACGCAGAACACTCTTGAGGCAACATGTGTTACAAAAAGGATGTGAGGTGCTCCCAAAGGTTCTTTTTTAGATACTAAGGACTTATTTCCCAACTTACCTCCCATATGAAATGCTCCCCCCTGCCTTCAGTTGCTGGTTGTCAAATTCAGTTCAGTTAGACAATGCCTGTATGTTCACTGACCTGTGACACTTGTCCATGCGAAAGCATTGACTGGGTGCATTAATGCTCCTCAGGGCCCAAGGAGAGAAACAACTTTCCTTAGATAGTGTGCAAAGGAGAAATAGGGAAAACATTATCAGTGTAGCCCATGCTTGCTAGGGAACCCAATGTGCAGGATACAAAATCTAGGGAATACATCTTTTGAGTGAAATCTCATCTGAAGTTTCTCCCCCTACCATGGTTGTACCTAAGAGTTGTTGGGGGGGGGGGGACGACAGAAAACGCTTTGCATTATTATGTCACAGCTAGGAACATGTTGTTGTTGTTGTTGTTGTTGTTGTTGTTGTTGTTGTTGTTGTTGTTGTTAAAAACACAAAATACCACATTTTTGGTGTTAAAATATCTGAATAAAAACACAAAACACCACATTTTGGTGTTTAAGATATTTTCCAGAAATTAAAGTAGATTATTTTTCTAGCTAGAAATAATACTGTGGCTTCATCTGCTGACACTATATCATCTATATCACCTACCTAGTACAGTTTTAAAGCATTTAAAATAAAAAGAGAGAGAAATTGGAATGAGGACTTAGAATAAAAACACATCACATCACTTTCTGGCTTTCAAATCACGTAAAAAACCATCATTTTCAAATATCCCTAATCGTAGCTTTTGCACAGCGGCCTGATCTGATCTGTCTCAGAAGCAGGACAGAGAACAAAGTTGGTCTAGTGGAACACATCCGTGCCTTTATTATTCAAGTTGCAAAGGCAGCTGTCCCCACCCTGACAATGTGCAAATTGCACTGAATTAGTGGCAGTCAACCTTGGATGATTTGGCATTAGCACTCCAATATGGTAGTTTTGATACCTGAAGGTAGAAGGATCTCTACGCTTCTACTGCTGAAGCAAAGGTGTGCATGTTTTCAGGAATGCAGGAAAATGAAGATCAAAATTCTGCACCTGGCACCAAGAGGAGCCTGGACAAACTATGTAAATACAGCAGATGCGCTTCTGCCAGTCATAGAGCCAGGCAAGGAACTGTGCAGGGAACAGAAGCCTCCCTCCACTCCAAATTACCACTTAACATCTGCTCAGTCTGAGATTTTGGCTTGCATTACCTACACACTTGTATGCCTACCTTTGGAGCTCTGATGGCTAAAAACGTTCTTTTTTAAAGAGCAAAAAAGGGGATAGCCTCAGAATGCTGAACTCTGCAGCCACAGTACCAATTCCCATGCTTGCATGCCAGGATCACAGATTCTGCTTTTGAGATCGTTGAGTCACTAGGATAATGTCCTCAAGGGCATAAGAGGAAAATTCTGACTGATGTTTCCTATATGAGTAAAACCAGATTGTAGCTTGGGGGAAGAGCATCTGCTTTGCACGCCAAAGGTCCTCTGTTCTATCCCTGGCATCTCCAGGTAGGGCAGAGAAAAATTCCTGTCTAAAAATCTGGAGAGCTACAGCCAATTGTTGATAATACTGAACTAGATGAACAAATACTGATCTATGATTCCTTCCTAAATGACTTGCTGAGGCTGCAACTCTATCCACACTGACATGGAAGTACCGTAAGTCATGACTAAACTGTAATAGGACTTACCTTTGAGTAGGCATGCCTAGAATGGGGCTGTGAATGGCAATTCATAATGCCACTTTTAGAGGAGATGGTTGGCATGTTCCCAAGAATGCTTTTACAATCCCAGGTAGTTTATGTAGCACATGCAGGTAATTCTTTAAACATTATGATGCACACAGATGATGGATCAATACGTACAGCTTGAGACAGATATTTGTGGTGTTCTTCCAAGACAAGTTAAGCCACAGATATGCTCTCAGACACTTCGTAAAACAACTTCTTTGGCACACAAAGAAGGCAGGGGTCATTGTGTTCTCTGAAGACTTTGTCTCTTTGCCCTCCAGCAGCCCCCTAGACTACAGTAAGCTGTTTTACAACCTGAGAACCTGATGCACTTTCCCTCCTGCCCTATATCCATATACATCTCTAAACATAGTAGTGGTGATGAAGAACTTCTGCCTCTCAAAGCACATGCAAAGGACATTTTGGGCTGCATGTGTTCTCACTTGAAGTTGTAAAGCATGTTTGCACTTCAATCCAAATAGAGACTTTTCCATGCAACCATGTATGTATCAAGGACTAGCAATTTGGGTCAATAGTTAACTGGTGGAGTGGGGAGTGGGGAGTTAACAGGGGAGTGGGGGCGGAATCTGAATGAAAACAAGATCATTCAACTGCATTGCAGCTATTAATGATACTGCATTAAACAATCCTATTAGGCACTTGGGTTGTTTCCATTATGGGTTCAACACTAGTGGAGATGTAACTGCAAAATGTAAATAATTTTTTTTCTAAGAGAATATATTTGCGGTCCATTACATCCAGTCGCTTTGCTATGATTCACACCGTGGTGGGAGGGTTGTCTTTAAATTAAACCTTTATCCCTTCCAGTAAACTGATATCACGATCCTATGTACACCACTTAGTAGTAAGTAAGTAGTAAGTAAGTAAGTAGGAATACAATGGGGTTTGCTTCTGAATAAACATGAATAGGATTCTTCTGTTATGCCTATTCCTGAAGAAAAATAACTTGAGCTGTAAGAGTTAACTCAGTTTGTGAAGCAAGATCATTCTCCTAGCACATAGATGAATTGGCAGGACAAGCCTCTTTCTAAAATTCACATGCAACCTTGAAAAAACACTAACTTGCTTATATTTTTGCAACTATCCCAAGCTGTTTCTTCCGAAGTTTAAAGTGAAAGCATCATTATATACTTACAATCTGATAATGCTTGTTGCTATTAAATATCCGCCTCTTGCTGGACTGTTTCACCCTCCTACTAACTGGTGTTTTTGTTTGGGGATTTGACTGCTCCGATTACCTCCGTGTAGACATCACAATCATGCACTTCTTAAAACCTATCCCAAGGTGATGCTACTTTCAAACAGAAAAATGCCATTTTCTACAAAATAATGATAGCAGAAACCGTTGGTTTTTTTTTTAAGCACAGGTTCTGAAGTCCTGGCAAATAGTTTTTGAAAGCTGTGCCCTGCCTGAGCATCCTCCAGTTTGATCTGCCGCGAACAGACATCCACATGGCATTACTGCCGGCTGCTGGATATATCTCCTCTGTTCTGCAGCCAACACAAACACTGTGGATTTCCTCACAGTTCTGAACCAATCAAAGGCGCATAGTAAATCCATCCTAATCCATAACCAATGCTGTGCGCTCCATGCCAAAACTTCCCTGGAGTTTTGATAAATAATAAAGTAAAAAGAAAAAGAAAACCACAACTCTCCAAGCTCTCCTCGCAAAGGATGACACACAAAGCTCGAAATAAATATTGCCTATTGTTCCCAATTATTCTGAGCACTCCAGCAGATGACTGGCTCCGGATCAGCATACAGAAGTTGCAATAAAAGTAAACACCGTTTCAAACAAGAAGACTTGCCTTGACTTGTTCAGAGAATCCCATTATAGCTGGACAAAAACAGTGCTGAGGATCCCCTCGCCCCCTTTTTGAACTCACCTAACACTCCAGCATTTCCCTCTCCTTATCCAGTCGTGTACAAATGAGGGTCAGTACAAAGCCACAAAGAGAAGCCCAGCCAGCATAGAAGACCTTACTTTCATGCAACCATTTTCTCTCCAGAAACACTCTTCGTTCCTCATTGACCGCACACTGACTGGCATCCCCTGCACAACACATCATTACAGCACACTGGCAATAAAAGGATGCAGGCGGCAAATCCTGAAGTAATTTTGGTTTAAAAATCCAAATGCACACACAATGAAAGAGTGCAGTGAAAGACAGCCGGGCTGTCAAAATCCAATACAAACTGCTCGCATTACGTAGATGAAATATTTTCTACACTGCAGAAATCTCTTCAGTCTGTGCTTGCTTACCTTTGGTGACTGTGCTGCTCCTACCTTCTCATGGACTCCTCAACTGAGAGCTCTAAAAAGAGGTCTTGTTACTTCCAAATGCTTTTGTTCTTCTCCCCCCCCCCCGTCACATGGCTTGCCTTTTATATTTGCAACACACAAAAGTTAGGGCTGTTGTTTAAGAGAGAGAGAGAGAGAGAGAGAGAGAGAGAGAATGTCAAATGGAAAAGTGCCATTGCAGTCATATATCAATCAGGCTAGCGGCGGCAGCAGCTCATAAGCAAATGGGAATTCCACAGAAATGTGAAGCTCTTGTTATCTGAGAAATCACTAAACACCACCAGTCGAGCTCCCTTCTGCAATCTGCAGAGGCTTCTCATTGGAGAGTTGAAAAAGTGGATGCAAATCTACGGAAATGCAGGATGTCTTGTGTGATGGCATGAAAGGCAACGGAGTTCAGGTCCAAACTTCATTCTGTCATAAAGAAATGATTTGTTTGCCAGATAACTTGAGCAGATGGGGGGGGGACAATGGTTCATTAGAGCTCTGCTAACAATCTGCAGCTCAAAATTAAAAAGGAGTAAGTTTCGGGAAAGGATATCCCTCTGCCAAGTGTAGCTTTTTCCATGTATACATTATTCACAGTCATGTGACAAGTTAGGTTTTGTCTGAAGAGGGACTGGAATGATTTATGCTAGATTTATGACTTGACTGCTATATGAGGTGTGCTGACTTATTGCAGTTGATCAGACAGGTCAGGGTGTATTGCCTCATCATCAAACTGAAAGATGCATTTGTCAGTTTGCAAAATGTGTTCCCCTGTCAGCTAGGAAGTCTGGTTTGAATGAATACTCCAGAGTGCACATGTTAATGGTCAGAGAGGCAAGGTTAATTCATGGAAAATTAATGTGTGTTTGCATAAACAAGTATCTCTCTCTCACACACACACACTCACACACACACCTCTTTTTAAAAATGGGTTCCCCTTTGAAATCAATTTTGTTTATCTGGCATCACAGCAATTCACTTGTACTGATGATTAAAATGGATCCAAACTACAGAAAAAGCACTATATAACAGATGCAAAAGTTCACGTCTCAAATTATGAGAAACTGTAAAGCTGTGGTCTTCATTTCCACTAGGCAGAGAGCAAATGGAATATAATTTGCTCTGTTGCCATGGACTTTTCAGTTTCTCAGTATATATCTGTAGAGTTCAGAGGATTAATGATGGCCCAAACAACAACCAAAGCCATCTAGCTGATTAAAAATACAGGCCTGTGCTGGGCAAAAGCGTGGAGAGCACATCAGACCGTCCACAAGTGCTGTCTGAGCAGAAGCCCTGACCCCCAAATGGACGGGAGTCCTGAGTCGATGCTGTCACCATCCCTTTAGGTTTGGCCAGGCTGGCTGTTGTTAATATCTGAGCCTCTTATGTGGTAAAAGATCAAAAGACAGATGGAAATTATGCTGTAAAAATAGACTCCTCTAAAAGGGGAATGGCTTGTAGATGAGTAAGCATCATGAACACAACAAAGGAAACATTCTTTGGCTTGATATACTGTACAGTCAGATTTGGCTCAGTGGAAAGCAAGTGGGCCACTTTGGTGTTGGGCTGGCTTGGAGCCACCTCTTTGTGAAGTGTGTCATTTGCTCTGTCTTTTCCACTTACACTTGCTCCTCATTTCATTGCTCTAATGCCTTTCAAATATTGTATTGACTGCATGTAGGTGAACAAACTCTGGGCTACCCTTTCCGCTGTCGTGGACAAGAAGCTCATGAATCTTTTGAATAGAGGTAAATAGTAAAAACATGTGATCCAGAATCTCTATCCAGAACCATTGTCTTTGGACTCTGCATTCAAAGGCTTATTCAGAACAGCAAAAAAAAAAAGAAAAAAAAAGAACTTGAATTAAGAGACCATACCAGTTTTTAAGGCCCCAATCTTACCTCCTACCAGTTTACTCAATGCAACAGATTGCCGGCTGCATCCTTTGGTGGGGAGGAGCAAACAGATCTCCATTCACCAAGATCAGATCCATTCACATTCAGATCAGATTCACCAAGGAGAAGTTAAAATATGTTTTACTTAAAACACATTGTGATCCCAATTTGTGCCACTGCCACCAAGATCCACTCTCTCCTGCCCCCTTTCCTGGCCAATCTCAGCCCCGATCCTGCTCAATCATTCCCCAAACTTCCCACCCCACCATTACCACCATCCCTGCTCCAGCACAACCTGGGTGGATTGTTGGTGCAAGTGCACGGGCACTAGCCATGTTGCTGGTGGTCCCACAGTGCACAACAGCGGTGTGCCTTTTACAGCATTGCACCAGCACTTACAGTGGTAGATAAGGGGATCAGCTGCCATAAGCACCCAGTCGAATTGGGCTGTAAGTCAGTTATTTTTTTTTTTTGAACTTATAATTTTTCATAATTTTTCAGTAAGTCAGTTACTTATGACTACTAACGTCTTCAAATGGGAGTCACTATCTTCTTAGTCCTAACCAAGTGTACATGGAACAATTTTCACTCCATACAGTGAAATTTATTTGTAATAATATATGCAATGGAGCAAAGTCCATGTGTACAAAGAGTTATTCTCTCTTCTGTGAGAATCATAGTACAACAAGACTGTTTAAGTCTGCAAATGGAAACAACAGTGGAAATTATAATACTGAGTATAACTGTTTAAGGATTACAGGAATACAATATTTCAGTGTTATTCAAACTGTGTGTTAGGACCCACTGGTTGATCGCGACCTGATGTCAGGTGGGTCATGGAAAGCTGGGAGCAGCCATCTTGGAAACTGTAGACCTTACTCTTGTTATATTCCTTTTGTGAGTGTTAACAGCTTGAATTTTCAAGTGAAGTTTCAAGTTTTTAGTTCAGTGCTTTTACATATTATGTTGTCCTCATCTTGCTTTCTGTCAGGGATGTTTTATGGTTGTACAATTGCTGCAGTCCAAGAATGCCAATTTGCATTTCAGAAGTGTTATTTAATTATATTACAATGATGGCACTTCCTGCTAAATGATGTCACTTCCTGCCACAACATCACTTCCAGATTAATGACATCACTTCCCATGGGTCCTGACATGAGTGCTATTCTAAAAAGTAGGTCCCAGTCATGGAGGTATTAGTAACAGGAGGCGACAAGCCTTAAGAATTAATGCTGGCTAAGTGAAGCCAGGGGGCGGGCTTAGCAGCCATGTTGGTTGACTCAAAACAATCCTCATTCCAAGCATTTCAGATTGCTTTGCTCGTACTGTTTAAGACTGAATAGTTTATTCCTTAAATAAAAACGTACGAAAATAAAAACGTGATCGTGTAGAAACATTATTGGTAACCTTATTATGATTCAATATGCAATTACAAGGTTAAATTCCTCATAATTATATTACTGAACATACCTGATGAAATGCTACTTGCCGTCTATTTAAACTCAGATTGACAGACTTATTTTTTGAAATCTGCACAAGCAAAAATAAAACAGTCATGCCCCCATAAAAAAAATGTATGTTAATGTTCTGAATTTCATAAATATTACAGTAGAAAATGAAAGGCGGAAAAATAAAGTGTGAACAGGAAGGAAAGAAAAAAAAGGGGAGGGTGGGCAAAAATTAGATAAATATATAGGAAAATTTCATTAAAATCTCTTCATAAGTTGTTGTCAATATGAGAGTAATTCTTCTTTACTTCTAGACCATTAAGAGTTTTTTTTTAAACTTCTACACTCACCCCCCCCCAAAAAATATTACAGTAGAAAATGGAAGGTGGGGAAAAAAGTGTAAACGGGAAGGGGGAAAAAAGAAGGTGGGGAAATATTTTTTTTTTCCTTCTAGACCATTAACAGTGGGTGTCTGAAAATGGTGAATAAGACTACTAGGAACAACAAGAAATTACACAGCTTCAAAAATAATGCACTCACTATTTCAGTGAACTGTAGTTTTATTGAACCGATGTAATGTGAATACATGAATCTTTCCGTGGAAATTAAATCCCACTTTTCGTACAGGGATTCGCACACCCGTATGCAGAACACGCAGGCATGGTTAAAGACGTTGAGATTAACTTTTACACAGGTGCAGGGAGATTTTAATTCCTGAATTCACGGCAATCCTCCTTGGCAGGAATGATCTGCGTCAACCATATTGGTTGACCCATGTGGCTTCAAGAAAATGACATCATGTCGCCTCCTGTTACTAATACCTCCATGGTCCCAGTCTAAAAAGTTTGAATACCACTGCAATATTTCATGACATTTTGACATACCCATAACTGTTGCAGCAAATTCAGTCTATACAATGCAACCTTGTAACCTTTTTACCACTGAGCATCACCAGTGCTAAACTCAAGATGCTTGAAAAGAATATGCATATCATGATATACTTTGGATAGTGAGAAGGAGCCTATGGTGAGAAGGAGAAAAAAGCAGAACCCACACCTCCAGTGAAAGACATATTTCATGGTAGTTTCTGTTATAGTACATACATTGGTCCCCAGGCAATACTACTGTTGGGGGGGGGGGAATATAGTACTGGGCATATTAATGTGACTGCACCCTAATGTACATATATTTGTGGAAGCAAAACTCATTTGATTTTGAATAACTACAAAATTGGAAGCTGAAATGGGATAATATAACCTGCCCTCCATGCTCTCCCTCCTCCCACAGGGGAAGTGCAACATTGCAGAGGAAGGACATATCAGGTATATGGCCAGTTCAAATACATGAAAGAAATAACAGACTCACTGCAATGAGTGGCTACTTAGCAGGCTTCATTGGCAAGGATGCATACGCCATCTTAAGGTGACTCTGAATAGTTCTTTGGGTGCTCTTCTAATCGTCATCAGTCATTCTAGTAACTTGATTTCCTCATGGTAGCCTCTCAAATGGAGGCTCTTCGCATGTGCTGGTTGGAACTTGGGAGAGCTGTCAAGGCTTGACCCCCATGCCCCACGGGGCCTTTGTGGTGGGGAGTGGGGATGGCTTGAACATTAAGGGGCCCCAGCAGCAGGGTATGTACCTTGTAGCCTTGGGCCAGTTAACCAGCAATAGCAACCCCAGAAGGGGGCACAGTGCTAGGTTTTGTAGGTGCCCGAACACACCATGTAAACGGCCATTCCCCCGCACCTTCAAACCCATTCTGGGTGGCAAAAGCAGAGGGGAGGAGACACCTCCAGTTTGCTATCACCATCCAGAATGGCTCTGAAGGCAAGGGGGAGGGGCCGCTTACACAATGCATTTAGGCGCCTGCAAAACATAGTGCTGTGGGGATGCTACTGGTAACCAGGGAGTAAGGTTCTGGTCTTTATTTTTCTCCAGTTGGTCCCCACTTTCTTCCCTGTCTTCTTTCCTCATTGATCTTCCTCTGCTTCTTTATCCTGCTCTTCTGAGCAGTCTTCCCCTATTTCCCTGTTGTATCTTTTCCGGTTCTCTCCATTCCAGTTCTTTCAGCCTTACCCTCTCTTCCAGACCTACCTTGACTCTTCCCCTCTCTGCCTGCTATCCCCAGCTGTCCCCTACTTCCCCCCTCCCAACTCCTTGCTCCATTCCAAAATTCTGCCTCTGTGGCTTTAAATCTCAACATCAGTCTCAATCCCTCCACCATCAGCTATAGAGACCAAGACTTCCCTGCCACTTTCTCTGCCTATCAACACTCGGTGATGACATCTCCACCAAGTGACTGAATTGGTAAAATGTGCCATTTCTCAGAAGCAGAGCACCATGGCAGCTCAGGATCCCACAGATAGCTAAGCTTCATGAGAGAGCAACAAACAGCTGCCAACTGCAGAGACAATTTATGAACTGTAAACATCTCCAGTTGCTGATGCCAACTGGTGTTTTTCCAGAATGACTTGTCAAGAGACCTCTGTTGGCATGGTCTAGAAAAGGGTACCACGGTATCAGCGCAGTCCTATACCCCACTTAGCGCTGGTACTGCACTCTTGCGCTGGCAGCACACTGTTGCGAACGTGCCATAGAACGCGTACGCGTCAGCGCTATGGCGCTTGGCCGGCACAAGTGGCAGCGCCAACGCTCAGGCACTGCTGCAACGGTCAGTGCAGGGCCTCTGTGAGGGCGTTCCATAGCCATTCCAGGGGCATAAATGGGTGGCGCAGCGGGCGGAGATGGCAGTTATGATGCAGTTGTGATGCAGGACAGCCGTAGTGTCCTAATATCCATATCCTAACACCAGTTCCCAGCCATGGCGGCCCTGATTCGGGCCGCTCCCATGCACGTTCCTCTGCGCCTGCTATTTTGCCAGCGCAGATCCAAGCAGGCCCATAGGGGTGACTGGGGTTTACGCGGGTGCAAGGGGAAAACCTCCCCTTGTCCTGCATGTTGCTGCTGCTGCCTCAGAATGGGCCTGTGGATATGGCCCTGTTATGTCGGCCTTACTAGGCTGGCATAAGGTAGGATTGTGCTCTGTGTGGGGGGGGGGAGAAAGAATCTCCAGCCTTTCTTGATACTGCACTAGCTCAGCATTGGCTCTCTTGACAGTTCTAGTTTAATTTTTTTTAATCTATTATTTTATTATTTATTTTGGTGGCTTTCAGTGCATTTTAGGCAAACTGTGTTCCTATGAGCATAAGAATAGCCCTGCTGGATCAAGCCAAGGAGCCATCTAGTCCAGCCTCCTGCATTTTATAATGATGCACCAGATGCCTAAGGGAGCACACAAGAGAACAAGACAGCTGTATCCTATTGCCACTCCCGTGTATCTGGCATTCTGAGGTAGCCTAAAACCAGGAAATAATATAGGATATATTGCATGTAGTCATCCCATCTAGTAACCAGTGATGGCTTATAATCCAGCTTTAGGGGAGAGTGACTTTATCATAATAAATATGCTGATGATAAAAATAATGATAATAACATTTCAGTCTAAAAACGGAAAAGTTGCTCTCACACACTAGGAGGTCTTATTCAGAACTGGAATCCCCACTTCTTACTCTTCATTGACATATGTAAGCTTGAAAATAAGCATCAGTATTCTTGTCTGTATGTCATCATTTAAATCCTGGATATGCTCAGATTTATAGATCTATATAAATTATTAAAATTATGTCAGTGGGTTTTTTTTATTTTAATGTTTGCCTTTCTACATTATTACCGTATAAAGTATAAGTTGATCTCATGGATAAGTTGAGGGCAAGTTCTAAGCCCAAAATAATAGAATTTGCTATGACTCATGCATAAGTCGAGGGTGAAACTTAAGGACAGGTATGAAATTGACTTACCAGTAATTGTTCTGAGGCAGCAACAGAAAACCAACCAAAAAAGGAGCTATTTCACATTCTTTCAAGGTAACACAAAAATTGAGCTATTCTCCAAACAAGAAGGGAGAGAGATGAAGGTGCTTATTGGAGTTGTAGGTTTTGTGAGGAATACAGCACACCACTTCCATAGCAGCAGCCTTTGTAATGACTACAGTTCCCAAAAGCACTTTCACCTCTCTGCCTGTTTGGAGAAGAAGGAAAATGGCTACTGGTTTTTTGCGTGCTGTCTGTTAGTGCCTGAGAACAATTACTGGTAAGTAAAATTGCTCTGTGTTTTTTTCTAACCGCCCCCCAGCTTTCTGCTTCTTAGCCCAGCCCCTACCCAATCTGCTGTTAGAAGCTTTATTAACTGTATTGACCCATGCATAAGTCGATCCATGTTTTCAGGGTCAATTTTCAGGCATAAATTTATAGACTTATACATGAGTATATACAGGTACTTGTTTTAACTTGTTGAGCACTTGCATTCTAGGTTAGCTATCAATCCATTTAACTGGATTTTGCTAATTGTATGATTGTTCCTTCTGTGTGCTGATATAGTTTTTAATCTGAATTATGGAATTTTGTTGGCCACCATGTGTATCTTTAAATTGGAAGACAAGATTTAAAAAGTTAATAAATTAATACAGTGGGTTCTGAAACAGTGGGTTGGGACCCAGCAGTGGGTCTCAAGTCAACTTCAGATGGGTTATGAAGCACTTGGAGCAGTCATATTGAATATATAGGAAAATGGGAAATTGGAAAGGGGGAGTACTGTGTGGTTGTTTTGCTTGTGACAAGGTTGTAAGTAGGCTTTTTTTCTTTCCAATTTGCTATTGGAAAATGGCTGAGAACCAATCTAACTTCTTGCTGCATTCTCTAAAAGCAGCAGGTTCTGGCGTCACAATGACGGCACTTTCAGCCATGACATCAACTTCCGGTAAGTCCTGGACAGATTGTCATTCTAAAAAGTGGGTCCTGGTGCTAAAACCCACTGAATTAATACAATAGGCCAGTGGTACCCAAACTCCCAGGGAGTGTTTGGGAAGCCCAAATCATACATGTCTGTGGGGGCAGGGCGTGGCAGCAATATGATTGCCATGAATACAATGCCACTGGGGACAGAAGGTTCCGCGCCCCAGAAAAGCTAAAAATCATGATCATGACCTATTTCCAGTCTGCTATCACTAAACCGGAAGTGGATTGTAAAAGTTATTTTTAGTTTGCTGAGGCGTGGGGAGCCCTGCAGAGGGTCCACGGGGTTCCCCACATACTTCAGAGACAAGCACTGGCATAGGTAAGTCAAAAAGCCCCTTCTTTCCCCAATGTTAGATCACGTCGCTGCCATCCTCCCGTCCCACCTGTTAAGACGGCAGAGACAGGGCTTCCAAAGCTGGGGTGTCACAATGTCCCAATTTGGGAACCTCTGCACTAGACAATGGCAAATGGGCAAAAAAACCAAAGGTTTGAAGCTTGGGTTGTCGAGATACAGCCTGTTAATATTAATGCCAGAATACCTGTAAGCAAAGTAATGATAGCCAAATGGGGAAGATAAGGATTTTTTTTTTTTGCCTCTTTGCATGAGTAGAAATCCATGGACTGGCTTTACAGGTGTGTGTCGATGTGCAACTTTCATGTGATCTATGCTGGGCTGCAGTTGTAAAATGATGTGGTGTGCCCTGACACACCACCAAGGAGATCAGAGTTCAGTGTCAGTTTCTGGGGGCTGTTAGGATCATTGTCAACACTGGGTTATCTCATACCTCACACCCATGAACTTCAAAACCCTTCCTCCTATCTTCTGCTTGGTTTGACCTGTTCCTCCAGATGGTGAAGACATCGCCTTATTTGGCATGATCCCTTCTCATCACACACCCCTCCTGTCATTTCAATCAATGCAGGCTTTCTTTTTCCTGGACATTTTGTTAAGCCCTGCCAGTCAGATGAAAATGAACCTGGCTCTTCATGCCTTTAACCAGGTGACTTTGATCCTTTCCCTCAGATATTAACTACAAGCCACAGTGATTCACACATTTTGCTCAGAGCAGATTCCTCTGATTTATTGCATCTATATAGAAGTGTGAGTATTTCTGATTCCCTTCCAAATACAACCATTTCCATACAAGGGCAGCCCATGATCTCCAGGTGCCTGAGGTGGCATGCCAAATACTGCCCCCCCTTACTTGGTAATGTGCCAGCCTCTCCTCTTCCCCTCCCCCACTCTCCAGCTCTTCTGCTTTAGGCTTCTTTTTGTTTTCCAATCCAGGTAGTGGGAGGGGCAGTAGAAATGGAGCTAAGTGGGCAGGCAGAAGTAAGAGTTCCATCACCACTCTGCTGCCTGACTCAACCACCTCAGTTGAAATCACTGATTGGTCGGCCCTGTTCCCCTATCCCAGCGGTTCCCACATTTTTTCAACTGGTGGCTCCCTTGACCTACTGGGCCATTGGCCGCAGCTCCCCATTAGGGCTACGAACTTATACATTGTATAGGGCAGCATGTTTCTCGCGAAGATTCTGTGGCTCCTTTGGCTGGTCTCCATGGCTCCCTGGGAGCCAAAGTTCACAGCTTGGGAGCCAGTGCCCTAACTCAGTTGTTCTAGGAATGTCACTGAATCAGATGCAACCACGTGGGAACCATGTTTCACACATGGTTTCATACCATAACCGTGCTCGGCTGCTTACCCCCATTGTCACACCGCCTACTCTGGTTGGACTTCTTGGGTCTCAGACCTTGGCCTGCAATTTATTCTGCCTCTGAACTGACTCTCCTGTCTGATATCCCAGCATTCGAGTACCGATCTTACTAGAATATGCTCAGCTCTCTCCTTGCTCAGCTGCCTATAACACAACACTGATGTTTGCCTGCATCACTGCCCATTTTGTTGCTGATTTTATTTATTTTATTACAGTATTTATATACTACCCTTCTCTTAGATTCAAGGCAGTTTACATTGGCAGGCTGGCCTGAAAGCCCCTTTTTTAAATTGGGTTTTTTACAAGTATTGTTATATGAGGAAACTCATAGAACCCTTCATTTCTCTAGATCAGTGTATTCAAACTTTTTAGACCAGGACCCACTTTTTAGAATGGCACTCATGTCGGGAACCACCGGAAGTGATGTCATTAACCTGGAAGTGCTGTTGTGGCAGGAAGTGACATCATCAAGCAGGAAGTGCTGTCATTGTAACGTAATCCAATGACACTCCCGAAATGCAAATTGGCATTCTTAGACTGCAGCAATTGAAACATCCCTGACAGAAAGCAAGATCCGGATAAAATCTATCTATCTATCTATCTATCTATCTATCTAAAAGGATGAGTGTGTGTGTGTGTGTGTGTGTGTGTGTGTGTGTGTGTGTGTGTGTG
>JAJKFI010000006.1:29340072-29404977 GCA_029204185.1 Lerista edwardsae
TAAATAAATAAATAAATAAATAAATAAATAAATAAATAAATAAATAAAAGCTAGAAAAACATCTGTTAAATTTCTGTCTAGATTGCAGTTGTGAAAAAGTTTTTGCTGGGTAAAGATGATCAGCCTACCTAAGAAATATTTGATAGACTCAGATGGTCATAGAGCAATTAAAACCAGTGACACGTCACTAGCATAAAACAAGGAAAAAATGATCTCCGCAGAGAGCATCATTTTCATTTTACATGGTTTAACTAGAAAGGAGCTGCTCACATGGAAAAACTGTAGGGATCTACAGTATGTCTAAGGTGACCAGATTCAGAGCACAATCCTATACTTTTGTTGCGCCGCCGCTAGGCTCTTGCGCCAGCAGAACGCTGTCGCAAATGTGCCATCAAGCGCATCAGCGTCAGCGGTACAGTGTTGGACCAGCGCAAGCAGCAGCGCCAATGCTCGGGTGCCAACCTTGTGCCGGTCGAGCGTCGGCAGAGCACAATCTACACTGGCCCTCGCGAAGGGCGTTCCAGAGGCATGTTGGGGGCATAACTGGGAGGCGCAGTGGGTGAAGTTGGGGGTTGTGATGCAGGACGGCTGTAGTGCCGAACCCTAAACCCCGTCTCCAGCCTCAACAGCCACTATTTGGGCCACTCTGGCGCACGTGCACCTGTGCCTGCAAAACAGCAGGCGCAGATCGGAGCAGGCCTATAGGGGCGATCGGGGCTTACGCGGGCGCAAGGGGAAAACCGCCCCTTGGCCTGCACTTCGCTGCTGCTGCCTCCTAATGGGCTTTAGGATACAGCCCTGTTACGTTGGCCTTACTTAGGACTGGGCTGTCAATGAAAGACAGGGTTCTATCCTGTGTTTTCAGTCCCTGTGTAGACATGGATTTTCTGCTTGTCATTATATCACAGTGTATCAAGCAAGGGAAAATCCATACCTGCTGACATTGCCTCTTCTTTGTGCTCTTGGAAGGAACCCTTTCCTCTACTGCACTTTTTCACACAAATAATGAGGGCGCAATCCTAACTTGCGTTGGAACGGCAAGGTCAGTGGGCCCGCGCCCTCTCCAGTGCAGGTTAGGAGCTGGCTGGAGTCTCCCTGGAGCCAGGGCACAAAGTCCTCCCTGGAGTTTGTGCCCTTGCCCTGGGGTAGGCGCCAGGCGCCCCAATGCACTTGCTCAGATCTGCACCTGCTGTTTAGCAGGCACAGCTCCAAGCAAATTGAGCAGCCCGAATAGGGGCTGCGCTGCCCGGGAACACGAGCTTGGATGCGACCTCACAGCCGCATCCCAGCTGTGCCCCTTCCCCAGGCTGGCACGCTTCCCAGCCCAACCAGTTCTTCCCTCCTGCCCTCCCCCTGCCCAGAACCGCTCTTGTGCCAGCCAAGCTTGGCTGCTGCAGGAACGGAGCAGCAACACCTTCAACCGGCATCCTTCAGCCAACTCTGCTGCTGGTGTCGGCCAACTGCACCAGCGCGGATGCGAGGGTGCCAGTAGGTGCTCCTGTGCCAGCGCTGCTGCTGTCCGGTCGATGCCAGCAGCTAGCATCAGCTGAACGCAGGGAGCTGGATTGCGCCCTGACTTGGGTTTACCATCAAATAGTAAGAGCTCCATTAAGCTCAGCTCAGCTGATGGGAGGTTTTCAGCAACACATGTAAAACAAGTGCACATTATCATAGCAGGCTGTAAGTTCTTGCCAGTTGGAATTCACACAGTTCAGTCCCCACTCAGAACTGTGATTTTTAACTGCCGTTGCAAAACAGGTAACAGATCCTTTGTCTTTAACTTGCAGATAGTGTTAAAGTCATGTGAGACGGAAACACTGGATTAAAAGTCATACAGAATCTCTGCTGACATATTCTGGGCCTCTGCAACTATCTGACCCATTTTATAAATCCTTTCCTGTTCTTTTGCTTTCTCCTATCCGGTAAAACTCATGCCACAGAACAGCAAAAAACAGGGATTCTGCTTCACTTCACACTATGTGGAGACTACTGGTAAAGTAACAAAGCCACAAAGCCCCCTCATGAGGCAAGGCAATGGGTAACTTGCTCTGAGCTACGGGAAATCTAAAAGTGAGCTTGGCGCCTGAAGCAGGATGTGCCCACTTTTCACACAGAGGTGCCCCCAAATTATTATACTCCAGCAAGATTTAATACTGTATTTACTCCTCTTGAATATAGACTGCCCATTAGTCATATCCAGCCCACTGAGCCTTAACAACTGCAGTGCCAGTAGAGTTGCTGCCAAAACCTAGAGCCAAATGCCAAGGGATTGTAGCCAAAGTTCCTGTCGAAATCACTTGTATTCTTAATGACCAACATGGTCTTGACATGTTCCACCAAGACAGCAAACAAGCGAGAGAAAGAAAATGAGGGGCAAGCCACCCAAGCTGTACTAGAAGAAGCATAGTAGAAGTCTAGCAACCAGAATCACCCCTCAACAGGGGCATAGCTACAATGGTGCAGGGGGGTGCAACTGCACCGGGCAACAACCTTTAGGGGGTCAACAAGCTGAGCTTGACATAAGTGGCCAAAATTGTGAAAACCTTGGAAGTTATGAATAATACTATCATGTTATAGTTGATTGCAAAGGCAATTTAATACAGAATTCAATGAAACAAACCAAGGTGTAATATCTTTGCTCTATCAAAAGTTATGGCCAAAAAGCCAGAAAACAAAAATATATTTGTCAAGTAAAAATTGCAGTTTGTTAAAATCACAATTTGTAGGAATAATATTATGTTATATATCATTCAATGCAGAGTTTCATGCAGAATGCAATGAAATAAACTGAAGGGTAATAGCATAATCAAAAGTTATGGTCAAAAACCCAAGAAAAATACAACTATGACATCACTTCCTGTTGTGATGTTACTTCCGGGACAACATTTTGCCCTCTGCACCAGGCTACACTTTTATTAGCTATGCCCGTACCCCTCAACCAATTTTACACATTCAACTGAAAAATGATCACAGCTGAAGTACAAAAAAGGACACATGAGAATCACCATGCAGCCTTAATACTACAAGACCTATAATGTGCTCTGACTATGAGAGAAGGGTGCATGCATTGTATGAAGCTCTCAATTAAATGAGCAACTGACAGTATTGATGGAATCACAGAATCGGACAAGATAATGTAAATAGGCAGATTAATTTTTCATAGAAATCTATCATTCAAGGCCAAGAAAATTAAAGGCCAGTACAGGTATAGACAAGATAACAATTGAACAACTGCAATAAGTCACACTACGAGGAACATGAAACATTACATGGCGATATCTCACCATGAGTTCTTAAGCTCTTGAGTAGAGTTTGGACTAAAGAGAACCCAAAAATCCCAGTCCAAACATCTGGCTATGACACCAATAACAATAATAACAATAACAATTATGAAGTTGATGTTGAGTTCTAGCCCATGAAGGCTTGAGCCACACTAACAGAACAATCCTGAGAATGTTTAGTCAGAAGCAAGTCCAATTTTTTCAATGGCTCTTACTCCCAAGGTGTTTAGAATTGCAGCCTAGCAGCCCAATCCTACCCGATGCTGGAATAGGGAGGCCAGTTCAGGCTGCATGTGGTACAACTCAGAAGAAGGGAATATATTATGAGTAATGTCCCAGAATCTCATAATCATAATCATAATCATAATCATAATAATACATTTATTTATATACCGCCTTTCTTAAGATCACTAGATTTCTCTAATGATTGAACTCAAGGCGGTTTACATAGGCAGACTTTCTCACAAACCCGAAGGTTTTTACAATTTACAGAATGTTCTATCTTCCAAGAACAACACTCCTACAGATCTTTCTTTCTGGATTTAGCCTTCTTTCTTTAGCCACCCGTCTGTCGTCTGCTGGCTGATGAGGCTTCCCTGCTGCCACCAGAGATGCAGCTGATTTCAGCACACTCCTCCTCCCACGAGGCAGCTGAAACTCAGCTTGTAATCAGCCGCAGTTTCCAAGGTCTGCTGCTCGCAGAGACTTCCGGCAGTCCCGAGCTCATGACCTTGATATCTTCAGGTGTTATCTTCGGGCAAACGGAGGCATTAACCCTCTCGGCTAAATCTTCTCATAGGGTTACTTGGAGCTGTACCAGCATCCATGTAGGGCTGACCAGGCTGGGGCAATGGGTTAGGATCCAATCTAAGTGCCAGAAGCCGGTCCCATCCCACTCCCTGGGCTGGTCCACCCATGGGCCTGCCTTCCCCCATTTCCCCCATGCCCTGTTTTTTGTCTCCCCCATGTTGGCCACCCAAGGCCAGCTTTACCTGGGTGCTGCAGGCCTGGGAAGTGGAACAGGGAAGCCAGCACACTTCTATGCACCAGCCTCCCCACCTCCTGAGTCTTTGCAAGAGTGCTTTACGGCACACTTGCGACAATCCAGAGCTGGCACAGGAGACTAGTGCCTAGGATTATGCTCTGTGGCTGCAGTCCTATGCCCACTTACCTAGGAGTAAACCTCACTGAGTATAATGGGTCGAACTTCTGAGGAGGCATGCACAGGATTGGACAGTTAACATGTTAGCATTTAACATGCCACCAAGCTCTTGATTGTTTTTAGCCACCCACACTTGATCGGGCCAAAAGATACGAGTCACAGGCTCAATTAATACATGATCAAAATGGTGTAGGAGCTGCTTCCTCAAGGGCTACCCCCTCCTGCTCTCGTAACATCTGTAGAGAAGAACCACATGTGGCGACTGACAACAAGTTTCTTTCCCACACACCAGTCCTGCTTGCTCCCAGGAGAGTGGCAAAGCAAGTCTGGAAAGAAACCATGTTATTGGCCAACTCACGTAGTTTCTTTCTACAAACAGAGTACAATAGGAAAGCATCTTCCACACCTTGTCAGTAATGTACAGGCCACAGTGATACCATACCTAGATTAGTAGGTACTTCCATTATCAACTTGATATACAGATTCCAGAGTAATTTATACAGCCAATAAGATTCAGTCAAGATTTCCCATGGGTTAAATCCCTATTTAATTGGAAGCATTTGTTTCTTTGGCAGTGGGTGAATGGAACTCCGATAGAGAACAAGGTGATCTGATACTAAACAAACTGTTTAGCAACTTGCTGAAAACACAAATAGCAAGCAATGATTTGAGTATTATTGATGTGTAAAACTGTCTAAAAGGAATGCCAGAACAAAGCTCGTCTTGAAATCCAATATAATTTTTGAGATTGTCATCAAAGTGCCAAAGTGGCAATCTGATTAGAGTAAGGGAAAGCATGTAAACATAGACTATTGGAAAATGCTCCATGCATTCCACATAGTTGCTAAGAGTGGCCTCTGGACAGGATGGGGCATAGCACGCTAAAAATAAAAAGAAGCCAGGCAAAAATAAAAACTTTTGACACAAATCCAGATTATTTTTAAAGCAACAAGGGATCTCAGTAATAAATAATAATAAAAACTAAGAGGAAAATAAGAGTACTTTGGTGTAATTCATTTTGTGCTAGAGGGCAAAAGATATCAATCTATAGGGACAGGGAAAAACCGCACAGGTGTTGTTGTTTCTGAAGGGCTCTTGAGGGTGAGTCGCGATCTTGGAACTGTACATAGCCCAGTGCAGAAATTCTTCCCCAGAATCCTTCCTGACAGATTACATCACCCACTTAGAATAGACAACAGGATTGGGTGAGAAAATGACAGGCAGCCCAGTCCTAACCTGCCCTGGAAAAGGCATACTAACTGACCTGTATGCTGTATCCAGCTCAGATTCAAAGGTGGCTGAAGGTCAACTTGGGTTGCCTGGAGGTCAATGGGGTAAGGAGATATTTCCCCCCTTACCTTGTGTTGAGCTCCAGCCATCCCTATGGAGCTACTTGGATCACGGGTGCAAATCCAAGCAGCCTATGTAAGGGGTTTTCAGGACGCAATCCTAACCCAGAGTTAGGCCGGCACAATTAGGCTAGCAAAGTTTGGCTGGCACAAGGGACATTGTAAAGTATGTTTGGACCGCTCTCAGAGACAGAGAGGCCAGTACACAGACGTGCACCATCCTCCCTGACTCTGAGAGTGGTCCAAACGCGCTTTACGGTGGCCCTTGTGCTGGCCAAACTGTGCTGGCCTAACTGTGCTGGCCTAACTCCAGGTTAGGATTGCGCCCTCAGTGTGGGCTGCCACAGCCAGTTCCATCCTTCCACTGGGCCCAATTTGCCCCCCAGTCTACCCTCCTCCCAAAAACCCAAAAACACTTCCTTCACAGGTCTCCATTACACTTTTCTGCCATCTGCCCTGTGCCGGCCTGCTTGGACCAGCACAAATTCACCATGTCCAGGGCTGGATCTGGTCTCCTCAAGATGGTACGTGCCTCTGTGCCAGCCCAGCTGACTCCCTTGCTTTATGGCACGTTCATGGCACTTGGGAGCCAACACTGAGGGCCTACGCCGGCTCCAGAGGCAGATCTAAGGGAGGGCAAAGCTCTAAGTGTTGCAAGAAGCCTTACCCTGTCATGTAAATCCCTCCTCTCCCTTGCTGCTGTAGCCAGTACGCAACGCCAAGATGTTGCTTTTCCCTGTGAGGATTGGCTAAAACGGTGCAGGAGAGGAGTGATTTCCAGTGCAAGGTCAGGCTTCTTGCAAAACTTAGAGATTTGCCCCCCCCCTTAGATCTGCCTCTGGCCGGCTCAACTCCCAGTCTAGATTGCACTCTTAATCCACTAGCTTTCTTGCAAGCAGTAGAGTTTCCTTTTACAAAGAAAGCTACTGCTTACAAAGGAATTTGCATTTCATCCATTTACATTTGGAATTCATGCGGGCTCCAAGTTGTGAACATGAAAAAAATTATTCTGTACTGAAAGACCCAACATTGCAACATAACCCAAAAGAGACGTGTCAGAAGGAAAAAGTTAGGAACTCTAATCACAAGTTTAGGACATCTATTTCTATGGCCATGGCAAGTTATCCTGTTCTTGATGGGGATGCATTCCCCTTCAAGAACCAGGTTCACAGCTTGGGAGTACAATACATTTGCACCCAGTGCTGCTCCTGGATGTCTAACAGCCCAATCCTGTGGGCTCTTCATGCTCTGCCAGTGCTGGCCGTTGAAAAGCAACTGAAAAGCAGCCATAAAGTGTTGTCTGCCGACGTGGCTAGTAACACACTGCAAAGGTCACAGCCTTTCTGTGCATGTTCCTGGACCGCTGGCCACCTGGAAGTGGGTGGGGAGGCTGTGGGAGGGCCTGGATCCAATGGAGATGGCATACGCTAGATCCTATCCCCTCCGGCAGCAGTCTCCCCACCCTCTTTGTCTCCTTAGACTTGTGCCAGCAAAATCACTGGTGCAGGTCCAAAGAGACCCATTTGGTGGTGTAAGGGTGGTGTAAGGGAATTATGGTGGTGTAAGGGAATTTAAATCCTTTTTCCCCTCTGAAGCCACCACAGGAAAGAGGTGGGGATGAGGAGAAGAACAAAATCCACTGCACGTTCAGCAAAAGAAAAGGGAAGACAGCAGTGCTATGGGAGATGAAGGAAAAGGAGCAGGGGAAACAGAGAATCAAAACAAGAAGGACTCTGAAGACAGTCCATGATCTTTAGACCCAAGAGGGTCTAATTACACTATTCCGTCACTCTCTTAACTGCAGGCGAATGAGCGAACTGCTTCCACTGGACAAAACTGTGTTTTAAATGATATGAAATCTTTATTATTTCCACCTGCTGCTTCATATACAAAAAAGTCACTGCATAATAAACTATCAACATGCAGGTGCGCAAACATTCTCAGATATTACATTTCACTGGCAGCCCAATCCTACTTAACTCCCACCCCGTGTTACAACAGCACTGGTGTGGCTACTGCTGAATCCCATGGGGGAATTTGGGCCACTGGAGGCCTCCTTGATTTAAAGGAACATTAGTTCCCTTGCCCCAGTGTAAGCCTAGCAATCACAATGGGTCAACTCAAACCTATGCCGGCTATATCACTGAGAGGCCAATCCTAACCTGGAGTTAGGCCGGCATGGTTAGGCCAGCAAAGTTTGGCCAGAGCAAGGGACACTGTAAAGTATGTTTGGACCACTCTTGGAGTCAAAGAGGCCAGTACACAGACATGCACCATCTTCCCTGATTCCGAGAGTGGTCCAAACGTGCTTTTACAGTGGCCCTTGTGCTGGCCAAACTGTGCTGGTCTAACTCCAGGTAAGAATTGCACCCTGACACGAGTTGATCCATGCAGGCAGACCAGGCCCAGGAAGGGGATCGGGATTCCATGTAGCCGCCAATGCTGATTAACCTACTCCCCTATCAGGCCCCATTCAACTCCCTCTCCGCCTCCTTCAACCCCCTGCACAGGCTTACCTGCTCAGGTGGGTGGCCAGTGCTCTGTCACTAGATGTGGGAAGACTCTGACCTTCTCGCTGGTGCTCTGGCAGTGCGTGCTGCTGGAGCACACTTTACATCTGCTTTTTAGCCACAAGCGCTGGTAAAACATGCATTCCACCAATGCAAAGAGCCCGTAGGACTGGGCTATTTGTGTCTGTTTATAGAGGGAGGTGAGAAAACAGGCAGGAAGAGCAAATTTTTGCAGGCTTTTGAGACGCAGCGGTCGTCAAAACTTAATACATGGGGGAAGTTGGCCCCTGCAGCACTGGCATCCAGAGAGGATTACAGGAAAGCATGCATATAAAAGCACAAAGAAAACCAGATATACACAAAGACACCATTTTTGGTTGCCTCACAGCCACATTCCTAAAAGTAACAGGAGCACCACATCCTATACGCACTTTATAGATGATACCATTGCAATCAAGACCCTGCGGGTTCAAAAATGGCTACACAGTATGTTTTTCGTTTTTGAAAGACTGAATTCCTTCTAATCCTGAAATCTGCCCAAAGCATGCAACCATAACTAAAGAGCTTAAGCCAAAACAACGTATGACAACTACCACCACCACTGCTGGCCCCTGAGCTCTCGGATTAATTGAAGGGTGCTGTTTATACCCAGGATAGAAAAGAATGAAATGGCAGAAAGCTGCATAGGATTTGGCACTAAGGCTGCAATCCTACCCCCATTCTACCCCGTAAGCTCCATTCATTATCATGGATAGTCCTTCTGAGACCTTACAATTGCCCATGTTAGTGAACATTTTTATCAGGAATAGCTGGAATCTATTTGACTCGCTGTCCAATCCGAACCTGTGTTGGAACTAGTGGCGGTCTTGGGGGCTTCCCCGTCCTGGGATAACCCCCCCCCAGTTGGCCACCCCCCGGAAGTGTTTGTGGTGATGTCATCACGTTACTGCAATTACTTCCTGAACGTGGCTCCCGGTTCCTCTGACGATCGGAGGAGCCAAGCGCAGCTTCCAGCAGCACAAAGGGACAGATGCAGGCCCGGCCCCAGCCTTGGAGTGCCTGCCCCCTCCATGTATTCATAATACGAGCTTGTAGCTGGAACAAGTCCCTGATGGTTGAATTATGGGAGACAGGCAAGGAAATCATAACAGTCCACATGCCACTACCCCTCCCACCATTTTAGTGAAATCATGCCCCACACAGCCTTCTGAAGAACAGCAGAACAGGAGCTGGCACACAAGCTAGGGGTCAGTCACCCTCCAGCCTACCCACCCCCTTCACAAGTTCGACCACTGCAAAATCATAAGCTAAGCTTATCCTGGGATAATTCTGACGACGGGTATAACTCATGGCATCCTTTCAGCTATACTCTGTCAAGGCCAAAGGCATTTACTGTAGGCAATGTTGCTTATCACTTGTGCTACACTCTATTCCAGTGGTTCCCAACCTGGGGCTTGGGACCCCTAATCGCAAGCTGATTTTGGTGGTATCATGAAGAGCTTGGGGCAGCCATCTTTATAAGTTGGGCACCACCATCTTAGAAGCTCCATTTTGGCTGGGGAAGAGGCTTCCCCATTAAACTGCCACGTCCTCAATGCTTGTGGCTGCGAGGGAAATTAGCCTTGCTATGGGCTCGTCTTGCAGTGTGCCTATATGTGTGATGAAGTCTCTTCCGCGTCTATTTCTGTGCGCTTTCTCAGGTCAGTCTCAGCACATGGGGAAGAGGAACATAAATACTCTGAAGACTATCTAAAATAGTCTCTTTCATCATCAAGTAACAGGCATTCCACAAGTTATGCTATTAAGCACACATTAGAGCTGGTGGAAAATCTCAGGTTATGTCAATATCTTTCAAAACTCTGAGAAATGTGGATCTTTGCATACATCTTATCTATTAACCTCAAATAAGAGTTGCCTACAGTAGCAGTTCTCAAACTGGGTCCAGGACCCACCAATGGGTCTTGACCCAATTTTTGTTGGTTCGAGAAACTCACAGGGCAGATTCGGCTACGTCCATCAAGGGTTAAAGCAGCTGTGATGGGGGGGGAGCACGGCTGCCCAATCACCACTATAGCCACACCCCTTGGCATTTATAAATCCAGCAGCAGCCTCTAGGGTAGCTATTTTCAACCAGTGTGCCCTGGCACATTGGTGTGAAGTGGGAATTTGGGGAAGAGTCATTTATTAGCAGGACCATGCTAGTAAATGCATGATATTTCAGCCTCCCACCAGCAGAGTTATGTGCCTTGTCAACTGTAAAACAACAACAACCTGATGATGTGCCCTGAAAATTTTAGTGCCTTGTTAGTGTGCCACGAGAAGAAAACGTTGATCACTGTATTAGGGACTCTAAAACGTTTGAGAACCACTAGCCTACAGTATTTCTCTTTTCTCTACTATCACTTATCGATTCACATTGCAAAGAAAGAAAAAGTCCCTACACACCGACAATATCATGGCCCTTTGTTCTTGGATTTTATAGTGTCTACAAATGTGATCCAAAATGATTTATGACTTCAAGCCTCCCCAGGTTGTACAACTGCTTACTACAGTGTAAAAGGTATGACAGGAATTAGTTCGACATCTATACTTTTTTTTTTTTTAAGTTCATGTGTCAAGAGATTGCCGTTTTCCATTATTTATCAAGAAAGCAATATTTTTCTAAGGTGCATGCAGAACTTTGGTTATCTGCTTTCAATTAGCTGGGAATTTACTATTATATACTCAGCCAAATGCCCATTCATCAAATTTCCAATTCCTAGCAAGCCGAACAAATTTGCAGGTCACATCTTTTAGGGCTAAAATTAATGAGGATGCTTCTGCCTTATGCTAAATCAAAGCTGTGAACAGCCGAGAGGGTGGTGAGATGAGATTGCTGAACAGTTACCCATCTGGCCGCTAAGCAGCTTCAGCTCAGCTGAGGAGGCATCAGGTGCCTTCATAGCCCCATCCCTCAGCATGAGTGTGTGGCTGCACCCTAGCAAAAGACAGGACCACCCTGGCAGTCTTATTTTCCATCCCTTTCCTAGCAAAAAATTGCCTTTTTTCTACTGTTGTGCTCTAAATTAATGTATTTGCTTCAGCTATTCACATGTCTCCAAGATCTCTTTCCTGATTCATCACTGTCTTTCCACGCCCCCTCTGTCAAGCTAGAATCTTCTGCCCCGAAGTGCATCACTTCACACTCACATTGAGGGCGCAGTTCTAACCTGGAGTTAGGTCAGCATAGTTAGACCAACAAAGTTTGGCCGGCACAAAGGCCACCGTAAAGCATGTTTGGACCACTCTCGGAGTCAGGCAGGATGGTGCACATCTGTGTGCTGGCTACAAGAGTGGTCCAAACATACTTTATGGTGTCCCTTGTGCCAGCCAAACTTTTCTGGCCTTAACTGTGCCGGCCTAACTCCAGATTAAGATTGCGCCCTGAATCTCATTTTCTGTTTTGGAAAGAGCTCCAAAGAGACCGCTTTGAGCAGGGTCAAACTGTTTTGGCTTGCGCTCTCTTTGCATTTTCTTCTCTTTGCATTTTCTTCCCTGCATATGTGGCCATTTGACTGCTCACTCCCAGGCTCCAGATAATTTATAAACAAGTTAAATAGCTGTGGCCCCATCACTTATCTTTGAGGGACCACAATGCTTCATTCCCTTCACATTGTAAGAACTGTCCATTCTACCCTCTGTTGCTTAACCAGTTATTTATCCTGTGGCTGTTAAGTTTACTCAGCTTTTCTGAAGTCCAAACATCTCACAACCCTGCTTTGATGTGACTCAACCAGACAGGAAAAGGCTGTGCCATCTCTGTGCCTTTAATAACTATTTAGTCTACAGTAGTGTTTCTCAAACTGTGGGTCGGGACCCACTTGGTGGGTCATGACCAGCATCGTCATCCGCAAATGAACTCCCAGAACGCTGGGAGGAACGTGGGCGGGACTTTGGCGCGGCCCCCCGCAGCATGCCCAGACACCCGGTGCACCCCCCACCTCTCTACTCCAGCAAACAGGCACCCCTTGAGGCCAGGGCAGCCGTGGAACGAAATGGGCGGGCAGCCAATCACAGCGAAGCCCCGCGTAAGTCCCTCCCAGCGTTCCGGGAGTTCATTTGCGGATGACAACGCTGGTCATGACCTGATGTCAAGTGGGTCTGGGAAAGCTGAGAGCAGCCATCTTTGGAAGCTGCAGACCTTACTATTGCTATATTCCTTTTGTGAGTTTTAACAGTTTGAATTTTCAAGTGAGGGTCTTTTTTTTAGTTCAATGCTTTTACATAATATTTTGTCCTCATCTTGCTTTCTGTCAGGGATGGTTCATGGTCATTCAATTGCTGCAATCCAAGAATGCCAGTTTACATTCCAGGAGTGTCATTTTCTTATGTCACAATGACAGCACTTCCTGCATAATGATGTCACTTCTGGGTATGACATCACTTCCAGGTTAATGACATCATTTTGGGTGGGTCCAAACACCAGCGCTATTCTAAAAAGTGGGTCCCATTCTAAAACTGGTCTACAGAAATCAGCAAATGAAACTTTTCACAGCATAGAGCTAAGCAATATTGCTCATCCATATTTGCAGACAATACTCCTTTTAAAGGAAAGTGGAAAAACCAGGGGGGAAAATTGCAACTCAACTGATTTACCTCCAACAGCAGCACAGAAAGCCAAAAAACTTGCAAGGCCCCGACAACATTTGAAGCCAGGAGACTCTGCAACTTGGCCCCCTTGCAATCCCATGGAAGCTGCCAACTGCTCATAGCAGAAACAGCTTCGGATCAGTTCCACACCTGATCATAGGCAAAATTGAATGCTGCAGGCTTGTGGCTCCTGAGAGAGAAGCTGTAGGTGCTACCATCAGTAGCAGTTCTAGCAGGCCTTCTGGACTGTGCAATATTTATTTATTGGCAGAGGAATGGATGCTCTGCTTTGATAACGGATGCTCTGCTTTGATGCTCTGCTTTGACAGGCTTCAACTGTCCCGGGCTTCTCACCCACATGTGATGATGGGGCTATGCTGACCCAGCAACAGGCATCAAGAGGGTGTCTTTGCCTGCCTTTCCTTTCTCCAAACTTCTCTTTCCAGTTCTGGGAACTGTTTTCTAAGTGCCCTAAAGTGTAAAGTGGTGCAATGTCATGCTGATCTTGGAATCATATCACCTATCCCTGTGCATTATCCCATCCCATCTGGAATAATAATCCGTATTATTACATGTTATTACTCTTTGCGATGGCTCTCCCAGGCCTTTCTCAATGCTTCCCCAAACAGAAAATATATAGCCCTAAAAGCAGCCCACAGCCCATCAATCTGTCCTTATTTCCACCCTATCACCAAGCTATGCTGAAACTCTCTAGCTCTCTTTGACAGGCAGCCAGGAATCTCTCCCACACAAGCTGCTTCTTTTCTCTTTCCCCCCCTGTTCCAGGGCCTGGGTGCCTCCCGCCCCATTGTGTCCTAACAGAGGACACGGAACCACAGCGCTGATTTAAGTTGTAGCTACCACAAAACTATTCCTTGTCAGCACAAAAGTAAGGAACTACGGCGAGAGAGCAGAGTAATGGATCTCCTCTAGATCCAGTTACACCGTTTGCCTCGCAACCCGATGTTTTCTGAGCCAAACAGAAAAGCATGCAAAAGTGAGTTCACTTTTCAAAAGAGAAGAAAATATTATTGTTCTCATTCCAATTGCTGGTTTATTTCTCAGTAAACAGTCTTGACACATCAAAATAATTCATTTTGAAACACTGGGAGAATATTGAGTTGCTCTGTTTTCTTTGCTTCTGGCTGGACCCTTCTCTTGCATGACAGCTATTTCCAGTGGCTCCTTGGCTAGGTTATCTGACAGCAGTAAACATTTACCTGATCCCTGGGAGCAGGAAAATCCAACCCAGTCCCGCCCTGTGGCTTTGCAAAGGAACAACAGGGCACTGCCACCATTTTTTAACAATCCCTCCCCTTGTGCCTTTAACAGCAGTAGATAACAGGCAGCCCAATCCTATACTGCACTGGAAAAGGCCGGCCGCAGGTCTGTGCTGTATCCAGCGCAGTGTAGGAGGAAGCTGGAGGCCGTCTCCAAGTAAGTCCCAGCAGCCCCCATAGGGCTACTTGGAGCTGCGCCCGCGAAATCACTGGCGGAACTCTAAGCAGCCCGTGCAAGGCTAATTGGGCCAGGGCTGGGGGCTAGGATGCAGCATAAGTACCAGATCCACACTTCATCCCTCTCCCGCCTGCCCTCCTCACACCTACCTCCTGCCCACCCCCACCCTCTCCACTCCAACCCATCACCGACCCCACCTTACCTGCGTGGCCTATGGGTCTGCTTCCGGGTCTGATGCAGATCAGATGCAGATCATGGTCCACTTCCGGGTCGTTTGCAACAGCACTGGGCCAGCATAAAGTGCATTAATAGGACTGTGCCTTTAATTCAGGGGCGTAGCTAAAGAAATGCAGGGTGGTGCAATTGCACTGGACAACAAGCTTTAGGGGGGCAACAACTGTGAAAACCTTGGTATGTATGAATAATACCATTATGTTATATACAATTTGATGTGGAATTTAATGTAGAATGCAGTGAAACAAACTAAGTGTATTATCTTTATCAAACATTATGACCAAAAAACCAGAAAATGAAAACACAACTGTGATGTCACTTTCTGTTGTGATGTCACTTCCAGGGCATCATTTTGCTCTCTGCACTAGGCTACACTTTCATTAGCTACGTCAGTGCTTTAATTCCTTAACATGCCTGCTGATGACACTCAAGATGGTGTACACAGAGTTCCCAGGCAGTGACCTACTTCACTTCAGCAGAGTTGCTGCATCACTTGCCTTTATTCTCAAACCATGTGAAAACCTTCACCTCCTTATTCTTGTGGGCTGAGCAGCCTTTCAATGCACAGAAAGAGGCCAAGCCATTATTTTACCTAGCTAGTTTGCTATCTTGGTAATGAAGCCCAGAAGGACTGCTTTTTACTGTCAGGAACTCAGGATTTGTGCAGTCTCAGTAGGTAGCTTCAAGGTGCAGCCTTGCAAACTCGGCAATGACTAGCCAAACAACCAAAAGCTGACCATATTCTTCAAAACATCCTGGGGAAAGATGGTGTTTCCTGCATGTAGAATGGGCTAGAACTCAGTGGAAGAACACATGCAGAAAGCCCCAAATTCAGTCCTTGGAGGAGAGCACTGAAAGAAAGGTGAAATACAGTTTGCACCTGGGGCCTAGAAGTCATTTGAGTCCCTTGGTCTGACCAGAGGTAGGCCAGGCACCATCCCCGCGTGGACCAATAGTTTAGTCCTTGATTATAAGTCCTGTAGAAATGTGGAGGTGGATGAGTTTTCTGGATACAATGGGACTTACTTCTACGTAGACCTGCATAGTGTCCAATGGGACCAAAATGTGTCCAATGGGGCTTATTCCCAGGACAGTGTGAATACGATTTCTGCCTTATACCCGGGTTACCAGATATCTACCCAAGAGTTTACCTTTCCTTTACGCATGCCATAACAGGATCTGAAGAGAAAACTTGTCCACCTCAAAATTCCTACAGGGTGGGCTGGCTCTAGCAGCGGTGGGGCCCAATGCAGGGCATTCCTGCAGGGCCCCCACTCACCACTGAGCACTGTCGGCGCCATGCGCAAAGCATGGCATGTGGAAATAGTTGGTGGTGATTTGATGATGTCATCAACTGCTTCCAGGTGGCCCATTTTGGGCTGTTCAGAGGAAGAGCCAGGTGGGAGGGACCAAGGTAAAGCTGCTCTGCTCGTCCCACTGACTTACAGCCTATAGAGATCCCAGCTGCTGCAGCAGACAATCTGCTTGCCCTGCTGCTGTGGGGGCCACTGAAGTGCCGGGACCAATGTGACAACTTTGGTCACATTGGCTTAAGGCCGGCCCTGCCTACAGGAATAGTGGTCAAGATCTGTATCACAAACAAAGAGAGGAGGTCGCTGGCATTTGATTAGCTGATTGCTCATCATGAGAGAGGGGTAGGAATTGTTGTTAGGTAGTCCAAATTAGCCATGGATGGCAGCATTTTTGCCTACCCCAGACTGGCAAGGGAAGGACAGTAAGTTCAGTAGATTTCTGCGAGCGTAAATAGGCTGCCTCAGAATGCCAGATGCAGGGAAGTGGTAGCAAGATACAAGTACCTGGTTGTCTTGTGTGCTCCTGAAGCATCTGGTGAGCCACTGTGAGGTACAGGAAGCTGGACTAGATGGGCCCTTGGCCTGATCCAGCAGGGCTGTTCTTATGATCACTCCCATCTTTACATCTATGATGCTTCTTGAAAGTGGCCACATCCAAAATGTAGCACAATTGTTGTCCCAGGGCATACAGATGGCATTTGTTGATTTATACAGTTGAGGCACAGATGAGCTCTCTTTAGCATCTGTCTAACGCTCTACAGCCTAAGCAATTGTGAATTCATGTGTTTATTTTACTAGTAGAATACACCTGCAACCTAAATAATGTATGATAAGCAGATGTTTGTGTCTATAAATTGAACCAAGCACAATGATTTATAGACCCATGAGATTGAGAGTTAGTAAGGAAGAGCCAAGGTCACTGTTGGACTTTTCACATTTAATAAATCTTGACATTGTTTGGGAGATGGGAGGGGAACAAACCTTTTTTAATGTAACAATTTGAGAAGTATACCAGTGATGATCTGCGAAGCAGATGCAAGACAGGTTGATTTTGATGTATGAAGCTGACCTTGCAGAGCAGATTAAACAAATAAAACCTCTAATTTAGAATCACATGTGAAGTTCAGAATGAACCATGAAAGAATGGTTAGAAGCCACTGTGCATCTAGGGCTACAATCCTCCTACCAGGGAGTAGGGCTGTTTAAACACAGTGAGGCATACTTCTGAGTAAACATCTATAGGATGAGACTGTACAACTGGGAGAAAATGTGTTTTTAAAATGTTGTGTGTTTCTGATTTATACAATACTAGCTGTTTGTTACCCGGCGTTGCCCGGGTAAGAAAATGATCTTCCAGAGTTTATGAGTTTTGCACCCCTTCTCGCCCCCCACGCCGACGGGGACCGAACCCGGACTCCAACCACGTCGGGAGTGTCACCGGTTGCCTGGACGACCCTGGAAACTATGGACTTGATGCCAATTTCACTTCAGGCCCCCTGTGTACCCCTACCCCTGGGTACCCCTACCCTATCGGTCCAGGCGTCGCAGCGGGGCATGGCAGACGTCTCGTCTCGCACCCTTTCCCACCCCCGACATCGGGGGGGCCCGAACCGAAACTCCCACGGCTTCGGGAGTGTCGCCAATCGCCTCGGCGACCCTGGAAACTACGGGTCTGATGCCGATTTCGTTCGTTTTTGACCATTCTCACGCAGGGGCCCCCGCACACCCCCACCCCCGGGGGCGGTAGGGGGGGGCCTGACCACCATAGTTTTTGTTGCCAGGCCTCAAGGCACATGCGTGCCAAGTCTGGCACCAATCGCTCCAGGCGTCGCAGCGGGGCATGGTGGACACCTTGTTTCACACCCCTTCCTGCCCCCCACGCTGAGGGGGGCTGAACCCGGACTCCCGCGGCATCGGGAGCGTCGCCACTCACCTCGGCGACCCCAGAAACTACAGATTCAACACCGATTACGGCTGTTTTCAACCGATTTATGCAGGGCCCCATGCATACCCCCCCGGGGTTGCGGGGGGGGGGCTGACCCCCTCAGTGTTTGTCGCCAGGCCGCAAGGCACACGCGTGCCAGGTTTGGTGTACATCGCTCCAGGCGTTCCAGCACGGCAATTTCGTTTTGGACCCCTTCTTGCCCTTCACGCCGAGGGGGGCCTGAACCCGAACTCCAAGTGTGTCAGGAATGTCGTCGCTCATCTCGGCGACCCTGGAAACTACGGACTCGATGCCGATTTCGGCCGTTTTCAACCATTTTCATTAAGAGACCCCTGCGTACCCCCACCCCCGGGGGCACTAAGGGGGTCTGACCCCCGCAGTGTTTGTTGCCAGGTCGCAAGGTGTTTGCGTGCCAGGTTTCGTGTCAATCGGTCCAGGCATGCCAGCAAGGCATGGCGGATGTTATGTTTCGCATCCCTTCTTGCACCCCACGCCGAGGGGGGGGCCAAACCCAGACTCCCACGGCGTCAGGAGCATTGGCACTCACCCCGGGAACCCCGGAAACTATGGATTTGATGCCGTTTTCAGCCATTTTTGACCATCTTCTCATGGGGACCCCCGTGTACCCCCACCCCCAGGGTCTGACCCCCACAGTGTTTGTCGCCAGGCCGCAAGGCATACGCATGCCGAATCTGGCGCCAATCGCTCCAGTCGTCGCAGTGGGGCATGGCGGATGTCTTGTTTCAATGTGCCTTCTTGCCCCCCACATCGAGGGGGGACCAAACCCAGACTCCAACTGCGTCAGGAGCATCGCAGCTCATCTCGGCGACCCTGGAAACTGTGGATTCGACGTCGATTCAGGCCGTTTTTGACCATTTTCACATGGGGACCCCCGCGTACCCCCACCCTGGGGGCGCTAGGGGGGTCTGACCCCCGCAGTGTTTGTCGTCAGGCCGCAAGGTGTGTGCGTGCCAAGTTTTGTGTTGATCGGTCCAGGCGTTTCAGCAGGGCATGGCGGATGTTTTGTTTCACACCCCTTCTCGCACCCCACGCCAAGGGGGGGGCCGAACCCAGACTCCAACGGTGTCGGGAGTGTCACCACTGGTCCCGGCCACCCCGGAAACTATGGATTCAATGCCGATTTTGGCCATTTTCAACCATTATCACGCGGAGGCCCCCGTGCACCCCCACCCCCGGGGGCGCTAGGGGGGTCCGACCCCCGCAGTTTTTGTGGCCAGGCTGCTAGGCTTCTGCATGCCGAGTTTGGTGCCAATCAGTCCAGGCGTTCCAGGAGGGCATGGTGGACGTTCTGGCTTGCACCCCTTCTTGCCCCCCACACCAAGGGGGGGCCAAACCCGGACTCCGATGGCATCGGGACCGTCGCCGCTCGTCCCCCCGACCCTGGAAACTACAGATTCGACACCGATTTCGGCCATTTTCGATGATTTTCACGCGGGGACCCCCGCGTACCCCCACCCCCGGGGGCGTCAGGGGGGCCTGACCCCCGCAGTGTTTGTCGCCAGGCCGCAAGGTGTATGCGTGCCGAGTTTCATGCTGATCGCTCCAGGCGTGGCGAAGCCTATACAAAACATACACACACACACATTCTTCTTTATATATATAGATGCCAGTCTTTGTGTGGCTGAGTGTTAGGCATGTCTACTCAGAAGTAAGTGCCACTCCATGGGACTGCTCTCATGAAAATGCACATAGATTTACAGCTTCAGTGTATTTCCTATCACATCTTTCTTCTAACATGAAACCAAAGTCTGCTGTGATGAAAATTCCCGGTTGCCCTATTTCTTTTCTGCATATTTTCACCTGGGCTGAATTTTCCACTCTCCTAGAGAAGCTCCTATAGTGCATCACCATCCTCAGGACTGCAGAATTCTGTGACTACAGCCACTGTGATAGTGCTGCTGCTGACCTCCTTCTTTGGACCAGTAAACAATGGATTTTAGGCCAGCTCATTGGACCATAAAACCCACCTGCTTTCCTGGAAAGCGCAAAGCTGGGGTAGGTGGGTGACTCATTCCTAAATCCAACACCACAGACAAAACCTGGCTAGGGCTTGTAGGCAATGAAAAGGTAGGGTGTATTTGCCTTGCTTCGATGTTGAGAACACCAGGCGTTTCACGGGGCCTGCCTGAGGTGAGTGCAAGACCCCTGGACTAGTGTCAGTACATAGAATAAAGTACCCAGAAAAGTCACGTGGTTGGTTGGCTGGTTGGTTTCCGCTTGCTTTTTATCCACTGTGCCAGTGTTCTTCTTCAACCTGTGGGTCGTGACCCCAATTGAGTCTCAAAGCCTCCTTTGGGGGGTTGTGGCAACCTTTCCAAGCCCAAGCAAGAGAGGGCTGGGATCCAATCCAATCCTGGTACTGTATTATCAAAACTAAGTTCTTGATATAATTCTGCATAGCCTCTTCTTGCTGTCGTGCCCTGCAGATCCTATGGCTGGCCCTGCTCAACTGATACCTCATAAGGTTGTTGCAAAGACCCAAGACGTAGGGGAAATGGGGTGGGCAGAGGCAGGAGGTTGGCAGATCCGGTCCAGGGAGGAGAGTGGGATTAGTGGGGGGTATCCAGTCTGTCTCATACTCGATTGTTTGATTGGGGTCATGGCATGAAAAAGGTTGAAGACCACTGCTCTGTGCCATTCTTTGCCCACCACATCCAACTAACCTTCCTGTGTTCTTCCATAATTTCTCAAGGGGCCTTATTTTTGCCCTCCTACTTTGACCTTTTGTGTTTTTATTCTGTTGCTGTTTACGACTGACACTGCTTTAACCTGGCTGGTCTCAGTTCATTGGAAGGGAGTTGATTGTCCCGTCTTGCCAGCCACCACAACTGCCTGGCTTGTCAGGAATTTGGGGACTTCTGGAAGAGAGGAGCCTCGGCAGGCTTCTTCTGTCTGGTTGTCTCTGGGTGTGGATGGCGGCAGCAAGAATTCCTGCCTCAGTTTAAGCCTCCATTCAGAATGAGATGGTCTTGGAGTGAGTGCCAGTTACTCAGTGCTGTTGAGCTAGTTAACTGCAACTGCTTGAATTGGGAGTTCCCAGCTTGCCACCTACCCAGGCTCTGCCTAGACCAGCAAGGTGAGTTTCAGCAAGGTGGCAGCCCTGGGGACCCATGTATGGTATGTTTTTTGATTCCCCCCAAAATGAAATAAGATAAATGATAAAATAGCACTGTGGGCACAATGCTATTTAAATGTGCAGGGGAAAATCTTTGCATCACCTGAACTTGGCTCCATCATGCATGCAAGCCCTAAACATAAATGTGGTACACCCTAGCAGCAGAAAAGCCAGTGCTACTCAAAGGTCTGTGCCCACCGTTCTACCTGCCCTTACTCCGCCACCAACCATGGCGAGCCTACATATACCGGTGGGGGAGGAATCAGGGTGGGAGGGCATGTGTGGATCAGAACCAAGAGGGGGACAAAATTGGTAGCAGTGGCTACTGCTGTATCCTATCCCCCTCCTGGGCATTATTTACCACATGGGGCTGCTCAGACATGACCCACTGATGTTGCTGGTGCAAGCTTGAGCAGCGCCATAGCAGTCTCTATTCCAGCGCTGGATACATTGGAGGCTGTTCCAGCGCTGCTGCATGCACAGCACAGGACTTTCATAGGGCTGTTTGACAATGTTTTCTGTTGGTGGGCGGTTTCCATTTGAGTTATATCTCCATTTAGGCTTAGGACTAAATACAGCCCTATGACTAGCCACACATTTAGGTGATGAATTGCAGAAGTGAATACGATGGCTGTGGGGTATTGGGAGCAAAAGCAAACATACCGTTTCCTTTTACTGTCTCTCTTTGTGCTTTGATCCATCTAACCTGGAAGGATATTTGTCTTTTTTGCACTTTCCCTGCAGCTTTGTCAATATCAAATAGGCATATACTTGGTGCCTGGAAAGAAGACAGCCTTTACTGCTGCTTGGATGTAGTATAAGAAGAATGAGTATCATTACTCTGCATATGACTCGTGACATGGAGAGAGAAAAATATACAGTACGTTGCCTTATGGATTGTGCTGAAAGACCAATGTAAATGCAGGCTTTTTGAAATCTTTGATTTTCAGGCAGGTTGCAGCTTTTGAAGTCTTTCTTTGTTAGCTTTTATCCAACTGCACCCTGAGTTCTGCAGCCTGACATGCAACAATTGATCCGATGAATGCTCTCCTACCAGTTCTAGCAGGAAAGGCATAATTTGCTCAATTTATGTATCAGGCTGCAGTAGGAATTACCAAATTCCTCCTGAATGCTGAATTAACAAAGTGATAGGAAAAGCTTTACCTGCTTGTTTTTGCATATGTTATTAAAAGTAGCACATGAGCAGGGTCAATAAAACAGTTGGCAACCATACTCAGGTGAATGGGTCAGGAGTGAATGATCACACACACGTACCCCTCTGAGGCCCAAATCTTAACCAACTTCCTGCATTGACATAGTCAATGGGGCATGTGCTGCATGTTGCTGCAGTTGGGGGGCTGTCACGGAGGCCTCCTCAAGGTAAGGGAATGTTTGTTCCCTTACCTTGGAGCTGCATTGTCCTTGCTTTACAATGCTGGAAAGTTGGTTAGGATTGCGCCCTAATTCTTTCATTTGCCAAGTTGAGGTAGTAAGCACCGCAAAACTCACAACATGATCTGAAAGAAATGACATTCATTACAGTTCTGTCTTTCTGATGTCCTGAGTTCTGCTATGCTTGCTACCCCAACCGCAGAAACAATGGCAGCCCCCACAGATTTGAAACACAACCTCATTAGCCAGGGAAGGCTCTGAAAAATAAGCAATTTTGTCACCTGCCTGTGGAAGTTTCCAGTTGTCTTGAAACCATCCTAGACTGCAAAACACCACAGGTAGATTTTTTTTGCAAAAAGAGATTTGACAAATGCACGGAAACAAGGTCTATCTAAGACTATGTGGAACCTCCCAGTTAAGAGGTATAGTATCTCTGAATACCATTTGCCAAGGGAAGCAACAGCAAGGATGGGCTCCTGTCATCATGCTTTTTTATTCTGGACTTCCTGGAGGCATTTGGTTGGCCACTGCGAGAAAGAGAAGGCTGGAGGTGATGAACATTTGGTTTGAGACTCTGCTCGTGGCCTCTAATTTTTGCGGTCCATAGTAGTGATTGCAAAACCTGCCACTCCAGTTTACCAGAGGCAAATGAACACACCACAAACAGCAGTCTCTCAAAGAATGCACGGGTCCCTCTTTCCTCAACTCAGTGGGTAAATGCTTTTTGATCTCCCACCTTTTCCTTGTAACTGAATCCCTTTTCATATCACCCACACAATGAAATTCACTCTGGGCAGATCAGCTCACTGCCATTTGCCTCTTGCCCGTCTTGTAGAGGATTGTGCTTGTCCCCGTATCCAGTGGTGGTATCCAAAGCGGGAGGAACCGGAACACTGGGCGGGACAGAGGTTGATTGGCAGCCCATCCGTTCCATTCCGCCGCCTGCCCGCCCACCGCGCGGGCTGCCCCCGGTTGGTGCGCCCCACTGCTGCTCACCCAGGCACCCGGCACGCCCCCACCTGTCCTCCCCGGCGAGCAGGCGCCCCCTCCGAGGCCAGGGCAGCCCGCACGGCGGGCGGGCAGGCCACGGAACCGAACGGACGGGCAGCCAATCACACGTAAGTCCCGCCCAGCGTACCAGTTCCTCCCACTTTAGATACCACCACTGCCCATATCAGGTCAAATGTCTCTGTTCCCAAACCAGGCACACACACACACACACACACCCCAAACCTAGTGCTTGAGAGTAAGCTTAAGTGCCACTCCCCACACTGTGGCCCTTTTTGACCATGCAAATCCCCGCTTTCCTTCTCCTGCGCCACCCCATCCTCTTCCTTTTCCTCCCCCAGTTGCTTCCCACTGCAGTTTCAAAAGGCAAGGGGGGGAGGGAGGTAGTGGGGAGAGGTTGACGGTGGTGGCTTTCAGTGGCTCCTCTCTCTCCTCCCCTCGCCGCCTTTGCGCTTTGAAAATGCAGGCAGGAATCTGGGAGGAGGGTGGCAATGGTGGCTCCACTTTCCATTTCACGGCCCTTTAAAATGCAGAGCAGATGAGAGGAAGGAAGTGGGGAGAAGAGCTGCTCTAGGCCACCAGGCTCAGCATCTCCCATTTCCTTCTCCCCCACCATCTCAGCCTTTGGAAAGGACAGGCAGGGAGCCACAAGGGGTACAAGGAGGGTAGCTGCAGTGAAAGCTCCAAAACCATGGCAGACCCTGGCTGCTTCCCCTAATGTGCACCTGTAGGCTCACTAATGCTCACTGTAGGACCGGACCTGCCCCAGATGCCAGGCAGTCATTGGAACTGAGGAGCACACCGAGAACTGGGACTGCAGGCATGATCTCTCTCCCCTTCTGCATGTTCATTCCACGCATGATGCAAACATGTGAAAAGACCTTCAGACAGCCGTTGAAGAATCCACTAGCCTTTGTCGTGAAAAACACACCTAGAGTAAATGCGTTTTTTGCCTTGTGCTTTTTTCTGCCTATCCCACGTGAATAGGCAGGTCAATGGATGTGTGTTCATCGCTTCCAATTTATCATATGCTGATGATTCATCCAATTCCCGTTATTGAAATAATAAGACATTTAAAAATCAAAATAACCCTTTACTCCAAGGAAGATACTCCAGACAACTGGTTCCTTCCAAGACTTTGGTGGTTTGTTTGTTTTTTAATAGCCTTCCCAGGGCCCCTGGGGGGGGGCGACACTCTTGTGTAGGATACCCACTGAAAACTATTCATCATGACCCTGCTCTCTGAGGACCCATCTCCTCCGAATCATTTATCATATAATGGGGAGAGGGAATCGCCGAAGACATAAATCAACATGGGGAGCACGAGATGCATCACGTGGGTTTTGTGTTAATTTATTAAAGTAGGCTGGGAAGGGGGGATTCTACGGAATATATGAGGCTGCATGGAAGAAATTTGATAAATGTTTGAATAATGAACTAAGAGAAAAAGGTAAAAAGTGTGCATGCTTGGAAAAAAACAAAGTGCGGGGAGACATGGTGTTTTCTTACTAATTAAAATGAGAACCAGGAGTTCCCAGAAAAAATATATCGGATACATACGTTTGTGGCTTTGGGGCTTGGATGCTCAGACCAAAACACACCCTTGCTTATGATTCTACCAGTCCCCCAATTCAGGTTTTCTTTTCTTACTGCTATAAGGTTACACATTATATAATTTAAAAAGCCTGACAAATGCAAAGCAGATAGCCAGCCAGCACTGAGAATTCATTTACACCGAGGCTTCGTCCAGCTGAAATTTGCCCAGATTCGGTTCACAGAACCTGCACTGATGCTGTATCTGATTGTTTGCTCTTAAGGCGGCTGCCAAGTTTTAAGCAAGCCCGGTGTTTACACAGCAGTGGGGCGATGGTGTGCCAAAAACCCTGTCTGGGGCCTTGCTTGGTAGTGTGTGTGCTCCAGTTGTGGGGGATCACTACAGTTGCATGAACCAGGACATCCAGACAGCTCTTGTTCAGCCCATATTGCCTTCAGGAGACCATTGGCAGTCGTGGCCCTCAGGGCGGCCTGAAAAGAGCCCAGTTTCAATCAATCAATCAATCAATCAATCAATCAATCAATCAATCAATCAATCACTAGTATTTATATACCGCTTTTCAACATAAAGTGCACAAAGCGGTTTACAGGCAAATAATAACATTAAAGTTAAATGGCTCCCTGTCCCAAAAGGGCTCACAATCTAAAAGAATGGCGAACACCACCAGCGACAGCCACGAGAAAGACACTGTGCTGGGGTGAAAAGGGACAATTGCTCTCCCCCTGCTAAATATAAGAGGACACCACTTGGAATAAGTGCCTCTTGCCCAGTTAGCAGTTTCATCACTGGGAGTGAAGTGTTGGCCACATCACAATCTTCTGTCCCTGGGAAACTGCTGTCCCTATTTTGGCCTGCATGGGGTGCTTCATTAATGATTGGATTTCATTTTTTTTTTTTAACCACCTCGTCAGGGTCTTTAGAAACTGAATATCCAGCTGGAATGGTGACCACATCTTATCAGTCAATGAATGTTAAAATACCATAAAGCCTGCCATTTTACATGTTTGACCTGTTATAAGAGGTTGTGGGGTGACTATTTTTGCTAGCAGATCTGTAACTGAATCACCTTGATTTTTCAATCAATAGAGGTCAAACTCCTGCACAGTAAATGATTGCAGCATTCAGCAAATGGAGAAAAGTACTTGGCAATACATGTAATGGAGCCTGGGGCGTGGAATGCTATAAGCACGTCTGTATTTTCATCGGTGAAATGTTTCATCGGTGAAATGTCATCGGATCACAAATGGTCTGAAAGACCACGTCTACCCTTCCTTTTCATGGCAACTGTTGCCTGCACACACCTTTGGGTTTCTTCATATGCTTATTGACATTTACGTTTTCTTTATATATTAAATACTTTTCTAAAAGATTCAGGGCACAATCCTATCCAACTTTCCAGCACTCACATAGCTGTGCCAATGGGGCATGCTCTGCATTCTGCAGTGGAATCGTAGTCACAGAGGCCTCCTCAAGGTAAGGGAATGTTTGTTCCCTTATTTAGGAGCTGCATTGCCCTTACCCCGGTGTTGGAAAGTTGGTTTGGATTGTGCCCTTACTCAAAGTGATTCGCACAGAAAAATTAAAGCAGAAAAGAAACCAGTCTCCTAACAGAACAATAATGTATCTTGAAATGTACGACCAATACAAAGCAGAAGCCAGATCAGCTATGAACAGCCATGAACAGCAAGGGGAAGCTTTTCGAATCAAGGAGTTTTTCACATACTTGTGGAAGTCGAAGCCCTGGTGGCACCCTCTGAGCAAGATGTCTCAACACCAAGTTGTCACAATATGGCAGCAATTAAGTTGGAAAGTTACCAGTACATGGTTGATAGTGACTGGAAGATCCTCACAGGTGGCTCACCTGTGGCTCACAGGTGGCTCAATCCAAGGTGTCAAAAAGCTGGCAGCCACTTCCAGCACTTGGGGGGCCAAACAAGATGTGATATGGACAGCAAATGGAGTGTCTCTCTTAATTCTTTTTTGCTTTAATTAACATTTGTGTGCAATCATAGGCAGCGGAGTCACTATGGGAGCACGGGCCACACCAAGTGATACGTTGGGAAGGGGTGATGCACCCTGGGAGGGGGTTACGCCCTCCACCTGCCTGGTGGGAATCTCCAGTCCCTTCCAAGTATGGACCAGTGGTTCCCAGGGGCCAAGAGCACTTGTGTGAGCTCGAGCAAGCACACTAGGCCATTAGAAACCTCCTGTCCTTAGCCTGGAAGGGCAGGAGGTTCACAGCAGCCTAGAGCATTTGCGCCAGGCTCATGCATGCATGCAAAGCCGCTGGGAGTTCCGGCCAAAGTTTGGAGGTGCCTGCCTCTCCGAACTTGGGCCAGAGTTCCCAGAGGTCATGTATGCAAGGGCAAAGCCTTGCCGAAGCACACAAAGCCGTTGGGAATTCAGGCCGGAGTTCCCAGAGGCCACGTGGGCAAGGCTTGTGCAAGCGAGGCCTTTGGGAGCTCCAGCCTGAGTTCAAAGGGGCGGGCTTCTCCGAACTCAGGTGGAGATCCCAGAAATTGCGTGGGCTTGGATGAAGCCTCATGGGGCTGGAGTTCCCAGAGGTAACGCGTGATGGTGGGGTGGGGCAGTAGTGTCATCTAACGGGTACGCTGGGCAGGAGGAACGGGTGAGCGGCAGCCCGCCCGTTGCATAACGCTCCATTTCGCCGTCTTCCCCGCCCCTGCGAAACGGAGCGTTACGCAATGGGCGGGCTGCCGCTCACCCGTTCCTCCCGCCCAGCGTACCCATTAGATGACACTACTGGGGGGGGGGGTGATAGTGCAGGGTGGCAGGGCAAAGGAGCCTCATCATGCCCACTATGTGGGTAGACACACTGCCCTCCCGCGCCAGATGACGCAAACCATGGCAATGCCACTGATCATAGGGATTCCGTATTTGTTCAGTTGACTGGCCTGGGGTGAGGAGGTGTTTAGTCCAGGGGAGAAATGGTTGCTTTCATGATCAAAATAATCCCAGCTGCTTTTCTCTCAGTGGGAGAACCTTCTTCTACCAGTGACAAAGCGGCTTAGGGCCAGGCTGATAAGGTCAGAGAAACATGCTGCAGGGAAACGGTTAAGATCTCACCCTGACCCTGTGCTGCTTTTACAGTCAAATCCAGAGCTCCATAAAACATTTAAGGCATTTTCATCCCACCTTTCTGAATAAAACATAATCTATTCCAATGCCGTATTCCAATATAATCAGTTCCCATGCCAAAACCATAAAACAATAATAAAGCAACAGTTAAAATAATCTAAAGTATTTTCCACAACATATTCAAAGCAGCAGCCACAGTACAAAATCAATTGCAAAGACGTTGTATGTCGTATGTTGATGTCTGCTGGAATTCACTGCCCATAGAAATAAGCAACGATGGCGCCAGGTGTACTTCTCTAGGGAGACTGTTTCATACTTGGGGCAATAATACCTGTGCATCTTTCATTATTATTAATATTGGAGGGGCTTTCCCTCATCATTTGCATTACATCTAGGTTGTCCCTTGAGCCCTAAGAGCATTTCCATTCTTTCAAAGCAAGTGTGGTTCCAGAAGAGAACATTAGACTTGATACACTTACTGTGGTTGTCCAACAGGCAGAGGCAGATCTAAGGGGGGGGCAAAGCTCTAAGTTTTGCAAGAAGCCTTACCTTGCAGTGGAAAACACTCCTCTCCTGCACTGTTCTAGCCAATCCTCACAGGGAAAAGCAACGTCTTGGTGTTGCTTACTGGCTACAGCAGCAAGGGAGAGGAGGGATTTACATGACAGGGTAAGGCTTCTTGCAACACTTAGAGCTTTGGCCTCCCTTAGATCTGCCTCTGCCAACAGGTGACATAATACATAATAGATCATCACCTCTTACCATGTCAGGCTGTTCTTCAACACCAATGGGAGACAAGACATTCTCTCTTTTGTGGCCCCAAGGCAGTGAGCCGTGTTCAGAAAAATACAGTAAAATGTCCTCCTTATGGATACAATACCTCCCATTATGCAGAGGATATAGTCTGGAAAGTTGAGCGCTGTGTGAAACAGTGCTGGAGGAGGCATTGTTAGAAATAAGGCAGGAAAGTGGCACTGCTTGAGCCTGTGCTTCCCAGAATGCACTGCTCCCATTGGCCAGAATAGCTCTCACTCTTGCCAGGAAAAGTGCTATAATGAATCTGTGCTAAAAGGTGCTGTATTCCCATACAGTTCTCTTGTTTGCTTCTTGAGATTGAGATAAGTGTATTATTAAGCACATGCCTAGCCAATTGCATTTGACTCATTTCTGTCAGCCTGCCAAAGAAGGCCATTAAGGAAATCTTCAGCTCAAGGAACTAATAACTGCAATGTTCTAAATATGTAAACAGAAGCTGCTAATGAAAAGAGTGGATCACTTAACAGCTCTTACACAGTGTCACCAGCTAATGACTACCCCAATCAGGGCAGAGTGGTGTTATGTCCATAAATGCAGCAGGGAACGGGTGAATTTCTGCAAAAAAAAACACCAGGCACTGAAATCCTTTTTGCATGACAGTAGCATGGGTACTGCTACTGCTGAACACACAAAGCTGCCTTATCCCCAATCAGGATAATTCAATGAGTTCATCTAACTCAGGGCGCAATCCTAACCTGGAGTTCAGCCGGCACAGTTAGGCCAGCAAAGTCTGGCAGGCATCAGGGCTATCGTTAAGCACATTTGGACCACTCTTGGAGTCAGGGAGGATGACGCAAGTCTATATGCCAGCTGCTCTGACTTTGAGAGTGGTCCAAACATCCTTTAAGGTGTCCCTTGTGCCAGTCAAACTTTGCTGGCCTAACTGTGCTGGCCTCACTCCAGGTTAGGATTGCACCCTTAGGATGGTCTACACTGCCTGCTGGTGATTCTCAGGGTTTTAGCCAGATCTGTCTCAGCCCTCTTTAGAGATACCAGGTAAAGGATGGTTGTTAAGGATATGGAGAATATTCTATTATGAACATTGTCAAGTCCAACTGAAATGTATGTGACTTACTTCTGAATAAATATCCTTAGGATCAGGCTGCATGATTAGGAAATCCTGCTTGACCACAGAGATTTGTTTGTTCTTCTAACAGATTCCAGCTCGCACTACAGCAAGGCTATTCTTTCCTGAAAATCAAGCAAATAGCTGAGAACTAGCATAAATTGCAAGAATTCAACTTAAGGGTGCAAGAAAACATGATCTGCATGATAACTACCTTGTGTCATGCACTACTTTCTTGGAGAAAGGTTCTGTGGGAGCTAAATCTTTTATCTCTGGCGAAAGAAAAGGTTAGACTAAAGACATTTCAGCTGGTTTAGATTTGCCCAGAAGAAAAATGTGTATATTTCCCAATATAAACATTATTTTAAAAAACAAAAAAATTGAGAAAGAACTTGTTTTTTGGAACTTTATTTAGAATTATCTTTTATACATGGGTACTGCTTTGTTTCTCTCCAACACCAACCACCCCCATATTTTCTTCCAGGCTGCAAAAGATGTTTGGCTTCAATGGATATTTTGGAAACCGGGGAGGTGGGGAGAGAACATGGCTTCCAATCAGCTGCTTGTGTGCCAGTCCCCCAAACCCTTTACCTACATAACCCACCCTTTCCGCTTAAGAAGACTATTTTAACAATCAAGCTGCACCTTGGGAAAATCAACATTATTCCTCAACATTCTTTTCAAATAGATTAAGATTCAGCAAGAGAGATTTGATGCCTCCAGTTAACCTGCTGCTGAGGAGCTGTACTATCTGAAGGCTGCCGACTGCCCAGAAACACAAACAACTTGGCCTCCTCCACAGAAATCAGCTATTTAGGCTTTTCCAAATGGACATCTTTAATAATCCGCAGAGACACAAGAGGAAGTGCTGGTTAAAACATTAAAATATTGGTGGTCCTACCAGGGGATGGGCCAGTTAGCCCCGTAGCAGAAGCTTTGCTTGCAGAAGGTCCCACATTCAATCCCTAGCATCTCCAGACTGGTACTCTCTAGGCCTGTCAGATGGAGGGAGCTGCTGTATTTCCCACTTTCAGAAAGTGGGAATGAAAAGCGGTCACTGCTGAGGCCAAGTACCAAAGATTTTTGGGAGATTATAGACACTTCCTGCAGTTAAAGGAAATGAATCCCAAACCTGACTAGAGGCTACAATAGTTGAAATTAGAAAAATTATGCTGATACAGGGAGTTTGCTTTTGATATTATTGCCTTTTGGAGATGCTGCATCAAAAAGAACAAGGACAGAGAATGTAGTTTGTGGGTTGGAGGGGTGTGGACTTCCAAGGAATGTCTCAGAGCACAATCCTATGTCTTTGCCGGCATAAACTAAGACAGCACAGTTTGGCCAGCATAAGGGTCACCATAAAGCATGTTTGAACTACTCTGGGAGTCAGGGAGGATGGCACATGTCTGTGTATTGGCCTCTCTGACTCCGAAAGTGGCCCAAACATACTTTATGGTGGCCCTTGTGCTGGCCAAACGTTGCTGGCTCAGTTTATGCCGGGCTAACTCAGTTTAGGATTGCGCTCTCAGTGTAGACTTCCCATGCCTTTTAAATAACTCTTGTTACTACATCATTATCATTATCAATAACAATAATATACTGCTTTTCAACAAAAAGTAGTTCGCTAAGTGGTTACATTGCAACACAGATCAATAAATGGCTTTCTGGCCCCAAAGGGCTCACAGTCTAAAAATAGATGCCATATGTTCTTTGTTTGTAGGACTCTTTTGAAAATCAGGTGTCAGCAAAGCAGTCCTCCTGAAATTCCTTGGCCATTCCCAAGTGTGTGTGGAGCTGTGGGGAAAGCAAATGTGTGTATCTAGGGTTTTCTTCTTCACTTGGTTTTGGGTGTGCAGCTCCATAATTAATTCCTTCCCCAGAATTGTGGAAGGAGATGAATGAGATGCCCCCTTCAGAGTCAGTCATAAAAGAAGACGGCAACTTTGTCTCCCTTTTCAAGCGCATTTTCTCATTGGTCAAGGGTGAACAATGTGTCAATAGCTCCTGGCACTTTTTTTTTCAGTACCCAGCCAAACAATTCACAACTCCAAGCCTCATTAGCAAAACAACAAACCCTTCAGCTAGGAGTAAAGGTCACCAGAATATTGATACTAGGCCTGCCAATTCTTCTGAAGCACAGAGACTCTGTGTGAAGCACAGCTGTTGGGTTATATGGTAGGAGCACAATTGAGCCTTTAGTCGTTTTTTGTTTTCCTTGGACTTCTAACTCCTCCTCTTCACCTGCAGAAACCTTCCTTTGCCCTAAGAATTCACTGGAAGTAGTCGTAGTCATTGCCAACAGTCCCTCAAGCAGCAGGCATTCCGTTTGCATGAGGCAAGCACTCACTTCATTTTCCTTCAGAGCATTTTTATACCAGCAGCACTATTTCTAATAGGGCAGTACTAGTGAATTCAATGGCAAAGTTCAGTGAGAAAAAGTAAATGCCTGGTGTAAAGTTCCCTGGTGTTGCAGACAGGTCCCTGGCAGCCAGATGAAAGCCTGTGAAGCCCGGTCACTACTAATATGTTATTCAGGTCAACATTACGTCATCACTATCCACGTGTAATAAAATCTAATGTGTAACTTAGAGATGGTCCCCAGGCCCCCACTGTGTTTCCAGCAAATCTTTTAGTTGCTTTCGTCTAAAAGCCTCCTGAGACCCAAACTACATTTTGATCTGCTTGTTGGACAGTACAAAGCACAACTTTCAAGTATAATAGGAATGTATTGGGTACTATGACTGTTCTCTGTGAGAGTCACAGACATTAAGGTGGATTTGCATGTATAAAACCAGTCCCTGCAGGGTATCCATTTTCAAGTTAAAAATACTATGCTGATTTAATGTGTTCTAATCTTATTGTGAGAGTTTTCTTCCCAATGTTCATAGGCAGGTCTTTGTAGCTCAGAATCACTATTGCTACCTCGGAGGATTCCAAAGACTTACACGACTTACAAGAGTCACCTCCCAAAGTCAGGAATATTGGTGCCTTCACCTGAGCTTGCAATTGCATCCAGCTTTCATCCATAGCAATATCTGAATAGTAGCGTGTCACTCAAAAAAGAGCATCCCTGTAGCCTCCATTAGGCTCATGGGTAACGTTTCCATGGTAGGCAAGGATTCCTACTTAAGAGAACAGAAGAGGAAGAAGATCAGTTTAGGTGTTGTTAGTGACACTTACAGCCCAATCCCACCAGCCACTCCACTACCTGAACTAGTGTCCTAGTAGCAGAGCACACTTTATAGCATCACAAACACTGTTATGGAAGCATACATAACCATATGCTTCCGGGCCACTCCTGCAGTGAGGAGGTCCCCCTACATGGCAAGGAGAGCTCCCACTGATGTCAATAAGTCAGCAGGTAGATGGAACAGGGCAGGGGGTGAATCAGGACAAGGAAAGGGGCGTGTTGGAGTGGAGGAGGTTATCCTGGTGGAACCTACTTGCGCCAGATGCTATTCTCTCTGGAGCCTTCCTACATGCCCCCTTTGTCTTCTTGGAGTTGCTCTCACTTAAGAGCTGGAGCAGGTCAGAAGAGACCCATTGGTGATTTTCCCTTAACTCCCTCCAGACTCACCTGTTTTGGTACAGCAGCCTGCTCTGGTGGTGAAGAGGACAGGACTGGCCTGGGAGTTCTGCTTGCTGCATAGAACTTAGCAGTTCAGCACCCATATTTCTTTGGCAAGTCTGATTAACTTTTTATTATTTCGATCAGTGGTTCCCAAACTTTTTCAATCGTCGGCTTCCTTGGCCTACTGGGCCATCTCATTTTGACACATAGATGCCACACCATGACTTCCATTGACTTTCTGAAATAGTCGTAATCTAAGAGTGTTCTTAACAGAGTTCCAATAACTTACTGGTAATAGTATTACAAGGGAAAAAATGTATTGTCTTGTTATTCAGACATTGAAGCCATGTTCTTTATACATGTCAAGTGCTGTGTCTCAAGTTCTTCCTATCCTGAATTTATGGCCCATTAGAGCTACAATCTTATACAGGGCTCTCCTTCAAGGGTTGCCTCTATCCGAAGTTAGAGGGATAGCAAGCCTTCTCTGTAGTGTCTCCATAATTATGGAATTCCCTTCCAGTGGAATTCTGTACCCCCTCCCTCATGACTTTTAGGAGAGGGCTCAAAACATATCTGTTTCATCTGGCATTTGGCTGATGGGTGGATATTTGCCCTCTGTGCCTCTGGAATAGTGCTGTGCTTGACTGCTTCCCTGGACTAATTCCTCCCCCCCCCAAAAAAAAAAATGGCTCAGTGATATGTGTTCGGTTTCTTTTGGTTTTAATATTTGAATGTTACAATTTATATTTTAATGCTCTGTTCTTTATTTTCTTTAACTTATGATTGTGATACATTGTACTTTATTATGGAGCTTTGTAAGCCATCTCAGGCATTTGCTTCAGCATGGAAAAGGTGGGATAAAAATTGTTAAAATAAGTAAATAAAATGAATTGTATAGGGCAGCAGGTTTTCATAAGGATTCTGCCCCCACCTCTAGCAGCTGGTTTCAGCGGCTTTCCAGGGAGCCATGGCTCAGTTTGGGAACGATTGATTTAGATGAAATTTGGTAGGACTATTGAAGACTAGATAAAATTGCCTTGGGGAAGGATCTAATTTTCCATATTGGCCACACTGAACATAGCAGCCACTTGTGCTAGAATAATTCAATGGAAATTGATAAATTTGTTTCAGCAAGTATTAAAAGAATTGTTCCCTTTGGGATCGTCTGAGTGATGAATTTCTCCAGTTGGTGAGCAGTATTAAAACACCAGCCAGGGTTATGTATGTGAACTGTTCAAATGTGTTTGCATGATATCCCAGGAACAAGATGTCCTGGATGATTTGTTTTTGAGACATAAAATCCAAAGAGTGTGTCCAAAAAGAGTTCAATGAAACAAAATTTGTATGTCCAATCACACTTCCAAAGAGGGGAAAAGATCTTTGAATAGATGGGTGGTTCAATTTTAAGGTGGATAATCCTTTGGCTGCTAAAAGAACAATCTCCATGGTAAAGATAAGAATACTCAAAAGGCCACACAGGCCCCAGAGGTCAAAAACATGAATCTGAATAGTCTTTTAAAAGAAGAAGGCGCCACTCTCAGAAACAAGCTCTGCTCAACCCAAAACTAATCACAAACAGTGGTGTTAAGTATTGCGCAGTGTTTGCCAGTGAAGGGGATTGAGAGAAAACTACGCAGATCAAGCTTTTCTGTGCAAATAAAGTCAGAGCCACTGATAAAGCTCTCCAATATTCTGCAAGAGCAACACAATTGCATTTCTATGTAACTGGGAAATCCTGTTATATTGTAAAATATAATTTGGAATCTAATTTTTTTTCCTCTGAGAATTCATTTTTTCCCAGTTGACTTCATTAAATCACCTCCACACTGTTTGAAACAAAAAGGAAATTCATCTTTGCTCTAAAGGATTTATTTGTATTAACCTTTCAGTTGTCACTGATGTCCAGATTTCAATCACACAGTTCATTATATTATGAAGAGGGTAGAAAGCCTGGCAGTTCAGAGGTTAAAGAGACTATATAAATTCACTTATGACTTTATTCTTGATTGTTCAAAAACCTTTATTTGCCATGGAAATTGCATAGCAACAGCAGAGAGAAATTTGGTGCCTCGATTTATCTGAGGAAAATGCCAAGGTGAAGATGCCATGCACATAATGGATTCTTTTGCTGATTTCAATTAAGTATCACCTTTAAAAGTTCTAAAGATTTAATATATCTGTGTCACCTGAAGTCAAGACCAAACTGCATCACTACTGCCAGACCTCCTGGGTCATTGAGAGAATGGGAGTTTTCCAGATGGGTCTGAAGAATTCATGGTTATTTATACAACCCACATGTTTTTCCTGAGATAGCATTTTCCTTGGTGTATCGAGACCACCAACAAAAGGAGGGGGGGCTGAAATTTTGCTACATTAATAGCTTGGTGTTTATGACTTTGGCATTTATTAACTTGTGGGAGCTGTTTATTGAGCCGTAAACTCGACTAATGGGGATATTATCTCTAAATTATATACTTCCTATGCTATTTGGGTTAGTTATGGGGGTGTAGTTACAGTTTATCACCATTAGCAGCATAATCCCCTAATGGGAATTTAATTGCTAATTGTTTGTTTATACTGTGAATTAACTAAAATAATACGTGATGCTTTGCAGGCACACACACTTTCCTTCGTTACCATCTCCTGATTTATATCATGTATTTATACTAAAGTTTCTAAAATGAAAATGGATCCTAGGCAGCAGTTTGTCTTTGTAGAGGAATTCACTTTGAGCACGTGGAATTTAAGTCAGAAGTTCACTGCCTTTGAGACAGTGGTGTCATTCAAATGATTTAGGAACAGGAACTCACTTTTGATTGGCACTTGTCAGGAACCCGGAACCAGCCACGGAGCCTGTTAGGATCAGGAACGCCCGTTCTGGTCCGTTCCCCCTGAATGACATCACTGCCTTCACCCCCCTAGGAATCTGGAGTCGCACCCTTTAACCCTCTGAGTGCCGGCCAACCAAGAAGAAAAGCTCTTTGCAGAGGAATTGGGAGGGGGAGGGTGAAGTGGGCGGAGTCAGCCCTAATTTTAACTAGTGGAACTGAGTTCCCCCACGTTCCCCCTGCATGACATCACTGCTTTGAGAACAGTAGTGGATTCTCTTTCTTTAACTGGAGCAGAGATAGGCTCCAGGTTGGCCGAGGCTCAAAACCCTTCTAAAGAAAATGGTATCTAAAGAAAATGATAAATAGAAGACCAAACCTTGCTGGGGGAGAATCCGCATGGCTTCTGTAAGGGTAAGTCTTGCCTCACAAACCTTTTGGAATTCTTCGAAAAGGTCAACAGGCATGTGGATGTTGGTGAACCAGCAGATATTATATATCTAGATTTTCAGAAAGCATTTGACACAGTCCCTCACCAAAGGCTGCTGAAAAAACTTCATAGTCAGGGAATAAGAGGTCAGGTCCTCTTGTGGATTGAGAATTGGTTGAGGATTAGGAAGCAGAGAGTAGGGATTAATGGGCAATTTTCACAGTGGAGAGAGGTGGGGAGCGGTGTGCCCCAGGGATCTGTCCTGGGACCAGTGCTTTTTAACTTATTCATAAATGACCTGGAGACAGGCATAAGCAGTGAGGTGGCCAAATTTGCAGATGACACTAAACTTTTCTGGGTGGTAAAAACTAGAATGGATTGTGAAGAGCTCTAGAAGGATCTCTCACAACTGGGAGAATGGGCAATAAAATGGCAGATATGTTTCAATGTAAATAAGTGCAAAGTAATGCATATTGGGGCAAAAAATCAAAAATTCACATATAGGTTAATGGGTTCTGAGCTGTCAGTGACAGACCAGGAGAGAGATCTTGGGGTGTTAGTGGACAGCTCGATGAAAATGTCAACCCAGTGTGCAGCAGCAGTGAAGAAGGCAAATTCTATGTTAGGGATAATTAGAAAAGGGATTTAGAATAAAACAGCCAATATTGTATTGCCATTGTACAAGGCGATGGTAAGGCCATACCTAGAGTATTGCGTACAGTTTTGGTCTCCACATCTCAAAAAGGACATAGTGGAATTAGAAAAAGTACAGAAAAGAGCAACTAAAATGATTACTGGGCTGAGGCATCTCCTTTACGAGGAAAGGTTACAGCGTTTGGGGCTCTTTAGTCTAGAAAAAAGGCACCTAAGGGGGGACATGATTGAGACATACAAAATTATGCACGGAGTGGATAGACAAAAGGAATCTCTTTTCCCTCTCACACAATACCAGAACCAGGGGACATCCTCTAAAACTGAGTGTTAGCAGAGTTAGAACAAACAAAAGGAAGTATTTCTTTACCCAGCGTGTAATTAGAATGTGGAACTCCTTGCCGCGAGATGTGGTGATGGCATTGGGCCTGGATGCCTTTAAAAGGGGATTGGATAAATTCATGGAGGAAAGCTCCATTAAAGGTTACAAGCTATGATGGGTATGTCCAGTCTGAGATTAGCTGGTCGCTCATCATGGGGGCCGGGTACGAATTTTTTTTCTGTCATCCAAATTGGCCATGGATGGCAGTTTTTTTGCCTACCCCAGACTGGCGAGGAGGGATGGGTGTTCAGTAGGTTACATGATTTACATTGTGCTTAATAAAGTTAAACCCCAACCTCAGTCTGGTGTCTTCCTTGGGGGTGGTGCAAGGGTAATAGTTTACTTTAAAATGCCAGATGCAGGGGAGTGGCAGCAGGACACAAGTATCTTGTCGTCTTGTGAGCTCCGAGGCACCAGGTGGGCCACTGAGATACAGGAAGCTGGACTAGATGGGCCTTTGGCCTGATCCAGCAAGGCTTTTTCTTATGTTCTTATGTATCAATACTATTGATTCTTGTGAGCTTTGAAAATGATTGCAATCTAAACATTCTGAGTCATAGGGTTTTGATGAAAAAATGCTATTTCAATCATCTGGACACGTAGTATCACAATATGGTTGCACAACAGAGAGCTAGACATGGACCTAGGTTTCTATCTTTGTACAGCAGGAAGCTCGCTGGAAGGCCAGTTACACTTCCTGCCCAGTCTGATCACAGGATAGTTGTGAGCAACCCCCATGTATGCCACACTGAGTTTCTTGGAGGAGGCATGGAAAGCAAGTGTGAAATAAGAAAGGCAATTTTTGAATGGCAACAGAATACGTTCTTTGCAATTCTTTGAATCTGTGTTGTAAGTATGGATGATGAGCGACTGATGGCTTCATCTGATGGTGTAGTTGCCATGGCGAAGCTCAGGATGAGGAGCAGCATGCCAACACAATTTCATGACCACATCATGTCACCAGTATTCTGGGCAGATCAAGATGACTGTCAGATGGCTGCCACTACTAGTTACAAACTTACTGTCCAGCCTTGAACTTGGTCACCTCGATGTCCTGGCCAAGTGGCCAAGGACTCCGTGCTGAGATCACATGGCCTGACAACGGGCCTCTGCTGGAATGTGGAAACATCTCTCACTACCGTGAAAGAGCTTTCGGCCTCCAGCAATGGAGCCAGGCAGTGTTGCCAAGGAGGCCAGGGATAAGGGAAGGGGGAAGGGAATGTCAGGGAGGGGAATGGCCAAGCTGCCACAGAAAGTGTGCAGCCAGGGATCCCTTGTAGCCACACAGAAGTGGGGGCTTGAGAACAGCCAGAAAGGGGTGGGGTGAACTAGGCCATGATGAGGGGCCCTGCCTGTTGGCCTTCTGAGGGCAGTACTGGGAGGATGACACCACAACCCCAAGGGAGTCTCCACCGCTGTGCTGTGCCCCTTGATGGAGACCCCAGGGCTGATGTGTAACACAGAGTGGGTTAATTCCCTCACCACCTTCTGAGGCCCCGAGGACCCTGGGTTGCCCCTGATGGGTACCTCCTGTATCAGGGAACCACCACTAGGCGGAGGCAAGGAGAGGAAAGGCAGGAACAGCCCTTCCTTCTATGGGGTGCGCTGACACTTCTTACCTGTTTGTATTTTGAGGGTTGGAGAGTACACTGATGAAACAGGATGGAGAACGAAACAAATGGTTGAATGTCAAAAAAAGAACAAAAAAAGACTCACCTTTTATTGATAATGCACAGAGATAATGAAGAAACAACAACTCACATTTTTATAAACCTGCTCTGTTCTGTCTTTGCACAAAAACAAATGTGTTCTACTAAGAATGAGATTTCTTCCTAGGGTTTGTTCTATTCTTCTTTGTGTTTCGTTTAAATGACAGGGAACTATGAAGATAGTTGGTCCTTCCAATTGAATCATGGAAGCTAACTAACGGCCATTTGATCAATTGTCTTAAAAAAACCCACCACAGAATCTTCCACAAGTGCTCTCCGAAATGGCTATTATTGCAGTTCTGGCTTGGCAGCAAACCATACCAGCTGTGTGGAAAGTGAGCTTTTTAAAAATTAGTATAAATTTTGAAGTCAGCCTAAACCCTAAAGCTGCAAAAGACTGTGTACCTCTAAAAATTGCAGAGAACACAGAATTTCACCAGACACTGTTTATTAATTATTAATTATTATGATTATTATTAGAAAAGCTGCAGTGATGGAAGAAATGGTTCCTTATCAATTGCAACTTTTTCAACTCTTAAAGAGCCAAAAACCTTCTCAGAGTCTGGTCTAGACAAGCCAACTGATCAGAACAGCAGGCAGGAGAGCCTTATAAAAGTGCGAAGTGCAATGAAATTCCCCTGGTGTGTGGGTGGTATGGCAATTCCACCCACACACCAGGGGATGACAGTGGTGTGGTGGATGACAGTTCAATACTGTCATCGGAGACTGGCAATGGCCTGTCTTCCCTGGGGTTTCAGGCAGGAATTTTTATCTACCCTATTTGGAGATGTTGGGAACTGAACCAGGAGAGGTCTGAATGCAAATCAGATGATCTACCACTGATTTTAAAAGTGCCTACCCCACATATAATAACTGAGAAAAAGGTACATTAAAATAATTTTTAATTATGATATTGCATGTACAGTACAGTCTATTAAGAGTTCGTAAGAGTTACAAAAGTATATGAATTATATTTCTACAATAAAGTAAAAAAAACTTACATTTCCAAAAAAATCTATAACTGTGATTCTTTTATTTTTTTTAATAGTAACGTACAGTAACTCTCCAGAGAAAGGAAGTCCTAACATTTATCCAATGTTGGGTGTTCTGTATCATGCTCAAGGCCAAAGACATCCTCTATTAGTGGTAAGTATTTGATCTTTTTCACAGGAAGCGTTGGTGGCTGCCCATTCCATTCATCTTCATACTGGGATAATAACGAATAAGAAGACAAAAACTGTTTAGAACTATAGGATGAAAAGAAAGGCAACCAAAAACTGATCCAACACTTTTATGCAGTGCTACTTTCATTTTTGCCACAAATCACCAGTGAATGGAAAAATGATGTTATGGAACAACATGCATAAGAATATATTTTTGTTAAAAATTAATGAAAGTTTCCATCAGAAGACAAATGGACTCTCAACAGTGGGTAGAAACATCACAATAGTATTTAAGTTCGCCCAGAGCAGTTAGAAAAGTAATAATTAGGGGTGTTCATTTTTGTTAAAAGTGCGCAAAACACACACATGCACAAAACACTCCCTTTTTGGTGTGAAAATATCCGAATATATACACAAAACACCACATTTTGGTGTTTTAAGGTATTTTCTAGAATTTAAAATAGATTGCTTTTCCAATCAGAAATAATACTGTGGCTTCGTCTGTTGACACTATATCACCTACCAAGTACACTTTAAAGGCATTTAAAAGTACTAAAAATGAGAACATGGAATTAGAACTTGGGATAAAAATATATCACATTGCTTTCTTTTCAAATAACATCTGCGAAAAAATAACACAATTTTCAAACAGCCTTAGTAATAATTGACAGTAGTCTTAGCCTTAATGCAATGCCTGTTAGTGTCATTATTTTCCATCCCTTTTCTCTCTAAGGCATCACACACGGCCACAACTCCATGCATGTAGTGCCCTGGACAAGGGCCTAGGAAGGTCGTCCTGAAGGCCCAGCTCATGAGTTCTTTTCCAAAACAAACCAGCCTCTTTCCAAATTCCAGTGCCATCACTGAAGGTACAACTACAGTCCTGTGCTTTCACAGCTGGGTCCTAAACTCCATTTCAGAATCAACTTCAGGGCTATAAAGATTTTTTAAAATGTACTCCATTAACGATATATCATTCAGTTGACGGTTATATTTGCTTGGTAGCTGTCAGGAAGGGGAAAAGAGCACGTCTGGAATTTGGGGGCAGAAACTGCTGTTTTTGCTGGAGATGAATGCAGCTTGGAGAAAGTGAGCTTGGGTACAGCATTCTTAGAGAAGATACCAGGGTAATAAATTGTATCTAGCAAACCACAAGATCAGCGATGAGCAGACTAATCTTCTGGGCTCTTTTAAACTTAGAAACAGGTAGATGTTTTAAGCAAAACAGTAAAATTCTGTGGCATCAGAAAGTGAATGGGGATGCAGACTGAAGGTTCAGTGTGTCAAATATTATTATTTGACATTTATTTATTTATTTATTTATTTATTTATTTATTTATTTATACCCCGCCTTTCTGCCCCATGGGCACACAAGGCGGCTTACAACAATTAAAATATAATATTGACAATTAAAAAACAGTAATTAAAAACAATTTTAAAATAATTTAAAAAAAACTAAAGCAAGCCCCGTGGATCCTAATATAAAAAGAAAAGAAAGCCAGCCAGCCTGTCAACAGTTAAAAGCTTTTTGAAATAAAAAGGTCTTCAGCCCCCGCCGAAATATCATCAAACACTACAGAAATGCTCCATTTTAAATCACCAGTGGGAGGATGATATAATTGATGTTGTTCAAAGATTCAGCCGGGGAATTCAAACTCAATTTTCTCCTTGGCATCATTATTTAATTTATTTCCCTTAGTACCCTTCTCACAAAAATATATTGAGCAAGTTTATCTTCAGTAACTGAAACAACTAACACCAAAAAAAAATGACCTCAGGGTGTTTCTCTGCATTGGAGAACTGATGGTTGAAGGAAAGGTTAAGCACCCTCTCCTCTCTAGTGATTAACCCCACAGGACAGTGGTTCTCAAATGTTTCAACACCCGGACGCATTTGTCATGGCCAGAAGTGCTGTCATTGTGATGCCAGAGCCTGCTGCTTTCTGATAATGCCATATTGCAATACCAAAGTAAATCAGAAAGGAAAACAAGCTTATTTACAACCCTGGCACAAGCAAAATAATCACATAGCCCTCCCCCTGTCCAGAATCCCATCCTCCTATATTTTCAATGATGGCTGCGATAGGTGCTACGTGACCCATCTGAAACTGACTCGTAACTCACAATTTAAGAAACTGGCACAGGAGATTCAGCATTCATGCAGAAGCCTTGGTGTTTATGTATACTGTAAATTATATCTCTTACAAATGTGGCTTTTCAATTACCTAATGCACTTGATTTGCATATAGTTTGGGGTGTGTTTTTTTGTGTGTGAAATTTTTCCAAAAATTTAAAATAGCAAATTTCAGTATTATTCTGATAGTTTAACTCCCAAAAGGCAGTGTTTTCTGTTTTTATTCTACAGTCTCATTCCAAGTTCTCATTTTTATTACATTTCAACGCTTTAAAAGTGTACTAAGTAGGTGATAAAGGTGATATGGTGTCAGCAGATGCAGCCACAGTATTTCTTTTTTTTTGAAAATTTTTATTTTTATATATATAGGTATGGGGAATGGAAAGGGTAGTACATAGGAAAAGGGTACAAAGGTTCAAACAAAAGGTCCACACTGATTACAGCTTAGTCATCTTACCTATATTAATGTTTGCATACAGTCTATACCATGACGTTAACATTGCTTAATTGTCCTGTATACAAAACTTACTTTTATTTTCCATTTATAATTATCTACTTAACTCTAACCTAACACTTCTATATCATAATACATTAACTTATGGTGTTTATCCATTCTGCTATCCCTCCATAAATTTACCATTTATTTTTTTAATCTTGTTCAATCACCGGTATCTCTCGAACTGGCATACAATTACCACTTTCAATTTCTCTAATTAGGACATAATAGCAAAAAGAAAAAGAAAAGTAACTTCTTTTGAATTATTTTTAGCTTTGAGGGGAAGATCACATTTAATAAAAATATCTTAATTTATACTTTCATCATAATCTCCCTTACTTAAGTATTATCTTTTTCTCACTGGCTATATCTTCCCTAATTCAGTCATCAAATTCTGGGTGTCTTTCACTCACAGGTTCTTCCCCTCTTCTTCTTCTTCCGCTTTTATTCTTCATTCTCAGTTTATTGTGCCAATTTCCCCTATTTGCGCCCTTTACATTATTACAGTGTCTCTTCCTCCTTGAATATTCCTCTGCATCTCAACCTTGAACATTAATAGGTCCAATTGTTGTTTCCTGGAATTTATCTCCAACTCGCTGTAAAATTCTTGCAGGTCCATTTCTTGTTCGATAGAGTTTGTCTTCAGCTCTCTATATGTCTCCCGTGTAGGCTTTGTTTGTTCCTCTATTAGTACTACTTCCCTTCCTGGAGCTAACGTGCCTGCAATTTGCCTTCCAGTAACCTCTGTTTTTATCTCCAAGGGGCCCTGCATTCTAGTCATAGACCCTGACTGGTCCGATTCCAATTTCAAACATTGTATCTCTGTTTGGTCTATTGTGCTGCCTTCCTTTTAATTTCATTCATAAATTTATCAGGATACCTAACTTCTTCTGATAGGCTCTCCAAATCTTGTAGAACTTTCTCTCCAATATTCTTAATAATTGTAGCTTCTTGCTGCACCTGCCGAATTTCTGAGAGTAATTGGACCAATAAAATATGATTAGACTGCCTGATACTGTCTTGTCTTAAAAGTTCTTGTATTTTTTCTTGTCTTGACATCTTTTGGCCTCAAGGTGTAGCTAGCATCAAAATGTATACTTGATAAAAGAATTATTCAGTGGTAATCAATACTTATAAACCACAATCAATTCAGTTGAGCATCTGTGTTCATATACTCCAGTAATCTTGCATTTCGCGAACATGTATTTCTTTAAATGTCTAGACCCAACACGGCTTATTATCTATAACCAGTTCAGCCAGTAAAAGTGAAAGTAATTTCAGTCCTTGTTCTTTGTTCTTTCTGACCGCTCTGATCTTTAATGCACCATCTTCTTTTTCAAACAGCCCAATTGTAATTCAATCCTGTTTATAAATTCAATCAATTCCACTTAATTTATAGGTACCAAATTCGATTACTACCAGGAATCTCTCCCCCTCATACATTCCTCCGTTAGAACAGGGGATTCCTCAAACATCCTCAACTATAAATCTCCCACGTCTGTCTTCCGTCCCCGTCGTAATCCACAATTCCAAGTAAGCAAAACAAGCAGACTCATCCTAATACGTGCAAATTTATTTCAAAAATAAGTATCAATCCAGGCTCTGTCCAAACTAATCAATTTTCTCTTATGTCTTACAAGTCCTTCAAGAATCCTTCACTGGTTATATAAGAAAAAAAAAGTCGGCGTCAAGTTGTCTTTAAATCATGTAAGTCTTTCTACTTAACCACAGGAAGAAAGAAGGGGGGAAATCCGTTGTCTTCACTCCCAATTTGTCTTTTATTTCTCCATCACGATTCCAGTCTTGAATCTTTGGTCCTTAATCTTCATCTATTTAATAAAGCCCCGCACTATTTTACAAGGAGTTAATTAACATTAAGATATAGTCCCAAGGATCTCAACTGCTGCTGTTGACATGGAGGAGGGAGGAGGAACCCCCCTCTCTTCTCCCTCTCATCTCGTTACTTTCAAACTGTTCAGTCTAGTGTCTTTAATCTTCTTCAGTTTCGGAAAGTAGAATCACATAAGTCTTCCCTCAATTCAATTTTGTTGAGTTGTAGTTCTTAGATTGTAGTTCTTGAATTTAAGTTGCAATTTCTTTTCCAACTCTTCTGTGGCTGTTCTCAGTGTGGGAAAGCAGGAGAATGGAACTATTTCCAAGTCGTCAATGATGCCTGGATACAGCAGTCCTCTCCAAAACAGCTGCCTTGAGCCTTCCAAAACAGCAATTAATGCTGCCTTTCAGGTTAAAGTGGTGCTTAAGCCCTAGTCCCACTCCTGGGTCCTAGGGGAGTACTACTCAAGAGTAGATCCCCCAAAAAAGAAAGCTTTGTGTCAGATCTCTCTGGCAAGAGAGAGAATCATGGCACCCCGTTCCAAGCTTGGCCCTGCCCCCTTATTTCTAATTGGGAAAGTACCGTATATACTCAAGTATAAATCAATCTTATGGATAGGTTGAGGGCAAGTTCTAAGCCAAAAATAATAGAATTTGCTATGATTCATGCATAAGTCGAGGGTGAAACTTAGGGGGCGGGTATGAAATTCTTTGAAAATGACTTACCAGTAATTGTTCTGAGGCAGCAACAGAAAGCCAACCAAAAAAGGAGCTATTTCACATTCTTCTGAGGCAGCACAGAAATGGAGCTCTTCTCCAAACAAGAAGGGACAGACATGAAGGTGCTTATTGGAGTTGTAGGTTTTGTGAGGAATATAGCACAGCACCTCCATATCAGCAGCCTTCATAATGACTACAATTCCCAAAAGCACCTTCACCTCTCTGCCTGTTTGGAGAAGAAGGAAAATGGCTTCTGGTTTTTTGCTTGCTGTCTGCTGGTGCCTGAGAACAATTACTGGTAAGTAAACTTTCCTAACCTCCCCCCAGCTTTCTGCTTCTTAGCCCAGCCCCTACCCAAGCTGCTGTCAAAAACTTTATTAACTGTATTGACCTATGTATAAGTTGATCCATGTTTTCAGGATCAATTTTCAGGCATAAATTTTTAGACGTATACATGAGTAAATACAGTAATCTATTTTAAGTTCTGGAAAATATCTTAAACATCAAAATGTGGTGTTTTGTTTATTAGGATATTTTCACACCAAAAGGGTGATGTTTTGTGTTTTTATGCATTTTAAACAAAGAAGCACACGCTATCTCTACCTATAGTCAACATCCTGTCTTTCCTTAGGAAGAAATTATTTGGGATACACCTTAGGAAACATATGCAAACTTTCTAGTGGAACCTCGTAGACCTAGGTTCTTAATCCTACAACTGCAAACATACAACTGTTACTCTGTGAACTGCTGCAGCTGGGTCTTTCAATAAGCTCTTTACACCTTTGGCTATGCGTATCAATTGGACAGCTTTGTGTTCTAGGGATTTTGTGCAGGAAAGGTTTTGTGTTACCTGCAGAGGCATCAAGACAGTTTCAAAAGATGGAATTGGATTCTTTCTCCAGTTCAGGCCATCAACCAATTTTTTATAATCTACTTGTTCCTTGCTATCTTCACACCTAAAAGTAGATTAGATAAATATCAGTAAATGGTTTACTTAACACAATAATGATGATACTTAATATGTAACTATTTCTAAAGCCACAAGACTGAAATGGGTATAATGTCACAGAAACCACTTTTGCATTACAAAAGTGTCATGTACAACACTTTATGATGATTTATTACACATGGTAGCATGCTTTCTTGAACAGAACGGCACTCCATGAACACAAGCTCTCTCCAGGAACGGAAGGAACGTTCCGCTTGCATAAAGAGCCAGCATACAGAAGGTCCCTTTGTGCAAGTCAGTGGAACAATCTTTCTGTTCTTGGACAGAGCTTGTGTTCATGAACTGCACTTCTGCTCATTACTCTTAATGCTACTTAATTACTCTTAATGCTACCCATAGTTCATTCAATTCCTGCCTTGTGCCTCTAATACAATGCATTGATCTTTTCTACATGAAATGTTGTGTCTTATAATTTGGGGAGGACCATTTTGTAATGTTCAGGTGAATCTTGATCTAGCTTTGTTCATTTTGATTTCACAATAAAAATAATATGCTTGAAATATGCATTCTGCATGGAACTCATGCTGTCTGGAAATTAACAAATCAAATTCCTATTTTTGTAAACTATATTACTTATAATTTAAGCGGGCACTTGAACATCTGCGTACAAGCACTCACACAATTCTTCCCTCCTATTCTGCTCTGAATCATCAGAGCCGTCAACTTTAAGAGTGCTGTCACCTCTTTGGGGCAAAGCCACCTGGACTGAACCTGTGTCCCTTGTCCCCTCTTCTCCTCTAAACAAGTGGAAATCTGTTGAGAAGTGTACACATTCAGAGCAGTACCAATTCATGCTGGCTTTTATGTTCCCAGTAAACGTCACCCCACCCTCACCCAATCCTATTTTTTCTTGAATTAGAGATTCCAAATACAGGACATCCCCTAGAAGGCAGGTCATCATCATCTTTGAAAACAAGTGACTTCAGAAAAATAAATGTGAAACTGTAGAGATAAGCATTATAGAATAATTATTTAAACAGCAGGCAGTCACAGGTTAAATGAATCATTCATTTGTGGAAGTATTTGTAATGCAAACTGAATAAACAAAGTAGAAAAACAGAATCAAATATTCAGAGAAAAGTATAAAGATGCGACACAGGTCCTTGTCATTTTTGTTTTATCCTGCTTTGCCTCTTCCTCTCTACCCTGTGACGAATCAGGCAAACAAATCATGGCTTGCTGCTTTGTAAACATGAGCCTCAGAAACTCCAAGCCCATACGCTCCTTCACCTCCTTTCCTACATGAAGCTGCGTTACAACCAATTAAGGTTCAGCTTTTGGAACAAGAATAGAAGGATACGGGGAGGGAACTCTTTTATGATCCAACATGTCATGGATGAATCAAGCCTCTGCTTTCTTTGATGCTTTTGTCTGATCTACAAATGTAACATGGTCCTTCTAGCTCCCATTGGTTTAGCTGTCAGATGAAAGGGCTTGCCTGCTGGTACAGGCAGCTGAATCTTAGGAGCAGGGGTCCGCAAACATACAGCCCATCAACACATTTTCATTGGCTTGCTGACCCCAGTGACATTAAAATTACATGCACACCTTCCACTCCTTCCTCTTTTCTCTCCACCCCCATTTGTTACCAGACTCCTGCCTTCCCCTGCTGGATGTCTCTTGTTGGGATCCCAGCCAAGATAGGAAGGAGCAGTGAGCAATGTTACAGCTGAACACATTTTTCTCCGATTGTGAACATTCTCAAGACTCTGAGAACAAAGTGCATATATTATTTTCTATAATTGATCTACTCCAGCCCACCATAAGAGCAAGACTGAATGATGTTGCCTTGGCAGTTGTTTGGGGATTCCTGCCTTACAGGTTCATTTCAGACTTGACATCTGAATTCCAAGATGCATGATCATCTTTTGTTAAAAATCGATGAGCAATATATTGCTGGGGTTTGAAGGATTTCTCCATATATGTCCTGGACCCTTTTGTTAGAAAGGGACAGGCAGAAATTGCTGCTTATAAGCTATGGTTCTCCCTGAACTTAAAGGAGATGTAAATATCTAACGTATAATAACTGATATTAAAAAGCCAACACAACAAGAAGGAAATTGAGTTGATGGCCCCTTTGCAAAATGAGAACTACTCTAATGTTCTTGCTTTTGCTAACTGATGAAGAATTTGGACAACTACATATACATATATATGCCGCATATATTTTTTCCATTATTAAATATATTCTTTTGGTTTGGGACAAGCAATCACTTATCACATAAAAACACCAAACTAATAACTATCCACATTTTCAGGGATTATAACCAAAACTTGAATAAAAATTATACAATCCTTTGTTCAAAGAGCAAACACACTACATAAACACCAACTGGCAAGACCATAGATTTTCTGTAAATAAATTCTAAGCAATAGACTTTTTAAACTGTTACTAGCTTTCATCATGTCAAAATCCTACTAGGAATTGAGGGATTCCTACATTATATCAAGCCATAAGAAACAATGGGGAAGGAAAAACATCTTCCCACTATCCCCTCTGCCCCATCCACTTTCCTATATGATACTGACTATATTTTGCAGCCAATAACAGCACACCAACACCAGTACTAAAGTCTCTGCCCCAGGAGGACTCCACACATAACACTCCCCTGCCAGGTGCAGGGGAGGGGCAATGAGATGCACATAGCTAGTTGTCTTGTGTTTTCCCTGAGGCATCTGGTGGGCTGCTGCGAGCTGAAGGAAGCTGGACTAGACGGGCCTTTGGCCTGATCCAGTGGGGCTCTTCTTATGTTCTTATGTTAACACACAAGGGGAGCCTCCACCACCCCAGCAGGGAGAAAAGGACAATCACCTTACAAATGGAGAGGAGGGAATCCCATGCCACAACACTCTGATACTGAGTATTTGTTTCATGTCTCTCTTCCCATTTCCCACTGATACCGACTCTTCATATTGTCAAGGTGTGTCTTTGCTATAAATTGTGCTGCCTAACCATTCCTTCTTTTGCAACAGCTAAGAGCAGGAAGTGTCTGCTCTCTCTTGGTGAACGCCGGGTAAAAGGTAAAGGTTTCCACACGACCGGATGGTCTAGTCATGACCAACTGTAGGGGGCGGTGCTCATCTCTGTTTCAAAGCCTGTAGAGCTGGCGTTTTGTCAGAGGACAAGCTTCCGTGGTCATGTGGCCGGCATGACTCTACGCCGTAGCGCACGGAACGCCGTTACCTTCCCACCAAAGTGGTCCCTATTTATCTCCTTGCATTTAGGTGCTTTCAAACTGCTAGGTTGGCAGGAGCTGGGACAAGCAACGGGAGCTCACTCTGTCACACAGTCTTGAACTCCCAACCTTGCGGTCGGAAAGCCCAGCAACAGCAGATTAACCCGCTGCGCCACCACGTCCCTTGACGGGTACTCTTTCATTTTTCAGGACTGCAGGATGACCACATGGGAGAGAACAGTCATTGCATGCATAGTTCCAGGGCATCCCTCTCACAAAAAGTGAGACCACCACTCTCTGGACCACCATGCTCTCGCCCCCAACAGGGCATCTGTGTGTGAGCCCAGGTAGCATCAGTCTTCCTTACAAGTGTTGGGTATGCAGTCTGACAGTGGCGGTCCTGAAGGATGTGCCGCTGGAGGCACATCCAGCCAGCTGCTGCCCCTCACCCGAAAGTAATTGCAGAGATGTTATCACCACCACGATTACTTCCACTTCCACCCCTGATCCGTGTTCACATGTGTTTTAAACAAGGCTGGCTGCCTCCCTTGCACTCTGCTGCCTAGGATCATGTGATCCCCTGGACCTCCCCCACCACATATGCCACTGATACAAGGGGCACTGTGTATGTGTGGGTGTGCTAAATGGGTAGGCTGCTGCAATAATGTTCCTGTGTTACATGCAAGCCCACTGACTGGCTCGTGCAGTGTTTCCTCTGATTGCTACAGTATCCCAGTCAGGTGTGTCTGTCTATGGTAAGCTGAGATGCAAAATGTTCCATGAGGTGCTCTTTGCCTGTCGCCTGCTGTGCCTGAGTGGTTAGCAAGCAGTTCTGCAGACTGGCCAGTTCTACAGCTGCCTCTGCCTCTTCTTGTTTTCCTGCCGTGGTGTTTCTGACCAGTCATGCAAAAGAGAAGCATGCTGTTGCTTATTGCATTTATAAGGTTCTGGTCTTGCTCAGTACAGTGGGCTACCAGCACCCTGGTTTGCTTGAGTGCTAATGAGGTTCTCTTTGTGACTCATCCCAATCCCTCCCCTGGTAAACACAAGCAAAGAACCATCACAGTGGTTCTCAAACGCCTACAAGGGAGTTGGGAGCCACTTAAGTCTTTGCAGAGGCAAGGAAAAGGCAACGTGATCCCCAAGATTGTGCTGCTGCCCTGGCCAAAAGGCCTTTTTTCCATACTTAACCTTGGCAGCGTTGGCCTTCAAGGGGTGTGGGGAGCCCTGAGGCCCCGCACACACAGAGACAGGGCTCCCCAAGCCTCACAGTGCATTTAAAATGTGATCGCGACCCACTTCCAGATGTGATCGCGAATTTTGATCTTGTTTCTAACACGTTGTTACGCTTGGATAGCCTTGGGGGTCGCGTTGCTGCCTTCCCCATCTCTCCGCCCCTTAAAGGGGCATAAACCAGTGCTTCCCAGGGTAGTAGATTGCATCCCACCACTTTAGGAAGCACTGTTGTACCACATCACTTTCTCTTTTAAAAAATCATTTCACCATTCCCTATTTTCCTTTTACCATTTCTTAAAAAGTTCGAGCTGTGGGCTAATGTGCTGCAAAAACAACACATAGTCACTTTATCTCTGTAAAACTAGTACTATATAAATCAGGAAATAACCAAGAACACATTTCAATTTTCAAATTTGCTGGATCAAATTTTAAAAGGATATGCCAAAAAGTGTGGCACGGTATTAGAAGAAACTACTAAAGCCCTTTGTCTTCCCTGCTCTCTAATCACCATGGCAAATTCAATTAATGTCTATATTTTAGCTAAGTAATGCATTCCTTTGGTCCATTTCACAATATAAAGTCACATTGCTTCTTTTTAGATCAGCACTGATTCGCTACACACAAACACAACGAATGCCTGAATTCAGACAGTAATTAACTACCTGCAGCAATTCAGAGATAGCAAACCTCTTTTTATGAAACTTTAGTGTCAGGAAGTATATCCACAAAAGTTTCATATTGTTGCTCCATGGTTTAAATATTTCCTACATAATGTCCCATTTTTAACAGTACATTTCCCACAAAAGACAATTCTCTTCTCTAATTGCATCTGTTTAATTGCAAAAGTGGGGAGAAAAGTGTTCATTTTATGGCTGCCCCCAAAACACTCTGGCAGTTCAGGTTAGTGGGAGTTCTAAAAATGAATTATTTTACTCCCTTTGACTAATGCTCATGATCAGGTGTCAGAAATGATGAATATGCAGCAAATTGCAAAAGCCATCCATCTGCCTACCACAGGGAACTCCCTGAAATGTTTTTCTTGTATGAAGGAACCAGATTTCTGAGTAACAGTGAAGGCCTAATGTTCATCAGGCAGGCCAGATATGGAAAATGGTAATCTAGTGGTGATTCTGATGAGAATTTAAAGGGACTTCTTTGTTTTGTCCAAAGAGGATTCACTTTTTACATTACAAATCCTGCATTGTTCAATACATTTGAGTCACAAAAGCTTTTGCTCCTCAGCAAAATCGGGGGAGAAGACAGAGCTGTTTGAGCAGGAGGGAGAAAAGCAAGTTGATGAAGGAACCCCATGGGAGCCGAACTGAGACTGGCCAGAAGAGGAGAATGGGAGTCTGCTTAATTTTCCTTTGGCTCAGAAATCGCGCCCAGAACAGCAAGAAGCCTAGAAAGGGGAAGTGTACCAGTCTTCCAGTGCTTAGCTTAGACCTTTCCACTGGACCCCATACAAACGGGCTCCACTGACAAGTTCCAGTTTGCTATACCTTAAGATTGATATAGGAGGATGACCAAATATTTGTTTTATTTATTTATATAATTTATATCCCACCTTTTTTACCTCATTGAAGCGGATTCAAGGCTTGTAAGTTGCCTTGTAAGTAAGAACTTTTGTAAAAGTTCAATAAAACAGTATTCAAATCATTAAACAAGTACTAAAAAACATTAAATATAAAACCAATTAAAAAATTAAAAATAGAATAACCAAGTTCACACAACAATTAAAAAATGCCAGCCCACTGCCTCACTCAAACAACTTCCAAAATAAGGAAGTCTTAAGATCCCATTGAAAGGTCTCCAGATGATCTTAGTTTCAAGGAGAGGGAATTCCATAAACAAGGAGCCACCACCGAGAAGGCCCTATTCCTAGCTGCCACCCCTCCCACCTCTACTGGTGGCAGCCCCGTCTGATGATCTGAGGATTATATGGAAGAAGGCGGTACCTCAAATATTCTGGACCCAAGCTGTAAAGGGCCTTAAAAGTCAAAAGTAGCACTTTGAATGCAGCCTGCAATTGGCAGCTAGTGTAGTTGCTGAAGCAACAGTCCGACTGAGTTGAACTGACAAACTCGAGCAACCACCCGGGCAGCCGTATTCTGCACTAATTGCAGTTTCCAAACCATGTAGAGCACATTGCAGCCCCATGTAGAGCACACTACAGTAATCTAATCTAGGGCATGGGTAACCAGGCCAGGTGTGACTGCAGCTGGCAATTATCTGAAGCTGTGCAAAGGCTCTCCTCACCACAGACACCTTCTGGGACTCCAGGAGCAGCTGTAGATTCAGGAGAACCCCCAAGCTGTGGACCTGCTCCTACAGAGGGAGTGCAACCCCATTCAGAGCAGGATGATAGTCCAATACCCAAGTCGTGGACTTGTGGACCAGGAGAACCTCTGTCTTATCCGGATTTAATTTCAGCTTGTTTGCCCACATCCAGCCCCCAACTGCCTCCAGACAACAATCCAGGACCTTGACTGCCCCCTTGGACTCAGGAGGAAAGGACAGAGAGAGCTAAGTGTCAATAGCATACTATCCCAAACCTCCAGATGACTTCTCCCAGCAACTTCACACAGTTGTTGAATAACATAGGGGTTGGAACTTTCAACTTTATTATTAAAGTTTAACTTCATTATTATTTGCTTGTAAACCGCTTTGTGAACTTTGTGTTCACAAAGCGAACACAAAAGCGGTATAAAATGTGAAAAGCGGTATAAAAACACTGTTTGATTGATTGCTAGAATAGAACCTTGCAGTACCCCAAACCTAAGAAGCCGGGGTACTGAGCAAGAATCCCCAGCACCACCTTCCGGGATCTGTCAGAACTACTGCAGAACGGTGCCTTCAAACTCCAATTCAGCCAACCAATCCAGAAGGATACCATGGGCAATTGTGTCAATAACCGCTGAGAGGTCCAGCAGGACCAACAGGGATGCACTCTCCCTGTCCATTCCCCGACGTAGGTCATCTACCAAGGCAACCAAATATAATAAACCTGAAGTTTGAAATTTTTAAACTATTATCATGATCATTTTTCTTTATATAAATATTGGAGCACCACTGAGAAAAATACACCCCATACCTGTAGTTTTGGAATCAGGGTGGTTCAATACAAAAAGCCATGATGGATTCACAGCAGAGCTTTGCTGCCTGCACCATGTCATTTCAATCAAAGCAGCTTATCATCAGTAACAACTGTGCCCCTTTTTTTCACTGAAAATTTTCAGACTCTATTTTTGCAATATGTGGATTTTGCATATATGAATGTACGTTTTTAAATTACTATTGAAACAGCTGTCCAAATACCACATTTTCCAATTAACTCCATTTCAATATCCTTGATGCATTAATCAGAATACTTACAATTTACACACCAAGCCAATGCAATTCATCTTATTAGTAAAAAATTTAAAAGAACTACAATGAGGCCCTTAGTAATGAAGACAAAATTACAGTGGGCCCTTGGTATCCATGGGGGATCAATTCCAGGACCCCTTGCAGATACCAAATGTCGTGGATAATGAAATCTGTGAAGGGGCCCACAGTTACTTATCTGGGAGCTGCACATGACCCCTGGAGGTCATGAATAGCATCTCGGCTGCCTCAGAACATCTCCGGATACAACTGGAAGGGACTTCCAGTTTTCCCGGCAAACCAGAAGAGCCTTGCAGTCTTACCCAAGACGTCTTCTGAGGCCCTCCATCCTCGGCATCCGCGGATATTCAAATACATGGATGCCGAGCCCACAGATGAGGACGGCCCACTGTATAATGAAATGAACGTCTGACCTTCACCTTTGGAAAACAAGTTTGCAGGTTTTCATATTGTTTCAAAAACCTGCTAATCCTATTTGAACAGAAGCAACAGTCCGTACCTGTCATGGGAAGCCATGCCCTCTTAGATTATTCTTAACTCTCTTAAAAGCTAATGCCAAATCTCCATTGAGACAGATTTATAATCACACCTCAGATATGCTCCCCACAAAAACAATACTATCTCAGAGCCAGGACTTACACAGCCAGTAGTGCTCGCAGCAGATCATCAGCTAATGGCAGCCTGAAGGACTTGCAAATAGTCCTGCATTTGTCACTGGCTAGGCGTCCGCACCTACACAAACAGAAGGAAAAGTATCATGTTTTTCTTGTTAACAATTTTGAAACCATAAGAAGCATGTTTTAAAAGGGAGTAACCTAAAGATAGGTGGAAGCCTCTGTGAAAAGGAAAAATCACTAGAACATGGCCTGGTAAATGTTCCTTCAAGCAGGTCTTTTATAGATTGTGAGTCTGCTGGAAGGTTTGTGCTTTTGTAGGGCATATTAAGCACTTTTATATGTAAGGATGATGATGAAAACTAGGGCACTTAACCTGCTTGTCCTAAGACACCAGCCAGCTTCCACGTTTCTAGGCTCCTACCATAAATGGCTTGGCGGGGGGGGGGGCGCGAGGGGAAAAAAAACCAACCTCCAGGCACACAGCTATTCTGCCCACCCCAAAATCTTCCCCTACTGCCTTAAAAACTCCGCCAAGATTCCAGCACATGTATAATGCTGCTGACTAACACATATTAATCTATCTTCTCTTTGAATTGACTCATGTTTTGGTCTACAGCTTGTTAACAATATAAAAATGTTTCCCACAGTAATTAGATCCAGACCATAACAGAATCACAGAATACTCAGTACAGTAAAATTAACAAAATACTAAAACAAGAGAGAACAGGAGCAACATGGTGCCCAACCCATTTCAGAATGCTGAAGCGGTCTTGTAGACAAATGACCACATTTGAGTAATTTAAAGCAGGACATCACCAAAGTCATTTAGGAGATTGCCCAGACAGACAAGCACTTCAAGGGAGCAAATTTAAGCATATATATTAGGCAGAAAGCCCTACTGAAGGGAGGGCCAAACTAGAGAACAAAGAGGTGTGGATGCCTCCTTTTTCAAAAAGTTGCAGAGCAATTCCAATCCAGATCAGTACCACAACATACACATGGTTTAAGCCTCTCTTTCTCTCATGCTGCTTCCAGTGAAAATCCTGCTCTCTTCATCCCCATATGCTATTTCCTCTAGTTAGAAAAAAAAACACATGTTTTTCTTACTAGGGCAAATAGCTGCATCAGGGAGTAATTTTCATCAGGAAACAGCATGAGAGTGAAAAGCTTAACCCACCCTTCTCATAGTCCTTGATCTAAATCCCACCCCTTGCAGTTCCTTTTTTGAAAAGAAAAAAAATCACATGAAGTTTGTTTTCCTGTGAATGAGACTTATAAACAAATCAATGCATCTAGAGTCGGGTTCAAATTCCCATTAATTTCACCAGGAGGCTTAATGGGGTTGTAGTCCAAGTGTCTATGAATTGTTCCTGTCAGAAATGGACATTATTTTTATGTTCAGAAGCTGTTCACTTTTCCATAAATAAACAATTTCCTTCAATTACCACTCAACCCCTTGAAGCATTTTGCTATGCTACCAGTCATGGTAGCTCAGGGAAAATATATTCAGAAGTATGACAAGGAAGATAATCCTCTAGAAAAATTCACTCTGAGACAGAGAGGTACAGCTAGATAGGTCTGTTGGTGAAATATGGGTGTCAGGATATCAGCCATGACTACTGTGGCTAGCCAGAATGTTCCAATCGGAAAATCAGATCACAAAAACAAAACAAAACACTGCTTTGTCACGTATTTAAAAACATTTTTCCTCCCCAAATCTTAGATAGAGTGAACCAGTGCCCTAAGTGGGACACTCTACTCCCTGGCCCAACCCTGAGATTTAAGCACACTCTCCCACTGAAATCAAAACACTGTTTCTCTTTAAACTGATGGGGCAGAAATTGGTAAATTAACTTTCTAGCTGTTAAGTGCTGGCTGAACATTCAGAACAAAGCCCGACAATTTTACTCTTTTGTTCCTGCAAGGGATGACAATAGTAAACCCATTGATGAAATTGGGTAACTGCTACTTGGGCAAATAGTCACCTTGTAAGATGGTAACTCTCAGATATTTAGTAAGAGGACTGTAACTGTTATTTATTCATTTCAGTGTATTTATCACTACCCATGGCTGAGGCTGGTATCTTCTTTGTGCTTGTTTTTCTGTGAGCTCCAGTGGGACAAGAAACCATCTTTCTTTTACTATGTGCACTGCTTTGAGTAGTAGTTAATAGTAGTAGCAGTAATAAAATGAACTTGATGTACTCATTTTACAATGAGTAAAGTGACAGAATCAAGCCATTTTGTACAGTATCAAGCCATTTAGACTTCTAATACAAAACAAAATCCTTATAATGTGTATAAGTTTAATACTGCCGTGGGGGATGTATATAATATATTCTAATAGTGAAATACTTGCTTCTACTGTTCTTAGATTATTTAATAAATTTGGTGTAAGAAAACAGAATCCTTCCTTACTTTTTCCGGTCATTATATTCAAAGGTTGCCAAGAGCTGACCAAAATTCTCAATGTTATTCTTCTTGAGATGTTCCTGGGCCACTGCTAGAAGGAAAGAGGAATCCATCTCATTCTCTTCTCTTACACTGTAGTATCGCCCAAGGGTCATAATTTCATGTTCTGATAATTTTCCATCTGAGATATTCAACATCAAATGTCTGTGAATAAGAAGAAATTAAAACAAATTATGCATGTCCAGGGAGACCTCTGAAACACTGAAATGTGGTAATTTTTTGTAAATCAAACTATGAGCTTTGTTTGCTAATCTTGCATTGCAGGTGGTGTTCTGGCTATGACAACAAGTGATGAGGCAACAGAGGATATCTATGTTGTCTTATAGCTCATTTCTCCTCTCCCTACACCTGTGTTTTGAGGCATGAAATGAGATGACATGGCTTTCCCTTTCTCTGCCCCAACCCTAGCCTCTCTTCCCCCCTTTCTTTTTATGTTGAAGAAATGTGCTAGAAGTCGTTATGTGCCAAAAGTTGAAATGTGCTAGAAGTCTGGCCAAGAGTCAGATGGAGCTGTTTGGTTTGGATGCATTTATGCTATGTATACACAGCAAAGCCAAAGGGTCTGACAATTGCCATTGTTTTGTGGCTTTTGAACAAGACCCCATCCCAACCACAGTCGAACCCCAAGTACATGGCATTTCAAAGAGCTCTGGGTGGATCTGCTGGAAGGAAAAACAGAGCAGGAACACTCTCTCTCTCTCTCTCTCTCTCTCACACACACACACACACATACACACACACACACACACACACACACACACACACACACCCTGTGTCTCACACAAACACCCTGTGTCTTTAGCCATGTTTTGGAAGATGGTATCTCTGTTAAAAGAATTGAGCATGAGAAAGAATTACTCAAGAGAAGGAAGTGACATGTTTAATGCAGACACTTTCAGCAAGGAGACCGATGCAAGTGGAGAAGAGGTAGGTTCTGCGACAAATTTCAAGCCATCTTCTCCATGACTTGGTTTACAGTCCTATATGCATCCTGGGACTAAGCTTAATTGAACTCAGTGGGGCTTACTTCTGAGTAGGCATGCATAGGGTAATATGGTGATCACACACACCCCTTCTCCTTCCAGTGGGAAAGGGATCAAAGAGGATTGTAGTGCTGACTAGAAAAGAGTTCCACTGGCTGCTTTGCAGGGATGCTTCCTCTCTTCTCTCCCTATATCCCAGCCAGATAGAGCAAAAGATCAAGCAAAAGTGGCTTTTGCTGCTGTCCTTCCTGCTCACCACAAGCAAGGTGGCAGAGATAGCTGCCATTTAATGCTGAACTCAAGGGTGGGCTGTGAAGAACTATGTGAGGAGACAGTCTGGTGCATCACGTCCCTTCCTCTGATGACTCAGAACTCATGGCTATCAAAACCATGTGCATTTTCTGATCATACATTCAAAGTGAAAAAGGTACTTGAATATTCCGTGGGGAAAACACTCATGGATGTCTCATGGATAAGAAAACCATGTGAGGCTTGCATCCAAACATGTACTTATTCTGTGGAAAATGCTCATTTCCACAAGTGTGTCTGCATGTCTGGTCTGGGCCTTAGTTAAGCTGCACAACAGAATGAAATGGAAACATTTCAATGTCCCAGTTTCTGTGCTTGTTCTATCTATTTGCCAAGCATAAATTGCTTTCTTGAACATCTGCTTATAAATCAGATCTAAGCAGAAATACAAACTGTTTCTTATAACATGAAAACAAAGATGTTGGTTCATCAAGTAAAGCAAGAAAATGAATGCAACACAGCCAAGATAAATTTAGAATTCTTTATGGCACATCATTTACTGATCTTTTGATTGTGCACGCTTTTGGATAGGGAAGGTATGCTTGTTGTGTTTTGTCTTACAGTAGGTTCTAAATGGATTTGCATGAAGAACAAGTAGATCATGTTATTGACAAGGCAGGAGAGATGCGTAAATACCTCCAGAACTCTGTTATCACCATCTATGGGATAACAGATCTGAAGCAAATGTTAGCATTTCTTCAAACTATATGTTAGTAAACTGATTGCTGTGATTTGATGGCATTGTTTGCAAAATTCACTTAGGGTTGTTATACAAATGGAAAGCACATTGCACAGAATGGATTCAAATAATAAGGCAAAAATATTTTAAAGGGATTTATTAACATCTGCTTAAAAATTGGTATAAACTGCATTTTTCCTGATGCAACATGCAGCTGCTATCTGGTACTTATGGATCAGAACACACAACTTGATTTTATTTCATCTACATTGGCAGCCCATTTGTTTCCAGGCCTGATTTAAAGTCCTGGTGTTGATTTTTAAAGCCCTAAACACTTGTAACTAAATTACTTTAGAAACAATCTATTACTTTAGAACAAGGATCTCCAAACTTTTCTGCTTGAGGGCCACATTATATATTTTATACATTTTCGTAGGCTGAAAAAAATCAGTGTTAAATGACTGAGGGCACAATTCTAACCTGGAGTGTGGCAAATGCACTGTAAAGCGCATTTAGACCACACTTGGAGTCAGGGAGTCCAAATGCGCTTTACGGTGCATTTGCAACACTCATGGGCTGGCATAAAGGACTTGTGTTGGCCTAACTCCAGGTTTGGATTTGCATCTCTAAATAAAATTTAAATGAAAGAACAAGTTTTTACATGAATCTTTGTTGTAACCAGCATGATATGATTCAAAAGAGAAATGTGTCATTTACAAAAAAAAATGCCATGCTTAAACTGAGAAATGATACATAATGAGTAAAAATGTCAAATAGGTTGCTTAGGGCCGGATAAAATCTTGTGGTGAGCTGAATTTGGCCCCTGGGCCATAGTTTGGAGATCCCTGCTTTAGAAACTGCCCAGCTTTTATTATTAGTCCTCAAGTTCATGCACCCTGTTTCATTCACTTGTGAAATTAGGGTTCACAGCCATAAGAGAAAGGGCCACTTCAGGGGTAGCACTGAAACTGTGAAGCTCCTTCCCTGTGGAAATCTATTGGACTACCTCTCTGCCTGTAGACAGCGAGTAAACCTTCATCTCAATCAGTTTTTAATCTGTGATCTGCTATTTTACACTGGTATTGCTTGCTTTTAGATTTACACTGCTGTCTGTTTTATTGTCTGAATGATACTATTTTATCATTATGACTCGGTCATTTTAATTGTGTTTTATTTTATTGCATATGGCTATATTTCATGAGCTTTATTTGTATGCTGTTTATGTAGAAATAGCTTTCAGTTATTAAATATTACACATTTACACTTTCTGATACAAGGAATTATAACAGATATGAGAGATCCAATCCACACATAGTAATTCCCTGTTCAGAAGAGTCTTTCCATCATTCAGTCCAGAGCATGTTCTGAATGTGTGCACTATTTTGCACATGTGGACTGATGCCCTGCATGACTGAGGGCGCAATCCTAAACTGAGTTAGGCCAGCATAAACTAAGCCAGCAAAGTTTGGCCAGCACAAGGGATACCATAAAGTATGTTTGGACCACTCTTAGAGTCAGAAAGGCCAGCACACAGACATGAGCCATCCTCCCTGACTCCAAGAGTAGTCCAAAAGCGCTTTATGGTGGCCCTTGTGCTGGCCAAACTTTGCTGGCTTAGTTTCTGCCAGCCTAACTCCAGTTTAGGATTGCACTCTGAGTCACCTGCATATCTAAGCAGACATGGCTCTCCGATCAAGTGACTATTTTCAGTTCTACATTTGTAAGATATGAGTTAATCATAAAAAGAGAGTTGCTTAGAAATACTGAATTAAACATTCTTTCCTTTGCATGCATGCACAGCTTTACCTGAATTTGTCATAGTCAATGACAGTGGTGAATTGAGGATCAGTAGCTGCAAAAATCTGCTTAATCTCTCTTGACCTCGGTTCTCCCATCACTTTCAGTTTGTTCAAGATGATGTTGATATTGGCCATAGGAAACTGAACAAAGGAGGGGCAACAGAATACATATTTAACATACACAAAGTACAGTTTTGGCAAAAGTACAGCAAAGACCTAAAACAATAAAAGTGGCTATTCTTTTTCGCTTTGACAAATACCTGTGTACCACATCATCTTAGCTGTTGAGCTTTAGAAAAAACAAACACCAAATCCCATAGTAGCTTTTGCAGAACTGTTCAAAGTCATGCCAAGATCTACTTGAGAAAATCATCTGCCAATGTACAGTCAGCATGTTGCACATCTATTCCCCAACCCCATTAAAGAAGATTTTCCACCAAGCAGCTGCCATATGACCTGATAAATAAGTAGCTTCAGTCTTTCTCCTGGTATGTGCAATAGTAGTACTGAGGAAATCTCTCTGTTGCCTTTAATTCCCTGTTGCCTTTAATTCCCAATTAAAAAAACACTGGGGACAAATTCAGACAAAACTGGAAACTACTATTTCTTGGAGGAGATCCAAGCTCCTCTCTTGTCCTGCTTTGTACACAGAAGAGAGTGAAAGTTTCCACTTTCAGTTTGAAGCAAACCACTGTTCCAGATTATTTACAAACTTGGGGAAGTGTGGTTTATTCAAGCCATAGTTAGGTAAAATCAAACTGTAATTTCAGATCCTGGTTTGTTACCTAATTATGGTTTCAATAAACCATGGTTTCCCACATCCATACATAATGCAGAACTGTGGTCCATTTCAAACCAAAAGCAGAAGCTTTCACTCTCCTCCTTGCATGCAAATAAGATGATGAGAGGAGATCCCATAAATACTGGCTCTCCCAGGATTGTTCTCATTGAGGGAAACCATTGTGAGGATATGACACATGGATATCTTGTAAATAAGTAACTGAAGGACTGTCTCATGATCTTGGACAACAGGGCTAGGAATGCATGCTGAGTGCAACCTGTCATATGGAGAAACAATCATGACATGGTGTTACCAATTCCTTTGGTCATTTTGTGATGCTCAATGCCCTTCTACACTGAGTGAACCAAGATGAAAACATACAAAATTCACTATATGGCGATAAGGGACATGAGCCAAGAATGATGAAGCCATCACACAATCCCTTTGCCCTGTGTCTAGTTTGATGAACAATAGTTCATAAACTCACAAATGATCAAATGCAGGGGGATGTTTGGACTGGCCCCAAGTCACTTAGTGTTACAGAGCATGACTTCAGAGTGGTTCAACTGGATCTCAATTTCATTTGTTTGTTTTTCCTACTTGTATGGATTTGCAAAATCAAATTTCAGATCCTTTTTGAACATTCTGGGGGAAAAAATGTATCCTAAACCTAAGATGTATAAAGACTACTTCAACAAGATATCCATATTTATGGAGCTATGCAAAAACATATCCAATCCAAAATTGCCCCCAACAGTGTAGTATCCTTAGAGGATCCTGTTTTTATCTCTTTACTTGGTTGCTCTTTATCTCACGAGCCGTGTGCAATTGTGGTAGGGGAAGAAGCAACCATAACAACTATCAGATAGTCTTACGAATTTTGTTTGGCTAGCTTCAGCTTCTTTATCTACTGCATGGGAAAATTAATGGGTATAACACCGACTGTATCAGTGGATCTCTGGTGTTGTTTTTTCATTCTTTCCAGAAACAAAGGCAGGATTAGGACATTATGAAAATCAATCAGCGAGCTTGAATCATCAGGCACAAAGTAAACGCCATGACATTTACCAAACACCTTATTTCATATATATTTCACATGCAACTGGTTGAGAACCAATTTCACTACATGTTTTCAAGTTAAACAATGGTGGCTCTATGTTGGTTTTGCGGTGAATAAACAAAGGTTTTCAGAGCAACCATTATTTAAGCAAGATAATAAAACTGCATATGCCTTAAAGGCCAAATAAGGATTGGAAAGTGCAGCTTGCCTCATTTGCATGCTTCTCCATGTAGTTGAAAGCATACTCATCAGCATCCACCAAAAGAAGGACGTGGCCATGGAAACACACTTTGGCTCCAACGTACAGATCATTTGCTGCGTAGTACTCAGACAGTTCACTCTTATAGAGCTCCTGCCCAGGCTTCTTAACACGACCTCTTTCCAGGAATTTCCCACCAATTATCCCTATAACAAGAGAACGATAAACAGCAAGCTGGGTCTTTCAGTGAGAAACAAACTAGAGCAGCCTTTAATATTCAGCAGCATCCTCACATTTCCTCAAATTATCCATACTGAACTGCTCATATCATTGCCTGCACAACAGTTATTTTCTTCTGCTATTTATGCAGATCCCCTGACATAATCATTCCAGTATCTCTCCAGAGACAAATGAGGCTCTGAGCGCACCCGGGGCAGGGCAACGTCACCGCACCCAGCCACGCCTCCCTGCACCTGGAAGAGCTCCATTTCGGAGCAAAACGGAAGTGAGGGACGGTGGGCGGGCCAAAAAGCACGCATGTGTTTTCCACGCTGTGGCGCCTCTCTGCTGCTGGTGCCCATTGCTCACACCACCCCCAGCTACACCCTAGAAACGCCTCTGTGTCTCTCAGACTGCAATCCTATCCACAAGTACCTGGGAGTAAGCCCCATTGACTATAATTGGACTTACTTCTGAGTAGACATGCATAGGATTGGGCTTTCAACCTTTCTTCTTATATTTCTTGTGATAGAAAATGGCCTCTTTTAGCAGTCCCTACAATCCAGATTGTAAAACTCCTGGCTACCTAGCAGTTCGAAAGCACCTAAAAATGTAAGTAGATAAATAGGGACCACTTCGGTGGGAAGGTAACAGTGTTCTGTGCGCTATGGCATAGAGTCATGCTGGCCACATGACCAAGGAAGCTTGTTCTCGGACAAACGCCGGCTCAACAGGCTTAGAAACAGAGATGAGCACCGTCCCCTACAGTCGGTCACGACTAGACCATTTGGTCGTGGGGAAACCTTTACCTTACAATCCAGATACTAGCTCTGGAAATTATACCTTCATGTGGGGAGACAGTACACAGATTGCTTTTGAGCTGGTAAAACCTAATAAAACTTTGGATAGCAGATATTACTACCTGTGTACAGAACGTTAACAATAGGCTGTTATAAGGCAAGGAAAGATGAAACATTTGCTCCATGGCCTACATATTTCTTTCAATATATCTTCATGTGGATATATATTGAAGATATTCAATATATCTTCATGTGGGGTGTGTGTGTGTGTGTGTGTGTGTGTGTGTGTGTGTGTGTGTGTGTGTGTGTGT
>JAJKFI010000006.1:29404987-29420199 GCA_029204185.1 Lerista edwardsae
TGTGTGTGTGTGTGTGTGTGTGTGTGTGTGTGTGTGTGTGTGTGTGTTCCATTTTGCATCAAATGAACATGGATGTGTAAATGAGGGACTGAAGTAAAGTACATAACATCTTGTATCACCTGTTGTGGGAAAGCCACTGCAAAAGTCTTACATCTTGAAAACAAAGTTAAAATGAACAGCAAGCAGAACAGATACCTTTTTCTTTGTGCACTGCAATCTGTAGCATGAAGAAAACTGACATCATATTTACCAGATTCTAGAAAAAAGTTTGCCAACTATAGCACATTGTGTTGAACAAGTGCTATGGTTACACTCACATGCCTGCGGTTTATTTCCTGTTTTTAGTTATACACACCACCAAAGGCCAAAAAACATGCATTAGTCACTATAAAATGTTTCATATGTATTATTTGGTGATGTAAGAATAATAAAAAGGGATTGGCAGTACGATAAAATGTCATTGAGAGTCAAAATATTAAGTGACTGCAAAACCCAGTATTTAATCAGGCAGAGTTTGCTTCAGAAATCTTACTTGTACAATAAAATTGAAAGGTGAAAAATGCATTAAAGTAATAGTCTGGGGCTGACTTAAGCTGGTAAAAGCATGAAACACAATCAAAAATAGCCAGATCACAATAGCTTCCTATCATCTAGTTACTGAAGTGTCAGCTTGAAAAGCTTACCCAGAATTTCTCAGAATGCTAAACACAGCACAGCAAGCCCTCTTGTACAAAGGATGGTGATATATAAAACTATCACCATTACTCATCTCACTTAAAAAAAATTACGTAGAAATGACACATCTAGAACTCCTAATGTCTGCATTACAAAGATACGCAATGAATTACTGGTTTAATGATTACCATGGAATCCTATAAGACTTAAGGCAAAAGCACAATGCAACTAAGGGTCCAATCCTATCCAACTTCGTAGCAGTGATGCAGTCATGCCAACAGGGTGTGCGCTGCATCCTGCAGAGCGGGGAGAACAATTACTGAAGCCTCCTTAAAATAGGGGAAGTTTCCTTACCTTAGGGCCGCATTGAGGTTGTATCAGTGCTGGAAAGTTAGACAGGATTGAGCCCTAACACTACTGCAAAAACCCTTCTTATTGATATCAGTTCAGTTCCTGTTCCTTCAGCTAATATGAAAAGTTGAAACATTCAGCAAATTAACATATAGAGAACTCTATAAAAGCCAAATCGTCACCTCTTCCCAATTTTAACTTCAATGGATGCAAAATCCAATCCTGGTGGATGAAGATCTGTTTTTTCATCAAGTTTTTTTTTCATCTTTACCACTCAGTCAACAACTACCAGATTCAACAGAAAAAATTCATTGTCCCTTTTTACCAAAATTGTTTGCAATGGAACTAGTCTCTAACCTGTATTTCGCTGAGGGGGCTCAAAAACCGAAATGGTGTCGTCACTCAGAAAATAAGCAATGAGGAACTTCCGGTCCTTGTTAATGGGATCAGTAGTAACAAATTGTGCAAGAAACCGCAGAATATTACTTTCGAGACCTTGTCTATGATGGAGGAAGCAAGGAAGATATATGAAATTGAGCATGTCTCACTTGTCTGGCAATTGGAAACATACTGTTTTGTCTTTTGCAATATAAATTAAAACATAACATAATCAAGCTTTTATACCAATTTGAGCCTTTCTAAACCAAAGTTGCAAGCTGATACACATACCTGAGAGCAAGTCCCATTAAATGTCTCAGTAGGCCTGCACAAGATTGCGCCACAGAAAAAATTATGTACTTGCTCGTTCCAGTTTGCCTTTCCTAGGTTTAATTTGTACTTCAAAACAAGGAGTTACAGAGAGGGTAGTTTATAATAAACTACAGTAATCTACAGTAGTAAAATTGCAAAATCTGTTGTAAATCGGGTTGAAACATTATCTTTTTAATGTTTGAAGTATCTACTTGATTAAAGAAAGTATACCACTGTAAATATAAATAAGTGGTGCTCCAATACCAACTCTACACTACATCACACATAATTTTCCATTGTCTGGACTGGAGCAACATGGAAGTTGTTGCAATCATGCAAAATTGGGCTGTATATCTGTATACCTCTTTTCCTTACTCCACCAAAATTTTTCTCATGAAAGCCAGAGTAGCCCAAATGTAGCAGTTCCAAAAAGTACAATGAATCCAAGAATCTCATAGAAAAAAAGATAGCATGTCATTAGTCTGTGGAAGTTTGCAAACCAAACAGGAAACCAAGAGAAGATGGTAGTTTTTCCTCCCCACTGCCAACACTACTCAGAACCCACATTTATTTAACATTTGAGGTCCTTCTAACATTCCTTTGGAGTCCATGAAAATTTATGTTTTTCTCAGATACCTGTCTTTTTCCATGAACTTCTTGAAGTCTTTTATGGGTGGTTTGGGAAGCAAACCCATGCAGGAGCAAAGAGAGTCCTCTTCAGAGCCAAATCCATGGTATGGTGGATATATTCTTTCTACTTTTGGAGGAGGCGGAGCCTTGTATGGAATTGGAGCAAAGTCCTCTATAAAGCAAAATTAACAAACAACATTTTACTGTTCAGGTCCTGAATATTTTAAGAATGTCTCTGTACTTCAGTATAAAACATTACTGTCTCAATCAGGGAACAAAATTCCTCTCTCCTTTTGGCAGAAATCACTGAAGGATAAGTGATTTTAGAAAAGTAAATATTTCCTCTAAACAGGAAAGTCTAATTTTGACAATATTTTCAAGTTTGGTCTTCTGGGAGTATAGTCTGGGAATATTGATATTTTTCTCTGCTTTCTATCAACTTCCCTCTATTGCTGGGAAAAACTCGAATGTTTCTGCGAGTCTTGGTTGACCGCCAAGAAATAAAGTCCTTATTATCCTAGCAATGGTTCTGGCTTTTTGAAAGCTATATTTTGAGTGTATCTTCTTTATCAGTTACTGCCTTAATATTGATGAATTCATCTGAACTCATTTCAAAAAGATGAAAAACTAACCAACAGTATCCCAGCCAACAATGTATAATTTGCATCTTATCACCTTGCCTTCTACATACTGAGAGCCGGGTTAAATACAAGTATTTGAGTTTTAGCCAATTTAGTTGGCTAAAACTGCACTGAGTTCAGTTGGTTTATATTAGTACATTTTCCTGTTCAATTTTTTTTAATTATTATGGACAGACATTTGCACATAGTGAGCTTGGAAACAATCAGGCCCAAAGAAATTGGTATGTTGAACTACAAAGTAACTATGGGCTTGAATCCTCTATGAAATAATAAATGAAAAGTTTTCACATCTATGGCAGGCTCTGTGCTGATGTATCTGGGCTGTAGGGCTTGCATAACAAAGAAAACTCTGATTAAGATCATTATTGCATTCCAACAGTGCCATCTAGTGAAACTGTAGTAGATGGGCTAAGGGGAATGTGTAGGTTTCAACAATATCCCTAAGGAGTCCAAAGCGGTTCAAAGGGGAAAGGCCAGTGACTGCATTTCCTGTCTATCTGGCAACCATAGCTACACCAGATTTAGTATGGAAGCAGCAGATTCACAAATGCATTGTGTGAATTGATCCTGAATGACAGAAAACAGCTGCAGTCATTTCTTTCTGCCACTAACATGTCTGCCACTTCCCTTGCCAGCAGACAGGAAGTGATAAAGGTCTTTCCATTTAAGAGCCATAAACTGTCCTCTGCTCCAAAATGACAGGTACAAGGAAAGCACAATTAAAAATGGTGAGGCCCAAACACAGAATATAATTCAGCCAAAGTCAAGCACTTTTCAGTCCTGCCCAACCAAATGTGCAGGAGCACCACACGTGAAATCCCATATGGCTATCAAATCAAGGTATTAATCTGCACAGTTATTGTTTGCTACTAAGAGCGTAATCCTAACCTGAGGTTAGGCCAGCACAGTTTGGCTGGCACAAGAGCCACCGTAAAGGATGTCTGGACCACCCTTGGAGTCAGGGAGGATGGCACACGCCTGTGGGTTAGCCTTTTGGACTCCAAAAGTAATCCAAACATACTTTATGATATCCCTTGTGCTGGCCATACTTTGCTGGCCTAACTGTGCCAGCCTAACTCCAGGTTAGAATTGCGCTCTAAATTACGTAACTAAAATCCCTCCTATAAACACAAAGTATCTCAAAGGGTCTGTTGTGCATGTACAAATTTAAGATTAGTACATCAAAGTATAAGTACTGGTACTTACTTATTCCATACTTTGTCTTATAATATTCTTTGGTAAAATCATCACAATCACAGAGCAATATCTTTCTTCCCCAAGCATTGATTACTGACCCTATTCTCAGGTCACAATCTTTATAAAATTCCCGATGCACAGCTCCTGTCTAGTAAAGGGAAAATAAATATATATACACAAAAGCCTATATTAATTTTACATTTGAGATATGAGGTATCAAGTTGTGAAAACCTGGCATCAAACAAAGAGATTATTTTAGCAAATCCAGTTATCCCATTCTCATTCTAACTCAAGTTGCCTTCTACATTTATGCACTAGGACAACAAAAAGTTCTAAGTTTCTCCAATGCACTCCATCAATGGCACTGCATGCTATGGGATGGGGAATAGGACTGAGCCCAAGTTTTTTTAATAATCACAGCTACAAATGTAGCTGCACTCTTCAAAGTGTAGTTGCCTAAACTAGCTTACCTTACGATTGTCCAGAATGAAACGACCTTTATTTCCAACTAGTCCTCCAAACACATTTAGGACAGTCCGATCTGTGATTGTACCAGGCTGGTACAGTCCAACTGGTGCATACTGGAGGGGTGGTGGAAATAGCACAACATAAATTAATCTTGATTAGTGGCAGCCTGAGGCTTTACAAAATAAAGTTTTGAACTTTTTTATTGAATTTTATATTGCTAGCGAATACAACGATACATCTGAGGGAAGGAACCCACCAAGCAGCTACCACCGACATCATTCAAAGCCAGCCACGATAATTGACTGAGGGTGCAATCCTAACCAATGTTCCAGCACTGGGGTAATGCAGCTCCAAGGTAAGGGAACAAACATTCCCTTACCTGGAGAAGGCTTTCCCCAAACCGCAGGATGCAGCACATGCCCCATTGGCACAGCTATGTCAGTGCTGGAAAGTTGGCTAGGATTTGGGCCTAAGTTTTGTTGCCATTTTTAGAATAAACTGGTCATGAAACATGTTTTATTATTATGAATCCAAACTGTAGGAGACAAAAATTGTATTTATAATTACAATTTATATACTGCTTTTCAACAAAAAGTAGTTCAGAAAGTTGTTTAATAGAATAAATCTCTGCTCAAAGGTTTGCTATAATACTCTTCAAATAACTTCTGTAAATCTGGGATAGATACATCAAATGAAAAAAAGTAATATGAGAATTTACCAAAATTTAAACTACAAATTATATTGTATTAGTCAGCAGGATTTCTTAAATGCTGTATGCATATTTTGATGATACCTCTTTCCTCAGCTCTCTATTAGTTGAAACCAGTTGGTGCATTTCTTTTTTATGGCCCAATCCTACTGGGTCTCTATGGAAATAGAACAGATGTTCAGACGGCGCAGCATGCTTTACGGCCATTGCAAATGGCAATGTGCCATACAGTGCAGCTTGGCCACCACTGCAAGAGGCAAGCAATTGCACCAGTGCAGCAGCAGCCACCACAAAAAAGAGTGGTATGGAGGAAAGGAAGAAAGAGAACAGCCATCCCTGAGGCTGAAGCAAAACAGGAAAAGGGAAGGGAATCTGACAAGGCAGCAGCTATCACCAAATAAGAAGGTTAAGTGATCATGAAGGGCATCATGAATCGGGTTCATCAACTATGATGAGTTAATTTAGAATTCTTTAGAGGGGGAGAAGGAAAAAAACACTGTTCGCAAACACTGTCTACATTTGCTTGTAATTGCTGGTCCCAATCTAAATCATGCCTGCTGGAGTTTGCCCATTATGGCCAAAGATATATGCCCATACTAGCAGTGATCATTTTCCAGAGGCAGCTCCCATTATCAGGTGTAGACACGATCTATTCCCAAGACTTTAAACAACTGAATTTGAGATTCTCTACTGGGCTTGATAGTATTGTATTGAGAAAGGTGAACCACCACAAGGCAGGAATGGAGAGCGGATTCGCCATAATTTTATCCCACTCACCACCACTGAAATTAACGAATGGCTAACAACAGGATCAAAGGCTTGGTGAATGGCACCAATGCATGCAAGTCAATTAATGGCATAATCCTATACATGCTTATTTAGAAGTAAGTCATGCTATATGTTCAATAGGGCTTACTTACCTTTGGTAGCCTCTGTCTATTGAGGAACAGAGGAATAGCATCCCGACCAGAATTCACTGGTATCACTTCTTTTATTTCAATTGTGTCATCGGCCAAAAAATAATGTAGCACCATTTCTCGGACATCCCCAAACATGCTTTCAGAGTCATCCCACACACCATAAAAACGTAAAACGTGTCCATCATGCTCCAGAAACTGTCTAAGTGTATCAAACCGCTCGTATGGACGCAACGGCGTCATACTATCTATCAGCTGAAGGTCAAGAAAGAAGAAAAAACATTCGTTAAATTAGAAGCTTTTAAAAAGACACCTTACTAAGCATCAAGGGCCAGCAGAGCTAGGACCAGGAATATCCCTGGTGGTAGCTATTCAAGGTACTACATGTTTTCAGTATACTGAGATAGGTTCCAAACGAATTATAGCAAATGAAACATAACTCAGAGTCCGCAAACAAGGAGTTGAATACCACTTTCACACTCAAAACTGTCTCTATAAGGAAGGATCTTTTAATTCTAAAGCCTTGTCTATGCCCCCATCTTTTTTATGAAGAACTTTTCAAGTTTCTGTCTGGTTTCAAGAACTAAAACCAGACAAATCCTCAATAAATAGGAAGCAATACCTATATAGCTACTTTACAATAAGATCATGTTTTGAGTTACATGATGTAGATGAGGGAGGAAGGCTTATTTTCTTTCCTTGTAGTTTTTCCTTCCCATATAAAACAGTGTTGTCATGAGTGACATCTTGAACTAGCCTTATAAACTAAACAAAGCAGTCCTTATTGAATGGTAGTGGGGGTGCTTTCTATTTTCAACATATACCTGTTTAGAATTATTCACTTGTCTGATCAGAACTCAGGGGCCTTTGCAGTTCCCAATGTTACTTACAGTGTTCTTACCATACGGATTCTAGAATCATTCTAAACGTTAGGAAACGATAACCTCAGAAGGGCCACAAGGCTGACTGAGCAATCGATTGTAATGCATGCTTCGTTATCAGCTGTCCTTACCATTCCCTTTAAATTAGCTGCAGAAGGATCGAAGTAGGGATCAGAGTACACGGCAGAAAAGCAGAGCCAATCAAGGTAAAGTGAAGAAAAGCAATCTGAAATATGCCATTTTCCATATTCTCAGCCAAGGGGGAAGTAGAATGGGATGGAGTGCAGAAATGTTTAGGCTGGCAGGAAAAATGGGTTGGGGATTCTTTGGCATGAGAAAAAGTTTTGGAGAGCAAGCAAAAGCGTATGAGGAGAGGACTGGATTTAGAACCTACTTTGCTTGGCCATGTCCAAAAACGTGGGGCAGTGGTGTTTAGACATGGATTTGGGGAGACAAGTTATGAAGAGGTGGGAAGTTTTGCCAAGAATCCTACCGCTGCCCCCTCCCCCAAAAATGGCATATTTTTTGTTTAAAAAATGGATGTGGTCTCTGGGCTTCTGTGGGATGATCCTCTAACCCAGCCGTTTCCGAAATCCTGCGACCCATGATGCTCTCCCACACTGCAAACATATCATGTGGCTCCCAGAAGTGACTGGTGATGACATTATCGCCAGTTATTCAGGGTTCCAAGGCCCGAAATACCGAAACAAACACAGATAGGGAGGCCAGCGTGAGCGAGAGGGCTTTTCCCAACTGCTGTTGTGACACACAATATGGGAGCCACTGCTCTAAACTATTTGAATTGCCAACCCTTCCTGCCAGCTGGCATGGCAGGAGGAGGGTCGGCTCCGGCTCCAACCCACGGGCGGGACACACCTAGGGCAATCAGCCCACCTGGGTGAATATAACAAGCCCCAGCTGCAGACTTGCAATTCCTTAGCCCTATTCTGTCACCTGAAGCCACTGCCTGAAGCCAGCATCAGACAGAGCTGGCCCCTTGAACTAGGTCAAGCAACTGCCCCAGACAGAACCCTCCCTGCTGGAGCCCTCTGGAGGTTGAATGTCCCTGGGAGGTAGCTGGAGGCAGGACAGTCCCAATAATAGCACCCACCACAGCCCTTGAGGACTTGGAGACACCCAACCCAGGCCAGGCCAAACCGGGATGCTCCTCTCTCCTCTCCCCCGTTTTTGCCCAGTTAAAAGATTTTTGTTCTGCTTTGTGGTGAAGAAACCTGAGCCTTTACACTTTGCATAGATTTTCCTACTCTTTGGTTCATGTCCATATCCATGTCCACAATCCCCAGGAAAATCTTTATCTTCATTGACTTTTTTTTTAAGAGCTTGTTTTTCGAGCTTGTTTAACCTTCTTTTATGTGCCATTAACAGTCCAATTTTACTGGAGCCAGGCAGCAACGCTGCTAACTGCCAGAAAGCAATCAGCAGCAGCTATAAAAGGCACTCTGATAGCACACTGAGGGGGCAATCATAACCTGGTGTTAGGTGGCACAACTAAGTCAGCAAGGTTTGGCCAGCACAAGGGACATTGTAAAGTATGTTTGGACCACTCTCAGAGTCAGAGGCCAGCACACAGACGTGCGCCATCCTCCCTGACTCCTAGAGTAGTGCAAACGTGCTTTATGGTGGCCTTTGTGCCAACAAAACTTTGCTGGCCTAACTGTGCCAGCCTAACTCCAGGTTAGGATTGCCCTCTGAGTAACACGCTGCAGGGTGCTGATAGGAAGGTTGGAGCTTTCCCACCCCCACCAGTGGATCAACATCCACTCGCCGATCAAGGAAGACGGTGGGGAAGGAAGAAGGGGACAAAATTGGACATTCAGCAGCAATGGTGTGTGTTGGACCACATTCCTTTTTTTCTGCAGCCTCCCCACCTCCTTTCTTTTCCTGGACTTGAAATAGCAAAATTGCTAGCATAGGTCTGAGAAGACCCACTGCAGAGCATATTGTTTACAGAGATGTAAGAAGATTTAAATCTTTCATCTCTGAAGCCCCGTGGCTGCACTTGTGTGTGGGTGGTGGGTGGGGGAAGAGATAGAATTGAGCCATAAAAGATGCAAGTTCATGGTTTCTTGCGATCTTCCTTCCCTTTTGCACTATTCTTCTTTGTTCTTTGTGTCTTGTGAAATTCACTGTGCTCTTTCTTCTTCTCTGCGCTGGATTGCTGGAAGGTTTATCTAGCCAGCCTTTTGTTCACAACTCCTATCTTTAGTTAGCCTTTGCTAACTGATCTTCCTTGCTTCCTTGAAGCCTATTCTTCTTCCTCTTCTCTGTTTTGGACATTACACTGAAAGCCTATGTGGAAGATCTGTCTTGTTTTTCATCTGTCTAGCACCTTCAGGTGTTGAAAATAATTACCATAATATAAAAACATTTACAGGATGAAGAATGTGACGTTAGCATTGCCAGTTATTTTTCCGTTGCCAAGCCTATTTTTTTTTGCAGTGTCTCCCAACTATATCTTGGTTCCTTAACATGCATTCCAGAAGGTCAGTCAGTACTTCTCCCTAAAAGGGTTGAGGCATAACTTCTTCTAATCAAGGTAATACAAATTAAGGCCACTGATTAGGAAGCAGCAGCAGTGAGAGGCATCGGTGGGTTACCCTTCTCTAAACTTGGACTTCCCACCTTGGCATAATCTTATTTGCAAGCACATGTTTTCCTGAATACTACATTGAGGGTGCAATCCTGAACAGCGCTGAATTAGCAAGGCCAGTCAGCCAGTGCCAAATCCAATGCTGTTCAGGGCTGGCTGGAGCCTCCCCGCGGCAAGGGAGCATGCGCTCCCTTACTGTAGGAGATGCTCCAACCTACCCTATGTGCTCCTCGGATCTATGCCCGCTAAAGAGCAGGCGCAGATCCGAGGAGACCGTGCAGCCCAAATCGGGGCCGCGCAGCCTCACTGACGGGCTTAGGACACGGCCGTACAGCCACCTTCCAAGCCCGCCCAGGTCCCGCCCAAGTCTCCCCTCCCCCCCACCAATCCCCATCCTGAAATGGGACGGAGAATCCCTTGCGCTGACCATCTTCGGTCGGCACAAGGGAGGCGCTCCATCAGTGCTCTGAAGCTGATGCTGTGAGCAGCATCAGCTTCAGAGATGCAGTGCTGATGCGGGGGTGCTGCGCGGCGCCCGCACACCACCCCTTGCGTCGACGCGATGATGTCGTGTCGACACAAGGGGCGCGCTAGGATTGCGCTGTGAGTGTAACTGCCTGGCAAAGGAAACTGATCAGGTGAACAAAGAAGTGGTGGCTGAAGGAAGTGCGCCAGAAGTGGCAGGAGAGTCACGGCCAAATTAGATTGCCTTAAAGTATGTTATTTGGTTCCATGTTTTGTGCTGCAACTGCGAGGAGCCCTAATCCAGACTGAGACAAAGGAAGTTGCCTTACACTGACAGCGCAATCCTAACCTGGAGTTAGGCCGGCAGATTTGGCCAGCAAAATTTGGCTGGCACAAGGGACACCATAAAGTATGTTTGGACCACACTTGGAGTCAGATAGGCCAGCACACAAATGTGTGCCATCCTCCCTGACTCCGAGAGTGGTCCAAACGCACTTTACAGTGGCCCTTGGACCGGCCAAACTTTGCTGGTCTAACTGTACTGGCCTAACTCCAGGTTAGGATTGCGCCCTGAGTAGACCACTGGTTCATCTCACTCAGTATTGTGGACACAGACTGGCAACCTCTCACCAGAATTTCAGGCAGGACTCTTAAGAGAACGGAAGCAGGGGTCTTCTGCAACCCAAGCAAGTAAGCTTCCACTGAGCTACAGCACCTTCTCAGTGGACGAGGAGGACTTTAGTGTGCATGTAAAGAACTGAATCCTTTGTGCCCACCATAGTCGATCCAGATTGGGGTCTTGCAATTGCTTATAGCCATTGGAACCAACATTATTGTCCTCTTTGGTGGGAACAGCTGGGGAGAGAGAATCCAAATTACAACTGTAGAGGTGTCAAAGATTAAGTTTCTTGTCTTCCAATAACAGTTCCAATCCAGATTGGAATCCTTGACACAATTCATGAAAAAGAAAAACCACACACCAAACATGCAGTCAAATCTGTTTAAAGTCAAATCTATTGGCTTTCTGGGAAAAGAGAGTAGAAGCAAGGAAAAGCATTGTGCAGTATGTAGAGAATGGAGTGTGAGAATGAATGAGAAGGAAATTGCTGAAACAGAAAGTGCTTGGGACCATCACAGAAACAACAGAACAGAGAAATCATGTGTAGAGGTCCACATGAAGGCCCCAGGCTCAATTCTTGTGATGACTAGAAGCATGACTACTTTTACAAGGTTGAAAATGTATGCTGTGACTACAGATAACTGAACAGGATAGGGCACAAATAAGCTGATTGAGAAGGGAGGCATGAAAACAAACATATTACAAAGAGAACTTACTCCAATTTCTTCAGAACACTAACACAAGACATTGTGACATCATAGAAACTAGATTCCGGGGAAAGAGTCATGAACAAAAAAAGGGAGGCCTGGCAATGGGGCAGGTTATGATGGGGAGAGGCACAGGATTAAGGGGAGAAATGGATATAAGAGCCAATGGGTTTGTGTGCTGACTGAAAATCTGCTCTGGTCTATTAGCACACTGATTCCAATTACTAACCAAGCTGTTGTGACATTACAGACTGGATAGCAACCACAAGACATTAAAAATCAATGCAAATTCAGTGAGGGAGGTGAAAGGTTGGTTTAGCAGGAGAGGAGGAAGCTCCACATGGAGTATAGTAACTGCAGGAACTATATACGCTAGAGGAGTTGTAGAGGCAGGAAGTAAATATCCAAAGTAGTTTTGTGTAGTGAACAGTGTGCTTAAATTGAGACAAGAAGACCTGAATTCAAAATGCTGTTAAAGTCGAACAGCTGCATCTGTTATGTTTATCTGGCTGTTCTGTGCTTGTTTTAAGATTGTTTTTATTTATTTTAAGTTGCCTTGGTGGCCCATTTAATGGGATCAAAAAACAAATAGATATTTTCTAAAACAAACAAACAAGTATACTGATCTTTGGCAAATCACCATCTAGCCTTTTATAGAGGATGTTATGAAGATAATGTGGGACAACCCTAGGTGCTCCTATGCTCCTTGAAGGAAAGGCAGAATACCAGCACGAAGGAAGATAGTATACAAGTATGATAAAAAAGATAACCAGGGACCCAGGAGGCAATACCAGCCTGCAGAAAATCTCCTAAAAGACTTGGACAAGAAAACCCATCATCTTTTAGGGGGAAAGAGAGCAGAGAGCTGAAGAGGCATGCATTGCATTGTTCTGAAATGACCAGACAATCATTAACATTATACAAATGAATAAATTTAGTGGCCAAAAGAAACTAATACCCAATACCAGCTATGGTCATTGTACTTTTCACAAATTATAAAAGGGGTAATACAAAAAGAATAACAACAGAAGGTAGAAACAGAGATATCAGAAGACAAAAATCAACAGCAACAATTCTCATTGTCCCCTTGGCTGTAGCACACCCTTATCAATTAAATATAAGCAGAATAAGGAATCTGTTTCTAGAATGCACTAGTATTATAACAGAGATTAATGATGCTCTAAATCTGTCGTTTGATGATGCAACAGGCCTGGAGAAAAGAGCACAGTTAGATTCACCAGATTTAGCTGGGCTTAAGATGTACATTCCCAGTCAGTTATTGTATGTGCTAGCTAAAATACCAAGTATGGTAAATAAATAACAATAGCAATATAAATAGATATATAGCTTCCCCAACAGTTGTTACATGCGTAATTCAACTAAAAACAGTCCCATCATAATTTCCTCCCTTCCAGAGATGAGGAAAAAAATAAGACTAATTCAATTAAGGGACAATGAAGCTGCACTCTGGTTAGTTATCTGGAATCTGCACTGTCTTTGTGTTTTCAATTTTGCAACAAAGCTTCATTATTTTCCTACAGATTTCGTTCCCCTTCCTTGCAACCGTTCTCTTATGAAAGGCATAGACAAAAACAAATGTTAGTATAGGAAGTGGTAGCAAATGAATCTAAAAGTTACTACAGTTAAACCTGGATCCCAATTAAACCTGACATCTAAAGGGTTGTAATGGTATTTCGACTCATCCCAAGATGTATTACAAATAGAGCTGTAATCATTCTGCATGTTCATTTAAATGTTTTAGACTACAGCTAAGTTTTTGACAAATTGCACTGGCAGTCTTCAGGAAAAATGAAGGAGATGTAGGTTAAGCTTGGCCAAAAAATGTCAGCTCCACAGATTTATTCTATCTAATCTCTCCCTGGAGTATCTATTTATCACAATGTTTCTCTTTTAAGCATTAAAACAAACTTGCTATGAATACATTACAACCTCATTCAGCACAACAAAATGAATGCCAAAACAATCAGTGGGATCAGCAAGGATAACATTTAAATGGAATTGTACTACAACTCTCTTCTGTAAGATGTTCAGACTATCAAAGGTTTGGATAATAGGGATTCTGTTGCCCTATTTGAATATGAGATAGGAAGGAAACATTGGCCAGCTTGAACAGGGGTTCAACTATTTCCCTTTGTCACTTTAAATGGTGTGCATGAACACGAAGCAAGGTGCATATATTATTATTGAATATTAATTCAAGGTTCTCAACTCAGAAAACACCAATCCATATGCCAAACCACTTCTGCTAAGGATCTGAGAAGCTTAAACCATAACAAACTACAGTACAAAGGCCTTTAACAGCCCAATACCCAGGGCTGACTCAGACTGTGCAGTGCAGCCAACACAGCTTGCAAAGAGCATGCTGTGGGATGGGATGGAGACTAGGCAGCCTGGGAGAGCTAGGTAAAAAAAATCACTTACTTCTCTGTAAACTGCCTGGCTCCCAGTGGGCCATCCCAGAACTATGCAAAAAAAACTAGGCTACGAAAGGAGGATAGGATCTGGTGTACAAAGCTGCTGCCAAGATCCACCACCCACCCACCCCCGACTCCGTCCTGGTCAGAAATCTGCCTTTATCCATTCTCAAACTTGTCATGATGGTGGAGGTTTTGCTAGCCACTGCTGCCAGTGTGGGGCTTATCAGCTGCCATGCCGCTGGCAATGAGTTGGGCCTTACCAGCTGCAGTACTATTGGCAGGGAGATGCAGAATGGAAGAACAGCTGCAATGATGGAGGTCCCAGCATTATGCTGGCGGATCACAAGATCCGTCAGTGTAATGTGAGGATAGATCATAAGGTCATCACTGGAAAGGATTCAAAGAGATGCAAAATAATATGCAGCGACAATACAGTCTTTGGTCAGTGCAATAAACAAACAAATGCTATTACTGCAGCTGTGACAGATAATATTGCATTTTGAAGGAGATTTAATATTCTTTTCACTGTGTTCTGCAGCATTTAGAATCCCATATCCATAGCAGAGAACATGAGATTTAAAAATGTTAAACCTGTTAAGTCTGAGGAAAAACAATTTCACATTAAGATATATTAAGAACTATTTCTCTTCTATTTTTATAGCACTGGTTTTCATTGGCCAACCAGGCAACATTTATTTGCATATGAAAGTAGTCTGTCATAAACTATACCAGCATCACTACAGCCACTTGATGTCTGCTACTTTTTCTTTGAATGTGTGTACAAAATGTAAAAAGCAAATTTATAAAATCTCATTCATCACTGGCTAGACTGAGAGCACTGGATTTTACACTGATGGAAAAACAGAACATGATACGCATACAAATTGTGCACAGCTCTTCCTTATAAAGAGAGGACTTGATTAGGGAAATATAAAAAATAGATGTATTATATTATACTGTCTGTTTATAAGCATTTCACCTAATAGGTGAAACAAATTCTCTGAATTTGTTCTTTCAGAATATCTATTCACAAAATATCTATTCTGCATTCTGTCTTATATAAGAATTTTTAAAATCTTATATAGAACTATATAAATAATATACATATAAAATATGTACTGTAAGATTTTATAATCGTATATAAAGTGTATAAAGTGTGTGTGTGTGTGTGTGTGTGTGTGTGTGTGTGTGTGTGTGTGTGTGTGTGTGTGTG
>JAJKFI010000006.1:29421170-29471278 GCA_029204185.1 Lerista edwardsae
TTTTTTTCTTGACCCAGAGACAGAACCTTCCTGACACAGCTGCCTGGGCTTTTTGGCCGGTTTGGCACATAACACGCCGTGGCTCTGTTGTTTGTCCAAGCTGCATGCTCTGCTTTTCATGGCAAGGCTCATTTTCTTGGGGGCTCAGAGAGGTGTACAGTCCACCAAGGGGGGGCAGTCCACCAAGTTTGCCCTTGATGTTCTCTGCTACATTCTGAAAAGCTGTTTCTGTGACTTCTTTCTTTATGAAGCTCAAGACGCTTACTCTTCAGATGTGAATGCAAATACACTTCCAGATTGTCAACTGAGAAGTCGGTGGTGTTGTCGCCAAAAGCCCCATTTCCTTCCTGGGGTTTTCCCCCCCCCTCCTTCTTATATGCAGATCTAAGAATAACGTTTTCTGTCTAGAAGGCTATGATATAGAAACATTTCTTGGATTAGTGGAACTAGATCTGCTCTTAGATATCAGTTTTCTTATAGAGATTAAGGGCTGCTCCAGCTGGGAAAGATATTCAGCAGATCAAAGGTATATTTTTAGTAAATTTCTAAGGGGCGATATTGCTTTAATGATCATACACTTGCATAATATTTAATATCATTAAACACTAAATTATCTAAAGAACATATTTAATACCCAGTAGCTTCCTCAGGGAATTGGATGGGGAAAAAAATCAGTTTAATTTTTTTTACAAAGTTTGCTAATAATGTTCTGCCTCAGTCTAATATTTGTTACTCTGTCACATAAAGACTTGGAGCCCAATCCTATCCAACTTTCCAGTGCTGGTGCAGCCGTGACAATGGGGCATGCACTGCATCCTGTGGTGGGAGGACCGTCACGGAGGCTCCTTCAAAGTAGGGGAACATTCCTTCCTTTACCTTGGGGCTACATCAGCATTGGAAAGTTGAATAGGATTGAGCCCTTACAGTGCAATCCTTTTTACTCCCTAGTAAGTGTACAGGATTTCAGCCTTAGTACACTATTATCAGCTAGTCTGTGCATTGACTTTGAATTAGGTCTCAGATGGCTTGAACCAACCCATGGCCCTGCCTTAAGAAGTAATGCGGCAGAATTGAAGCCAGGGGGCGGGCTTAGCGGCCATGTTATTGAACTCTAAACAATGCTGATTCCAAGCATTTCACATTGCTTTGCGCGTACTGTTTGGGACTGAATAGTTTACTCCTGAAGTAAAAAGTTACCAAAATAAAAACGTGTATTATTCTCGTAGCCCGCTACGCCACCTGTGCAAGAGCTGAGCCGCTGGCTTGGAACTGAGGCACGCAAAAGGCGCGCGAGCGGCGTTTCTCTAATCTCAGCCCCGGTTTACGCATGGGTTGCTGCCGGCTTACACAACCACTGCGGCTCGGATTGCACTATTTTGACAGACTTATTTTTTGAAATCTACACAAGCAAAAATAAAACGGTCATGCCCCATAAAAAAAAATTCTGTACTCACTGAACGGTAGTTTTATTGAACCAATGTAATGTGAATACATGAATCTTTCCATGGAAATTAAATCCCATTTTTCGTACAGCGATTCGCACACCCGTATGCAGAACACGCAGGCATGCTTAAAGAGGTTGAAATTAACTTTTACACGCGTGCAGGGAGAGTTTTATTCGTGAATTCGCGACAATCCTCCTCCTTCGCGGCGATGATCTGAGTCAGCCATATTGATAGACCCATGGCTTCAAGAAAATGACGTCATGTCCTCTCCAGTGTATAATACCTCCATGGCTTGAACTGAGCCACTTTGAAGATGCAATCCAGCGCCCTCTGTTTGGCCAACATGCTTGCGTTGGCTCAATGTCACTAGCGCAGATGCGGGGGTGCCAAGTGGCACCCCTGCATCGGTGCTACGGCTCTTGGGCCAACGCTAACGGTGCAACCCAAAGATGCTGGTGCGAGACCATGCCGACCCACCCTTGCACCAGCCAAACTCAGCTGGCACAAGGACGGTTCTGGAAGGAAGGGAGGAAGGTGAGAGGGAGGGAGGAACTGCATGGTGGGTGGGTGTGCCAGCCCTGGGAGGGAGGCAGGGAGGCGATGTGGCCGGTAGTCTCCATCCCTAGGCCGCATGGCTCCGATTCGGGCCGCATGGCTTTCTTGGCCCCGCGCCTGCAGAAATGAGGAACCCTATGGGGAGGCTGGAGCATCCCCTCGGGCACGGGCGTGAATGTGCCCTTGCCCCAGGGAGGCTCCCCAGAACGCCTAAGGTGTGCTGGATATGGCGCAGGCCATTCCAGCGCAACTTAGCATTCCACTCTGAATCTCAGGGCACTTTTTACAACAACATTCCATTGGGATCCACCTAGACAAAAAAAAAAGACTTTAAAAAAGCACTTTCACTTTACCAGCTGCTCAAGCGTCTGTTTTTACCCCTTTTAACTACGGAGGGCCACCTTCTGGAGCATTTGTTGAGCTCCATATGCACTGGATAAGGACCATTCTGGTGTCCTGGCATTCCCCTTCCCCTGGGCCTTCAATAAAAGCCTAGGCACCTTTGCTTACTTGCAAATAAACACATGAATGCAGCTCAGTTTCGCTTTCCATAGAACTGGATATATTTTCTTTGTTAGCTATCGGCTTGTCAGTTTCAGTGTCATGGCCCACCAACAGTCAGGTCGCACCTCACTGGTAGGTCCCAACCCTCACTTTGGGAAAAACTACTCCAGCCTATGTTGGTGTTATATTTGAATGAATCAAGAAAAGCAAAATTGAATTTGAGTGTAAATAGTGCAAACTGCCATGGACTCAGTTACCGAAATCAAGAGAACCAAGATATTGCTACCAGTGGTGTCATCTACTCCCCAGTAGACGGTTCGCTGGGCGGGAGTAGGGAGTGATTGACAGTCCATCGATTCACTTCCGGTTTCTTCGCGCGCCCCGCGCGGCTTTCCCTCGCCTCGGAGGGGGCGCCTGCTCGCCTTGGGGGATGGGGGGGGCGCCGGGTGCCTGGGTGAGCAGGCGCCCCCTCCGAGGCGAGGGAAAGCCGCGCGGGGCGCGCGAAGAAACCGGAAGTGAATCGACGGACTGTCAATCACTCCCTACTCCCGCCCAGCGAACCGTCTACTGGGGAGTAGATGACACCACTGATTGCTACCCCATGTTACTATCCTTAACCTTCTACTGCCTCTGACACATCTTTGGCTTCTTCTGTAACAGTTATGTTAACAGCTCATGTGACAAAATGGCTACCCTGTATAAGCAGGCATGGGGGTGCTCTTGCCATATTTGTTTACTAGAAGTTGTCGTTTGGTGGCGATGTCTGTTTTCACATAAAGTATAAGCTACAACACAGCAGTTGTAGAAACAGATGCTGCAGGAAATTCAACGGGCAACAAGGAAAGCAGGCAAGCATGGTGTTTGTGTGGGTGGGTGTTGGAAGGGTTGCTGGCAAAATTATCACACGTATGCAAGGCTTGGTCCCTATCAATTAAACTTCTGTATTGGAAAAGGCAGGAGATACCCCAAGGAGATAGGGAATGGTATCAGAAATGGCCCCTTGTTCCAGATTAGCCAGGGATTACAGGATTAACCCCCAAGGTCTTTGCAAGCCTCAGGAGCACAGCTGTAGGCTGATGAGGCCCCTGGCTATGAAGGGAGGCCAGCACAGGTGTAGATGGGCATGGCTGATGCTAGAGCCTGCCTAGCAACAGACACCGATTGGCTGGCCTCAGTATAAAGTGGGAGGGAGGAACTGGAGTAAAGGACCTGGGTAGGTGCTGGAGGAGGGCACCAGGTAGGTGTTGACAAAGATGGATTATTAAAGGAAGGGTGATTAGCACCAGGCAGGTGCTGGACGGACGGATTGCTGGATGGATGGAGTGCTGGCTGGACTGACTACCTAAAGGACTGTCGGAGGGACTGATGAACTGACTGAAAGATTGGCTAAGATAAGCTCACTGTGGGGAACAGTTGTATGGCTGCCATGCCCCTGGAGCCACCAAGTGGAGGAGGCAGTTCTGGCTTAGGCAAGCTGACTGCCTATTGTTTGGTGGTGGGGTTTGTTGGTGCTAGACTTAAGGAGATTTGGAGCTAAGCCAGTCTGGAGGACGCTGGCCAGCCGGTGATCCCAAGCAAAGCTGCTGGAAGAGAGGAGGCCCAGTGGGTGCGTGAACCCTCTTCCCTCTTGCCTATCTGAGGCTGTTCTGGAGGGGAAACTAGTTAGCCTAGTGTGGGCATTGGGGCCCTTGGGGAGGCCCGGCAGAGAATTTGGCAGAACAACTTCCCACCATAATGTTAGTGGTGGTACCCTTTTAGGATCATTTTCTTCCACCAAATCAATGCCAAAACATGGTGGTAGTTTCCTAGATAAATATACACGTTCAGGTTCAGAATAAAAAATACTTGCATCAGCCAATGAGGTGTTGTGGATAGTTTTGGACCTAGACAAAACGTCAAATACCTGCTCAATCAGCTATAAACCATTTTGGGTGACCCTGAGCCAAAGCTCAGTCTAATCTATCTCACGTTTGCAGACTATGAGCCATAAACCATGTATACCAGCCTGATCTTGGGGCCCAACCCCCCAGGTTGGGAACCACTGCACTAAAGTAATGTAACTTCAATTAGAATAAGCAGTGCTTGCATACTGTATCCTGAGCGGTGTGGGTGCAATGTAAAAATACAGTTTTTGAACCAAAGAAATGCCTCTGCTTAGAACATATGGTGCAGATATACGTCAATTTACATAATTTATTCTGATTATTCTATTTAAGATGTTGCAGAACTTGGAATATTGGCAAGGGAGACAATAAGAGAAAAATATAGGGAAGTGCATCTGTAGAGGAGATTGGGATCTGTTGCAGGTTTTGTCTACAATGTGTTGTCTACATGTTGTATATACAATTCTTTATTGTCCTGCATATTGGCTACACCTGCACACCAATACAATATACTCACTCCAATTCAGTTACTCATCCCATATCCATAATCAAAATGGTTATCTGTATTAGATCAGTAGTTGACATAAACAACTGTCTTGTTTTTCAATAACAGACAATAAATCTGTTCCTCAGAGAAGGTTTCAAAATGATGCAGGACAAATATCCTGTAATCTTTTATTCTTTTTCCCTAGTCTGATTTCTGCAAGACCCTCATACCATTAACATTGGATCCCCCTCTGTCCTAATGTGCTTAATGAGCAAGGTCAAGAATAAAATAAAAAGGTAAACAGGCTTCTTCCAACAAAAATGAAACTGAGAAACTGAGATTTAGGAACAAATTCTGGCAAAAGAAATGTAAGTTGAGAATTTGAAGCATGTATTGTTAAAAATATAAAGAACAAACAGCTATGTTTCCTTTAAATGCATTAGAACATATGTACATTGCATTAATGTTAAATACATTAGAACAGTGTTATTCAAACTGTGGGTTGGGACCCACCTGGTGGGTCGCAACTTGATGTCAGGTGGGTTGCGAAAAGCTGGGGGCAGCCATCTTGGAAGCTGCAGACCTTGCTATGTTCCTTTTGTGAGCATTAACTGATTGAATTTTCAAGTGAGGTTTTGTTTAAATGTTTTTAGTTCAATGCTTTTATATAATATTTTGCCCTCATCTTGCTTTCTGTCAGATGTTTCATGGTTGTGCAATTGCTTCCGTCCCAGAATGCCAGTGTGCATTCCAGGAGTGTTATTTGATTACATCACACTGACGGAACTGGGTGGGAGTGGGCGTGCTGGTAGGGAGGGGGTTGGGGTTGGGATGTCCCCAGGCCCCGCGGTCCCAATTCGGGCCACATGGGTTCCTCGGCTCTGCACCTACTATTTAACAGGTGCGGAGCTGAGGAACCCTATGGGGAGGCTAGAGCCTCCCCTGGGGCAAGGGTGCAAACATGCCTTTTCCCCAAGGAGGCTCCCCAGCACACCTAAGGTGCGCTGGATATGGTGCAAGCCCGCCGGCCTCGCCATTCCAGCGCAATTTAGGATTGCGCTCTGAGATGTCTAAGTTCCAGTACTTTTTCAACCTTTACCCTTCGGGCCCAACCATACATATACCAAAGCTTCTGCAGCAGGACTAGACTGCTAGGCCTTGCAATCAACATTTGGCCTGCCTCTTAAAGGCACAGTACATATGCAATTCTTTGTGTTGGCCTTAATTGTGGCTGGTATTGGACGGATACCCATTCCTTTGTAGTTTTGGTCTTTGTATTTGTGTCTCTGTTATATATCCGTAGTCTGCCATGCTTTGTAATCTCCAGCCCTATCTGGACTCTGCCGTACAGTACCGTAATTTGCCCCTTGTGCTCAGTCTCCTCCACCCCCATGGAGGAAGCTGAGCATTGTACGGGCTTAAGGATGTGGTGAGGAAGTGGCTGGTTCCAATAGATGGGGGAAACAACAGACTGCCTTGTTGGAGTGCGCAGCGAGCTGGCCATTACATAAACTCTGGTATATTTATAAATGAACTACATTTTACAAAAACATAATATATTTCCAATCCTTCCTCCAAAAGAAACCAAAGCCCTATTAGCACTACCCTTGGAACTTCTCACCAGTCAGAAAAGGGGGGCATGTAAAACACTACTTTTATTTCACTAGCACTGCTGGAAAGTTGGATAGGATTGGACCCTCAGAGCACAATCCTTTGCATGTCTACTGAGAAGTAAGTCCTATTATAATCAATGGGGCTTACTTCCAGGTAAGTGTGGATAGGATTGCCGCTTCAGTCTATACTTAGGTGAGGAATTAAAGTGCTCACCACCACGCAGGGATGAAAGTGATATTCTTAACATGATTCTGCATATTACGTCCGTGAGAAGTGGTCTCATAAGGATATTAGCTAGCATGTAATGTAGAGGTATACTGCCAAAGTATCTATGGGACCTTCCCTCCTACCCATGAACAACATACTGCTCTGTATGGAACATCCCAAAAAGAGGCAAACCCCCAAGACTCATGTGCAGGCTGCACCCAGTTGAGAGCTGTTAGAATTGGGGTAAATTCTGTTTCATTCTATAGCTTTCATTGTATCCTTAATTTCTATTCTTACACCTTTGTGAGGTGTGAATGAATATGGCTCTTCAAGCTGTACCAAATTCCCACCAGGTTCCTTCACCCAAAGACCACTTTGTGTAGCTGAGTAGACTTGTATAAGATTGTGCTGGAATTTGCCCAGGAATATAGCTTTATCAGTAAAATGCTTTTGAATTTTTGTGCAACCCTTGATTACAGATCCGTTTTTGGGGAATACATTCTTCTAGGTCTGTTCTGAAAATATATTTTTGGAAGTACTTTAGTGCATTTCTGGAACATAGGATGTATAAATCAATATTCGTTATCAGCCAAAATTTAATTGCGCTTTCTACTGACTCTATCCAAAATAATTGGCATAAATTAAGGGTTGTGAAATAAACTGTTTCTTAGGTCACTTTCCAAATTAGCTAGATTAGGAGTGTTAAGGTTTGTGATAGAATTCATAAACACAACGTTTCAATGTACATTGTAATTTAAGCTGGAGCTGAGCTGAGATAATGAAGCATAGGATGATTGGGAGCATGATGCTGACCAGTCATTTGAAACTCTATCAGAGACATGGTGACATCACCAACTGACTTGTGCAGAATTCATAGGATTTATCTTTATATACTTCAATCCTATATTTTGAAGTTTCTGAGCTATGTAGGATATTATGTATCTATAGGATAGTTCACCCTTGGACACCATTGTAACTGCAATGTAACAACACTGTAACCTGTACTAGCAACGAATCTCTGCCATCATCATCCCAATTCAGCCTGCAGATGCACCTTGAGGATTGGTGCAATACTGTGCTGAGATATCTTCACTATTAGTACAGCTGCAGCGGGCATGAAACTCCATAAGGGTGGAGACATGAGTGGGATCTGGGCAGGATGAAGAGGAGTATGCCATGTCCTAAATCCCTTCCAGACAATGGACACACCCCAGACATGGACGGAACACTACACTGACACCAGAGCAAGCATAGGAACCAAAGAAAATTCATGGAAAACAATGGGGACATACACACCAGCATATCTCAATTCCTGCAACATTTTTCACCCTTTCCTGACATCAAGAGTAGGATACAGACTACACTCTCTGGTCAATCATAGTGTACCAACCCCAGTACAGAAAGAAGCCCCTGGATAAAACAGGGAATAATAGCATACCTCTCTCCCTCCATTGCTCCCCTGCTACTAGTATTTAGAGGCATGTTGTCTCAACTTGGAAATTGTGTATAGTCACCATGACTAGTAGCCACTGATGGGCTTGTCTTCCATGAATTTGTTGAATCCCATGTAAAGCCAACTGGACTAGTGGCCATCACCATACCTTGTGGCAATAAATTCCATAAATATGCACTGGCTAAAGACATACTACATTTTGAGCACAATCCTAAACTGGAGTTAGGCTGGCATAAACTAAACCAGCAAAGTTTGGCCAGCACAATGGACACCATAAAGCGTGTTTAGACTAGTCTCGGAGTCAGGGAGGATGGTTCACGTCTGTGTGCTGGCCTCTCTGACTCCACGAGTGGTCCAAACATACTTTACGGTGTCTCTTGTGCTAGCCAAAATTTGCTGGCTTAGTTTATGCCGCTTAACTCGCTGTAGAATTGCGCCCTTTGTCTGTTCTAAGTGCACTTCACATAAAGCTGATTCTAAATTACGTTAGATACTGGCAAGTCTTTTAAGAAATGAATAAATGGCAAATAAGTCAAGAATAACAGCCAGGATCTAAAGCGGTGCAGGTGGTTCACCTTGCACCTCTCATGAAAGACGATGTTTTAGATCCCCCATTCCAGTGGCAAACCCTGTGCTCCAAAATCGTCCCCTCTAGGTTGGAAACTTTCTAGAGCCACTTCCCCTGATAGGCTGCTTCCAGAAGAAAATACATTCTCTGCTACATTCTCATTGCAGTCGGTAGAATGCCAAGCAAATATGACAAGAAGACCATGCATTTTACAGGTCAATACCCATCTGCCACTTGCTTTCCTCTCTTTGATTGTTCCACTCTTCCTGATATTCTCCCTATAGCTTTGAAGAATGTGTAAGTGCTGTATTGTTCTCTTTTGCTTATTCTGTATAACCGAAAATTCACAAATGTTGTTTTCAGAAAAGTCTGTTTATAGCTCAGGAACATCACTATGCACATTGCTTGCTTAAACAATGCACAAAGCCATGCATGAAGCATTCTTTATGAAAGAAATCAGGAGCATACCTTCCCCCGCCCCGGAACATACCTTCTCTTTGGGTGTGTATATGTATGTGCTTGACCTTGGTTCTCTCTCTCTCTCTCTCTCTCTCTCTCTCTCTCTCTGTGTGTGTGTGTGTGTGTGTGTGTGTGTTAGGGCTAAAATCAGAGCCAAGTTTTTACTTCAGAACAATTTAAAGAAGGAAAGACTTTCAGGCCGGGCTGAACTGACATTCAGAGCTATGCAACTAGAAACTGAAACATGACAAATCCTTTAAAAAGTGGTAAAATTAAAAGCAGAATTCTTTCTACTTCATAGGTGAAAAATATTAAAGTAGGCAGCGAAGAGTAGCAGTGAAACAGGAATAGGAACAGGGTTGTAAAATGATGTAATCTGTGCAGGCAAGTGCATTCAGAGGTTTCAGCCAAGCACTCAAGAAAGGTATGCGCTGGCAGGGTGAGACTGGTACATTGTGTGGACTTTCCTAAAACAGTAGAGAAAGACCAAAGGTTAATAAGAACATAAGAAGAGCCCCACTGAATCAGGCCAAAGACCCATCTAGTTCAGTTTCCTGTATCTCACAATGGCCCACCAGGTGCCTAAGGGAGCTCAGTAGACAACAAGATGCTTGCATCCTGTTGCCACTCCCTTGCACTTGGCATTCTGAAGTAGCCTACAATTAACGTAAGGAGGTTGCCCAACCCATCATGGCCTATAGCCCACGATGGACTTCTCCTCCAGAGATCTGTCCAGTCTGTCCTTTTAAAGGCATCTAGGCCAGATGCCATCACCACCTCCTGTGGCAAGGAGTTCCATAGCTTAATTACCCGCTGGGTACAAAAGTATTTGTTTTAACTCTTCCCAACACTCAACTTCAGTGATGCCCCCTGGTTCTTGTATTGTGAGAGAAGGAAAAGAACATCCCTCTATTGACTCTATCCCTCCCATGCATGCTTTTATGTCTCAATCATGTTCCCCCTCAGGCACCTTTTTTCCAGACTGAAGACCCCCAAATGCTGCAGTCTCTTCGTAAGGGAGGTGCCCCAGCCCTGTAACCATTTTTGTCACTCTCTTCTGCACCTTTTCTAGCTCTACTATGTCCTTTTTGAGATTTGGTGACCAGAACTGTATGCAATACTCTAGATGTGGCCTTACCATTGATTTGTACAATGGTATAATAATTTTGGCTGTTTTATTCTCAACCCCTTTTTTAATTACCCCAAGCATAGAATTGGCCTTCTTAATTGCTGCCGCTCACTGGGTCAACACCTTCATCGAGTTGTCCACCAGCACCCCAAGATCTCTCTCCTGAGCTGTCACAGACCGCTCAGAACCCATTAACCTATAGGTGAAGTTTTGATTTTTTTTGCCCCATTGTGCATCACTTTACACTTGTCTACTTTGAAATGCATCTGGCATTTTGCCGCCCATTCCCCCAACATGGAGAGATCCTTCTGGAGCTCTTCACAATCCCTTCTGGTTTTCACCATCCAGAAAAGTTTTGTGTCATCCGCAAACTTGGCCACCTCACTGCTTAGCCCTGTCTCCAGGTCATTTATGAATAAGTTGAAAAGCATGGCCCCAAGACAGATCCCTGGGGCACTCCGCTTTTCACCTCTCTCCATTGTGAAAATTGCCCATTACCCCCCACTCTCTGTTCCCTGGCCTTCAACCAATTCTGAATCCATAAGAGGACCTGCCCTCTTATTCCCTGACTGCGAAGTTTCTTCAGCAGCCTTTGGTGGGGGACCATGTCAAACGCCTTCTGAAAATCCAGATATATGATATCCACAGGTTCACCCACATCCACGTGCCTGTTGACTTTTTCAAAGAATTCAAAAAGGTTCGTGAGGCAAGACTTACCCTTACAGAAGCCATGCTGACTTTCCTTCAGCAGTACTTGTTCCTCTATGTGTTTTAGGATTTTATCTGTGATGAGGCTTTCCACCATCTTACCCGGAACAGATGTTAGGCTGACCGGCCTGTATTTTCCAGGGTCTCCCTGGAAATCTTAGCCGATAGCAGCATTTTAAGCATTGTGGCTATGTGTATTGAGAGAGGGATTCAGGTTTGTAATTTGTGTGGGTCATTCTGTGTCAAATATCACACTGTTTCCAACTGATCTCCTTAGATTTTTATGAAATTTGGGGTACTTATTTGTCCTATGGTGTAATGGAAAACTACCAATTTTTAGCGGCCTATGTTTATTATGTACAATTTTATAGCTATGTAAATTTTCAAAATTTTATCAAAAAAAAGCATGCTAATGATACTTTTAACTAGCTGTACATTGGACACTGGTTGAAATACAGAGTTGGGAGTGGTCTTGTTTTAAAGCTCTTTTCATGAGCCTTCATATGCTGTATAAAACAATGGGTTTAATATTTTTTAATTTTAAAAATTCAGTTTAAAATTTTAAAATCAATTTTCTCAAATAGACACTTAAAATTTTGAATAAATCCAAAATTAGTTTATACTAGTGTCTAACTATACCCAACAACTTTTTTGGGGACGATGATGGGATCATAAGATATGAGGGATCACATATACGATCAAGAGAAAATTGAATTTTCAAGTTCAACTTAATTTTTTTATCTACAACATAATTCTTGTACAGTATTTATGAATGTTTCCATGTGTATTATTTTTCTGTTCTGACCCATTTACATTTAATTTTCTGTAGCCAGAAATATTCAAACTAGAACAGGCAGGATCATGTTGATTATTGTGCAACAGAACCAGAACTTGTGTTTTTGTTGAGAAGTATAAATATTGTTAACGTGAATTTCAATTTGAGGTAGTTTTAAAAAATGAGGTTTCAGTAAACATATCTAAAAAGATATGTGCCTGTTAACCTTTTCAAAGAATTCTAAGTTTTGTGAGGCAAGACTTACCCTTACAGAAGCCATGCTGTTCCTCTACGTGTTTCAGTATTTTATCTTTGAGGCTTTCCACCATCTTACCTGGAAGAGATGTTAAGCTGACTGGCCTGTAGTTTGCAGGGTCCCCCCCTTCTCCCTTTTTTAAAGATTGGTGTGACATTAGCTATCCTCCAATCCTCTGGCACCGTGGCTGTTTGAAGGGACAAGTTGCATACTCCAGTTAAGAGGTCGGCAACTTCATTCTTTAATTCCTTAATAACTCTTGGGTGGATGCCATCTGGGCCTTGTGACTTATTTATATTTATTTATCAATTTGATCTAAAATATCTTGTTTATTAACGATTATCTGACTTAAATCCTTAGTTAGGAGAGGCCGTTCGGGCAGCGGTAAGATTCAAAATGCCTAGGTGAACATGCTTAGGGTCTCAAGTTTTCAATACACTATAGCAATTACTTTGTTTTTGAGATTAGTCATAGCATTCCAGAAGGAAAAACAATATGCAACAAGTTTAAAAAATTTAGAATAAGCAAGCCCCGTGGATCCCATAATTACAATTTAAAATGTAAGATGAAAAATGTAAAATGCTAGCCAGTCTGTCAACAATTGAAGACTTGTTTAAATAAAGTCTTCAGGCTCTGCTGAAATATTGCCAAAGAGGGAGCAGTTCTTAATTCTAAGGGGAGGGTATTCCATAGTCGTGGGGCCACCACCGAGAAGGCCCTGTTCCTGGCCGCCATCCCCCTCACCTCTCCTGGTGGCGGCACAGTCAGAAGGGCACCCCCAGATGACCTAAGAGTACGGGTAGGATTGTATGGAAGGAAGTGGTCCCTCAAATACCCTGGACCCGAGCCATCATGGGCTTTAAAAGTCAAAACTAGCACTTTGAATCGGGCCTGGAAATGACCCAGCAGCCAGTGTAGCTGCTGAAGCAATGGCCCGACAGCATCGAACTGATGAACCCCAGCAACCACACGGGCAGCTGCGCTGCAATTTTCAGACTATCCGGAATTATCCGGATATGGCTATTCCTACAGATAATCCATTAAACCCCTACCTTAGAATGCCCCCCTGGCGCTGCCATTCTTTTCCTCTCTCTCCCAGGGCATTCTAGAAATGGAGGATTATCATTCCAAGAGGCCCTAGTGTGGAGAGCAGAGAAGCATCACGAAGGGTGCTATCCAAAGGCCTGACTGGAATAGGCAGCCGACACGCCTGCCCCATATCCAATCAGGGGCTTGGATGTGCTGCCGCGCTCCCTAATATTCCCCTTCCCTTGGAGGAGTGTGCAGTGACCCAGATGGGGCTACTCGGTGCTGTGCCGCTGAAATCAGTGGCGCAACTTTGAGTGGTGAATTATGGTCACCTAGGCTGGGGATGGAGGTTAGGATCTGGTCCAAAGACCACATCCTGTCTCCAGTTCCTCTCATGGGCCCACCCGTTCCCCACCTCCCCCTTTCACCCATCCCCACACCCCGTTCCATGTCCTGCCGCCCTCCCAGTGTCCCTGTGCCAGCCTTACAAGGCTGGCCTTACCTTCAGGCCTCCAGGCCTGGGCAAAAGGGCAGTGAGGATCTGGGTGATGGGGAAATGTCCCTGAAAATGGCACAAATGTGCTTTACGATGCATTTGCAACCTAACTGGGCTGGCACAAGGGACTTGGCACATGCCAGCCCAAGTATGAGCTTGGATTGCACTATGAGGGCGCTCTATAATGTGTCAGAAGTGGTCAGGACAGGCAGGCTTACCTACCTTCTAGGACTCCCTTGGTGCTGCGGCTGATGCTTCCACTCCTCCCTTGAGCAGGACACTGTAGGAATGGGAATTCCCCCCCCCCCAATTCCTTAGGCTGCTCTAGGCACGGAGAGTTCCTCAGGACTTTCCAAAACTTGTTAATGAGTTTTTCACAAGGCAGTCCACTAGCAACAGTAGGACTAAATAGGAGATAATTTTAATATATTTAAATAATATTTAATTATTGCACCTCTGCCCATTTACAGCAGCAGCCTGGAAGCACTCAATGGTACACTGGCTTTTGCATCACTTGCGTTCCCAGAGGGGAGCAAGGCACTACATTTTTCAGGCACCTGAACACCCGAGTAAAGCAGCCCCTTCTCCTTGCCTTCAGAGCCATTTGTGGCTGTGAGAGCAAAGGAAAGGCATCTCCTTCACTTTGGTCTTGCAGTCACAAATGGCTCTGAAGGAGACGGGGAGGGGCTGCTTTACATGGGCATTTCAGCGCCTGAAAAATGTGGTGCTTTGTTCCCCTCTGTGAACGCCACTGCACTGCCACAAAAGGCCGTGCACTACCAGAGCATGAGTTCCCGCAGCACAAGGCCTAGGTAAGATTCTACATCAGCTGTGTTAAAGAACTTCCTCAGTGCTGTAGGAAGCTCTGTAAGGTGTAGTTTAACAAACCTTTGAAGACACTGGAAATTAACTATTATTTCCAGTCCGTTGAATTGAGATCAACTGAAGTTTCACTGTATGTTTAAACTGTATTGTGGGATATGAATATTGATCCGTGATTTGGAACACTGAAGCTAAACACATAAAGCCTGTAAAGAATCAGCTTGTGCTTTCATGCTGAGAGCTAGCTAACCAGATCAATTGGCCAAGGGGGAGGGGGGAGTTACAAAGGAAAATTACGAGGAGAGTACACATTCCAGAACCGAAAGGCTTGTTTCTCGCCTCTAGTTTCTCAGAGCCAGATAAGAGAGTAACATTTCACAGTAGACAGCTCCAACCTTGAGAGAGAGTAGACTGGGCATGCGTAAATAGCCCTCATGAATGTTTTGCCATACCTCTTTCTCATTAAGCCCAGATTAGCATGAACATACATTGGATGTGGAAATATGTACAGAGGAGTGAGGCACATATCAAGGAGCTATGAAAGGGGAAGTCTTACATATTCTGTTTAGGTGCTGTTGATTGGTTGAGCTAAGACCCATGGGTGCAGGGTGGAAAGACACGCCTAAGGGGTATAAATTGTAAAACCTAATGATCTGTGGCTTGTGGCTTGGATTGTGTGTTTTTCCCCTTGCCACCCGTGTTTGCAAATACGTAAATAAACCTTTGTCATTTGAATAGTAAATTGGAGTCTAAATCTATTCCTGACAGTATGTTTAAAAATTGACAGTGATTTCTCAAAACTCATTTATCAATGTTCTATCCATTGCCAATTTTTTTAAGTCAATTATAAAAAAAAGCACATGATCCCAAATTTATGTTTCTGATTTGTCTAAAAAAATGATGAGCATAAGACTTACTCAGGAGATGAATAGATGGAAAGGCAATGGTTGCAGTATAAATCAGGCCCTGGTATGAAAAGTCAACCAAAAAAAGGACAACCACTGTGACCTCAAGATTAAAAACACAAACTATTTAAGTATTTCCATGAAAAACTTGCTATACTTAGTGCATACATTCTTAGTGAATGCCCCAAGGGTTATTTTTTTTAAAAGGGGAAATAAGATATTTATTAAAACATGCTCCAGTTAAAATAGTAGCCTGAACTGTTGTCTCTGTTTTTTATCATTTAACAGGAGATAACAGATCAGACCTATCAGCATTGTAATTAAACAAGATAGATGTATCTGGATCTTGAGTCTCATTCGGCTAAAAAGAATTCTGGAAAATTAAGAAAGCAAGTTTGGAAGATAAAGCTAATAAATGTGTATGACTGTCACGGGTTATCATAAAAGTATCTGAAAAAGTGAAGCGTTTTCTAATAATAAAATAGAAACTCCCCATACCCTGAGCCTTTCCAAACCTTGTTATTTGTTTTTCACAAGGCAATGTACTAGCAAATGTAGGATCAAATAGGAGATGATTATAAAAAAAAAATACTGAGACTCCATTGTGAAGTACAAGGGAAAATCACTGACTTAGGTCTGACTCCATCTTGCAAGCCCGCAGCCATTTTACAGCGGCTGTGGGAACAGAGCTTGTTAGCAGGCTAAGAAACCATTCCTTAGGAAGAATCTAACTTTGGTCAGGCTAGAGGCTTGATAATGTGCTGGACCTCAAGGTCTTACTAATTGTAAATGGGAGCCAGCTTTGAATCTCCAGTTGGGAGGGTCAGAGTGACTAATAGTAACATCGACTGGTGAGATCATTTACCAGAAGGTTCAGCAGGACCAAATCTCTGGTTGGCCGATATTCTAATCAAATCCTACATCTGGGTCCTTCTGGACCTACAGTACACCAAGTATTTAGTTGTCGCAGGCCTGAGTAGACCCCCCCCCCCCACCGCGCTTCATAGGCATATCCAGTTCCCTGGGTGCCCTTACCCAGAGGAGACTTCCTGGACTGCCCCCACCATAGGAGGCAATTGATTGCTATTCTGGCGCTGCTGCATTGATTGGAGGACACACATGGTAAGATTGGGCTATTAGTTGCAACTAACTTTGATATCTAGGATGTGTAAAGCAGAGTCAAGAGATGCTGATAGTGGGGCTGGAACAACTCACAATTATAAAAATCAAAGGATAGGTGCTTGGAAATGACTGAAACATATGTTGTCCATGTGTAACAAAGAAAGGGCCTGCATTAGTGACAGCTGCGAGCAGTATCAATAATAGTAAATGCATCAATCCACCTACATCAGCAGGTGATTCATTACTCCCAGACTTAATGTATAGTACAGCACTATTGAAAATGCTTTCTAAACGCCACAGTGTTACTCTTACAGCCCAATTCAGTCTTCTCCACTGGCAGATCACAGGTTCCACCGGTGGATGTGAAAGGATGCTGGAGGAAGGACTCAGGAACTTCCTTGGAGTGGAGGAAGAGCACAACAAGGCTGCCAGTGCAGTGGCTGGTGGCCATGTTCATAGGCTGGTGGAGAGTCTACCATCCACTGGCACAAGTGATTTAGTGGTGGGGCAAGTGGTGGGCAGAATGGGCCGGGGATGGTGGGAGGCAGAACCAGGGCGCTTACTGGCAACACCCTTAGTCCTATGTGCCTTCCTTGAGCTCCTTTACTCAATTAAGTTATTATTTATTATTATTTATTTATTAGATTTATACCCCGCCTTATTTGCCTAAAGGCGCTCAAGGCGGCTTTACAAAGTATAAAAACTAACATTAAAAACATTTCAAAAACAATATAAAAAACAATACAATAAAACAATTAAAACCACCAACAGTACAATTTAAAAGCAACAAACCCAGTGGATCCTAAAATATAATAAACCAGCCAGCCCGCCAGACCTGTCAACAATTAAAAGCTTTTTAAAAGCTTATGTGCAAGCAAAATGGATGGCATAGAACCGAGGAGGTTCATTGGGGAAGCTGAGGCTTTCCCCATGGTAAGGGAACAAAATGGACAGATTCCGTGACTGTGCCCCCACCATAAGCTGCAGCGCTCTCTGTTGGAGCAGCCACATCAGCAGGGAGTGGTTTCAATAGAATTGGGCTGTTAGAACAGTTTCAAGAGACTAAAACAAGCAACTATCTGGCAGGGCTGTATTAACCCATGGACGGTCCTCTAGGCTTTCAGGTACTTTGGGTCCCTTCAAAACTTTTCAGGAAAAGGAGGGCATGCCCCTAGCCCATGATACCATCCCTGGTTACTCCTCCTCTCCTTGCACGCATTCCTCTGCTCCTCCCCATCTTCCCAGGATTCCCAAGCTGGCAGGCAGCTTGTGCCATGTATCCAGCTGGCACTGTGGGGAACCCTGGCCAGCTGGGGAGGAAGGATGGGTGTGTCAATTCTATGCCGCCTGCCTCCTACTGCTGGGTTGGCAGGCAGCCGAATGTGCAGGTGCCGCTCAGCCCTGGTACATTGAGTGCACTTGGCTCTGTGGCGTCTACTCCACCCACCCCTAGAAGCAGGGCCAGGCATTCAGCTGCACAGGCACTGTGAGGCTGTGGCTTGCCAACTGCCCCTGGGCATTGTGGACTAGGCTGAGCCCTCGCAGGATCTCTGTGTTGCCACAGATCAGCTCCCTGAGGCCAGGATGGACTGTTTGTTGCCATCTGCCTTGAGCGACAGGGCCTAACTTGGGCCTTGTGCTCCAACATCAGGGCAGGTCAGGGCACAGGTAAGAGTGCCAAATTGATGGGCCCTAGTCCCTGCAGGGCTCCTATGCTTCAGCTTGTCAGCCTAATGGGTGATAAGACCCTGATGTCTTGAATATCTTCCTTGTATCATGATCCCTTTTTTGTCGTCTTCCAATTTTACTGGAATCTTCCATTGGTGCTCTCGCCTTAGCTTCCCTTTTGGTTTCTGGTATATTTCTGTTCGATTCATCTTCACCTCATATTACTTTTCTCAATGTGAAGAATTCTGAAGAGTGGCTTTGGGTATTAAACAGAAGCAGTGATGCAGAATGTGTGGGTGACTTGTGCTTCCTGGATAACTTGTGGAGTGCAAATGTGTGTGTCTCTATCATGGTAAAATGTGTGAGCTGCAGATAATCTCAAACTCATGCATTTTACTATGGGGCGGGAGAAGTGTGACTTTGAGCTTCACACATTACACAGAACGTGTGTGAAGCACAATATACTACTTCGTAAGTGTTTCACTGTCACAACCCCAGGAGCACTGACCCTTCAAAGCTCCATAGTATGGCTGCTTATTAACCCTTCAGTTGCAGGGACATAGTGTGGGAGGGGGCTGCAACATCTTCCCTATGAAAAGCTAGGAAGCCTGTCCTCATAGAAATCCCAAAACTATGCATGTGCCGTTAATAGGAGGTTTGCAGTGGAAAAGACAAGTCTAGTCATCAAGCTTGCATAGCTTTCAACCTCTTTCAGTCTAACTCAGCGCTTCCCAAAGTAATGGTTTGTGATCCACTATTGGGAAGCAAAACTGGACCATTCCCCCTTAAGGGGAGTGGCCCAGTTTTGGGTATCCAATGATGCTTGTCCCCTTACATGGGGAGCCAGGGGGCCCTTCTGCAGGGTTGAGGAGGCCCACAGTCCTCTCCATGGGTCTCCCGAAAGCCAGGAAAAGTCCTGATTTGTGCTTGGAAGTGCATTTCTGATGTTCATGGAAGGATAACTTTCCAGGATATGGGGGACTGATGGGGCTCTCTTGGTCATCTAGGAAGGAACAGATGATCAATGATTGGACAATTTTTTTTTATTTCTGGATGAGGGAGGGGAGAAGGAGAACCCAACTGATGGTGAAGGAGAGGGTTCTTGTGATAGGAATAAATGGCTGGATACAAGCCTAGGGAGGGGGCAAAAGGAGGTGGGCAAACCACGGGGGATAGAAGAGGAATGCCTTCAAACCTTGTGGCTCAGTTTACGTGTGGGTGTCCTGGAGCAACACACTTTTATTTTTATTACTCTGCTGCTCTGGTGGTTGAAGAACTTCAGCACACCGCAGACTGCAGATGGGGTGGGAACAGCAGGGGAGTGTAAAATGACACACACAGACCACCACCACCACCATGACTAACACCTCCCTCTTTTCTGTTGAGTCACCCTTAGCTTGCACCATAACTTGCTTCTCACAAATGAGTTGTGACTTGAGACTAAATGACTCCAAAGTGGCTCAGGACAAGTCGTGATGGCCATGCACTATGACTCATGAGTCGGGTCATGGGGTCAGCTACTCACAACTCAACTCATGGCTCAGGCTCAGTGGCTGCAGCACATCCCTGTGTCATGTAAATAGGGGTTGGCTTGATGTTTTTGCTCCGACTTTTGCATGTTGTGGGCTGGGGAGGAGAGCTCCATCTGCTGGCCAGTTGTTTGCATTAGTCCCTTGATTTTTATTGGAATAAGGTGCAGCTGAAAGGTATCTTTTCAGCCATGAGTCAGCAGTTTTAGAGGAACCTTGAGTGGATTAGGTTTTCTATAACAGCAGGTATTGGAAAACCTTCTAGCGCCTGCCTGCCTGCCTCCATCTTTGATTCACCTTTGAGAATATTTTTGAATGTTGATAGTTCTTGCAACAGTTGTACTTCCGCTGATTTTGGCTGGGAAGCTATGTAAGGTCATAGTAATAGATATGATAATGTTTTTATGCTCTGGGGGAAACCTTTGATTTTATTTGATCTTACCATTTTGGGCATAAGTTCTCTGACAGCCCAATCATAAGGTGTCCGGCACCCCTAGGAACTGAACCGCTGCATCCAACAGGAGCTGCGGCAGCTGTCGGAGACTCCTTGGGGGAAGGGGATGTTCACCCCCTTTCCTTGGATAAGGGTAATGGCCTGGCAATGGGTCTCCTTAAGTTTGCGCTGGCTATTTTGGAGGTGCAGGCTTGAGAACCTCCGTGTTGGCTGCTTGACCTGACCCAGAGAATAAAGTACAGAAGTGGAGGCCACCACTGATTCCCAACTCCCACCTGGGCCTGCTCCTTACCTCCTCCTGCCCAGTTCCACTCTCCTCCTCCTGCTCCATAAGAGCTTGCCAGTGGCGGTGGTGTAACTTACTGGGCCCAGCACTGGCGGTAAGCCCATACTGCTGCACTAGAAGTGCCTTACTGCACTTTTGTGACACCGGCGCCAGTGGTACAAATGTACTGTCAAATGTATAGTGGTACAAATGTGCTGAGGGCTATACGATAAGCCCTAATATGGAATTTGGTTTGTTAATAAAACTTTTTTTCCCTATAAATTCTGGTGTTTTGGCTCTGAATAAGGAAAGAGTGTTCTCTTTAAGAGTCTGAAAGAGTCTTCTTTAAGATCAATTCTTGGACTGTTGGTTATGCTACCAGGATTTGGGGAGTGTCGTATTAACCTCCATCAAACACCTGAAGAGTGATGATGACACACAAGGACGCACTCTGGATTAAGTGGTGGGGGAGAGAGGAGGGGGATGGCAGAGATCCGAGATCCAAGCTGGGGTTTTCATTAGCTTCCTACAGCTGCATTCATTCATTCATAGCTCCCTAGTTTAAAATCCGTTTCATGGATCACTGCCTTGTCGTGGCGAAGGGGCTTGAGTAGCTCAATGAAGCTGTGAGCTATGCCATGTAGGGTTACCCAAGGTCATAGTAGAGAGTTCTGACTAAACGTGATCCGCTGGAGAAGGAAATGGCAACCCACTCCAGTACTCTTGCCAAGAAAACCCCATGGATTACAGTACAAAAAGGCTAAATGATATGACACTGGAAGATGAGACCCTCAGGTCAGAAGGTGTCCATTATGCTACTGGGGAAGAGCAGAAGTACTAGTAGCTCTAGAAAGAGTGAGGTAGCTGGGCCAAAATCGAAAGGAAGCTCAGCTGTGGATGTGTCTGGAAGCGAAAGGAAAGTATGATGCTGCAAAGAACAATACTGCATAGGAACCTGGAACGTCAGATCTATGAATCAAGGTAAGCTAGATGTGGTCAAATGCGAGATGTCAAGACTGAACATTGACATCATGGGAGTTAGTGAACTAAAATGGACAGGAATGGGAGAATTTAATTCAGATTACCATTACATCTACTATTGTGGTCAGGAACCCCTTAGTAGCCTTCATAGTGAACAAGAGTAGCCTTCATAGTGAACAAGAGAGTGGGAACAGCAGTACTGGGGTATAACCTCAACAATGATAGAATGATTTCAATTCGGATCCAAGGCAAACCTTTCAACATCAGAGTAATCCAAGTCTACGCCCCAACCACTGATGCTGAAGAGGAAGAAATTGACCGTTGAAGACCTACAACACCTTCTAGAATTAACACCCAAAAAAGATGTCCTTCTCATCATAGGGGATTGGAATGCTAAAGTAGGCAGTCAAGAGGTAAGAGGAATAACAGGCAAGTTTGGTCTTGGAGTACAAAATGAAGCAGGGCAAAGACTGATAGAGTTCTGTCAGGAGAACACATTAGTCATAGCAAACACCCTTTTCCAGCAACACAAACGGCGACTGTACACATGGACTTCACCAGATGGTCTACATCGAAATCAGATTGATTACATTCTTTGCAGCCAAAGATGGAAAAGTTCCATACAGGCAGTCAAAACAAGACCTGGAGCTGACTGTGGCTCAGATCATGAGCTTCTTCTTGCCAAATTCAGGCTTAAACTGAAAAAAGTAGGGAAAACCGCTAGGCCCTCCACGTATGACCTAAATCAGATCCCCTACGAATATACAGTGGAGGTGACAAATAGATTTAGGGGCTTAGGTTTGGTAGACAGAGTGCCTGAAGAACTTTGGACGGAGGTCAGTAACATTGTACAGGAAGCAGCAACTAGAACCATCCCAAAGAGAAAGAAATGCAAGAAGGCAAAGTGGCTATCTGATGACGCTTTACAAATAGCTGAGGAAAGAAGGGAAGCCAAAAGCAAGGAGGAAAGGGAAAGATATATACCCAACTGAATGCAGATTTCCAGAGAACAGCAAGGAGAGATAGAAAGGCCTTCCTAAATGAGCAATGCAAAGAAATAGAGGAAAACAACAGAATGGGAAAGACTAGAGATCTTTTCAAGAAAATTGGAGATGTCAAAGGACAATTTCATGCTAAGGTTGGCACAATAAAGGACAAGAATGGCAAGGACCTAACAGAAGCAGACGAGATTAAGAAGAGGTGGCAAGAATACACAGAGGAACTATATAAGGCTGATCTAAATGTTCCTGATAACCACAATGGTGCGGTCACTGAGCTCGAACCTGACATTCTGGAGTGTGAAGTCAAGTGGGCTTTAGAAAGCATCACTAACAACAAAGCAAGTGGAGGTGACAGCATTCCAGCTGAGTTACTCAAAATCTTAAAAAATGAGGCTGTAAAAGTGCTGCACTCCATATGCCAGCAAATTTGGAAAACCCAGCAGTGGCCACAAGACTGGAAAAGATCAGTTTACATTCCAGTCCCAAAGAAGGGCAATGCCAAAGATTGTTCAAACTACCGCACCATTGCACTCATTTCACATGCTAGCAAGGTGATGCTCAAAATCCTACAAGCTAGGCTTCAGCAATATGTGAATCGAGAACTAGCTGGTTTCCGAAGAGGCACGGAAACTAGAGATCAAATTGCCAACATTTGCTGGAGAAAGCCAGAGAGTTTCAGAAAAACATCTACTTCTGTTTCATTGACTATGCCAAAGCCTTTGATTGTGTGGATCACAACAAACTGTGGCAAGTTCTTGAAGAGATGGGAGTACCAGACCACCTGATCTGTCTTCTGAGAAACCTGTATGCGGGCCAGGAAGCAACAGTTAGAACTGGACATGGAACAACCGACTGGTTTCAAATTGGGAAAGGAGTACGACAAGGCTGTATACTGTCACCCTGCTTATTTAACTTATATGCAGGGTACATCATGAGAAAAGCTGGGGTGGATGATTCACAAGCTGGAATCAAGATTGCTGGGAGAAATATCAACAACCTCAGATATGCAGATGATACCACTCTAATGGCAGAAAGTGAGGAAGACCTAAAGAACCTTCTGATGAGGGTGAAAGAGGAAAGTGTCAAAAATGGCTTGAAGCTCAACATAAAAAAAACTAAGATCATGGCAACCACTCCCATCACTTCCTGGCAAATAGAAGGGGAAGAAATGGAAGCAGTGACAGACTTTATTTTCCTGGGCTCCAAGATCTCCGCAGATGGTGACTGCAGCCATGAAATAAAAAGACGTTTACTTCTTGGGAGGAAAGCTATAGCGAACCTAGACAACTTAATAAAAAGCTGAGACATCCCCCTGCCAACCAAGGTTCGCATAGTCAAAGCTATGGTTTTCCCAGTAGCAATGTATGGCTGTGAGAGCTGGACCATAAAAAAGGCAGAGCGCCGAAGAATAGATGCTTTTGAATTATGGTGTTGGAGAAGACTCTTGAGAGTCCCCTGGACTGCAAGGAGATCCAATTGGTCAATCCTCCAGGAAGTCAAGCCTGATTGCTCTCTGGAAGGACAAATCCTGAAGCTGAAGCTCAAATACTTTGGCCAGCTCATGAGAAGAGAGGACGCTTTAGAAAAGACCCTCATGCTGGGAAAGATTGAAGGCAAAAGGAGAAGGGGGCGGCAGAGGATGAGATGGTTAGATAGTGTCAGCGAAGCGATGAACATGAAATTGGACGAACTCCGGAAGCTAGTGGAGGACAGGGAGGCCTGGCGTGCTGTGGTCCATGGGGTCGTGAAGAGTCGGACATGACTTAGCGACTGAACAACAAAGTTTAAAATGGCTCATGTTTAAGTGATCACCAATTTTAATGAAAATATTCCTTAAAAAAATACTTTCATTTCCCAAAAATAGTAAATGTTCACCAAATTTTAGACCACGTAATAATCCTAAAGTGATAATCACATATTGAGTTCTCATCATTTTGTTAAAGTATCTGACAGTAAAAAAATGTTTTTCTCTCCCCAAAATAGTAAATTTTCACAATTTAACCCAAACCCGAGCCCCGCATTTGGGGCGTATAATTCTGCTAGCTAAATAATAGTTTTGTCGCGTAAATGTTGTATTATACATTTGGTGAAAATTTACTAAATGTGGTGAACATTTACTAAATTTGGTATAACCATGGCTTGTTTTTGGACCTCAGTGCTAGGGGCTCACAGTTTAATTTGGTAAGCATTTAATTTTTTCCCGTTTAAAATGTTTAAAAACAACAAACACAACTAAGTGCTACAATAATTACTACTACTATTAGACGTAACTTCTGATGTCTTGCAGTATTCAGAACTGCCCAGGCTCTAAACTTTGTGAAAAGCTCCATCTATCAACACAGAAGCTCCTTCATGGTCTTTACAGTTGACTACATCTATTTGAATTAACAGAAAGGTCCTTTTAAAAGTATTTTTAAAGTACTTTTCACATTGTTTGGAAAAGCCAGACTGTATTACCCACCCATATTATTTGATTTAGAGTCCTGTAACTTGTTCTGGTTCGTCAGAAGACAGGCAGGCCTGACAAATCCCCACTGCATAATAATCTCAAACAGTGGTTCCCAAACTGTGGGTCGGGACCCACCAGTGGGTTGTGAGCAAATTCAGGTGGATCATGAAGGACCTAGGGCAGCCATATTGAAAATATGAGAAGGGAGAGGGCTGTGTGGTTGTTTTGCTTGTCTCAAGGTTGCCAATAGGCTTTTTTTTCTTTATGATTTACTTTGCTATTGGAAAATGACTGAGAAATAACCCAACTTATTGCTGCATAATCAGGAAAGCAGTAGGCTCTGGCACCACAATGACTGCACTTCCGGCCATAACATCACTTCTGGTGGGTCCCAGACGTGCTGTCGTTCTAAAAAATGGGTCCCAGTGCTAAAACGTTTGAGAATCAATGATCTGGAATCACTGTAATTTGTACTTCCTTCTGCAGAGCTGCTTAGCCAAAGTTGTCTCAGTGAAAGGCTGCTCCTCCGTCTCTCAGTTTGAAATTCAATGTCTTTAACAAAATTCCTTAAGAATAAACCACCAGTCTCTTCGACCATATCTATTTAATTATTTTCACTTGCAAGTGATTGTTTCATTTCTTTTACAAGCAGGTTATTATGTGGGGCAAGAAGATCCATAGCCCAATCCTATGAATGTCTGTTCAGAAGTCTGGTTATAGTCAGCAGGTCTTGCAGCCACAATTAGCCTCTTCTGTGTGATGGATAGAAGTGATGTGGAGCACTACCAGTCCCAGATTGCGCTCTCTCTCTCTCTCTCTCTCTCTCTCTCTCTCTCTCTCTCTCTCTTTCTCCCCCAACCCTTCCTCCATTTTGGAACCACCAAAGACTTCATGCCTGGCAGGGCCAATGCGAGACACGCCATGACCCTTCACCTTTCACCAACAATATGAACTGTATATAGTTGTACCTTTGTCATGAAATGTCTGTAATTGCTCCTTTTGTCATCCTGTCTATACTAATGAAATGTATGTGGCTGTCCCTTTTGTCATTCTATTCTATTATGTACATGATTGCTTTATGCATGACTTTTTGTGAACAGTCAGCAATTTACCCCATGTCCTAACCTCACCCTTGTTTGGCCCCCACACCATTGTTCCATACCCCTGCTTACTGCTTTGTCCTCCCGTGATTTCATTTTCTGCATTTCTGTGCCACTTTGTCTGGCATACTCAGGACTTTATCTACCTGGCTTGAATTTGATTGTCCCCTAGTCATTCCCTTCCTGTTGCTCCTGACCTTTGCTGGGGTCACCATAGCTGATGGGAGGGGGAGCAAGCAATCAGGAAGGGCCACCAATCAAATGCCTAATAGAGCCAAACTCACCAATAGTCAATGGTCAATTTATTGGAAATATTTCATTTGCTGCTGTTTCTTTTCCCATTTACATGTAAAACTGTATAAATATCTGATTCTGAGCGTACACAAATTACACAGGTCCGTGACATTTTTTTTGCTGCATGGAATGCCACTTGCATCCTGTGTCATTTTATTACAATAAAATTATTTTTCTTTGGAAACATCAAAGTCCAGCTGGCATTGTTTTTGTTGACTTCAACTTTTTGGGAAGGTTTGCTTTGGGAAGGTTTGGTAAGATTTGGCTTTAACTTTCACAGGAGACAACGCACGCCGGGGAAAGAAACCTCAATTTGGCAGGTTTCTGTCTCTTTCCTTAAAGAGACAGGGACACTAGGGAATCTCTCTTTTCAGGGTGATTTCCCACACAACAGAAGTGCTTAGGCCTCTCATACCAGCTTTCTGGAGCTTGTATTTGATATAATTCCTGCTTTTTAACTGTATAGAATTATAGAATCATAGAATCATTGAGTTGGAAGGGAACTACAAGGTCATCTAGTCCAACTCCCTACCTGTAGCAAGAAATCCTCCTAGAGAGCATCTCCAGCTGGTGCCAGTCAAGCCTCTGCTTGAAGGTCTCTAGTGAGGGGGAATCCACCACCTCCCTTGGCAGACTATTCCACTGTCAAACTGCCCTTATCGTCAATAAATTCTTCCTGATGTCCAGCTGGAATCTCCTCTCTTGCAGTTTGTACCCATTTGACCTAGTTCTACTGTCAAAGGCAGATGAGAACAGATTTGTCCCTTCTTCCTTATGACAGCCCTTCAATTTGAAGAGTGCCATCATATCACCTCTCAGTCTTCTCTTCTCCAAGCTAAACATACCCAGTTCCCTCAACCTTTCCTCATAGTACTTGTTTTCCAGCCCCCTGGTAATCTTTGTTGCTCTTCTCTGAACCTGCTCCAATTTGGCTGCATCTTTCTTGAAGTGCCCAGAACTGAACACAGTACTCCAGATGAGGTCACACCAATGAGTATAGCGGAACCACAACTTCTTGTGATTTGGACACTATGGTTCTACTAATACAGGCTAAAATTGCATTAGCCTTCTTTGCAGCTGCATCACACTGCTGGCTCGTGTTCATCTTGTGATCCACTGCAAGATACCTCTCACATGTTGTACTGCCAAGCCAGGTTTCCCCCATTCTATACCTGTGTCTTTGGTTATTTTTGCCCAAGTGTAGAACCTTGCATTTTTCCCTGTTGAACTTCATCTTGTTCTTTTCAGCCCAGTATTCCATCTTGTCAAGGTCTTCCTGAAGGCTTTTACTGTCTTCTATAGTGTTTGCTACTCCTCCCAGTTTTGTGTCATCCGCAAATTTGATGAGGTCCCCTTGTATCCCTTCATCCAAGTCATTGATGAAGATGTTAAAGAGAACTGGGCCCAAGACAGAGCCCTGGGGCACACCACTTGAAACTGTCTTCCAGGTCGAAGCAAAGCCATTGACAATCACTCTTTGTGTATGGTTATCCAACCAGTTGAGGATCTTTCTGACTTCACTGTATCTTTTCAGTTCTTTCCCAAGGAGTTATCCTTGCTAGTAAGGAAATTCCCTCCTCTCGCTTTCTTTATGTCAACTGATTTTGATTCTCTAACTCATATTCAGTTATAGTATATAATTATCCTTCCCAGGATATCATTTAATTGTGTGTGCCTTTCTAAGTGCCACTGCTTCTTGAACTCAGTATCAGAATCAATTCCTCTCTGGTGTGGGATCTCAGTGGTGATTATTACCTCATTTTTATGAGACATTTTTCCTGGATCATAAATCAGATCAGCTTCTCTGAAGTGAAGGCCAATTTCTGAAAGATTGTCACCTTGAGATATGTTTGTAAAGCAGAAATTACTTTACTCTCAGCATGTAAACTTTCTGTTTCTGATTTCCCAAAGCTTTCTCATTGGCCATCAGAATTCCTAATTCAATTAAAGAAATAAGATCTTGAAACTGAGCATTAATGCTTCTTAGCATTTATTTAATGTCTTTCATTTCGACAAACAACTTTAACTAAACAATGCATAAATGATCCCATAGGGGCTATTAAGATATACTTGCAAATAGCGTTATTTGTAGGAAAATCAGGCCTGCTACCCAAGGCATTGCAGAATGTAGTTCAAATAAGGGATTCCAAACTGAGTTACAGACCAAATACCCTCATCCTCAGGTTGAACTGAGCACACATCATACCTACACTTAGAAAAGATATCTGAGGGGGGAAAAAATCTGACCTCAGCCTTTGTATAAAAGAGACATATTTTCCCCCTTATTTATTAGAAGAATAGACATGACACAGCAAACATGGGTAAGACACTCAGGGCAGACAGAAGGGCTTTTTGGAATGCGCAAGAAGCGCATGCTGGAGCATTGCCTGCTGAGCCTCCTATTGCTGCTTGTCACATTGTATTGCTGGTCTCACTGCCAGATGGTGGGGGCCTGGTGCGCACCACAGACCACCACCTTAAGTACCACTGGTGGTACAAGCGCCACTGGTTGAGAAACTGTGCCCTCGAGAGACTTCAAAAATATACATTGACTGAAAATATCTGAAAAAGCATTCATGTTTAGTATCTAAATGCACGGAAGCACAATGAAGCTCTTAACCTTAAAGAGTAAAGTCTAATAAAGAGGATGTTTGTTGCAGTATATACTTTATGGAAGTTCAGAACCTGCAGAATTGAGCAGATGCCCCTACCACAAATAACCACCAACTAGCCAAGCTGCTTTTTGGTGCCTTTAGGCAGCTACTCAAGGTTCTAACAGTGGCAAATTGTGTGGTCAGCCACCAACAGCCAGGCAAAATCAGGTGGGAACCCTCAAGATGAAAATACCTGCCCTCCAAACTTTTTATCTTATCAGAGAGGGTTACCAGATGTCCTCTTTTTCCAGGACATGTCCTACATTTCAACTGTCTGTCCTGGGTAAATTTCAAAATGTCCTATATTTCAAGACAGACTGGGAGTGCCAGCATCAAGAGGGGCTGCCCGCATCACTTGCTTATATGTGTTTGTCCCGTGTTCCTTCATTTGTTGGATTACATTAAAGGAGGACAAGACTCCCAAAATCAATATGTATGAGTTTTTTTAGCTTTTGTTTTTCAAAGTCCTACATTTTTCTTGAATCTCTTACATTTTGGGGTCCTGGGTCCTCCTTTGTGGTAATGACCTCTGGTCACCCTCAGTGGTGTCATCTAAATGATTTAAGAACAGGAACTCACTTTTGATTGGCACGTGTCAGGACCCGCCCACCGGAAGTGACATCATAAGCCAGAGGCTGGCGGAGTGCAGGTCTACCCGCGGCTGGTTCCTAGCTAGCGACGAGTGGGCGGAGCCAGCCAGTTCTGTACAGCGCCTGCCGCCTACAGAACAGAAAGTGAAGAATTCCCCCCTCCCCAATTGCAGCTCCAATAGCGATGGGGACAGTATCCCAAAGAAACCTCACACCCAGAGCGCCAGTGAAACGCTCTGGACTGGAGAGACAGCGGTGAAAGCCTTTCCTTGGTCTTCGCGGCTAGGCGAGGTGGAGTTATTCAAAATTGCCAGGGAAGTTGACAAGTCGCTCCCCTAGGAATCCGGAGTCGCTCCCTTTAACCCTCTGAGTGCCGGCCAACCAAGAAGAAAAGCTCTTTGCAGAGGAATCGGGAGGAGGGAGAGTGAAGTAGGCGGAGTCAGCCCTAATTTCAACAAGTGGAACTGAGTTCCCCCGCGTTCCCCCTGCATGACATCACTGGTCACCCTGCTATCAGATATGTTTGGTGAAGTGGTTACAAATACGGACCTTAAGCTGAGGAACATAATCTTCCAGCTTTAGGTTCTGGTACAGCCTGGCTCAGCCCTGACAGTAGTGCAGTCTAGAACAAAATCTGTTGCATTTAGCTTCCATGCTTTTTTGTAGGGAAGAGGGGCAGTTTCTTCACCATTTCTGATTTAGCATAGCAGTATAATGCAGCTGTTCCCAAACTATGGGTCTATGGTCCACACATGGTTCATGACCCAATTTTTGGTGGGTCACAAAACTGACAAAGCAGATTAGGCTATGTGTATCATGGGGTAAATCACCTGCCACTTGGGTGGGGCACTGCTGTCCAATCACCATTATAGCCACAGAGGTTTGAGTGGCTAATAAAGTAAAACCTTTTTAAGGTGGGCCCCAATGCTAAAAAGTTTGGGAACCACTGCTATAGTGTAATGCCAGCCATAGAAAAACCTATTACCTGGACCAGCTGTAATATTATTCCTGGCATGGTTCAGACTGTCACAGCAAGATTATCACACCATTCAAAATGCAAATCGTACTTTTTTTTGTGCATACTATGTGCAACTGTTGTGTAAAAGAGAGCAAGTGACATTATTTGGTTGGTTGGAAATCAATACATACGGTATGGAAATAAACTGCAGAACTGCTAGTGAAGATGTAAAAAATTCTTCATTTAGGCTGGTATTCTGAGGCTTGATATGCCTTACTGTAACATGTTCTCCCCCTCTCTCACTCCTGGTACATTAACTCGTGTGTGTGTGTGTGTGTGTGTGTGTGTGTGTGAGAGAGAGAGAGAGAGAGAGAGAGAGAGAGAGAGAGAATTCACTTTATGTTTTTAATCTGCTGTATGGTACCTGCCTTTGGACAGAGCAAAGTAGAATTCTAAATTCAAATATACAACTAAAATCTTGCAGAATTGAGTTTTTAATTTATAATGCTAAACATGTGACTTGCCTACAAAGATAGCATATGCATACTATCATAAAAGTATGGGCTAACTTGCTCTGAGAAAAATGTCAGCTGCTCCAGCAGCTTTCCAAATCCCCTGTCACCACTCTGAAGGAAAAGCTAATATTGATTATAAATAAGAAAAGGTAGTAGACCAACGCTTATAGTTTAGACAAAGAATCTTATTTAAACAACACAGAGATGAGCACCAGTTATGTCTATAACTCCCAATGGTAGAGTGTCTGTAAAATCACCAGACTCCCTTGAGGCCATTATGTTTATCTAACCACCTAATTTGTACACTTGCAATTCTCCCACCAATCATCTATCATAAGCTTTTCATTGTGGGTTTTGCTCTTTCTGATCTGACTCAATTAAAACTTGGTATAAAGGTCCTTGAATTAAGCTACAAATGAAAATTATGCACAGTGTTTGGATACTTTACAAGTGATTGAATGCATGAATATGTGTTATTTAATGTAACAATTATTACAATTATGTAGTAGTAGTAATTTCTTCTTCTATTTTTCAGATGTGGTCTGGCAGCACCTTACAAAACAGTAATGTAGTCCAGACAAAGAGTTAACTGGAGATAAAGAGTTAACATGGGAACCTGGGAAGTGACGGCAGGATGGGGGGCAACATACCTGTTTAATTGAAGCCATTTTGCCCAATTTTGGGGCAAGCACTGATGATGTAACCCTGCAAGTCTTGTCATTATCAGTGAGCTTTCATCGTACCAGAAAGCCACTGCAGCAGGTCGCTACATTGCTATAAACCAGTGGTGGCAAATCTTCTGGTCAAGCATGTTACAAAATCAAGTTCTTGGAATGAGAAAGTGCAATACAGTGTGGGAGTGGTAGGCAGCAGCGTGATTCTATGTCATGAGTCATGACAATCCAACCTGCTACAAACTCCCGCTACTTGTGCCATTTGTGGGACCACATTGGCTACCCATAGCATAAATCAGTAAACTTTAGCCTTATCTACCTGTAGCCCAAATCTGTCTCATGAGAGACACTTTTTATTGATTACAATATATGTCCATGATTCTCCTCTCCCACCCTATGCCACACTTTTTCAGTATCTCTCTCCATGGTCCACATCTTTCTGCTTTACTCTAGTGCCCCCTTTTTTAAAGTGGCTGTGTGACCCATCTTAGCTTGATCTGTTACCCTGTCTTGGGACATAGCCCACCCACCCATTCAAGGCGAACATTCGAAGTCTGTGCGCAATCATAGCTATACTTAGCTAGAGTAGAAAAATACTGTATAAGGGAACAACGACATGTTGTGTTAACAACAGACTTGTTAACACAACAGGATTTTTTTATTTTGAGACCAAATGCAATTTGACACCTAGAAGTAGAGTAAGCATGTGCTTAGATTTTTATTCTGGATTATTTAAAGTGCAAGAAATGAAATATTTAACAAGGCTGACAAAATGTAATCCACTTATTGCACCACTAATGGTCCTTTGAGATAGAAAAGGCAAGTCTCATTCCTCAGTGATTTTTGCTCAAGGCTACCTAGTAGCATGCAAATTATCTGCATCATTTCCATTTACCAAATCGTAAGTTTAAAGCTTAAAGGACCCATTATGATTATTTAGTCTGTGTTCCTGCATAGCAGGTATGATACTTTTCAATTTATCCTATGGTTCTTCAGTTTATTGAATTTGAAATGACACATTTATATATGGCTCATGATTTATTTAACAGCTACATTAGTCAAAGGCCGCTGCAGAAAATACTAATATATGATACACAAGATGTGAACAAAACAAAAACCAGAGTCCTGTGGAATCTTAAAGATTAACAAAATCATTTTAGCATACACGAACGTTTATGCTGAAATAAACGTATTAGGACCCACCCAACCCTATCCAGCGCTCCAGCACAGATGTAGCCTCAATGCAGCCCCAAGGTAGGATTGGGCCCTCACAAAGCTCTCTCTGAAAGAAGGTGTAAAAATGCTTGCTCTTTACGCTCCTGAGTCAAAGTAAGTCCAAGGAGCAGCATTTTTATGATTGTGTTGTAAAAAGACCACTGGAGACTTATAGTGTGTTTTGTCAAACTGTGTGTCTTATAGTTAAATACATACTTAAATACATGTAAACCTTAAAGCTGCATCAGTTACCAAGAGCTTATCTAATCCATGAAGTTCCCCTATCTCTTTGCCAGCCAACTGCAAAATACCAGTCTTCTTTCTCTCTTGCACGCTATACCCATAACAGCCATAAAAATGGACAGAGACTGTGTAAAACTATGGTTATTTGCCATGGGCTAACCAAACAACACAGGGATGCTTCCCAATTTTGATTGGAGGAGAAGCAGAGCAGACATACAGCATATGCTCTGATGGAACAGAAATCAGGAAACCATGCAAACAAACAAAAAAACCCTCTGTTCTCTTGACTCTTTCTAGCCCTATTTCCTGATTAAAGAAATATAGATAGAAACTTTGCAAGCATATTTAAATTATTCTGAAACTAGCTTTTTGTTACCCGGTGTTGCCCGGGTAACAAATGTCATTGGGACTGTCACCAATCAGCTTAGTGACCCCCAAAACTGTGGATTTGACATTGTCGGTCATTTCGGACATTTTATTTTTCGCCCCTTCTCACCCCCCATGCTGATGGGGGCCGAACTCGAACTTAAACGGCATCAGGAGCATCACTATTTGCCTCGGCGAACCCGGAAACTATGGATTTGACACCGATATCGGCCATTTTCAATCAATTATACAAGGCACCCCCTGTGCTCCCCCACCCTGGGGGTGCTAGGGGGGGCCTGACCCCCGCAGTGTTTGTCGCCAGACCGCAAAGCGTACATGTACCATGTTTGGTGCCAATAGCTCCAGGCGTTCCAGCAGGGCATGGCGGACGTTTTGTTTTGCACCCCTTCTCGCCCCCCACACCGAGGGGGGGCTGAACCCAGACTCCAACAGCGTCTGGGTTCAGTGGGGGGTTCAGTGGGGGGGGGGCGAGAAGGGGTGCGAAACAAAACGTCTGCCATGCCCCGCGGGAACGCCTGGACCGATTGGCACCAAACTCGGCATGCGGCTCCCTGCCGGCCTGGGGACAAACACTGTGAGGGTCAGGGCCCCCTACCGCTCCCGGGGGTGGGGTATGCAGGGCCCCCCACATGAAAATGGTCAAAAACGGCCGAAATTGGTTTCGGATCCGTTGTTTTTGGGGCCACCGAGACTAGTGGTGACACTCCCAACACCGTTGGAGTTCGGGTTTGGCACCCCCTTGGCATGCGGGGCAAGAAGGGGTGCAAAACAAACCGTCCTCCATGCCCCGCTGGAATGCCTGGACCGATTGGTACCAAACCCGGCATGCGGATGCCTGGTGGCCTGGGGACAAACACTGCTGGGGTGAGGGACCCCTACTGCACCTGGGGGTGGGGGTACGCAGTGGGCCCCACATGAAAATGGTCAAACATGTCCACTGTGACCCATTGGAATGCCTGCAGTGATTGACACCAGTATGCTTTACAGTCTGGGGACAAACACTATGGGGTCACACCCTCCTAGCGCCCCCAGGAGTGGGGGTGCACAGCAGGCCTCATGAGAAAATGGTCAAAAACGGCCGAAATTGGTGTCAAATCCGTAGTTTCCAGGGTCGCCGAGATGAATGGCAACGTTCCCGAGGCCGTTTCAGTCCACGTTCGCACTTGGGATAATTTCTTGCCTGGGCAATGCCGGGTCAAAAAAGCTAGTCTCTATATAAAAGAGAACGTTTGTACATTGTTTGTATGTACGTATGTTCCGCATAGGCTCCGCAACGCCTGGATCAACACGAAACCTGGCACGCATACACCTTGCGGCCTGGCGACAAACACTGCGGGGGTCAGACCCCCCTAGGACCCCCGGTGGGGTGCGGTGTGTGTGTGAAACAAAAACATGATTGCAAACGGCTGACTTCGGTGTCGAATCCGTCATTTCCAGGGTCGCCGAGACGAGCAGCGACGCCCCCGACACCGTTTGACTCCGGGTTCGCCCCCCCCTCAACGTGGGGGGCGAGAAAGGGTGCAAAACAAACCTCCGCCATGCCCCGCTGGAACAACTGGACCGATTGGCACCAAACTCGGTATGCGGATGCCTAGCGGCCTGGTGACAAACACTGTGGGAGTCAGGGCCCCCTAGTGCCCTCGGGGGTTGGGTTACATGGGGGGCCCCACGTGAAAACGGTCAAAAACGGTGAGAGTCGGTGTCGGATCTATAGTTTCCGGGGCTGCCGAGATGAGTGCCAATGCTCCCGATGCTGTTGGAGTCTGGGTTTGCCCCCCCCCATCGACGTGGGGGGCAAACAGGGGTGTGAAACAGAACATCCGCCATGCCTCACTGGAACGCCTGGCACCAAACTCGGCATGCGTATGCCTGGCGGACTGGCAACAAACACTGCGGGGGTCAGGCACCCCTAGAACCCACGGGGGTGGGGATACGTGGGGGGCCCACGTAAGAAAACGGTCGCCTGGAGCAATTTACACCAAACTCAGCGCGTGTATGCTTTACGGTCTGGCGACAAACACTACAGGGGTCACACACTCCTACCGCCCCCGGGGGTGGGGGTACGCAGGAGGCCCCACATGAAAATGCTCTAAAACGGCTGATATAGGTGTCAAATCCATAGTTTCCGGGGTCGCCGAGACAAATGGCAACGCTCCTGATACCGTTTGAGTCCACATTCGGACTTGGGATTTGTTGCCCGGGCAACGCTGGGTCAAAAACGCTAGTGTACTTTAAACAAGAGTGTTCAGGATTTCTTAATAGTAATTTACTTTGTGATGTATCTGCTTGAAGATTGTGTGCATGTGTTGAAAAGTTATATATAATTTATTTTGAAGAATTTGTACCCCATATGTGGCATATTGGAAAGTTACTGTATACACCACAAAGATTGCATCATATTTACATAGATAAAATTTTGTATTATATTGTTGATGACTGTATAACGAGGATCCACTCATTAGTTGTTAATTTATATGTCCATAAATGAAAAACCTGGTAATCCAGTAAAACATTGAAAAAAGGGGAAATTGATTCCTCATTGCCAAACAGGAAAAACAGTATGCATATTCTGCAGACTCCAGTCATACCCAAATGTGTAGATGGATAGACAGATATTGCTCCCAAAGCAAAGATCTAAGCTGAAAATCTGTGCTTCTATCAGCCAGAAAATCTGTGCTTCTTTATTGTCCAAATCATCTTCTCTAGTAGCCATTCAGAACAATACATTTTGTACATGAACACCAGACATATCTCTGTAACATGCTTTTTAGAGAAAAGGCTGCCACCCATTTCATTTTCTATACTTGTTGCTGTTTTTGTGCGTGACAGATCCTGGACCTAATTCCACCAAGCCACCAGGAAAAACAAGTTAGACATTCTAGGGGTCCTGCTCATTGCCATACAGATGTGTGAACAGGTTGGAAGGATGTCACCTAGCCACTCCCCACAGCCCTGGAAAAGATCCAGAGAACACTCCACGTTCTCCATGTCTTCTTGTGCATTATTGGTGGGAATGGGAAGGTTTAGATCACCAGTAGTTGAAACAGGTTTATGCTAGTTGAAGCATATTAAAATTACCAGTTTGGTTCATCTAGCAGAACTAAAGGGTTAGATGAGATCTGTTGATGTGGATCAGTGGTTTAGCTGTGGTGTATCTCCTCAGGATGAAGTTATGAATGAAATCCTGTAGTCTCCCATGCTGAGAGAAAATAATGACTTAAATCTTTCACTCCCCTCTGCCATATGCAGAAAAGCAAAGGAATGCAGGAAGCATGGAATCCATCAAATTACAGGAATCAATAGCCAACTAGGCTGTTCCAGTTCCAACTAGTTTATGTGCATTTCACATAATGCACATTATGTCCATTTCAAAATTTATGCTGGTTAAAAAGGCTTAGACTTATCTGAACAGGTTTTGATGGGTTTAGACTGGTAAGAGCAGATTCAATTTGCTTCAGATCTGGTCATTCTGCAGAACTGAAGTAGTAAAATTATATTTTAAACAGGCTCAGTTGATTAGTTGTAACCCTGACAAAATGGGCCTCTGGAGTAATGAATTCAAATCCCATGTGGAAATGGAAGTATACTCACCTTTGTAATATTATTTTTAAAGATATGCGCCAGAAAGGCAAGCTTCTTTTTTTGACCCAAAAGCAATGGAACAAGCTAGGGGGAGAAAGCCAGAAATTGGATTTATTAGCTGTGAACAAGAAATGGTCCCCCACACAGAATGCAATTCAGTGCTCTTATACCCTTCAAGATAAAACTGGCACCTCCTCCTCTGGATGCCTTCCTCTTGTGGGCAAGCTGGGCAGTATATCTGCAGCCACCTTCACCAATAAATAACAGAGGGCCTTTCCAAGCTCCTTTTATACAACTTCAGGGGATAAATGTTTATGATGCAATCCCTTTGAGATCTGGCCTCATCCAGGCACATGACTTTGGCTTGGTGCCCAGAACATCTCCAGATATGATAAAGCAAGGGAGGCATCCTTACTAACAGGTACGAAAGCTAACAAAGCATGACTTGGCACTTTTAGAAAGATTAAACCAATCCTGACAGAACAGACTGACCATCGGGAACGAGGTGACAGACCTGAAATTGATAGAGGTCAAGGGAAAATGGGGCCAGGAGAAACTTGAGGGCAGGCAGACAGAGCTGGTAGCTGGTGCAAACATGCAGGTTGGGAATAGTTTCATCACCATATATTTCACAGTGAAAGGAATAAAGAAGATAAGATATAATTGAACCAAGCAAACCACAAACCTGGCTGCCAAGTAACCAATGCTAGAAAGTTTCAGAATTTCATGAAGTAACTATCAAGCATGATATGAAAGACCTTAATGAAGGTTTTGGTAGCCCACAGTATCAGTGCTTCATAGGTTGAAGTCTACCTTTTGCTAGCAACCTATGAAGAGTCAGTACCCATCTCAACCTGCAACATGAGATCCACCTTCAAGGGCCATCTATTGAATCCACCACATACACAAGCTATTTAGCAACTTCTTCCCTATCTGGTAGCATGCCCAATCCTCAGAATGCCTTCTGCAGGTTACCAGATACAAACGGGGATAGAATGCCTATACCTTTAACCATTGTATAGAAGCAGGAATTTGGGCAGGTGCAGCTCATCATGGGTTTCAAAAGCTGCACCTGCCCAAATTCCCTCTTTTATACAGTGGTTAAAGGTATAGGCACTCTGTCCCAGTTTGTATCTGGTAAACTTACTTAGAAAGCATTCTGAGTGTCAGGGAGGCCGTGTACAGCTTCCCCGGCTCTCAGAACATGGAGCAGTTTCTGTTGTGTTCAGAAGAGTACGGGTAAAGGTACGTAGCCACAGAGTTCTTTTCTTATACAGGGGGATACCAAATAAATGTGTGCAGCTGTGTCTCATGTTCCTTCTTTCCTTCCAGGGAAAGTAGAGGAGGGGCACAGAGTGGCTTAGGAACAGTATGCCCTTTTCAATTTTGAAAAGTGGAGAGGAAAACATGAGGTTAGAGCAGAGAGAGAGAGTGTTATAAAAGAACATATAGATGAGAGAGTGCACACATCAATATAACATCTAATGCTAATATCAAACATGTTGGTAAAAAGAAGTTATCAACTATTTACAAGAGACTTAAACTACATTCTAAAATAAAACCAGAACTGTACATTTTTCAACAAGACGACACTTCAGAACCAATCTTTATTTTTTAACAAATTCACTATGAGATATGGCAACATTATATGCTTTTTAAAGATGAGGAACTGAGGTAGACAGAAAGCCTGCCTTTGATCACTGCAAATCCATGAGCAATCAACAGCTCAAATCCAAGAACTTCTACAACAGTTGATAATCTATAAAACGTGACCTTACACTAGTATCTCAGGTAGTTACATCAGACCAAATGTCTGCAGTAGGGATGCAAGTAATTACAGTTCAGATTTCCCAATTCTCACAAGGATTCAACTACTAGACTCTTCATTCAGTCCAAATGCTACATACGGCTGTTGAAAATTTTTGAGACATAATTGCAGAACAGCCTCAAAGCGTCATTATTTCAGCGATTGCACGTTCTGCCTCGACAGACTACAGAAACACAAAATTATTCATATGAGAGGATTAAAACAGTGTATTGCTTGGGCCAATAAATACTCAGTGTCTTTTTCTCCCTTTCATCTTTACGGATCGCAGCTAAAAATATCATACACGTGTCCGGGCTAGACCTTTTGCAAGAGCCAGGAAACGTCTGAACTTGCGTCGTGCTGTATTTTCACGACCTGCTCGGGCTGCTCTCCACCATAACATGAGCCACATAGATATTTCCCAAGGAAGGAGAACCAGCAGGAACGGGGCGCTCCGGACGAAGCGCCCTGTCAGTTGCTCCCTGGGCGTCACAAACACGAGGCGAGCCGTGTCATTCAAGGCTTTTCCGCTTTGCCACGAATGAAGAAACAGCCATTAATTCGCTGACAGCTGGGGGAGGGGGGCTTACGCAAGCGTGAGGCGGCCCTGCCCTGAGTCGTTTCTAGGAAAAGGGAGCGGGCTCGTGGCTGCCTGCCCCGAATTTGGCGCTGCAAGTCGCTCCCTGACCTCCCAGGCACAAGGCGAATCCTCGGCAGCCAGGAAGCCCCTCTGCGGGCGCGGAGGATGCGAACGCGGCAACGGGACGCCTCCCCCCGCCCCGTGGACGGACCGTGAAGAGACAGCGAAGCAGAGTGGCCAAACGCCGCCTGTTTCTGGGACGGGGGGGCACTCGCGGGCCGGGGAGCGCCTGCCCCTCGAGTCTCCCCTCGGAAAAACGTCCCAGCGGGCTGAGCTCCAAGGCTGACTCGCCTCCTCACGCGCACATACGCCGCGCAAGGGAAGCCATTATTATTCGTTGGTGCCAGGAGAACCACGCCCCAGACGCGGGCGCGCGAGGGGTGGGGGAGCCAGAAGCAGGAGAAGAGCGGAACACCCCTCCCCCCCGCCACTGGAGGAGGAAGACGACGACAGCCCGATCCACCCAGAGATCCCTAATAACGTCACTAAACGGCTCCTATTTAATTCTCTTATCGCAACAGCAATCGAACATCCACCTTCCGCCGAACATCCAGCCTTCCGCCGAACAACAACTTCTCGCACCTGATTTAAAGGAGGCATACAAACATGCTCCCTGTGGGTAACTGACAATGCCGCTTGATTGACTCACTAACGGCTAAATAAAAACCCGTAGTGTACAGGAGCTCCTCCCTCGTAGCCAATGGCGTGTGAACGGTGAGGAAGGTGGAAACCCAAAGAGAATCAAGCGTGTCATAGAGCCTTTATTTCCGGTTATCCAGCGCAGTTCTCAGACTCCCCCACGTGCGGGGTAACTGGTGAAAGTACATCGCAATTTTCCATGTGGGGGAAAGCAATAATAATCACCCAGTCTTAGAACACGGCGAAGTGGAAAAATGCCTTCTATCCTGCATTTCTTTTGCTCCCTGTTGATTGTTGAAAAAGAACTCTGGCTTTATTTTAAAGACAGAGAAAATGGTAATTTGTGAAACTTGGTACCTCCATCTCTTCTTAGTCCAAGTCAGAGTCGGCTTTAAGCCAGTTGGACCTATTGCTCTCAGTTGGGCCACGTGCCTCGGGGGGCCCACGCGAGGGTTAACTAGTTTTGTCAAATACACAGAACCATTGCAATCGACATTTACAATTATCGTAATATTTTTACTAAGCCATTTCACAGTCACTAAAATAAGTGGTTTTGTAACTATTTACTTCTCAAATGTAATTGCACATTTTGTTTATTTGTAGGCTTATGTGTATGCAATTTTATATTAAAATGTGCAAAGATCCATTTGGTCCTTTAACTCACATGCACTTTTTAAACACACATTTTGATTGCTTTCCATTCTACCATAGAGGTATAAGGTCTATAATAAATTTTATTTATACTTCTAAGTTTCAACCAAGTTTGGCTGTGAACCTTGAGCCCCATAGAAACTGTTTTCAATTAGGCCCTGCGGCTGCAATCCTATTCACACTTACCCGGGAGTAAGTCCTATTGGCTATAATGGGACTTATTTCTGAGTACACGCATAGGCTTCGGCTGCAATGCTAGGCAACTGGCAGGATTAAGGCTACATTTTATTTCCTACTAGCTGTCCTTAGCTGGCGTTGCCCAGGTATTTATTTATCCCAAGCTTCTAATAGACAGGAAAAGGAATGAATTCTATCTATAGTGTAAAATCGAAGTAATTTTATGTACAGGTAATTAAAAGTATAAAGGTAAAGGTTTCCCCACGACCGAATGGTCTAGTCGTGACCAACTGTAGGGGGCGGTGCTCATCTCCGTTTCAAAGCCTGTAGAGCCGGCGTTTTTGTCCGAGGACAAGCTTCCGTGGTCATGTGGCTGGCATGACTCTAAGGAACGCTGTTACCTTCCCACCGAAGTGGTTCCTATTTATCTACTTGCATTTTAGGTGCTTTCGAACTGCTAGGTTGGCAGGAGCTGGGACAAGCAACAGGAGCTCTCCGTCATGCAGTCTCGAACTCCCAACCTTGCGGTCGAAAACCCAGCAACAGCGGATTAACTCGCTGCAGCACCACGTCCCACTTATAATTAAAAGTATAAGTACAGTATAAAAATTATAAAGTAAAATAATTTTACTTGCTTCGGCGACTACACTGGCTGCCAGTTCTGTTCCGGGCCCAATTCAAGGTGCTAGTTTTGACTTTTAAAGCCCTTTACGGCTCGGGTCCAGGGTATCTGAGGGACCGCCTCCTTCCATATAATCCTACCTGTACTCTTAGATCATCTGGGGGGAGACCGTTTGACTGTGCCGCCACCAGGAGAAATGAGAGGGGCGGCCAGGAAGAGGGCCTTCTCGGTGGTGGCCCCCCAACTTTGGAATACCCTCCCCTTAGAATTGAGAACTGCTCCCTCTTTGTTAACATTTCGGCGGGGGCTGAAGACCTTTTTATTTCAAAAAGCTTTTAACTGTTGACAGGCTGGCTGGCTGGTTTGTTACACTTTTATATCTTGTTTATACCTTATCATCCATGGGGCTTGTTGTTTTTTAAATTGTATTGTTTTGTTTTAATTTTGTTTTATTGTAGTGTTTTAATATTGTTTTTAAATTGCTTTTTAATGTTAAATTTTGTATTTTATTGTATTTTTGTATTGTAATGCCACCTTGGGTGCCTTTGGGCAGAAAGGCGGGATAGAAATCCAATAAATAATAATAATAATAATAATAATAACAATAACAACAATAACAACAACAACAACAACAATAATAATAATAATAATAATAATAATAAAATCTTTTACAAATTCACTATAATATTAAAGTAACTCAGAACTTGATTATAAACAACATTTTTAGTTTCACCTCCAGGAGCAAGAATAAATAAATTCTTGGGTGAACCCACCCTTGAGCAAGCAACATAAAGTTGTCTGTGGGAGAAACATGGCCATCTCAAATCCACTCTGCAGTTCTTAGTAGACTGCCCCTGTGACTTGCTGATCATGATCGAGAATGCAAGTCTCACTGGAAATTGTAATCTCTTAAAGTTAAAAGGGAGATCCGTCGGAATGAGTGTTATCCGTGGGATAAAAACTGTTTCACCCTCTCCTTTTCTTGTTAAGATAGTCACTTCAATTACATTACCCAGCATCTTCTTGACACACAGCCTTGTGCCATTGCAAAGTTTTGGCGGGTTAAGGTTCCGTAGTAAAATAACTGGAGATCCCAGAGTTCTATTCACTCACTAAACCTGGGCTTAAATGTCATCGGGACTGTCACCAATCAGCTTAGCAACCCCGAAAACTATGGATTTGACACTAATGTCGGTCATTTTGGACATTTCATTTTGCACCCCTTCTCACCCCCCCATGCTGATGGGGGCTTAACGTGGACTTAAACGGCATCGGGAGCGTCACCGTTCATCTCAGCGACCCCGAAAACTATGGATTCGACACTAACGTCGGCTGTCTTCGATTATTTTTACATGTCACCCCCTTCCCACCCCACCCCTAGGGGTTCTAGGGGTGTCATACCCCCACAGTATTTCTAGAAGTGGGATGAGTTTTGAAATCTGATATCAAATGGGGTCCTCTACGCCACTATCAGCGTGCTGCGGATATTCTATTTCCAAGCACTGTATCCTGCACCCCTTCTCACCCCCCATGCTGATGGGGGCCGAACGTGGACTTACACGGCATCGAGAGCATCACCATTCATCTCAGCGACCCCGAAAACTATGGATTTGACACTAATATCGACCATTTTCGATTATTTGTACATGTCATCCCCTTCCCACCCCCACCCCTAGGGGTGCTAGGGGTGTCTTACCCCCGCAGTATTTCTTTCGAGAGTGTAAGTCATATGTGTACCAAGTTTGGTGTAAATTGCTCCAGGCATTCCAGCTTAGCGACACCGAAAACTATGGATTCGATACTAACGTTGGTCATTTTGGACATTTTATTGTTAACTTGGACTTAAACGTCATTGGGAGCGTCGCCGTTCATCTCGGCGACCCCGAAAACTGGTTTCGACACCAATATCAGCCGTTTTTGAATATTTTTACATGGCACCCCCTTCGCACCCCCACCCCCAGGGGAGTGTCTTTCCCCTGCAGTATTTCTTTCCAGATCGTAAGACATATGTGTACCAAGTTTGGTGTAAATCGCTCCAGGCGTTCCAGCAGGTCATGGGGACATTTTGTTTCACACCCCTTCTCGCCCCCCCCCCATGCCGATGGGGGCCGAACCCGGACTCGGGAGTGTCACTGCTTGCTTGGCGACCCCGGAAACTATGGATTCGACACCGATATTGGCCATTTTCCATCATTTTTACATGGCACCCCCTGTGTACCATGTAAAACAGGCACCCCCTGTGTACCATGTAGCACCTTAGGGGTGCTAGGGGGTATTACGCCTGCAGTATTTGTCGCCAGACTGTAAGGCATAGGCGTACCAAGTTTGGTGTAAATCGCTCTAAGCATTCCAGAGCTTATGTGGAACATACACACACACACACATATACATACGTTCTCTTTACAAATACAAATTGTATTTTATTTGTATTTGCATACGTTCTCTTATATATATATAGATTCCCTCTCTGATTTGTGAAAGGGACCTAAAAGAGAGATTGTAATTGGGCAGATAAAAGGAAGAGTAAAAAGGAAAGTGTGCATTTGATTAGAAAATGAAAAAGTTTTATGTGGAAGAATGGGCCAACTACGTATGACGTTATGACAAATACAATATACAAATACGCTGTTTGGTATATGATTACAGGAACATTTTCAGAACCTTTCAGCCTGTGTAATCCTGCACACACTTACCTGGGAGCAAATCCCAATAAACTCAATGGGTTCAACTGAATTGACATGCATAGTCTTGGTTGTAAAGATTATCCCACAGGCAGAAAGGGTTATTAGGCATAACCTTTCCCTGGATCTCCATAAAGAGGGAAAAGCTGCACCCATTAAATTTCTGGCTGTTGTGCAGCCTTAAAGGCATCAGGCCTTAGCCCACTTTTTTTAAATTCCTAGGTACTATGTCGTCTTGGGGGGGGGCGGGCGGCGGAGGAGGCAACGGCTTGAGGACAGGAGGGTTCCAAAGTAACGAAAGGGTAACTTTTAAAATAGGTCGCATGTACAAATTCAACAGGTGAAGTCTTTGCTGCATCACCATTCGTTGAATTTTTGCCCGTCATGAAGAATTTACAAGGTGTGAGCCTGCCTGAAGAAAAAGGTCTATTTTTCTTTTCTACTTTCTTTTTGCGGGGTTGGTGGTTTACAAAGTCTGATCTTAAACACCTTAAGGAAAGGGAGCTTCTACCCTCTTCCTGTTTCACTGCCCTTGCCCCCGGCCTCACATGGAGGATTCTCGGAAATTAACCGGCAACCTGAAGTAATGCTTTAACTCTATCGAGACCGTACCCCTTCAGAGAAACAGCGCGGCTATCAAGCTCGAGCGTAGCAGTGGAGGAGCGCTATGACTGACGTAAGTCAACAAAGGTCACGTGGGCAGTCCTGGGCGCGGCGATTGGCTGCGTGGGCACAGGCAAGCGGGGTGGGGAGGGGGGGTCACGGTGGCGGCGTGGGGTTCGCTGTGTGACACAATTACAACAACTTTGTGCAGCAGCTGGGGAAGTTTGTACAGGCAACAAATACACCCCACGCGGGCGCGCGCGGGCCCCTGTCACCCCGACTCCACTCACTGATCGCCGCCGGGGCCGGCGGCTCAGCAGCGATGTAAACACTGCTCCGCCGCCGTCACCGCCAGCAGCAGCAGCAGCAACAGCCGCCTCCTCCTCTCCTTTCTCCTCCCCCTCCCACTCCCCCCCAGTCTCCAGCGCTGGGGCTCCCTCCCTCCCTCCCTCCGCCGAGCAGCGGGGCTTCCCCCCGCCTCCCTCTCCCTCCCCCTCCCTGCCGGCTGTTGTTGTTGTTGTAATAAAAGTTGTGGTGGTGGTGTTGGTGTGTGTGTCGGGCACCCCGCCCAGCCCGGCACTGGGGGGGTGTTGGGGGCGCGCGGGGAGGGAGGGGGCCCCCCTGCGATCGTGAGTTAATTACGTTGCGTTTCCATGAAATCGTGTGGAGTGTCGCTCGTCGCCGCCGCCGCTGCCGCCGCCTCTACTGCTTCTTTCGGGGATGAGGAAAAGAAAATGGCGGCGGGGAAAGCGAGCGGCCAGAGCGAGGAGGACTTCGCCAGCCTGACAGCGGAGGAAAGAGAAGTCCTCTCTGGCCTCGACAGGTACCCGAACGGCAGCCTCCGCGTTGCGGCCGGTCCGGTGTTCGTTCTTGCCCGCCCGCCCGGGCTGTGCAAGTGTGAGTGCGCGTGAGGGAGAAAGCGAGCGAGTGTCGTGATGGTTGTGCTGCTGCTGCTGCCGCCGCCGCCAGTCTCGGGCCGGAGTGTGGGCTCTGCCCCTGCCAGCGAGCGTGAAGGGAGCGAATGAAGCGGCCTGTGTGGGGCGGGGGGACTCGATTAGCGTGGCTGTTTTTCTCAACCTCGCTCTTTCCCGTTTCCCCCCCTTCTGCAGCCGACTATTCGGATTTCTGAGGCTTCATGAAGATGGCGCCAGAACGAAGGCCTTGCTGTTAAAGGTAAGGGGACTAAGGGTGGGGGAGGAGGCAGCCGACGAGGGAGCCACCCTCTCCTCCCGTGTGTGTGTGTGTGCGTTTGTGTCTCCCTCATTCGCTCGCTTGCTCGCTCGGTGGTGGAGCGCAGAGGAATTAAACCGTCTCATCGCGCCCGCGAGACCCGCCAGCGTACTTTGCTAGAGCAGCCCTGCGACCGCCTCTCGCTCTCGCACGAGAATGGCTTTGCTTTGCTTTCCTTTGGCACGCGCGCTGCGCCCAAAGGTGGCTTCCTTCCTCCTTCCCTCCCTTCTCCACCGCCACCTCCCCCCTTGCCTGAGTGGGGGAAGAGGTGGTGCGTGGCGTGGAAGGCGCTTCTCGGCCACTTTCTGGGCTTTGTCCAAAAAGTGGGACAGAGAGTGGTTGTGCATCAGGGCCCGAAGCTCGCCAGCTGGAAGCAATCTCTGAATAACCGGGAGACTGGGCGTTACTGGGCCTTCGCCACCTTGCACCTCCTTTTCCTTCTGAGTTTAGTCCCTGTACGCTTATTCCGGGAGGAGAGAAAGCTGGACTGAACGGAAGTGGCCTTCCTGAAACATAGGAAAGAACCTTCAAGAAACGTGGTCCCTTTCCTTCCATACTGTGTCACTTACGGGAGTCATTCGCCAAGTGATTTGTTTACTCTCTCGGCCCATCTTCCCGCGAACGTGCACTTCGTTGCGTGACTTGCTTTCATTGGGGTTTTTCGCTTCATTGTACTGTTTGTCAGGGAATGGGGACAGGCTGCTGCTGCGGCACACCTGACTTTATAAGACATATCTTGCTCTGTAAAAAGTTCTTGGTCCTGTCATTTAGTTAAGTAATGGCTGCTCCTGTCGGCCCAAGATGGCCGGACAGGGAGGAGAAAGAACGGGGTGGGAGGAGGTAAACAGGGAAATAAATAGTAGGAATGACTATATAGACCAATCGAACTGTGCAGCTTTCAGTAGCTGTATAGGCAAACTCTCCTGGTATGTCAAAAGAGCTTTTCTTCCTTTGATTTCTAAAGTAAGAATATTGTATTTGCGGAGCTGGAGCTGAGTCTTATCAACCTGTAGCACATTTAGCTGCTTGCTTATAAGCCACTGACAAAGTCTGTAGATCCTAGACATGACAACTTAATTTTTTCAACAAATGTAGCCATTATTACATGGGGGAAAGAGTATAACATACTGAATCATTTGATATCTCTGGTTCCTTTTTCAATGCTATTATTTCTGTATTTGACACACTGTGTTCAGACTGAATAGAAACAAAATTTATTTCATTTTCAAATGTTACAGTTGTACATTGGATTTATTCTATTATAGGCCCTAATTGCATGCTTAAATATTTTTCTCTTGGAGTAGCAGTTGAACTTACTACTAAATTATTTTCAACCAGTTTTTTTAATTGTAATAAGGGTTTCTTTTGCTCCATTTACTTTAGTTGCGATTTTAAATTGGGCAGTTTCTTCAAAGGTTAGATTTGTTATTAACTTTACTAACAATGTAGATGTAAGGATGTACAGAGAGCATTTTAAAAACCTGGCATTTAGGTGTTATTAGCACTTAGAAGTTTAATGGAAATTTATTCTGAGGGAAGAAAAGGAAACACTGTAGTTTACACAGTACTGTCAAGCTTCAGTCCGCAAACAGGAGCAGTCTGAATACTTGCAGTATTATGATTTTTTTAAAAATGTACTAATATGACTCTGATATACTTGATTTCATGGTTGCCTGTCTTTATTATTTTATATAGTGTGTATGCATATATTCATATTCGTCTACTTGGATGAAGTCAGGCTTGGAGTCTTAAACCAGTTGGGTTAGTGTCTGATACTTGGTATGGGTTTTGTATATATACTTTGACATCATTTGGGGGATTTATATTTAGATTATTTGTGTTGAGCTCCAGAAATTATGTTTCTGGAAATTATGAAAATGGTATGTTGTGATTTCATCTGTCTTTTTTATATTGATTCCTATTTCTGGATTTATAAAACAGATTAGGCATGTAGTTATGACAGACCAGAGCAGATAGATTTAAAACTGTGTGCTGACCCAGGACTTACATAATTTAGGCGTACTCACTGGAATGGATGACCAGCAGAGTCAGGGGTTATAGTTGAGAGAGCTGGGAGAGATACCATGAGAAGTTACCACAGACAAATAAGTAAAAGTTATGGTTAAGGTAGTAGCAACAGAGGAACAAAGTTGATTAGCAGCAATCAAGGTTCAGAGATGCTGCAGTCTTCACTAACTGAGGGTGGTATCCGACTGTGACTTGTTCAACTAATTCTTTAAGTAATGGATTAGTGACCAGTTGACGTTTTGGAATTTTTGAGGATTCAAAATTGATTTGTTTGCTTTGTTCATTGATGGTTCTGTGAGGACAGTGGAGTTCTTTCAGATGGGTAAATCAGGGCTTATAATCGGTGAACAAGATTGGGAAAAGATTCTGCCTTCTGTGACTGAAGATTCTGGCTGTTGGGTTCTGAAGATATGGCTGCTAAGGTGCCTGAGTGAGATATAGGACTTTTATTTTGAGTATCTTAATCTGTGATAATTCTGAATTCTGTCTCATCTACCATGGAATTCTTAAGGTCTTTATTGTTGATACTATGCCAGGTGATGATTTGATATAGGACAGGAACCTTGTTTGTGATATGAATTGTCCTAATAGGGCAATGTGTTTTTCCCTGCTTATTCTGTAAATGTAGTGTTGCTTCATGGTTGCTATTTTCTCAGAAGATGACAACTTAAGTTCTTTAGGTTCTTTATTATTTATTTACTATTAATAAATAATAGTATTTAGTGGTAATGCAGTGATAACATTTTTTCTGAGTTTTTTTAGACCTTTGGAAGTAGCAGAATTATCCTTGTGGAAATTAGGAATTTTATATAGTGACTCAGTTGAAAAGTACAAATTGACATTTCAGACTATGATGTGAATGTGTGCGTCTGCTTTGATTTCCCTATGCAGGCTGCGTTTGGGCTAGTGCTTTGCCAGAATAAGAAGAAAGCAGAGGACCATTCAGTACTTTTTTGTACAGGGGGAAATACTAGTAAGAATGCATCCTAGGTTGAGGAGCACAGTCTGCTTTCATATTGACAGGTACATCTTCATTTGAAACATGGAGGTGATACCCTGCTTTGGGTAAGGATAGACTTGGTTTCTGGACTTGTTGAGGGTAGGGAACCATGATGACTGTTATGTCTGGGTTACATGTGCATTGGTGAGTGACTACAGTGAGTAGCTTCTGGTATCAACGGGCTTGTTCTTTATCTTCTAGCTCAGTGGTCAGGGAACAGGGGTAAATTACCCCAAATGGGGTAAAAATGAAATTCCTGGGGGTAATGGGCAGATAGGAGTATGCCCCCCTTTTCCCTCATCCTTCCTTCATGATCAACGTTCTCTCTTCTGACCAGTGGGAAGTTCCTCTCACGCTTGATGGATTTCCCTTGCTTCCAATAGGAGATTAGAAGCGGCAAGGCACTTGGCCCCCAATAGGCAGCGTTCCCCTCCCTTCCCAGGCGGCGAAGAAGGCCGTGGTTATCGATCCCGCTGCTGGTAGAGGGAGAAGGAAGCAACAGCAGAGAAAATGGCGGCTGTGGCTGCAACTGCGGCAGTGCCGGGTGATGGGGGAGCCGGCGAGGCCAAGCCTATTCTGGGCAGCGAGGCCGGCGTAGACCCGCTCCCAGCTGGCACTCAGGCAGCCGTGGAGTCGGCGGTGCTTGACGCCAGGGAAGAACCTGAACCAGCTCGGGTGGGGAGGCTGAGGAGCTGCCACCGCCACCCAGGAGCCCGGCAGGGACACGAGACATGCAGGCTTGGGGGAGGCTCTGGTGAGCGGCTGAGGTGTGTGTGTGTGTGTGTGTTGAGAGGACTTCTGTGGACGTGCCTCTGCTTGTGAGCAGCTAGGGCTCTCCCTGGGTTGCCTTGTCTTGCTGTCCCAAGGAGTGGGGCGAGCGAGCAAGGGGAGGGCTGGGGTGCCTGCGCTGGCACAGGGAGTCAGGGACACAAAGAGAGGCGGGAGGCAACAAGGCAAGGCGAACAGCAGAAATAAAAACAAAATCAGAACTGCTGTTGCTGGCCTCTGCGTGCGTGTGTGTGTGTGTGTGTGTGTGTGTGTGTGTGTGTGTGTG
>JAJKFI010000006.1:29471288-29492605 GCA_029204185.1 Lerista edwardsae
GAGAGAGAGAGAGAGAGCCAGCCAGCCAGCCAGCCCCAATCTGAATTCATTACAGAGAGAAATCTTAAGTCCAAGCACCTAAACCTGCTGTCAAAAAGGTAAGCTAGTTGTAACCCAGAAGGGTTGAATTCTATTCTCTCAAGGTCTGCAGGTGTACCCAAACTCTTTACAACTTCATATAGTATTTGCATAGCATTAATTAAGCTCATTAATTAATCAAATAAAAAGCAGTGGGTTCCAATATGTAATTTTTTTTCTTTTGTTCTGGCGAGGGGGGGTAACTTCAAGGGGGTAACGTGGGCGTATCTAAATATATTTTGGGGTAAAATGTACAAAAGTTCCCTGACCCCTGTTCTAGCTCCTCTGTACCATTGGAACAGCAGGTTACTACTTGCCTTGCTGCAAGGTGTTATGACTGCTATTCTGAGGGTATTTGTGGTAGCAGGATGCTAGAACCATCCAGGCTTAAATTGTGTCTTGACAATTAGCGTAGTGTATGCCATATTATACTGGATCAACACATCATGCATAGTTCAGTACAGAAGGTCCTATTAGCATACCAACTCAGTTTTGGAAAACGGTGTTGCGTGATGGAGTGTTAGTGTTTGTGTTTCTTGGGGAAGGAAAAATAAAGTTTTAGTATATACTAAGGTTGAATTGGACATGCATGCTCCAACTGTAACTACAATTATAATTTTCTCTTTTCAGTAGGGGTTCATTTCTTTCCCAGTTGCACCAAGTAGCTTATATGCAGTCACAAACATATTGATAATAGTATATCACTTAAGACTTCTTTAGTTTTTAAATAATTGCTATCAATGTTTTAGTGATATTTTGGTTAGCTGTATGCCCTTCATGTGCCTGGATTGGATTTACCATTGAAAATAAATGCATTTATTAATCCACTTTGTCATAAGGCCTTGGTACCAGTACCCATTTTGGCACATGTTACCCATTTTTTCATCAGAAATGTTATTTAGTATTGCATTTCCTTTATTTAAAAATATAGTAACATGGTTTGAGAGTAATTTAGTTTGAATGTATCTACTGTGGTGAGTGCATTTTAATTTTTCATTTCTGTTTTATTATTTTTGGCAACAATTGATTGGTACATTTTGATGTGTGTAAAATGGGCTATATTAGTAACTGAAGTATAGCAAAAATATTAGGCGATGTGTTTGTCAATGTGTAATGGATTTAATTTATTGTGATAAATTTAAACGAATGTAAAAAGTTTTATTTATTTATTGATGTTATGGCTTATATACTAGACATATTGAGGGTTTTCCTTTGAGTTACTTTGCACTACTTCAGGACAGTTGCCTGTGATCTTGTGTCCACACTTGTAACTGGAAGTACAGAATGTGTACCACATGCTTCAATTTTTAACTGCCTTTATTTGTAAATAAATCTATTTCACTGAAATTTGCAAGCAGGCTAAGAACAGTAGTCATGCAGCATGTTGACTTGGAAATAAGCCATGCATTGCTGAATGGGTTCTGCTTCCAAGTAGGAATGCATAGTGACACTGTTTGAAGAGGTATAATAAACTGGGGACTGATATTTTTTTTTAAAGAAATGAGTATTTGTAAGTTCTTTATCACTATTTTTTTTTCTAAGAAATCATGATGTTGCAAGTAATGGTATGGTCAAAAGCTCAGAATTGCAGAAAAGCATAATGTGTCCATTAGTATATTTAAGATACATAGGAGTTTTGGAATAGGATCTTCAAATTCCTCCTATCAAACGTATTGACATGAATTTGGGTGCACTCTGGAAGCTAGTGGAAGACAGAGAGACCTGGTGTGCTGTGGTCCATGGGGTCGCCAAGATTTTGACATGACTTAGCGACTGAACAAGAACCACCAAACGTATGCATATTCCATCCACACTGTTATAGTTAAATTAATGTTCGTAGAAAGTTTCATGCCTGTTTGAGGTTGTTTTAGTTTTTTGCTGTGATCAGAAAATGAATTTTTTTTTAAAGGACTTCATAATGATAGTGTTTGTAAGCAGAGGAACTATGGCCTGAAATTTTTTGGTGCAGGAACCCTCCTAAGTTGTCTCACTTTCTATGTAAATGGTTGCTTCATCAATGTATATGTAAATCTTGATTATCTTGTTGTTGCTTATGATTGATTTTTCATTGTTGTTTGACCTAGACCAGTGGTTTCCAAAGTCCTCTGTGAGAGGAGAGGACCTCTCCTCTGTGAGAGGAGGTCCCAAGGATCGTGGTGCTGTCAGGAGAGAAGGGTTTTCCCCCTTACCTGCACAGTGCTGGCATCCAGAGGGTGCAGGGATCCTCGTGGAAGCCCCCTTGGGGGAGGTCCCCCAAGCCTCTGATTAGTTCAAAATAGCAATTGAAAACCAGAAGTGGTTTCTGACCACTATTTTTAGCTAATCGCAGCCTTGGGGGGCCTTGTGAAGGCTTCTTTGGACTCCCTGGACACCAGTGCTATCTGCAGGTAAGGGGGGGGAACCCTTCTGTCTTGGCAGCAGCGCGATCCTGGGGATCACATTGCTGCTTTCTTCCCTTCCCCACCCCTTAAAGGGGTAAAGGCCAGTGCTTCCTAGGCTTGTGGGTCGCAACCAACCAGTTTGGGAACCACTGACCAAGATAGTGGCTGTAGTGCAACAGGGTCCGAGGGAGTTAGTGGGCCCACCCTAGTTGTTGTTCTCCCAGCTGCTTTAGTCTGCCTCCCTTGGTTCTGAGTCCTGGCCATAGTTTTTTTACTTTGATTGGGCCTTCTGCTCCCCAGTTATAAGCCACTCTTGTAGTTGCATCACAGCCTGCTTTTAAGCCCACTGCCCATCGCACCTGGTCACCCAGTCCTTCCCATCCCACCCATCTCCTCCTGCAATGCCCAGATTTGCTGCTTTGTCCACTGCTGCAGTGATTTTTGACCTAGCAAGGAGGGATGGCATAGTTTCCTATGCTCTGCCCACTGGCATCATCAGGGCACGTGTGCCATGCTTCAGGCTGCTGCTGCTAATGTGACTAGCTTCTGTGGAGATAAGGCAGCCTGTCCCCAGATATGGCACATGAAGGATACAGAATGGTTATAATAATTTAATATCTTAATTTGTATTAGATTGCATATTATAGATATTAGTATTATAACTTTCATCGAAATGCTTTTTAAGGTATTCATATTAACTATTTAACAATAACACAACAAAATTAATAATGTCTGTGTTTTAATTTGCTTGTGAAACGTTTGAAAGATGACGATGGAATTGCTGAGCCAGTTACATTTTAGGGCAGTTACATTCATTGTGTACTCATACTTTCTTGTTACTCAATATAGAAATGTGAATCCAACTACAGATGTTACTCACAGAAAGGATTGGCTCAATTTGTACAATTTAAGGGTAGTTCCCTGGATTCTTTGTAATCAGAGTTACAGCCTTCAGCGCCTCTTTCTTTGGGCATGGGTTAGTGGGAATAAATGCTGTAATTTAAGGAGATGTTGTTCTTGTAAGGATCTGTACATGAGTCGTAGCTGCTTTTGCTATTGCAGTTCCATACCCAATGAAGAAAGACATGGTTCAGTTTTAAATATTGTCTCCTTGTTTTTCTTCATTGTTGAAGAAACCAGATAAACAGAATGTGAGGGCTACACAGTTGTACACACAGTTGCCATATAAATGTCTCCTTTGGATTTTATAAATTTGTAGTTGGCAATACAGTAAATCCAAACACACCATTTAGAGTGGACAATACGGCCACTACTGTGTGTTTCTGTAGCCTGCTGGTAAGTTTGGCCATCACTCCCTTTCAGTAAGCGAAACAGAGGGTGTAAGGAACATTCAAGGGGTTCAAGATGAGGAGGAACGCTAGTATTTCATACACACTTTGGGACTTCCCTTTGTTGCTGTTTCTTAGCTGGTGGAATCTGAGGCAGGGGGCATATGAAGATGCAAATTACTTTCATACATACCTCTTATTTGCAAAGGCTTGTAAGTATAGGAGTATCTTGTTTTGTCATTGTCTGTTTATAGTGGCTGCTGCCATTCTGGTATAGGGAGTCACTGATTGAGCTTTGTACAGTCATCTTAGAGAAGCAGCAGACCTGCCACTGCATTTAAGTGTCAGAGACCAGGGCTGGCCTTAAGCCAGTGTGACCAATGCCATCACATCGGGCTCTGCACTTTGGGGGCCCCCACACCAGTGCAGTGAGCGTATTGCTTGCTGCTGCAGTCAGGATCTCTTAGGACTGTAGGTCAGTGGGGCAAGCAGAGCAGCTTTACCTTGGGCCCTCTCACCTACCCCAGCTTCTGAAGTGCGCAAAATGGGCCTCCTGGAAGCAATTAGCAGTGACGTCATCCTGTCACCACCAACTATTTCCAGGTGCCACACTTAGTGTGCGGCACCACAAGTGCTCCTCTTGGTGAGTAGGGGACCCTGTGGGGAGTGTGGGGCCCCCCACAGGAATGCCCCTCATTGGGCCCCACCACTCCTAGAGCAGGCCCTGCCTGAGCCAGTAACATCACCACCACCTGAGGAAACAGCTTTAGTAACAAGATTCCCAAACTATAAAATCTAAAGGTAGAACTTTCCCGCTGTAGCCTGTTATATTCTAAACCAAACCTTCCCAAGTCAGGAAGAATTGAAAATTGGTTTTCAAATGGTAAAACATTTCTAGTTCACCTTTTTGTTTTTAAAAAAGTACCCAAGGCAGTATACAATCTTATCATCATCATCATCATCATCATCATCATCATCATCTGGTTATAGAACTGAAGTATTCCCCCTTATCTCAGCCGACAGACAGGTTCATATGGTGTGAAGCAGTCTTTAGGTATTGTGGACCCATACTGCTTAGATAAGCACCAACCTAAGATAAGTAATCCCCCCCCCCAATATAATGGCTTAGTTGTTGCTAGGGGTTCTCTAGGGCAGTGAAGTGAAATTGCTGAAGATATTTCTCCAAGGAGGTAGTATGTGGTGGTCACAGTGGCTCCTTTCTCTGGCAAATCCAGAAAGCAAGGGGTTAAAGCCTAGGCCTTAGCAGTGGTTGTGCTATGCAGCTGCAGCCAATGTTGGCAGTAAAGTCTTCAGGATTAGAAGCAGCACCCGGAGGAAAGAGTATGTGGGGTAGCAGAAGGAGGAAAGGTTGGAGGAAGGAGAGGAGACTGGCTGGCTTGACTATGGACTTGAACTCTTGACTAGCAGCTTATGGACTGACAAATGGAAACTGCTGGGGACTGGTGTGTGGCTCTGCCATACTGTGTGTGTTGGCCAACTTGGCCCATTCTTGAGCAAAGAAGAGCTAATTAGCTTAAAGTCTAGAAAGTTGGGGAGTTGGTACAATAGGCAGTGATTCCCAAACTGTGAGCTGTGGCTCCCCAGGGAGCTGCAGAAACCAGCCAGGGGACCCATGGAATCGTCACAAAAAACTGCCACCCTATACAATATATAGGATTGTAGCTCTAATGTAGCCAATGGCCCAGTAGACCAAGGAAGCAGCCAGTTGAAAAAGTTCGGTTGTGTACAGGATGATGATTTCCCTTCTACCTAAGTTAAGGGTGTTAATCTTTGAAACTTTGGGGTTCATCTTCATTTGATATTTCAAAAATCTGGAATGCATTTGTGCCTGGTTTCCTGTTCCTGGACATTTTCTTGTCTGGATCAAGAGGGGAAGATGTCCGCAAGACTCCAGCAACTGCCTCAATATATGTATTTTTGCAGTATTTTAGGTTAAATCACTGTTTTAGTCTGGTAATATGTAACTGTGTTTATACAATTTAAATAAGCTATTCTCTTTTGCTCCCCTTGTTAACAATATCTTGATAATAAACCATAGGGACATACAAGGGAAGAGATTACTTTTATGCACTTCTGTGATCATCATCTTGCTTCTTCAGGCTGTTTGCTCAGGCTTGATCTTGATCTGGAATGTCTCAGAAAGGCAAGAAGTGGTGGCAGAACAGTTGAGGAGAGAAATGTAAGTTAAGGAAGAAACAGAGTTGTCATCCATAACTCCTTTACCTTTTCAAATAGGGAAATGGCTGAGGAAAAATGAGGGAGGAAGAAAAGAGCATGTGCGGGAGCTAATTTTTTTGTTGCGCTACATTTTACTGATTGTTTTCCTTTCTGACTTGGAAGTGTCATGGGAAGCCGTATAGCTTATCTTCTTATGGGCAACCCAATCCACTGCAGTTCTCTGCACAGTGATACCAGTGTGATGTCTGCTGAATATCACGTGAGAGTTTTGGCCTCAGGAGACCAAAGAGAGAACATTTATTCCTTGTCTCAGGGTAAGCCCCTGGGGGTCAACCTGTACCTGTACCAGTGATATTGGTAGCACAAGTCCATGTTGATCCATGAAGTTGACTCAGGTACGGGAAGAGGGGGTCAGGATTCAGTGGGCACTACTATGCCAAACATGCTCTCTTCCCTGGCCTGATTTAACCTTCTCCCTGTCACCATGCTGTTCTGCCACAGCCCACCCCTGCCATATTCCTACCCCTCCCTCTTACCCTCTGTGTAGCCTTACCTTAGGTGGCAGGTATCCAGTATCTGTCGCTGCATGCATCTGGCTGCTTGCTGCTTCCCGTGATGGCCAGGTTGCACTCTCTGGCAAAGTCACATTTGCAACAGTATACTGTGCCTACCGAAGATGTGTTCCATCAGCATTGTGTGAGGTTAGGATTGGGCCCTGAGGCTTAGAAGTTGAATCAACTTATAACCCATGTGCTCATGTTTACTTTCTATAATTAACTAGCTTTTTGTTACCCGGCGTTGCTCGGGTAACAAAATGATCTTCCAGAGTTTATGAGCTTTGCACCTCTTCTCGCCCCCCACAACGACGGGGGCTGAACCCGGACTCCAACCGCGTCGGGAGCGTCACCCGGACTCAACGCCAGTTTTGCCCCGTTTTTGGCCATTTTCACTTTGGGGGCCATTTTCAACCCCGGGGTGCTGGGGGGGCCTGACCCCCGCAGTGTTTGTCGCCAGGCCGCAAGGCACGCGCGTGCCGAGTCTGGCGCCAATCGCTCCAGGCGTTCCAGCAGGGCATGGCAGAAGTTTTGTCTCTCACCCCTTCTTGCCCCCCACGTCGAGGGGGCCTGAACCCAGACTCCAACGGCGTCGGGAGCGTCACCGCTCATCTTGGTGACCCCGGAAACTGGATTCGATGTCGATTTCAGCCGTTTTTGACAGTTTTCACACGGGCCCCCCCACGTACCCCCACCCCTGGGGGTGCTAGGGGCCCCCTACCCCCGCAGTGTTTGTGGCCAGACCGCTAGGCTTCCGCATGCTGAGTTTGATGCCAGTCGGTCCAGGCATCACAGCGGGGCATGGCGGATATTTTGTTTTGCACCCCTTCTCGCCCCCCATGTCGAGGGGGGGCTGAACCCGGACTCTGACAGCATCGGGGGTGTCGCCGTTCATATCGGCGACCCTGGAAACTGTGGATTTGACGCCGATTTTGGCCGTTTTTGACAGTCTTCATGCGGGGACCCCCGCATACGCCCACCCCCAGGGGCGCTAGGGTGGCCTGACCCCCACAGTGTTTGTCGCCAGGCCTCAAGGTGTATGCATGCCGAGATTCGTGCCGATCACTCCAGGCGTTGCGGAGCCTATGCGAAACACACACACTCTCTCTCTCTCTCTCTCTCTTCTTTATATATATAGATAGCAAATTCTTTGCATGTTCTGATCTTTGGGGCCATTTATTTTATTAAAATATTTGTATCCCACTTCTCCTTTGCTGGAGCAAATGCTCAAGGCAAATCAAAGATTTAAAATGTACAATCTATAAAACAAATGGCAATTACAACGGAGGGCAACTACAAAGTACATCTGTAAAGAAACAGGGGACAGACAATGTCACATCATCCAAATGCAAGATGGAATAAAAATGTTCTGATTTAATTTATTATTTTGTTTTTAAAACTGGTTGTCTGAATCAGTGTTATTCAAACTGTGGGTCGGGACCCACTTGATGGGTCGGGACCTGATGTCAGGTGGGTTGCGGAAAGCTGGGAGCAGCCATCATGGAAACTGCAGACATTACTCTTGTTATATTTTTTGTGAGTATTAAGTTTGAATTTGCAATTGAGGATTTTTTAAAAATTTTGTTTTTAGTTCAGTGCTTTTACATCATATTTTGTCCTAATCTTGCTTTCTGCAGGGATGTTTCATGATTGTACAGTTGCTGCAGTCCAAGAATGCCAATTTGCATTTCAGGAGTGTCATTTTGTTATGTTACAATGATAGCACTTCCTGCTTGATAATGTCACTTCCTGCCACATCATCACGTCTAGGTTAATGACATCACTTCTGGTGGGTCCCAACTTCAGTGCCATTCTAAAAAGTGGGTCCTGGTATAAAATGTTCGACTACCACTGGTCTAAACTATACAATATAGTTGTAAAAATATTAGAACTATGCTTCATCTGAAACAGTGGTTCCAAACCTGGGGTATGTGTACTTGCCAGGACCATTAGGGGTATTTTAAAAAGTCAGGTCTGTATTAGAATACCTTGCAGGGCAGGTAAGGCATGAAGGAAGGCAGTTGGCTGCAAAAGCGCATGAAGTGTGTGTTAGGCCGCACTAATTGCTAGTTTTTGGTCACAAATTCCTGTATTATCAGGTATGGATCAGTACTGTCTGTGAAAACCAGCACAGTAAAAAAAAGCTGAAACAATGTGGAAAGTGATTGATCACTAAGAATTTCTCAGGACACATCTAACACAGTGAAAAGGCAACGTCTTTAGTTCTTCAAACAAGTAAAAGGAGAAAATACTATGAATACATGAAGTATAGGTTTTTATATAGGAGCCCTAGTGAGTAGTGTGTGCAGTAACATTAAACCTTATTTACTCTGGTGGCATTTACAAAGAAAACATTCCAGCTATACAAACAAAGCTATGGAGCTGGCAGAGAGGGTTTTGACAGCAACTATAGCACAATTCTAAGCTTCCTCAGTGCCTAGTGGTACAGTGATGCTGAGATGGCCGCCACTGTATCCTGTGGGGCCAGGGAAGCTGCCGAAGGTCTCGGTAAGGGAACATCAGTTCCTTTACCCTGTGTCGACCCCTGGCATCCCCAGGGCAAATTTTTACCTGTGTCGGTCGTTGCGGCTTGGGAGGGGGTAGAGGGGGTATAGGATTCGGTGGCAATGTTGGCCACTATCCGGTCCCCTCCTGGGGCTGATCTACTTGTTCCTCCCTCCCCCATTTTGCCCCCTCCCTGCCCCAAGAAGCCTCTCTGTTGACCTTTTTGGTGGGTTTGCATTCCCCTTCACCTGGCCTATGACTTGAGCTGAAGCACATTCACTTACTGGTGAGGAAACACATACATTTTTATGCATACACACATTTTGGCTCATTTCTGTTTCCATAAGGCTCAATACACTTCCTTTGTCAGCTGTAAACTTGTCAGTTTCAAGTTTTCACCAAAAATCGGGTTGCAGCCACTGGTGGGGTGGGTCTCAACCCACAGTTTGGGAACCAGTGCTGTAGAATCTAAAATGGAGTCACTTGATACATGTCTCTGGATGTTCTTCCTCCCTGGCCTGCCAGTACTGTCCTTTGAAGTGCACCCTATTAAATTTATTGTGAATGCCTTGTTTGAGCAAGATTTCTATACTTTTAGAGTGGTGCTTCCCAAAGACATAGTTTTAATAAATGTAGCTTTCAACCTACCACTTGGCCCAAGCCTCTTACTGTCGTGCGTTCCTCCCTTTCCTGTTGCAGCCTGATGAAGCCGGCACTGTTTCTCTTCCCAGGGTTGTTGCAGATCTGTCCCTGCCCAAGAAGCTGGAGGTGTGGGGTGAACAAGGTAGTCAATGGCTCCTATTTTGCACACCTGGATCAGTCTGAGGTTGCTGACTTGCATACAAAAGTAGGAAAGATGGGCAGCACAGCTGAGACAGCTGCACTCTGTGCCTTAAGTTGGGATAGGTGACTGAGTTGGCGTCCTCACGGTGACTTGTGTCTGCCAGGATGGGTTCACTGCTTAAGGCTGAACTTCTTTCTCAAGTATGTGTTTCTCCCTTTCCTTCTACTACCTCAAGGGACTTCACTACTATCCTATTAACCCTATGTTAATAGGGTTCACTACTGTTCATGATTTTAGGCATCCACAGTAGGAATGTAGATATAGAATGAATATAGATACAGAACGTAGATATATCCCTGCAGATATAGGGGAGGGTGAATGACCACTGTTTAGACATCTTTTTTCTAATACTTCAAATTCATTCTTAGCATTTACAGTATTGATTCTTGTTCGACTATTTCCACAAGTTATGCGTATGAATAAAATGTGTTTCCATATACGTTTCACTTTGGTATTGTTTTTTCTGTAACTGCTAGGGATGATAATGCTATGTAAGGCCTCTCTCATGGTAAATTAATCAGAGAATTCAGTAGACATCTTAAAAGTAATGCTTATTAAATATGTCTCATTTTTGGTTCATGCTAACACATACAAATTTTTGGCTAAATATTTTTCTTGACGCTGCTTACTTTGTTTTCTGACATTATTTAGGGACTTCTATTTGCATCTTGTATGTCTTAATTGCCTTCATATCCTGTTTGTGGTAATCTTGAAACCACAAGATTAATTGTTCTGGTTGATTGTTGGAAACGAGAAGCCAAGATTGGATAAACTTTTGGTCTGATTTAGCAGAGTTATGTCGTGGTCAGAATTGTAACGTCTTACCTCATTGCCCTGGGGCACTGACGTCATTCTCTGCCTGTTTTCGGCCCCCCATATAATGGCTCCCTGAAGGAGTTAGCATTGCTGGTTGCAAGTGCCCCTCCAGGGAAACGATGGAGGAAACTGCCTTTGCACTCGCGGTGCAAAGGCAGTTTCTTCCATCATCTCCCTGGAGGAGGGGTGCTTGCAACCATCAGCCACCTTCTTCAGGGAAGGCTCAGAGGAGATTGCCTTTGCGATCGCTGTACAAAGGCAGTTTCCTCCATTGTCTCCCTGGAGGAGGGGCGCTTGCAACTGGCAGCTTCCCCTCCTCCAGGGAGAACCTGGAGATGACTGTCTTTGTGCTGCTTGCGGTGCGAAGACAGTCACATCCGTAACTGGGGCGGAGCTGGGGGAAATCCTGTGCCCCCTTTATCACAGCACCTGAAGTGGGTGCTGTTCTGGCTCTACCCTAGTTATGGTTCTGCATGTGGTAGTTCCCCTAAAGACAAATTTGTAGGAAATTAATTTTTGTATTTGGCAGATATCTCTGTTCAATTGATAGATTAGTGTTTCCCAAACTTCTGCTTGCTAAGATACTGTACTATTTTTCAGAATAAAAATTAGAAATATTTCAGTTCCTATGCTCTGATATAACAGAATTGCCTCCTCTCACTGATAGTTATTTGCTGTGTCACTTTTTTGGTTGGAAGGAGATATATCAGAGCATTAACTTGTGAAGATGCAGCAGGTGTCTCTTCTCTGAGGGCAAGAAATTATAATGCAGAGTTGAATGATTTAGGGCTCAGTCCAGAGCCCTCCAGCGCAAGCGGTATGAGCGTACTGCTCACGCTGGTGTTGTAAATGTGCTGTAAGGCACATGCAGCGCTAGTGCCTTGCTGCCTGGAGGTGGTGATGCGACGTCAGCAAGAGGTAGGTTCCCCCCTCACCGGCATTGCAGGGATTCTGAGTGGGAGGGAGTTCCTGGATGGGGGGAGGTGGGGGCGGCCTTGTGAGGGGGATCCTATCCTTGGCAAAGGTCCAGGCAGCCCAACATAGGACTGCTTGAATCACTGCCTGCAAAATAGCTGGTGGTAAGCCAAGGAGCCCCACTGTATGCAGTGGGGCTTTCCCAAGGGCAAGGGGACCAATGTCCCCTTCTCCCCGGGGAGACCCCAGTCTCAGCCTGTTGGTTACTGCTGCGCCTGCGGTGGCCAGGCAGTTCTGGATTGGGCTGCCCGTCATTCCTGATTTCAGAAACACAGCAGAATTACCTGTCCTTTATAGGGAGCTGAAAGAGGTATACCTAGAACCTCTAGGACATCTTGCCATTAGGTGGTAGAGAATCTGTGGATAATTTAGAGGTTTCATATAATTGAGAAATTTCAATCCTGTTTTATTGCCTATCAAAAGAATGTATATCTTATTCTTCTAGAACCTTGCCAAATAAAACAAAAATTTTCATTTTTTTGATGTTTAAAAAGTATGTTGTATTAAATTGAGTACAGAAAACATCCAGCAGCTCTGTACGTACTCTAATAAAAAATAAAGTTGTTTACTAAAAATAAAATGTATGAATGTTTTTGTAGCTACACACGGCATAATTTTTTGCATGCCTCTTTAAATTCTTTAAGAGGTGTGCAAAAAGTTATGCCGTGTGTCGCTACAAAAAATGCTTCCGAGGGGACATAGGGGAGCATTTTCAAAACTATTATGATGTAAAGTGCTCTTGTTTAGAGTTTATTGTATGGGATTAATGTTATGTGGAAACAATTTTCTCCAAATTGTAGAAGTACTGCAATTGCCCTGAACGAGATAAAAGTACCTTAGGCAAGCTTTAGCACATTGGATCTAGGAAGCTGCTCAAGAATGTTAAAGCCAGACCTTCCCGTTTGTGACACAACCCTCAAAGGAGACCAAAATGAAAAAGCAAAGAGAAGTGTTTGAGTTTGGAAAATGTAATAAAAATAACTTTTAGAGAATGAGAGAGTTTAGAAACTTGCCATATATTCTTGTGTATAAGTCAAACTCGTAGATGAGTTGAGGGCAGTTTTGGAGCAAAAAACCCAAACATTCCTATGACCCATGGATAAGTTGCATTTGGAACTTCCAGTAGGGCTACTGGAAGTTCCATTCCATGCAGGCTTACTTCCTCCCTTCAACTTATGAAGCTCATGAGGTAGCTGCAACCAAATTTGATGCTGTTTAAGCTTACAGACTTATTCCCTCCTTTCAATCTAACCAGGCTGGTGTAGTTTAAGCAGCATCCATTTTGATTGCAATTTAAAGGTTTATTTTTTCATTCCTTCATCCTAACCATGCTGATGTGGCTGCAGATAAGCTCTGTACAGTTCAAAAAACAGAAATAGGTACTTTTTGTAATGGCACTCTTGCCTCCCTTTTTTCCATTTAAATGTGGACTTGCTTTAAGAGAAAGTTCATTACCAGATTTACCACATACATTCATGTATACATTCATGTATAAGTTAATCTAGATTGTTTAGGATCCATTTTAAGTCTATTTCTTTAAGTAATTTCTTTACATGTACACATGTGTATACAATAAATAAGGCTTGTTAAATATGAAGGTGAGAAGCGTGGGGAAGCCTGGATAATTGCAATAAAATAATTCTGAAGAATAAAAGACTCGAGGGGAGAAAAGGATTTTTAAGAAGAAAAAATATCACAGACAGGGAAGAGAATTTGGGTAGAAATGAGATAGTGAATGTTAACACACTTGGGCACTCATACCATCCACCTCTGGGTTTGAAGGACAAGAGCCTAACAGCAATCACTTGTTGAGAAACAATCACTGCGTGTCTAGTCCACACCACCCACCCAGCCCCTTTTTGGGGTGGAGATACCTACACACATGGAGCCAGTGGGAGGTAGGACTCTGTGTCTGCTGCTCAAGAAGCTGGTGAGCTTAAAGCCTGGTTGAAAGTCTGAACAGTTTGCAGAGTGGGCAGAATGCCTTGGCTGGATGGAGGACAGGATTGGGGACTAGGACTGGATACTTACCTAGGATTAAGTGCCATTAATATTCATTGATATTGGTGGGATCACAAAAGTAAATTGATCCTACTTCTGAATAGAAATGCACAGGACTGCTGTAGCTTTCAGGTAAAAGTTGACTAGATGATGTAACAGTCTGACGGGGCCATTACCAGAGTTGATCTGTGTTGATATGTGTTATCTCTCATATCTTATTATCCTATCAGTATTCTAGGTAAAAAATAGAACTAACCAGAAGGGAGCTGACAGTAGATTTAATCCTACGTTGTGCACAGGGATCAACTTTGTTTTCCTTGAATCATGTCTACAAATTGGCATCGGGTGCAAAATTGTGACAGGGTTGACTGATGTAACTAACACATAGCATATGATTCATGCCAAAGTGTTTTAAGGGATTATTATTATTATTATTTATTTGATTTGTATCCCGCCTTTCCGCCTCAAGGCGGCATTTACAAGGTTAAAAACACAGTAAAAAACAATTAAAAACAGTATTAAAAGACAATAAAAACACTATTAAAAATACAACATACAACAAATTAATCCCTAGGATCATAAAATATATAAAAAGAATGCAAAAAAAGCCAGCCAGCCAGCCTGTCAGCAACTAAAAGCCTGCTGAAATAAAAAGGTCTTCAGCCCCCGCCGAAATACCGCCAAGGAGGGAGCAGTTCTTAACTCCAAGGGGAGGGTATTCCAAAGTTGGGGTGCCACCGCCGAGAAGGCTCTCCTACTGGCCGCCACCCCTCTCACCTCTCCTGGTGGCGGCACCGTCAAGAGAGCCCCCCCAGATGACCTCAGAGTACGGGTCGGATTATATGGGAGGAGGCGGTCCCTCAAATACCCTGGGCCCGAGCCGTAAAGGGCTTTAAAGGTCAACACCAGCACTTTGAATTTGGCCCGGAACAGAACCGGCAGCCAGTGTAGTCGCCGAAGCAGTGGCTCGACAGAGTCAAACCGACGTGCCCCAGCAACCACCCGAGCAGCCGCGTTCTGTACTAGTTGTAATTTCCGAACCGTCTTCAAAGGCAGCCCCACGTAGAGCGCATTGCAATAGTCTAATCTAGATGTCACTAGGGCATGGGTCACTGTGGCCAGGTCCGCGCAGCTCAGGTACGGTCGCAGCTGGCGGATCAGGATGAGGATGTAAATGTTTTAGATCGGGGTATCACTTCATTTTATATAGTGGTTATAATTGAAACATGGTGGAATGGAAAGAACCAATGGGATATTATGCAAGGACATTGCAGGGGTGTTGAATGTGGGTATAGAATCAAAGTGGGTATAGAATCCAATGAACTAGTTAGGCTGATCATACTCCACATAATAATTGTGAGTAGAAACTCCAGATCCAAACACTACCCTAGTACCGGGGACATGCTATTTTCTTTGCGTGTGTAAATAAAATAAATATTTAGGCCATGACAAAGAGAGAAAACGTCTACAAATAAATATGAGGAGCAAGTAGCTAAAATGGTAAGGCAAACCATAAATGCTTGATTATATCTGCTTTTGATATCAAAAGCAGGAAACCTGTAAGGAAGGCAGTTGGACTGTCAGATAACAGGGAAATAAATATTAATTTTGAAGATATGGAGAACTAATTCTTTGTGTCTGTTTTCACCATATAAGCTGTAGGTCAGGTACCTATACATCATCTAACCTTTTCACAGGAGTCTGAAGAACTGTGTAAAGCAGTGGTATTCAAACTTTTTAGACCGGGACCCACCTTTTAGAATACCACGCCTGTCAGGACCCACTGGAAGTGTTGTCATTAACCTGGAAGTGGCAGGAAGTAACGTCCTCAAGCAGGAAGTGCTGTCATTGTCACATAATACAATGACACTCCTGGAATGCAAATTGGCATTCTTGGACTGCAGCAATTGTACAACCATGAAACATCCCTGCCAGGAAGTAAGAATTTGGATAAAATACGATGTAAAAGTACTGAACTAAAAGCAATTTTTTTTAAAAAAAAAAACCTCACTTGAAAATTCAAACTGTTAACATCCACAAAAGGAATCTTGCAAGAGTAAGGTCTGTAGCTTCCAAGATAGTTCTCCCAATTTTCCGTGACCCACCTGACATCAGATTGTGACCCACCAAGTGGGTCCTGACCCACAATTTGAATAACACGAATAAAGCATGAGTGATAATGGACAAGTTCTAGAGTAGCATCTCTCAAGGTTTGCCCCCCCCCACTTTGCATGGCCCACCTATTGGAAGTACCATCAGAAGTACCTGACAGTGATGTTATGGCCAGTTACTCCTGGCTTGGGGGCCAGATACAACATGATGGAACACTGGTAAGAAGCTCAGGGTGGACAGAAAGGGCTTTTTTGAGTGCACAAAAAGTGCACACTAAAGCTCTGCCTGCTGAGCTGAGTTTTCTACTGCTGCTTGTCACTGTGTTTTGCTGGTCTCACTGCCAGGTGGGTGCACCAAGTGGGTGGGTTCCATGGGTACCACCAGACATCATCTTAAATACCACCAGTGGTACAAGTACCATTGGTTGAGAAATGCTTTTCTAGAGCACTTTGACAACTTAAAGATTAATGAGCACTGTTGAGATGACACCCTCACAGGAGTCATGTTGTGAGTTATGAAGAAGGGAAATTCCATGTTAGCCATCATTAAGAAAACAGAATAAGAATGCAAACATACTGCCCTGAATAAATTAGTGGTGTGGCCACATTTGTAAAACTGTGCATCTTTGATCACCACATTTAAAGAAGAATATTATAGAACTAGAAAAGGCACAAAAAGGGGCAACCAAAATGGTCAGTGAGCTGTAGCTATCTTCCTTATGAAAAAGAAGTTTTCCTACAAAGAAAGCCCTACAAAGTTTAGGGCTTTTAGCTTGAAAGGAAGATGATTAAGAGGGGACATGATTGGAATTATGCATATTAATATTTATTAATACAAATTTGGAAACAAATATAGCAGATAACATAAAAAAACAAAGGTAGAGAGAGACCCCCAAAAAGTAATTATGAAGTCGTGTCCTAGTTGCATTTTCATTACAAGAAAGAGAAAAACTCTTAATAGCTCTCTGATAATCAATTAGTTCTTTTTATCCTTTCCAATATTATGTAACTGAATTATATTTACTCATCAAAACCACAAATCATTACATCACTTTTTCCTCTCCTATGCAGAAAATCAGTGAGTGGTTTCCACGCTTAAGCGTGATTAATGACTTTTCTGTTAGTAACATAGTAATTTTGTCAATTTCTGCAAAATCCAAAATCTTTGTCCATCGTTCGTCCATCGATGATAGTTCTGTAGTTTTCCAGTACTGTGCATAAAATATTCTCACGTCATTTATAAAAATAAGATTTTGAGATTTTTGTCCACATAGTCATCAATCACAATCAGCAAAATGGCTTCTGATTTTATTTGAACATTTCTCTGTAAAATTTATATAAAATTGGATCTGTGCATGTACCCAAGCCTAATATTTTTTGACTTTATCACGTCCAGCACATATGATAGAAAGTACCTTTTTTTTGCATTCCCAAATCTATTTGATGTATTTTCATACAATTTTGGTAATTTATTTGGAGTGATAAACCTTCTTTACATTATTTTATAGAAATTTTATTTCAGATTAACATTTAATGTAAATTTCAATCTTTTATTCCATATTTCCCCCTCCCCCATTGTTCCATTGGAATATCATGACCCACATTTTAGTCTATTACATCCTTTAACCTGTTCATCCTGTCTCATATTTCAACAATAATCTATACATTTTAGAAATAATCTGATCATAAGAGAACTTCCAGTAATGAGACCCTTTGTTCCAAACCATAAAGCGTCTCATCCAGTTTAAACTTCTCCATTAATTGCAAATACAAAAATGATTGATAATTATAACCTCTCAATAATTCTTCTCTTGACTTCATTTTACACTCCCCCTGTGAAAAAGTTAATAAGTTTCTGTATAACAACCAAGTTTCTCTCAGTGATGATTCTCAACCCAAAAAGGCCTCATATGATGAAATCCATAATGGTATTTTTGTCAGGAACCTAATTTTATCTGTTCCATATTGTCAAAAGTGCTTGTCTAATATAATGATTTTTAAATTCTGAGTATACTTTATATTTTTCGTACCATAAGTACCTGTGCCAACCAAACCTTAAATCATGTGCTTCTAATTCCAACAGTTTATCATGTTGTTGAGAGGGTAGCTAGAGAGAGATTTCTCACAATATTAGAACTAGGTTCATCCAGTGAAACAGATTAGTAGGAAGTTTAGGACAAATAAAGGAGGTACTTCACACAGTGCATTATTAGCCTGTGGAATTTATTGTCAGTGGTGATGGCCACTGGCTTGGATGACTTCAAAAAGGGATTGGCCAAATTCATGGTATAGTAGGAGATGTCCATCAATGGCTGCCAATCATGATGACTATGCAGATTCAGTAGTAGTATGCCTCTGAATACCAGTTGCAGGGGAGCAATGGTAGAAGAGATGCTGCTTCTGTTTGTGAGCTACAATTGATGGGCCACTTAGGAAAATAGAATGTTGGACCTACATGGGCCTGTGAATGTTTTTAAGCATACTCTACACTTAGAAACTACATTTTAAATACTAGAAATGAACTCATATTCCTTTCACCCAAAAATCCATTTCTGGGTTTCCCTTCCTTAAATTCACCAGCCTTATTTTTTAAGCCTTTTTCTTGTTGCTATTGTTAAACAATCATGGTTTTAAACATTTGCGGATCTCATGAAAATTGCCAGGGAAAATACTACTATGTTCTTTCTCTCTAGCCCTGTCTTTATGTGCAGTTGCTGAATCTCTTTTAGAATTAGTAAATTCAGATTATGGTTTTATTATTTTTATGTTGGTTTTATCTACTTGTGAACTACCTTGAGACCTTCAGGTGAAACGAAGGTAATAGAAATGTTACGTAATGGAAATCTACAAGATTTTGCTCAGTTTTGCTAAACTTTTTTGACTGGTGGCTTCCTTGACCTACTGGGCCATTGGCTGTGGCTCAACATAAATGCTACAATCCTATATGTTGTATAGGGCAATGGGATTTTCATGAGGATTACTCGGGTCCCTTGGCTGGTTTCCGTGGCCCCCTGGGGAACCATCGCTCAGTTTGGGAACTGCTGATGTGTAGAGGGTCTGAGCGGACTACTACATGCAGTTGCAGATCTTAAACTATCCGTGTGTTTTTGTACAGGTGTGTTGTGACATTCCACCTAATCACCGAGTGCATGACTGCATATATGGCAGGGAACAAAGCCCAACAGAGGCTGCTCTTAATGAGGCAATTGAATCTCCAATAGCCTGCCTGCAGCCTGGCGTATCTGCCTGGAGTATCTGTTTATACAACAAAAAGGCTGCTCTTACTGAGGCACTCAAGTCTCCTGTAGCCTGTCTGTTTACACAACAAAGAAGAGTCTCTGAATGCAATCCATAGCCTGCAGCTGCAGCCAGCATCTGTTTGCACAACAAAGCACAGACTGTTCACATAAAGACCTAATCACATTATGAATTCCCACTCATTAAGCTATGCATGCCTGTACTTTCCTTTAGACTTTTCCTATGCATGTAGTTCTTTCCATGTCTAACTGCCATGAGAGAATTCTCATTGTGGAAGGTAGGGGAACCAAAATATTTAAAAGCCATTGTCATGTCTTTCATGGAACTATTAAAATAATGGTTTTAGTTTCTACTTGCTTTGGGATTTGTGTATTTTTGACTGTGCAAAGTTCTTCACATGTATTGATTCAGACCTTATAAGAATCCTGTGAGGCATTATAGACGCAGGAGGTCTAGTCGAGAGGGTAAAAGCCGTTGTTATGCCCGAAGATAAGATCCAAAGGTTGCCAGTTTGAGAACACGGGAAGTTTCTGTGAGTGGCAGACCTTGAGAAATGCGACTGATAAGATCTGAGCTGAGCTGTCTCCGGCTGCCTGTGAGAGAGGAGTTGTGCTGGGCCAGCTGTTACTTTGGTGAGAGCAAAGAAGTTGTTTATCAGCTGGCAGGAAGGTGATCGTGTGGCCAGAAAGAAAGACTGGACTATGAAAGTTCTATTGAATGTAGTAGTACTTGAAAGATAGAACCTCTTTGTGATTTGTAAAACCCCTCAGGGTTAGAAAAAGCCTGCCTATGTAAACCGCCTTGAATTAAAGTCAAAGGAGCAATCTAATGACTAAGAAAAGCAGTATATAAATACTGGTATCATCATCATCATCATCATCATCCCCATATTTCAGCTTGGGGAGCTGAGGCTGAGAGTGAGTGGCTTGCTTAAGGCTATCTAATGAGTTCATAGTGGAGGTGAAACTCAACTTGCGTAACTTCTGATTTGCAGCTCAGTTTCTTAGCCACTAATTAAGTGTACCAGCTCTCTCATACACCAGTGATTTCATCTCCAGTCTTGTAACAGTCCTGAAGATCAAGACTACAACTTGATTATATCATCTACTTGCTAAGTTTTGACAGCAGACATTGAAGTATTTAACTCAGCCTGCATTTAGTTTGCTACATAAAATCTGCCTAAAGCTGATTTGGGTGTAATTTGGGTAAAACATCTAAGCCAGTTTGAAGATTTAAAATAAAATGAGTGGAATTTCTTGGGAGGGGGGCTCCGTATTAAAATCCTGATATATTATAAGACCTATATGTGCCCACACATGTGCACAGAAGCAAACCTGAGCAGCTGTGAGAGATCTTGGTAGTTGTCATGTTGTTGTCTTTTGCCTTTTGTCATGCTGAAGGTAATGCATTTATAAGGTTGTCTGCACAGAGACAACTTATTAACAGGGGCTTTATTTTTGTTGCAAAAATATGCAGTATAAAATCTGTTGTATACTTCGCATGGTAAAATTTAAAACTTTTCATCCTTCTATTTTTTCGTCCTTTCTCCAAGTACCTGTTTTCTGAGAACTGTCACCAGAAATTGCTGGGTGAGCTGCCTCCTACCCTTCAGTTGTCCCTGTAGTGAAGGAAAGGTTTCTCTGGTTGCTGCTGCTCCTGATTTCTCCTCTGCTTTGCATCCGCTTTACCTGACCTGTACCTTGTGTGAAAGGTCATGCCACTGCATCTTGTTAGTGCATTACTGCCCCAACATCTCCCTTGGGGTCTGGCCAGGTAGAGCAATGTCATACAGTTCCCCTTGACAGCAGCACCAAGTATCACCTGCCATTCTGTGAAGTACTACTAGTGCTGTTTATACTATTGGTTTAAAGCACCAGTCTAATTGATTAAATCTGTACAATGCCTCCTCCATTCCATTGTAAATTGATTACAAACTGCAGATCTATGGGGTTTTCTATCATGCCCAACCTCTTGTCTTCCCCTCACCTCTTAAAGGTATTAAGGTTCTGTAGAACTTGAAAGCTTGCAATGGCTTAATTGGTCCTATAAGCCATCGTGCTGTAACTTATGATCATAAGATGTCAGCTTTTTTCTAATAAACATGATACATAGTATGATACATAGGCATTCTAGGGGGAGGTGGAAATTAAGCAGTGTAAAGTTGCTCTTTCAATTCCTTTCCTCCCTTTCGGTCTTTAAACTAGAAAATTGGCTGAGAATTGGCATGGATTTGCACCTCCCCATTATAAGGTGTTCATCCTCTCTCTCTCTCTCTCTCTCTCTCTCTCTCTCTCTCTCTCTCTCTC
>JAJKFI010000006.1:29492615-29577615 GCA_029204185.1 Lerista edwardsae
TCTCTCTCTCTCTCTCTCTCTCTCTCTCTCTCTCTCTCTCTCTCTCTTTCAAGAGAAGTTCTTTGTGAACTTTGTGTTGAAAAGCGGTATATAAATATGATTGATTTATTGATTGAATAAAGATATATGGTGGAGGCAGCAGAAGCAGAGATTGTACTTTATTGGCAATGGCTATAGCACCCTGCTGTTTTTCTCCACTGTGGCTGTTTCCAGTCTGGCTGCACTGTGTGTCAGAATGGAGAAGAGATAGCAAATGCAGTAGCCATCTAAATGCTTTATTTTCCTACCTGGAGAAATAGCAGAACATTCTGGCTGCTGCATTGGTGTTCTCCATCTAGTTGGCGGGGCATGCATGGTTGCCTAAGAAAAATGTTTATTCACCCTAGGCAAGTGTCAAATTACAGGGCTGCAGTAATTACAATTGTATTGAGAGGGAGCCAAAAGGTTGTGAAGTTTATTGCACATTCTTGTTTATGACTTTCATTTCTAAAGTTGTACAATGGATTCAGATTGCATTTTGGTCTCATGTTTGTGGAAAGGTTTGTGTATTGAAGAAAAATGATGACATTTTGCAAGATTGCACTTGAAAATATTGGTTATGTTTCAGAGACAGGCAGCCCAATCAATCTTGGGCTCCTGTAGGCGCAGTGGTACCAAAATCGGTACTGTTGCTTCCTGTGGGAGCCGCTGGCAGCTGCTGGAGTCTCCTTGGGAACGGAGACTTCCATTCTCTTCTCCAGAAGTAAGCTGCAGGCCCTGCAATGGGGCTACTCTAGTTGCCACCTGCTATTGTGCAGGTGGAGACTGGAGAGCCCCATGTTGGGTTTGCGGGTGAGAGCGCCGCTGCCAGTCCCACCCCCTCTTGGGGCCACTCCTCCCTTCCCCCTAACACTGCACTGCTGGTCCGCAATAACACTTACCATGGTCCTGTGATGCTGAGTGGGTGTCATGGCGCTGAGGTGCATTGCCACTGGCCACTTGTACCACCACTCATACCACTAGCAATAGAGCCCTCAGGATAGCCTGACTCATATAGTCAGGCTTGCCCTTCCCCTACATCATATTGTACTTCTGAGACTTAGATGTATTTCTTTTTCAGATGAGTGAGCAGTGGGATAGAAAAGTCTTGCTGCCCAGATGCCGTTCTCTTGCTGTTGCGTATTTTAAAGAAGCTTGCTATGTGGCTACAATTACAGTAATTGAAACTAATATTCAGCAAAAGGAAAACTATAAAAGGGAATACTTCCTGGTTTTGTGTGGGTTATTTTGGTAGGGGGCTGGACTGTTGTGACTGTTATCCCTTTGAGCCCTAATTCTGTTAATGTCAGTGGCCAGAGGCAGTTATATTGTCAGATATATTTGGCAGATATTGTCAAATCTGCAGTATGAACTTTAAAAACAAAGTTCTTTAAAAACAAAGTTTAGGACTTTAATGTTTATATGTCCTGTGTATTCTTTATACATAGACATGGTGGCGCAGCGGGTTAAACCGCTGCTGCTGGGCTTTCCGACCGGAAGGTTGGGAGTTCCAGACTGTGCGACCGAGTGAGCTCCCGTTGCTTGTCCCAGCTCCTGCCAACCTTGCAGTTAGAAAGAACCTAAATGCAAGTAGATAAATAGGGACCACTTTGGTGGGAAGGTTACAGCGTTCCTTGCGCCACTTTATAGTCATGCCAGCCACATGACCACGGAAGCTTGTCCTCAGACAAAACGCTGGCTCTACAGCCTTTGAAACGGAGATGAGCACCGCCCCCTGCAGTTGGTCACAACTAGACCATTCGGTCGTGGGGAAACCTTTACCTTTTATTCTTTATGCAGTCATGGATGAGTTTGAGATTTTAATTATGTATTATTCAAAATTTCATATCCCATTATGAAAGTTTGTTTATTCTCAGTGAACATTTTGGTGGAAGTGAAATGAAAGAATTATCATACCATCAGTGTTAGATGAACTAGTGTTAGTGGGACCAAAGCATTTTTTATTGGACTAATTTGAATAGATTGTGTGGGGATGGTTTTTTCTTAGAAATCTTTTATGGATGAGAGTAGTGGCTTTCATATGTACATTCTGCTATTTTATTAGTCAATATGAGTAAATCCACATTCACCCCAAATTCTATAAACCTGTATACTATTACTGGCTTGTGGAGTATATATATATAACAGGACTACTTTCAGTCTTGCAGGATTTGGCATAGCCATGAAACACATGTGCAGCTTGTCATGCTTGCTTCAGAGAGAAGCAATTGATGAGGAAGCCACTCTTTTGCTTTGTTTCCCATTTAGGGAGGTAGGAAAAAGAACGAGACCATTTTAACCCCCATCCTTTCATATCTGAGGTCACAGCAACTGGGAAAACAATCCCACTCAATGATTTTCCCAGTATTCCTCTCTATTCCCCAAGGTTTGCTGGAAGAAGGGGAGTGCAGTTACACCACCACCAACATAATTGGAGTGAAGTCTGAATAGCAGGGCACTGGAATGCTGACCACTGGAGCACTCTTCACAATGTATTCTGTCTCAGATTTGAAACACCAACCTAAATTTTTGTAGTGAAGCCACTGTATTTGTAGACTCTGTTGCAGTGGTTAAGTATGTTGTTTAAATAATTAGTCTGTTAGATTATAAGAATGAATTCAGTGCTTACTGATACCTATCTGGGAACTGTGTGAGAAAATTGTAGAGCTGTTTGACTTAATTTTTAGTTGAAATGCCAAACTATAATTTTAAGATGCATTTAAAATTGTTTCTGATACAGTTGTAATCTGTATAGATTTAGAGCAGTGATTTTCTAACACTGTGTTGTGCTATATTACACAGGTAGCACAGGTAGCCCCTGTGGCTAGGAATGCATTTGCCCAGCTTCGATTGGTGCGCCAACTACGACCATACTTGAGCTGTTCTGACCTGGCCAAGGTGATCCATGTGTTAGTGATTTCAAGACTGGACTACTGTAATTCGCTGCATGTAGGGCTTCCTTTGAGAACAGTTCGGAAGCTGCAGTTAGTACAGAATGTAGCAGCCCTGGTGATTACAGGGGCTAGATGGTTTGACTCAGTAGGACCACTCCTTCAGCAGTTGTAGTGGCTACCATTCACTTCCGATCACAACTTAAGATGATGGTACTGACCTTTAAGGCCCTTCATGACTTAGGCCCAGCTTACCTAAAGGGCCTTCTCCCATACATACCAGTTCACCCTCTTCTATCATCTAAAGGGGCTCTCCTTCAAGTGCCCCCTCTGTCCCAAGTTAAAGGGATGGTAGCTCGGGGGCAGACCTTCTCTGTAACGGCTCCACAAATATGGAATTCCCTTCCAGAAGAATTAAGAACTACACACTCCCTCATGGCCTTTCGGAGCAGGCTCAAATCATATCTATTTCCTCTGGCCTTTCTCTCTGGAATACTGTCATAGTTTGTTTTCCCACCCTTTAAAGGGCCTGATGAGGAGAATTGGGTCTGTGTTCCCATTTAACGTTTTTTTTTCTTCCTGTTTTATTTATTGTGGTTACATTGTAGCTGCCTTGGGCATTTGCTTTGGCATGGGAAAGGCAAGGTATAAATTCTTCAAATAAATAATAAATACATAAATAATTGATGTACTGCAAACGGTCTCCAGATATGATGCAAGAGTTTGGGGGAGAATTTGGGATAGGGCCATTGGGGATGTAAGCCCCTGGCTGGCAGTGCGGTGTGCCTTTGACAAAAAATGGGTGGTGTGACTTTGACAATTTTAGCATTGTTCTCTGTGTTTATGAGATGAAAAAGGTTGAAAATCACTAGTTTAGTGTATTGAATCTTGTTGTTCAGTCGCTAAGTCGTGTCCGACTCTTCGCGACCCCGTGGACCACAGCATGCCAGGCCTCCCTGTCCTCCACTAGCTTCCGGAGTTCGTCCAATTTCATGCTCATTGCTTCGGTGACACTATCTAACCATCTCATCCTCTGCCGCCCCCTTCTCCTTTTGCCTTCAATCTCCCAGCATGAGGGTCTTTTCTAAAGAGTCCTCTCTCCTTATGAGGTGGCCAAAGTACTTGAGTTTCAGCTTCAGGATTTGTCCTTCCAGGGAGCAATCAGGCTTGACTTCCTGGAGGATTGACCGATTGGATCTCCTTGCAGTTCAGGGGACTCGCAAGAGTCTTCTCCAACACCATAATTCAAAAGCATCTATTCTTCGGCGCTCTGCCTTTCTTATGGTCCAGCTCTCACAGCCATACATTGCTACATTGCCATCGCTTTGACTATGCGAACCTTTGTTGGCAGGGTGATGTCTCGGCTTTTGATTAAGTTGTCTAGGTTCGCCATAGCTTTTCTCCCAAGAAGTAAACGTCTTTTAATTTCATGGCTGCAGTCACCATCTGCGGTGATCTTGGAGCCCAGGAAAATAAAGTCGGTCACTGCTTCCATTTCTTCCCCTTCTATTTGCCAGGAAGTGATGGGAGTGGTTGCCATGATCTTAGTTTTTTTAATGTTGAGCTTCAAGCCAATTTTGGCACTTTCCTCTTTCACCCTCATCAGAAGGTTCTTTAGGTCTTCCTCACTTTCTGCCATTAGAGTGGTATCATCTGCATATCTGAGGTTGTTGATAATTCTCCCACAATCTTGATTCCAGCTTGTATTGTGAATCATCCAGCCCTGCCTTCCTCATGGTGTACTCTGCATATAAGTTAAATAAGCAGGGTGACAGAATACAGCCTTGTCATATAATACTCTTTTCCCAATTTGAAACCAATCAGTTGTTCCATGTCCAGTTCTAACTGTTGCTTCCTGGCCCGCATACAGGGTTCTCAGAAGGCAGATCAGGTGGTCTGGTACTCCCATCTCTTCAAGAACTTGCCACAGTTTGTTGTGATCCACACAATCAAAGGCTTTAGCATAGTCAATGAAGCAGAGGTAGATGTTTTTCTGGAACTCTCTGGCTTTCTCCATGATCCAGCGAATGTTGGCAATTTGGTCTCTAGTTCCTCTGCCTCTTCGGAAACCAGCTGTATTGAATCTTACTCTAATATTTTCCTTAAACATATTTGATAAAATGAATATAAAGTAAGAAAGGTGTTTACAAGTAAGTGCTATATCCAAGATTCCCCTCCATACTCATTGTATTAGATCATTTGCTAATTGCATACTTAAAGAAGGGATATTCAGTCTTTTTCTGTGAAGTCTGAAGCTGAAATAGTCTTTAAAACTGAACCCCAGACTATTATAGATATTGACTTTGTGGTTTGTACAGTACAGTACTTTACAATAGAAGACAGTAATGAGGCAACAGATGAAGGGTTGTGGAGTGTATATACAATTATTTGATGTGTTGTAACTTAGACTTATTTGAAGGTACAGAAACTAGGATGTAATGCTGAAGGCTTCATAGAAAAGTGGGTTTTGAGGAGGGAGGGTATCCTTCAGGTGATCAGGGAGGGAGTTCCAGTCATAAGGGCAGCAGCCATTGTAAATGAGTACAGTCTACAGCCTTAGAACAGTGGTCTTCAATCTTTTCATGCCACAACCCAAACAAACAAACTGGGGATCCTGTCTTCATCATAGAACTCTCTCTGCCCACCCTTGCCCTTGTCACCTTCCATTCCCTGCCCCCATTAAGCCCTCCCAGTATTGTTCACTGTAACCAAATATTCTTATTAGAGAAAGCAGAAAAGGTTATTATGAAGCCTGGCACTAGTGAAAGCTGTTTTAGCACAAGAACCTGAGCAGGACGGGGCTACAATCCCCTGTATCTGATTAGATACAAGAAAACAGCTCATATATATGACAAGTTCAACTATTTGTTTCATTTCAACTGAAGCATTTGAAGAACCCATGCTATGGCTTTTGCAAGTGAAATAATTGAGGCAGTTAGGTAGAGAGATGCAGGGGTAGAACTAAAAGGAAATTGTAAACGTGGAAAGATTTCAGTGATTTGCCTTCAGTAATGTGCATAAGGTTCTTTCAGGAGGTAAAATGGAAAGGGAAAATATAATGGGCACATTCGTAGATTGCCTCTTTGTTGTACGTGTATGTAGCATATGGGTGAATTACTCAAGACATGTAAACATTAAACACATGGGCTGTGGGAGATATTACTATAGCCTGATCCTAGATGCTTTTCTGGTGGTAAGCTCTAGAAAGTTATTCTGTGATGGGCTGGTTTGCCATTTTTAGCTTAATGTCTGAGAACTCAGAAGTGAAATGTCTGGTCTTGGCAGGGCTTCTTTTAGAGAGAAAGAGATCAGTGTTCCAGCCTGTTTTGATTCTTCACTGTGATTTTGGAGTCTTTCACCCTAATTTCTGGTGTTGCAGAGACCATGTAGAATAAATTAGTGATAAGGGAAATATACTTTTAGTTTATATAGTCAAACCCTTCGCCCTGGTATGAAAATTGATGGGTGGTTTTTTGGTGATATTAAAATAGCAAATTGGGGTGTTATGTGTGTTCATTCTATATTCTCATTCCAGGTTCTCTTTATTAATTTAAAATGCTTTAAAAATGTACTAGGTAGATGATATAGTGTCATCAGATGCAGCCACAGTATTATTTCTAATTGGAAAAGTAGTCTAATTTCTGGAAAATACCTTAAGCACTGAAATGCAGTGTTTTGTGTTTTTATTCAGATACTTTAACTGCCAAAAAATGGTTTTCAACCAAAAAAAGCCGCTCCTAATTCTGGGGCGTTTGTGAACCCTGGCACAAATTCATTAGGCACACCTTTGGTATATGCTGTTATGGGCATTACAAAAGGGCAAGTGATGGATATGCACTTACTAGGCATTACAAAAAGCAAGTGATGGGGGAAAAATAGCTCCTATTTTGGAGAGGGACTGCTAAATTGTTGTGCGCGTGTGCACACAGAGACACACAATGGGACAGAAGACAGCTGTAGTGAAGGAAAGGTTATGGTTCTTTCCTATGTTAGCCATCCATGCTTTTACTGATACACTGTAGGTGTTCTTGAAACTGGGTAGACACTTGGTGTTCTTGTTTCAAAACCACATGGAATCCTGATCAGTAGTGTTTGTAAGTGTTAAGAACTTGAGAGAATGAGCAGTAAAGAAGGGGCAATCTGTACAGGAAAATTAGCATTAATTCACGGTACAGTACTGTAGACATGCAATAACAGGGTTGTGAAATCCGAAGTGTGTGGGGTACTGTGTGTAGATAAGCTGCATGGAACATGTATTGAGCAATACTAGAAATGGGAGTCATCCAATGGAAGTTTGTGGAACTGCTAAGTTGGCTGAATATAAGAACATAAGAACATAAGAAGAGCCCTGCTGGATCAGGCCAAAGGCCCATCTAGTCCAGCTTCCTGTATCTCACAGCGGCCCACCAGGTGCCCCAGGAAGGCATGAGACTACAAGATGCTTGCATCCTGTTGCCACTCCCTTGCACCCGGTACCAGTAGCCCATCACCTTTGTAAGGAGGTTGCACAATCCATCATTGCCTATAGCCCACGATGGACCTTTCCTCCAGATATCTGTCCAATCCCCTCTTGAAGGCATCAAGACCAGATGCCATCACCACCTCCTGTGGCAAGGAGTTCCACAGATTAACTACCCGCTGGGTAAAAAAGTACTTCCTTTTATCTGTTTTAACTCTCTCAACCCTCAGTTTTAGCGGATGCCCCCTGGTTCTGGTGTTTTGAGAGAGGGAAAAGAACATCCCTCTATCGACTCTATCCCTTCCATGCATAATTTTGTATGTCTCAATCATGTCCCCCCTCAGGCGCCTTTTTTCTAGACTGAAGAGCCCCAAACGCTGCAGTCTTTCTTCATAAGGGAGGTGCCCCAGCCCCGTAATCATTTTTGTCGCTCTCTTCTGCACCTTTTCCAACTCCACTATGTCCTTTTTAAGATGCGGCGACCAGAACTGGACACAATATTCCAGGTGTGGCCTTACCATCGATTTGTACAATGGCATGATAATATTGGCTGTTTTATTCTCAACCCCTTTTTTAATGACCCCAAGCATGGAATTGGCCTTCTTAATTGCTGACGCACACTGGGTCGATACCTTGATTGAATTGTCCACCAGCACCCCAAGATCTCTCTCCTGAGCTGTCACAGACAGCTCAGAACCCATTAGCCTATAGGTAAAGTTTTGGTTTTTTGCCCCAACGTGCATCACTTTACATTTGTCTACGTTAAAACGCATCTGCCATTTGGCTGCCCATTCCTCCAACTTGGAGAGATCCTTCTGGAGCTCTTCACAATCCTTTCTGGTTTTTACCACCCGGAAAAGTTTAGTGTCATCTGCAAACTTAGCCACCTCGCTGCTTATCCCTGTCTCCAGGTCATTTATGAATAAGTTGAAAAGCACGGGCCCCAAGACAGATCCCTGGGGCACTCCACTTTTCACCTCTCTCCATTGTGAAAATTGCCCATTGACCCCCCACTCTCTGTTTCCTGGCCCTCAACCAATTCTGGATCCATAAGAGGACCTTGTTGCAGTTTCACACCACACACTCCAGAACTGGTGGAAACTGGCATTCCGTCTCTCCGTCTCCAGATCAGATAGAGCACCTGCGTGTCCTTGAGGTGGTCAGCTTCCCAGCTTGTTAGTGCAACCTGCTACACAGTAGCTGAACTCCCTTTAGATAGTGTAACAGAAGCAAGCAATGTTTCTCACGGGAAGCGCTGGCTAGCAAACATCCACTTTTTCATGAGATCATGATGTTCTAAAGGTTACCCCATTGGTTAACATGGGGCACGGGGGTCTCTAAGTACCCACCTACCAGATATAGTCTGACTGCACCCTTTGTTCTTGTGTCTGTACCATGTGTGCGCTCAAACTGTGAAGAATACGCTGAAACGCCGCTTGTACGCGGCAAGCCTTCGCCGGCTTTTGCTAACCGGCAAACTAAACTTCTCATCTTCTCACTTTCGCTACTGAAACCAATAAAATGGCTTTGTTATTGAAATGTAGCGATCGCTTCGTTCCTCCGCTCCGATCGCGCTAGGCAAGCGCTGAATGGGTCCACAAGCCCCCAACTCTGCTATAAACACCACAAATTCACAACAGGTTATGGAAGATTCAGCCGTAACCCTGCAGGGGTTTGCCGCGGACCCAATCCACGGAGCAGAGACTGAGTGGTGAATGTGGCTGCATCCCTACACTCGCGGACATACTGACCGATGTCTGATGAGGAAGGAGCTACCGGTGGAGACAAAGAGGAAACAGAGGAAATCAAGGTAGAAGACCCCGGTGACGAGGCGGGGGAAGAGGACGTTGGCGACCCAGGAGAACCCGAGCAATCCGGGGAAAGCGAAGAGGGCGAATCGGAAGACGACGATCTCGGACCTCTCTTTCTCCCAGCGGGGCCTCCCGACGGCCAAGCACCCGTCCCGCCACCGCCGCTCGTCCCAGGGCAAGGTCCTTTCATCCCTCTGATACCACCTCAAGTTCCACCGTTGCAGCCCGCTGGGCCCGGAATCGGGATGGCGCAGCAACCTCCCGCCGCCCCGCCGGCGCCTTTCAACATTCCCATTCCACTTCTCAACGACAGCAACTATGTGCAATGGGCACACAAGATGCGGTTGCTGCTGGAAAAGGACGACCTTTGGCAGCACACTCAAGCGCTTCCCACGAACGCTGCAGAAGAAGCAGCTGACAGGAAGGCGAAGGCGACAATCGGTCTTGCAATCTCTGAGGATCTCTTAGTCTATTGTCGCGATCTCGGACACGCTATGGACTATTGGACCACATTAAGAGAGCTGTTTGCACGTGCATCCCTGACTTCCAGCATGGTTCTGACGCGCAAGCTGTGGCGATCGCGTCTTGAACCGGGGGGGGACTTACGAGTCCACCTAAGAGCAATGCAGCAAAACCTCAAAGACCTTGAGGCGATCGGGGAACGTGTCGAGGAAAGGCTCAAAGTTTTTGCGATCCTCAATTCCCTGGATGAGACGTGGGACATGTTTACCCTGACTTTGGAATCTATCCCTGCAGCACAACTGACTGTCACCCTTGTTGTCGCACGGCTTCTCGAGGAAGCGGAAAAAAGGGCAGACAACCAGAGGGAGCGAGAATTCCGAAAGGGGAAAAACAATATTTCTGGGAAAAAGCAACAGCAGCCCAAGAATGAGTCCCAGGCGCAAGTGTGCGCCAGTGTGAGACAGTGCTATGTGTGCGGATCAACTCAACATCTCGCGCACCAGTGTGCCAAGAAAAAAGGAGGCTCTAAAAAGAAGAAAAAACCCCAAGGTGAGCAGGGCACGGGGCAAGGACAAAGCCCCATGCACAGCAACCCAAAGCGAGTATCGCTTTCGTGGGCTCAACGGAAGGTAGGCGCACGCGAGAGTCCTGGTTGTTAGACTCGGGAGCAAGCCACCATATCGTAACATCCGCTGACTTACTCACGAGCAAGTGCGAGACAGACCGTGAAACTGTCGCACTCGCAAATGGAACAACAGCGCCAGTAATTTGCGCTGGAGAGGTTTTTCTGCCACAACTGCAGACTACCTTGAAGAATGTGCTGTGTGTGCCAACAATGTCTAGAAATCTACTCAGCCTTGGCACCCTCCAAGGAGATGGATTTAAAGTGACTTTCCAAGACGACGTCTGCACACTTGAGAGGGGGGATCTTTGTGTGGCTGTCCCCCGAGTGTATCGGCTGTTCGTGCTTGGAGCGGTGACAACAGGGAATCAACAGGCAACTGTGTGCTTCAATCAACCAAAGCACCGATCCTGTGGGCACGTGTGGCACCTTCGATTAGGACATTTAAATCATGACTACGTGAGGAAGACAGCTGAACTTGTGCACGGAATGGACTTAAAAGACTGCGATGCTTTTGTGGACTGTGATGTGTGTAAACTTACTAAATCGCATCGCGCATCCATCCCGAAGTTCAGCAACCGCCAGACCCAGACCCCCTTACAGCTGGTGCATATGGACTTAATCGGCCCTGTGAAGAAAACAGCAGGGGGGGCGCAATACGTTCTTACGCTCGTGGACGATGCTACGAGGTATAGTTTTGCATTTTTATTGCGCCAGAAGTCTGAGGCTTTTAATAAAATCCGCAATTGGGTCAGGTGGGCGGAAAGGCGGTTTGGCCATCGCATAGTGGCGATCCAGACCGACCGGGGAGGTGAATTTCTGAGTAGGGAGATGTCTCAATGGTTGGAAAAGCAGGGCATCACCCACAGACTCACCGCTCCCCGCACCCCAGAGCATAACGGGGTGGCGGAGAGGAAAAACGGCGAGCTCCAGGGCATGGTCAGAGCGCTGATGGAGCAGTCAAAACTACCCAAAGGGTTGTGGGGAGAGGCGATGAAATATTCTGTATTTATTTCAAATCGAGTTTACCACCGTTCGATTGACGGGGTCCCCTACACCAAGCTATTCGGCAAACCTCCCAATCTTGCATTTCTAAAGACGTTTGGATCATACGCCTTTGTGCATGCAGATCGGGAAACACGCAGAAAAGATGACCCGCGTGCCAGGCGGCTACAGTTTATTGGGTTTGAACCGAATTGCAAAGCGCTCAAATTCCTCAATCCTGACCACAAAACTGTCACAATATCCAACTCTTACGATTTCTCTGAGCAAGGTTTACTGCCAAATCATGCTGACAGAACAGTCAGCATCCCCACACAAGCTGCAGAAAATGGGGGGGAGGCAAGATTAGAAAGCACTCCCGATCAGCCTGCATCAACTCCTCAGAGAACTCTACAAAGACAGGAGCCATCTCCTGCCACACCAGCAAGCCCTGACAGGCTGCTGGAAGAGGGGGGGGGCAGTCCAGGGTTGGACACAAGCACGTCTTCAGAGGAAGCTACACCGGAACAAGCTGTTCCGACCAGACGCATCCTTCCTCCAAGGGCTTTGCGTGGGGTTCCACCCCAAAGATTAACCTACCAGGTAGAGGTAGGAAAGGTACCTCAGACATACCAAGATGTCATGGAGCTACCGCAAGCCCAGAAGGAAGAATGGCTACAAGCTATTCGGACTGAATTAAAGGCAATGCACGACTTAAAGGTCTTTGAGCCAGCAACATTACCAGCTGGAAAACACGCAATTGATTCCAGATGGGTGTTTGTTCTAAAAGATCGGGAAGGTGCTGAGCCGTTAAAGAAAGCCCGTTTAGTGATCCGTGGCTGTAAACAAATCCCAGGTGTAGATTTCGAGGAAATCTACTCACCAACACTTGCAGCCACCACGCTACGCGCAGCGCTTGCCGTAGCAGCCAGCAGAGGTTATCAAGTTCACCATTTTGATGTTGGGACAGCCTACTTGCACGCAGACCTGCAGGAAGAGGTATATATTACAATACCTCCAGGTGTGCAAAGCGATTACTCACATTTTCGCCTCAGGAAAGCTGTCTATAGCCTTAAAGAGCAGCTGCAAAAATTGGGGTTCACCCCCTCTACAGCTGATCCATGCCTTTTCAGAAAGGGAAAAGGAGAGAAATTATGTGTTCTGTTATGTTTTGTTGATGATTTGCTGGTCCTCGCAAAGACAACACAACAGATCAATCAGATCACACTACAACTACAAAAGACATTCGCACTTAAATGTCTTGGTCCTGTCAGTCAATACCTAGGGGTAGAGATCGAACGCACAGCTGACAGTGCTGGTTTTCTCCTCAGTCAGGAGAAAAAGATCCACGATCTACTCCAGATATGGGGCATGCAAGACTGCAAGGTTGTATCAACTCCAATAGTGATGGGGAGAGGGGAAAAAGCAGAAGAGTCTGCACCATTTCCAAACCAGAACATGTTCCTTTCACTGTTGGGTTCACTCACACATCTAGCGTGCTGGACGCGCCCAGACATTAGCGTTGCAGTCAATCACCTGAGCAGAAAAGCTGCAAATCCCACACAGGCAGATTGGATAGCCTTGAAACGCATCCTCAGGTACTTGAAAGGCACAAGTAACCACAAGTACCACATTACCCCAAAAGGAGCACTGCAATTGGAAGTTTTTGCAGACAGTGACTTTGGGGGGGATGACACAAGGAGATCTACCACAGGCTATGCCATACGCCTTGGGGATTGCGTGATAGATTGGGGGTCACAAAAGCAAAAGACTGTCGCGTGTTCTACTCTAGAGAGTGAGTACACAGCCCTAAGTCATGTGACCAACTACCTACACCTGCTCAGGCAATTGATGTCGGATTTGGATGCTCCACAAACAAATCCAATCCAGATCTGGATGGACAACCAGTCAGCAATCCAGATTGCTGGGTCAGAACGAATCCGGATGCACTCTAAGCATGTTGACATAAAGCATAAACATGTCAGAGAAGCAGTCCAAAACGGGGACATTGACGTGCTTTACTGCCCATCGCAAGAGAACATCGCGGATGTCCTGACCAAAGCACTTCCTGCGCCACAATTCAAGCAAGCAGTTCAAATATTAGATTTGACGCCAAAAGATGACTTCCGAGACGCAATGGGGGGGTGTTGCAGTTTCACACCACACACTCCAGAACTGGTGGAAACTGGCATTCCGTCTCTCCGTCTCCAGATCAGATAGAGCACCTGCGTGTCCTTGAGGTGGTCAGCTTCCCAGCTTGTTAGTGCAACCTGCTACACAGTAGCTGAACTCCCTTTAGATAGTGTAACAGAAGCAAGCAATGTTTCTCACGGGAAGCGCTGGCTAGCAAACATCCACTTTCTCATGAGATCATGATGTTCTAAAGGTTACCCCATTGGTTAACATGGGGCACGGGGGTCTCTAAGTACCCACCTACCAGATATAGTCTGACTGCACCCTTTGTTCTTGTGTCTGTACCATGTGTGCGCTCAAACTGTGAAGAATACGCTGAAACGCCGCTTGTACGCGGCAAGCCTTCGCCGGCTTTTGCTAACCGGCAAACTAAACTTCTCATCTTCTCACTTTCGCTACTGAAACCAATAAAATGGCTTTGTTATTGAAATGTAGCGATCGCTTCGTTCCTCCGCTCCGATCGCGCTAGGCAAGCGCTGAATGGGTCCACAAGCCCCCAACTCTGCTATAAACACCACAAATTCACAACAGACCTGCCCTCTTATTCCCTGACTGTGAAGTTTCTTCAGCAGTCTTTGGTGGGGGACCTTGTCAAATGCCTTCTGAAAATCTAGGTATATGATATCCACAGGTTCACCCACATCCACGTGCCTGTTGACCTTTTCAAAGAATTCCAAAAGGTTTGTGAGGCAAGACCTACCCTTACAGAAGCCATGCTGACTTTCCTTTAGCAGTACTTGTTCCTCTACGTGTTTTAGGATTTTATCTTTGATGAGGCTTTCCACCATCTTACCCGGAACAGACGTTAGGCTGACCGGCCTGTAGTTTCCAGGGTCCCCCCTTCTCCCTTTTTTAAAGATTGGCGTGACATTGGCTATCCTCCAATCCTCTGGCACTGTGGCCGTTTGAAGGGACAAGTTGCATACTCTAGTTAAGAGGTCAGCAACTTCATTCTTTAGTTCCTTAATTACTCTTGGGTGTATACCATCTGGGCCTGGTGACTTATTTAAATGTAGTTTATCAATTTGATCTGCAATGGTGCAGCAGTATACGAATCCTGTATATAAAACTGAGATGGGGTTGGCATGGAGAGGATCCTGTAGGAAGAATACTTGTTTTAGGTTAATTTTTGGGTGTCAGGTATAAGGAACTTTGAGAGAAAGTCATGAAGAGAACACTTGAGTCTGTAGCTTAAACAGTTAACAGTGTGTTTTGCAGTCTATAATGCTGAGAATTGCCTGAAGATTGCAAATCAGGCAAGTCATTGGCTAGCTGTCCCCTAAGTGTAGCTGGCCGACAATGTGGCAATAACAAACCTAGCAGTTTGAAAGCACATAAAAATGTGAGTAGATAAATAGGTACCACTTCTGTGGGAAGGTAACTGCATTCCGTGCGCCTCGGTGTATAGTCATGCTGGCCACATGACCACAGAAGCTTGTCCTTGGACAAACGCCAGTTCTACAGACTTAGAAATGGAGATGAGCACTGCCCCCTATAGACCATTCGGTCACGACTAGACCATTCGGTCGTGGGGAAACCTTTACCTTTTTATTGCTTTCCCCGCAGTCAGGCAAAGTAGAAAAATTTGCTATAGCAGCCTAGAATTCCAGAAGGTAATGGGCTTCTTCTTGTTGCAGCATCATAGCACAACTTTAAATGGCAAACTAAACTGTGGTTTGGGTTCCAAAATATGCCAACAAATAATATTATGTTGCAGTGTTTAGACTGGACCAGAATGACAGTCACTGTTTGTGGCAGGTCCTGCTGGTTTAGTCCCAGTCCCGAAAGGTAATGTAACCTGATCAAGTCACCAAGGCGAATATCGGAAATCCATTGCCTTACAAAGGTAGAAATTTGCTACATTAAACACATGTATGCTCTGTCTCATGTTCAATGGAGTTTATTTAAATTTATTTTCAATGTTACATAGGTTCAAAACTTCAAAAATGTTTGAAAGCTCTCAATTCCTCAAGGTAAATTGGTCAAAACCTATTGGTTTTGGTTTTAGCTACAGATGATGTTTTTATTGCCCCAAAGCTTGTCTGTTGATCTCCTGCACATTTAAGTACAGAAGTGTCACTCAATTCATATAGTGGGCCAAATAGCATTCATGGTGGCTGTTGAGGATTGGACACAGTGTCATTAAGCAGGTGATGACCAGAAACAAGCACACTTTTCTCAGGCACTCATGAGCTGCAAATGACAGAAGAGAAAATATGCAAACTTTGATCATATTTTCAAGATAAGGGAGAGCTCAGTTGTCATGCAGGCTTGCCCTTTGCGCTGCGTCTGCTGAGGCATTACTTTATAGCTTAGCAGCTGAGAGCAGTTAATGTTGATGCTGGGAGAGCCCACTTATCACAGGAGCTGGACAAAGAATTTCTAGGGGCTGTATCGGGCCTGCAGGCCTTATGTTTGATACCCCTGTCTTAGTATTTAGGCCAGTAAGATTGCTCCCAGGCATCAGCCTCATCTACTCTGCCCACCCACTGGCTGCTCCCTTTGGTTGACAGCCTGACCTCAAACTAGCAACTTGCCTTATGTCTGAGAAACAACATTCTGTTCCCTGAGTGTTCCACCACATTGGCCCTGGAGTTTGTTGGTATTGGTGCTTGTTGCCCTGAAGATGACAGGGAGCAGCGGAAAAGGGCAGGGCTTCAGTTCTGTGGGAGGCAGTCCGTGGTCTGCCAGTGCTGTTTGCAACAGCAGTCTAAAAAGAGGAGGTATGCTTAAAGAAGAGGTCTTTTGGAGTTGGATGCTAATGTGGGGCAGGGAATGGACTTGAGGAAAACAGCAACCTGGTATGAAGATAAGCTCTTCTTTTGCTTGGCAGGTTAATTGAGAGGGAGTTGTGGGCATTGTTCCTTCTAAGCTGAATGGACACACCTGTAACTAGGAACCTGGTGCAGATGAAAGATGTTGAGGTGCACTTATCAGTTCTCTAATCTTCCTCCCTCTGGCTTCTTGTCTTTGTTTTCTTATTGTCTCCCTCTATGAAGTCTGCTGAAGGAGAACCAGGCATTGTGTGCAGATTGCCGAAAGAATGCTTGGAACACCCAGATCTGAGTGCAGATCACTGATAAAGTGATGCCTCTATTGGCTTCTGTTTCTACCCTCCTAACAAGGAAAGCCTGCCTGCCATACTGATAGAAGAGATAGAACAGGATGTTGATTTGTAAAAATGATATTGTGGGAGAAGGTGTAAAGATGTGATTAAATGTTTGGTTAATGAAAAAAAAGGTGGGATTGGGAACTAAGATTAAGGAAGAAGAGAGACACTTATGAAACTGAGCATGATTTGGACGTAAAGAATTTCAAAGTCACAGCATAGTAATATCTCTATTAATATACAGAAAGGCACAGCTACTTAAGGCAGTTGTTTGGGATAAGTAGAGGTGTTTGAAAATTGTGTTACTTTACTCAGCCCATTGTGTTCAGTAAGACTGAGGGCCCAATCCTATACTCATCAGCGTGGGCGGTACAAGCATACTGTTGGCTCTGGTGTTGCAAAGGTGCCATTATGGAGGGAGGTGACATTGAACCTGCAAGTAGTGAGTTTCACTGCTGCTGGCAGTGTGCCATTTCTGGGTGGGGAAGGCAGACCTGGGGGGGAATGGGTGGAGCAGTGATGAGATCCTGACCTTTGACCCGACCTGAATACTCTCAGAGGAGTATTCAGCATAGTTAGCATATTTCTAAGCAGACTATAAACATATTCAAAGAGACTATCACCAGGTGAATGGGTGATACAATTAGAGGTGAGATTCAGCGAAGATGCAAAGAATGCAGGTACATAATGTATGCTGATCTGAGTTGGTTGCAAGTCACAAAGATACAGGAAAATGTTTTCTTCTGCTGTACCATGCCTTGCTCTACGATGGTTTCATAAATGATTTATTAGAAGTTTTCTGAAGGGATGGGAGAGAAATAGCAATCAAAAAATTCCAAGTAAGTCCAGAATGGACAATTAAATGGTTAGCATGGTACTATAACATAGTTTTTCCTATGTGAACATATTTGCTTATTAGGGAAATAGGAAAGTCAGGTGTCTTCCTTTTTAAGTCTTCCTCATTAACTCGTGGTAATTAATATAGCCTAGAGCAGTGGTTCCCAAATGGTGGGGTGGTTCCATTTCAGATGGGTCGTGAGGCACCTAGGGCACCCATATTAAAAATATGGGAAAATGGGATGCAGGAAAGGGGAACGTGTGTGTGATAGTTTTGCTTGTGTCAAGGTTGTAAATAGGCTTTTGTAGATTGAAGGCTTGGCTAAGAGTTCTGTAGGTCTAGTACATGTAACTGGAGATTAGTTTGTAATATTAGTCATTTAATTTGCAAAGGAAAGCATACTTTTCTCATACTAGCCTTCCTAATGCTAATGAAATTAAGAGCTGTAAAATGGAGAATGCCTGCAGCCCCATTGCCATTGTAAGAGAAACCACTGACTGCAAGTTAAAGGAACATCTTTGCTTTTTAAATGGATTTGATTTAACAGGGGTTTTTTTTTTTTTTTTTTGCATCCAAGTGTTCCTGGAATGGAACCCTTGCAGATAAAAAAGGCTCCACCTGTAGTGTGTTGGCAAATTCCAAAAAGCCTTCCAGTATGTTTTATATAAAGTAAAAGCCTTGACTCACTGATCAATTTATCTCCTATTTCCCATTAAGCTTGAAATCTGAAATTTAGCATGGTTCTTGCATATGAATCACTAACAAAACTATGTTGTGATACAAATTGTGTTTTCCATAAAAAGCAGTAAAACCACACTTGTGGTGTTCAGCTGATATGGTGATAAACACAAATCAGGCAGTGAAGTACCTGTTGAATTCTTCAACACATTGAATCTCCCCTGCAATGCCAACCCACTGGTTGGTGCATCTGTAATGTTAATAATTTGAATCCACTGAAATCTTGCAATGGTGCAAAGCTTCAAATCAAGGTAGTTAGGTGCAGTGTCTTCAAGGGTACATTTTTTTATAGAATGAGCAGAAGGTGAAAGTGTATTTATTCCATGCATCCCAATCATCCTTCCCTTTCAATCTTAAGACTGTAATTCCTTCTTAGAATATGCTTTATAGTGACTATCAACAAGTTCCAGGGAAAATCTCTAAAACAGGCTGGCTTCAATGTAAGGCAAGATTGTTTCTCTTATGGATAGGGGTGTTGTTGTTTTTTTGGTTAAACACCACATAAAAACACAAAACACCACCTTTTGGGGATTAAAATATTTGAATAAAAACACCACATTTTGTGGTGTTTCCAGAAATTAAAATAGATTAATTTTCCAATTAGAAATAATACTGTGGCTGCATCTGTTGACACTATACAGTGATGGTAAATCTTTTGGGCGTGGCATGTCAAAATTTCAGAAAATGTCACCCCAACCCCTAAACAATGTAGAAATAATTATTTACATATTTATTTATTTTTAAAAGATAAGTCTAATCATGTGTGGTGCTTTGTATTATATGAAGAAATGTCAAATGTCAAATAATTTCATTACAGAAATGAAATACAGGTAAAGCAAACTCAGTTGTTGTTGGGTGTTGGTGAATCCTGGTGTGTCACCCAAAACATCATGGCATGTTGCTTTTGAGAGGCATGTCATAGGTTCACCATCACTGGACTATATCATCTACTTAGTATACTTTTAAAGTATTTAAATTAATAAAAATGAGAACTTGGAATGAGCATGTAGAATAAAAATACATAACACTGCAATTTGCTATTTTAATCAAGGAATTTTGGAAAAAAATGTCACCAAAAAAAACTCACATATACTTATGGGCAATTTTATGGAGCATGTTCAAAAGTTAGTAAACCAAGAAATATGGTAATATTAGTGCTGGAGGTAAGACTGCAGATGTATATGCCAAGAAGCACTAGCCACATAGCTAAAGTTCTCTAAATTTTAGGTGTTAGACTGTCAAAAAGGTAGAAAGTAACCATTTTAATCCATTCAAAGAACAGGTATTTCAGCTCATTATTTATTATTTATATATCCCACTTTTCTCATGCCAAAGCAATTACCCAAGGTAGCTTACAAGTACCTCATTAAAATGTACAATATGTACAATAAAGTCGTAATAAGAACGGTAAAACCATTGGGGGGGGGAAAAAAAAAACTATTTAGACCATTATTATTATCATTATTATCAGGTCAGATAACAAAGCATCACTCAAACACCAGACAAAACAGGAATATTTTAAGCCCTTGGCCATGAGGGAGGAAATCATTCTTAATTCCTATGGAAGGGAATTCTTTAACTTAGGTGCTACTGTAAAGAAAGTTTGCCCTCATGTTGCCAATGTTTAAATGGAAGCAGTTCTCTGAATAAGCATCAGAATGTAAAATTTAGCCTCTCCAAGTGTCAATACAAAACAATTATTACCAAACTCCTCTGTCAGATTACACCTTTCACCTCATCGTCTTTCACCTTCACAAAACTTGTGAAAGGTTTCCTCAAAGGACTTTCATTTTTGTCCACCAACAATCCTAGTTGCATCTTTGACCATCTTGTTGGTTCACTCATGAGGAACCATGTTGAGGTAATGGTTTCGTAACATATTATTTATTGTGTTGACTTACCTAAACATCTGTGTGCATGAAACTTCTCATAGAATGAGAAAGACAGGTGTTTTGAGAGTAGCCATCACTTTCCTCCAAGAGGAGGCTTTAAATGCTTCCTTCCACCTTCCTCCAATCATCTTCAACTTCCATGTTACTAAAATTTCTTTCTTTCTTTCCTAATCCTTGCTATGGTGAGGAGAGAGCCATTCACACAATGGATGGAACTTGAAATATGCATCAGGAAACTAATTATAAATTACAATTCCATGTAAAATATAAGGTATGCATTTGGCAAAATGCACAGGCTGCTGCTGGAAGTTATGCTCTATGAAGAAATCTAGTTTGATTACTAGGATCCTCACGCAAATACTCCTAAGCCAATGGTTCCTAAAGTGGTGGGTCATGACCCAGCACCCTGGGAAGCACTTGCTTTGCCCCTTTAAGATGTGGGGAGAGGGGGAAGGCAGCAACACAATCCCTAGGATTGCCCTGCTACGCTGGGCCAAGGACCTTGTTTTAGGCTTACCTGTTGCAGCGCTGGGGTTTTGGAAGCTCTGAGGCCCCTCCCGAGTTTATAGTTTCCAGGGTCGCCAAGATGAGTGGCGACGCTCCTGATGCCGTTTGAGTCCGGGTTCGGCCCCCCTCGGCGGGGGGGGGGGGCGAGAATGGGTGCGAAACAAAACGTCCACCGTGACCCGCTGGAACGCCTGGAGCGATTGGCACCAAACTCGGTACACACATGCCTTATGGTCTGGCGACAAACACTGCGGGGGTCAGGCCCCCCTAGCATCCCCAGGGGTGGGGGTGCGATGGGGGTGCCATGTAAAAATGATTGAAAGTGGCCGACATCGGTGTCGGATCCGTAGTTTCCGGGGTCGCCGAGACGAACGGCAACGCTCCCGACGCCATTTGAGTCTGGGTTCAGCCCCCCTCAGCGTGGGGGCGAGAAGGGGTGCGAAACAAAACGTCCACCATGCCCTGCTGGAACGCCTTGAGCGATTGACACCAAACTTGGCACGCGTATGCCTTGCGGTCTGGCAACAAATACTGCAGGGGTCAGACCCCCCTAGCGCCCCTGGGGGTGGGGGTGTGCAGGGGGTGCCATGTAAAAATGATCAAAAACGGCCGACATCGGTGTCAGATCCGTAGTTTCCGGGGTCACCGAGACGAGTGGTGATGTTCCCAACGCCGTTTGAGTCCAGATTCGGCCCCCCTCAGCGTGGGGGGCGAGAAGGGGTGCAAAACAAAACTTCCACCATGCCCTGCTGGAACGCCTGGAGCGATTGACAGCAAACCTGGCATGCATATGCCTTGTGGTCTGGCGACATATACTGTGGGGGGTACGACAACCCTTTGTACCCCTAGGGGTGGGGGTGCGCAGGTGGTGCCATGTAAAAATGATCAAAAACGGCCGACATTAGTGTCAAATTCATAGTTTCCGGGGTCGCCTAGAAGCTTGGGATATTTTAGCAAGTGAATTTGTAGCAAGTTAAAAATTTCACTGTGATTAACTAATGCATTCCGTTTTTTTACCCTTACTACCGGTTTTAGGAAAGACATTACTGAATTAAATAAGAATAGTCTTTTTAACCAATTGTACTAGAAAGATTGAGAATTATGCAACACAGTATTTAGATGCAGTTAAAAATTAGAACAGATAGATGGTGCGTCTTTTGTTTAAAAAGTATTTTGGAAAAGATGTCACCAAAAAACCGCCACACCCCTACTGATAGAGCTAATTTTTATTCGTTTATACTAGGGGTCTCCAAACCCTGGCCCTGGGGCCAGTTGCGGCCCCCAGAGAGCCTCTATCCATCCCATGGCAAGCTTCTGGACCCTTATGAGCTTCTGGCCCTCCTGAGTTTGATGGCATGGACTTCACCCTACAAGCTGTGCTCTGGGTTGTGTGCGGAGTGTGTTCTGAGGCCCAGGGAGGCCACAAGCTGATCATGATCCTCAGAATGCCTCTGGATGGCCGAAAATAGTCATCTCCTGGTTTTCCCAAAGACCCAGAAGTGATGTTTTTAGACACGCTGAAGGCATTAACAGATTTCTGAGGGACGGAGAGGGCTCCTCAGCTCTTAGAACATGCTCTGGGTGTTTCCTGTTATCTGCTGGTTCTGAGATGTCTTAAGCTGCTTGTGAGGTGGGGAAGGGGAGTCCATTAAAGTGTGCGCTATATGTCTGTGATGGAGCTGGTAGGAATCTTGGAACTCTGAGCCCATTCATTCATTCAGTTCTGTCTCTAATGTATTTATTTAAATTTTAAATTTCAGCTTATTAAAGTGCCAGATATTTGAAGCAGCCCACTGGCTAAAAAGTTTGGAGACCCCTGATTTATCCTTCTGGGTGTTTCATTTCAAATGAAAAATAAATTTCTTTTGTGCCATTTACTGCGTTAAACAGCTTTAAACTTATGCAAAGTTGGGTGTTAAGCAGCAGAATTACAATACATGTTCTGTTACATGAAAACAAGTGTTCTGTTCAATGCCCATGAAGAGCAGGCAGGTGGCAGAATAGTGCAAATGATTTTATATTTTTGACTGAAACAGTTTCTCTTCAGTCATTGCTGTGTGCTTCCTTCCTCTGCTCTAGTTATCATGCACACTACAAAGCAGCTGCTGCTGGTCACTTTGCCAACTTAAGTTCTTCAAGCATCGCTTTCCTCTCTTTAAACAAAGGAAAGGAAGTGAACTGTCTTCTGTACCACTCTTCCTTTTTATTGCTAGATTCTTTTCATTTCATTTGTGAAAGCAGCAATTATATACAGGCTAGATTCAATTGAGTGCTCTGTAAAATGCAGGCTATATGCAGCTACCTAGTAACTGGAAATAAAACCTTGAAGTCTTCTCTCTTCCCAATGTGAAAGATGTTAGTGCTTTTGCTTTTCTGATGCGTATAGGACTATCTGTATGCTGTACTAACATGTTCAGTGCTCAGAATAAATGTAGCAGAATAGCATATTTACTCCCACAATATCTTTTTTTAAAATAACCCTGTGTAGCATATATACTTGTGTTTAAGTCAAAAAACGTATGCTTGAAAATTTCCCAGAAAACCTGACATGAACTTATACATGGGATAATATGGTGAATGCTTTTAGTCATGGTGGAACAGGCAGGCTGTAGAACAGGTCTGTAACTCCCCACATATTGCTTATTATACAGTATACGGGTTAATACGGTAAATGCATTGAGCCATGTGGTGCAGAGCAAGGCCCTAGACCTCTGGTGGAGCAGGCAAGCTGCGAAGTCTTCTGAGCATACTCAGAAGCTTCCCAGGAAAATGCATGACATCCTATGTAAAGTGAAACTGAGCCACATAGTGCATTTACTCGCAGGTATGCGGCTGTGCCATGGTGCGTTGGAAACAGCAATGCCTCCAGAATGGTCACGATCTAATGAACATAGCTCCCCAAAACACTCAAGAAAGAAGTCCCTCCCTCTAACCTGAGAAATGCATTGAACTGTATGAAAAGTGAAACTGAGCTATACGTTTGCATTTATTCATGAGTAAGTAAATGGTTTAATGGTTCCTTGCTATGTAATGTTGGTATTTCCCCCCTGCACTTTAAAACTAGTCCCCCCGCATAGCAATTCAGTGCTATGTTGAATTCTGTTGGTTCAAGTTGCTATCTTCTCAAAAGTTTTAATTTGGTTATTTTTGTTTGTGTTTGGCAGCATTAAATTTTAAATGGCTTCTGTAAGTTTAATTCAAGTAGTTGACTATGACTGCAGTCCTATGCACACTTCTAGGAGTAAGTCCCATTGAACACAATAGAACCTACTTCTGAATAGACATGCCTACGATTGCATTGCAAGTAGTTGGGCTCTTCAAAGGGGGGAATGATTAATGTCTGTTTTATTTCTGTGGTTATATCCACAGACAGTCACAGCCATAAAACACATATATACCACATATACACTACCGTTCAAAAGTTTAGGGTCGCTTAGAAATTTCCTTACCTCATTTTTGAAAGAAAAGCACTGGGTTTTTTTTTTCCAATGAAGATAACATTAAATTAACCAGAAATGCACTCTATACATTGTTAATGTGATAACTGACTATACTAGCTGCAAATGTCTGGTTTTTAAATGAATATCTACATAGGTGTATAGAGGCCCATTTCCAACAACCATCACTCCAGTGTTCTAAAGGTGCATTGTGTTTGCTAATCGTGTTAGAAGACTAATGGATGATTAGAAAACTCTTGAAAACCCTTGCAATTATGTTAGCGCAGCTGAAAATGGGTTTGCTCGTTAGAGAAGCTATAAAACTGGCCTTCCTTTGAGCTAGTTGAGTATCTGGAACATCACATTTGTGTGTTCGATTATACTCTCCAAATGGCCAGAAAAAGAGAACTTTCATGTGAAACTTGACAGTCTATTCTTGTTCTTAGAAATGAAGGCTATTCCATGTGAGAAATGGCCAAGAAACTGAACATTTCCTACAACAGTGTGTACTACTCCCTTCAGAGAACAGCACACACAGGCTCTAACCAGAGTAGAAAAAGAAGTGGGAGGCCCCGGTGCACAACTGTGCAAGAAGACAAGTACATTAGAGTCTCTAGATACGCCTCACAGGTCCTCAAATGGCAGCTTCATTAAATGGTACCCGCAAAACGCCAGTGTCAACGTCTACAGTGAAGAGGCGACTCTGGGATGCTGGCCTTCTAGGCAGAGTGGCCAAGAAAAAGCCATATCTGAGACTGGCCAATAAAAGGAAATGATTAATATGGGCAAAAGAACACAGACATTGGACAGAGGAAGATTGGAAAAAAGTGTTATGGACAGACGAATCGAAGTTTGAGGTATTTGGATCACACACAAGAACATTTGTGAGACGCAGAACAAGTGAAAAGATGCTGGAAGAGTGCCTGACGCCATCTGTCAAGCATGGTGGAGGTAATGTGATGGTCTGGGGCTGCTTTGATGCTGGTAAAGTGGGAGATTTGTACAAGGTAAAAGGGATTTTGAATAAGGAACGCTATCACTCCATTTTGCAACGCCATGCCATACCCTGTGGACAGCGCTTGATCGGAACCAATTTCCTCCTCCAACAGGACAATGACCCAAAGCACACCTCCAAATTATGCAAGAACTATTTAAGGAAGAAGCAGGCAGCTGGTATTCTGTCTATAATGGAGTGGCCAGCGCAGTCACTGGATCTCAACCCCATTGAGCTGTTGTGGGAGCAGCTTGACCGTATGGTATGCAAGAAGTGCCCATCAAGCCAATCCAATTTGTGGGAGGTGCTTCAGGAAGCGTGGGGTGAAATTCCTTCAGATTACCTCAACAAATTAACAGCTAGAATGCCAAAGGTCTGCAATGCTGTAATTGCTGCAAAAGGAGCATTCTCTGACGAGAGCAAAGTTTGAAGGACACAGTTATTATTTCAAATAAAAATCATTATTTCTAACCTTGCCAATGTATTGACTATATGTTCGATTCATTTTGCAACTCATTTGATAAATACACGTCAGTTTTCATGTAAAACATGGAATTGTTTGGGTGACCCTAAACTTTTGAACAGTAGTGTATATTTGATAAAAATGCTTTAAAATTGATTGAAAAAATTGAAAAAAACATATAACACCCCTTTTGGCTCTTTTTTTTAAGGATAACACCACTATCCACAAAAAATAAATAAAAATAAAACCATTTTAGACTGCCTCTACTGATAATCAGACTCACTAACTAGAGCCACTTTAAATAGGGTTATGGAAGAGGGAATTAGGGCATGTGCAGCTCATAATGGAATTGTTTTGAAAGCTGCACCTGCCCAAATTCCCTCTTCTATACAATGGTTAAAGGTATAGGCACTCTGTCCCAATGTGGTAACCCTAGCTTTAAACATCTGTTAGGTTATAGCAACAAGAAAGGCACTTTCTAGCTCACAGGCTTGTTTTAGTGTTCTGTGTTAAATGAAAATGCACCTCAGTTTTACTTCTCTTCAATAAATAGGTACAGTTCTTAGGTAACCATTACTGGTAGGTCATTTGTCAGGATCTGGCGTCGGGTAAAATCAGACAAAATTATCTAATTCAAAGAATTGCATATACCCCTAAGTTTTACCATCAACTTATCCATGGGTCATAGCAGATTCCATAATTTTTGGGGATGGTAGTAAGAACGCTATATAAGAAAGGACCAAACGTGGGCAATTTGGGAAGAAGGAAGAGGCAGATGGTTAGGGGAAATCATAGAAACTGTCCAAGCTGAAGTCCTTCTTTCCTGACGGCTGAATGTTCTGGCCAGTCTTCCACTCGCTGGTTTTATGTGTTTTTCTTCACACTACCAAAGCTTACATCAAAGCCCCTCACCCACCAACAATGCTTTTTGCCCCTGAAGTAGAATTTCAGGGTTTATGCTGGAGAAGACAGTACAATATTTCCTCAGCTTCCTAGACATAGCTTGGGCGTCATTCTCAATTCTTCAACTGGAGTGTTGATAACTTGGTTATAGTGTTGACCCCCTGTGAGTGGTTCATGAGCCATTCTCTGTCCCTTCAGGCTATGTACCTGTGTGTAGTATACCAGTAAAATCACTTATTTTGAATAATGAATCTCTTCCCCTTCATCACCAAAACACTACTGTCATAGGCTGAGCTGAAGAGGATGCATCTTCAATGGATAGACTTCAGACTAGTTCATAACTTTTCATAGTGATGGAATGCATATCATTCCATCATAATATTGTATGTTATGCTTCAGGCTTATTCCATTTGTTACAACATACTGGAGCTTTATAAACAAATAGCAATTCAGCCCTTAGATATATCTGACTGAACTTAACCAATGTATCATATTGCTAATTTGCACTTGTTTGTACTTACATCATTGCATTGTATGCATGGATAATAAGAAAAAAACAGATTTTGAAGAAAATTCAGCATATCTGTCTTTCTGTTGATTTATTGGGGGCTGGGTCGTGAGCTAGGTGTTAACTAGATTTTTAGATATTGATAGACGGAACAATTGCAGAAGCACACAGAATGTGCTCCTCACTATGTTACCATCTTGGGATAAACTATGACCTAGTTACTTGTCCTTTCTGTATTGTCCACAAGAGAGACAGGTCTTTATGCTTGTCCATTGCAATGTTTTTCCCTCTAATGTTCTTACGGGTAGTTATAAAGGTAAGCCAAAGGAAGAGAGGAGTTGTAACTATTTGTCCAGGAATATAGATTTTCTTCCCTATATATTGCTACATTGTACAAGGAAACAGGAGCTTTGCTCAAAACTTCTTATGTCTTTATTACCTAATAATCTGGGCCAGAAGGATTACATGTTACTACAGTATTTGTTAGCGGGAAAGGATGAGTCTCGTGGCTGTGTTTTTTAAGTTATGTTTTTGGATAGTCATATTGCCTTAGAATGAATATCTATTATAATGCCATAAGTGGAAATAGGAGTTTTGTTAGATGTGTTTATTGTTAATATTTATATGCCAGTAAAAGTTCTGAAACAGAAAAAAAAACAGCAGAGAAGAATTCCAATTTCAAATGACAATCCATACCATTGTATGACTATCAACAAATTCCACCATGTTTAACAAGTAAAAAAGGTATAGAACATAGGATTATAAAATATTTTGTTTTGCTTACATACAGTAAATTCAGTCTTAATTCATGCCCTTATAGATAAATGTACTTGTAAAATACATTTAGTGTACAATATTTATAAAGCTTCTCCTTTTTTCAGGCTGTTGGCTGTTATGAATCGCTGATTTTGAAAGCAGAAGGAAAAGTTGAATCTGATTTCTTTTGCCAGTTAGGTCACTTCAACCTCTTATTGGAGGATTATCCAAAAGGTAAGTCCAATCCTATTTGTCTCTACACTGCAAATAACTTCTGTCCATTATGCCTGTGAAATTATTCAGTTCGTTTTTAATTATAAATCTGATGTTGGGAACATCCCAAAACGCATTTTGTATGCCTACAGGTGGGGCCTTTTTATCCACAAGGGTTCTGTTTCCAGACCCAGGTTGAGTCAAATCTGTGGATAAAAAGTCTGTGCATAATTTGGCTCAGCCTGTATTTCTACTTCTGAGTCACTGCACATGTGTAACAGTGTTTAAGACTTTTCCAAAACATCTTTTGGTGCTGCCTTTATGATTTTTTTAAAAAAAATTGTGCTGTTGGTTTGTTGATCATAAAAAGGGAATGGAGGAATGGATGTAAGGGAGTTGCTGTGGAAAGTGTTCAGGTCAGGAGGGGCAAAAAATGCAGCTGTGCTTTTTAGACCCCACCATCGTCCCAAAAATAGTAGGAATATAATGTTTATTATAACAGGATCTAGAAGCTTCAACTACTCGATCTTTTAAAAGAAACTTTTAAAATTTAAATATGTTGACAAGGAAAATTTTTTTTTAAACAACTGGCCTTAAATCAAGTTTTGCATTTTGGAGTCCATTCGTTTCCTGAACAAGAGTGCTTATTGGTTACTTTAAGTATTAAACCATATTTGTCTGCAATTAAAGACTTTTGTTTGTAATTCAGAACCCCTGTCATGGAACCTATATGCATTTTGAACAGCCCAGATATATCTGCTTGGAGGCAAGTTGGTGGGTGAAGGGAATAGGGGGTAATTAAGTAATGGATTTCTGTTTGGCTATTTGTATTCATCCATGTCGAGAACAAAGTTAGGCATTTGGGACAACTCTGTATTTGTTAAAATACATATTTGCCCCATTAGCCTGTAATGCACAGCTTGTTCTACTTTTTATGCCAAAAGGAGTAAGGGAGGAGAGCAGAACCTGATCCATCCTCATCCTTACTGCACTGTTACTGCTGTTGTTGTTGTTGTTCAGTCGCTAAGTCGTATCCGACTCTTCGCGACCCCCTGGACCATAGCACACCACGCCTCCCTGTCCTCCACCAGCTTCCGGAGTTCGCCCAATTTCATGTTCATCGCTTCAGTGACACTATCTAACCATCTCATCCTCTGCCGCCCCCTTCTCCTTTTGCCTTCAATCTTTCCCAGCAGGAGAGTCTTTTCTAAAGAATTCTCATGAGGTGGCCAAAGTATTTGAGCTTCAGGATTTGTCCTTCCAGGGAGCAATCAGGCTTGACTTCCTGTAGGATTGACCGATTGGATCTCCTTGCAGTCCAGGGGACTCTCAAGAGTCTTCTCCAGCACCATAATGCGAAAGCATCTATTCTTCGGCGCTCTGCCTTTCTTATGGTCCAGCTCTCACAGCCATACATTACTACTGGGAAAACCATAGCTTTGACTATGCGAACCTTTGTTGGCAAGGTGATGTCTCGGCTTTTTATTAAGTTGTCTAGGTTCTCCATAGCTTTCTTCCCAATAAGTACATGTCTTTTAACTTAATGGCTGCAGTCACCATCTGCGGTGATCTTGAAGCCCAGGAAAATAAAGTCTGTCACTGCTTCCATTTCTTCCCCTTCTATTTGCCAGGAAGTGATGGGAGTGGTTGCCATGATCTTAGTTTTTTTGATGTTGAGCTTCAAGCCCATTTTGGCACTTTCCTCTTTCACCCTCATCAGAAGGTTCTTTAGGTCTTCCTCACTTTCTGCCATTAGAGTGGTATCGTCTGCATATCTGAGGTTGTTGATATTTCTCCCAGAAATCTTGATTCCAGCTTGAGAATCATCCAGCCCAGCCTTTCTCATGATGTACTCTGCATATAAGTTAAATAAGCAGGGTGACAGTATACAGCCTTGTCGTACTCCTTTCCCAATTTGAAACCAGTCAGTTGTTCCATGTCCAGTTCTAACTGTTGCTTCCTGGCCCGCATACAGGTTTCTCAGAAGACAGATCAGGTGGTCTGGTACTCCCATCTCTTCAAGAACTTGCCACAGTTTGTTGTGATCCACACAATCAATGGCATAGTCAATGAAACAGAAGTAGATGTTTTTCTGAAACACTCTTGCTTTCTCCATGATCAAGCAAATGTTGGCAATTTGATCTCTAGTTTCTCTGCCTCTTCGGAAACCAGCTTGTACATCTGGTAGTTCTCGATTCACATATTGCTGAAGCCTAGCTTGTAGGATTTTGAGCATCACCTTGCTAGCATGTGAAATGAGTGCAATGGTGCGGTAGTTTGAACAATCTTTGGCATTGCCCTTCTTTGGGACTGGAATGTAAACTGATCTTTTCCAGTCTTGTGGCCACTGCTGGGTTTTCCAAATTTGCTGGCATATGGAGTGCAGCACTTTTACAGCCTCATCTTTTAAGATTTTGAGTAACTCAGCTGGAATGCTGTCACCTCCACTAGCTTTGTTGTTAGTGATGCTTTCTAAAGCCCACTTGACTTCACACTCCAGGATGTCAGGTTCGAGCTCAGTGACCGCACCATTGTGGTTATCAGGAACATTTAGATCGGCCTTATATAGTTTCTCTGTGTATTCTTGCCAGCTCTTCTTAATCTCATCTGCTTCTGTTAGGTCCTTGCCATTCTTGTCCTTCATTGTGCCAACCTTAACATGAAATTGTCCTTTGACATCTCCAATTTTCTTGAAAAGATCTCTAGTCTTTCCCATTCTATTGTTTTCCTCTATTTCTTTGCATTGCTCATTTAGGAAGGCCTTCCTATCTCTCCTTGCTGTTCTCTGGAAATCTGCATTCAGTTGGGTATATCTTTCCCTTTCCTCCTTGCTTTTTGCTTCCTTCTTTCCTCAGCTATTTGTAAAGCCTCGTCAGACAGCCACTTTGCCTTCTTGCATTTCTTTCTCTTTGGGATGGTTTTAGTTGCTGCCTCCTGTACAATGTTACAGACCTCCGTCCAAAGTTCTTCAGGCACTCTGTCTACCATATCTAAGCCCCTAAATCTATTTGTCACCTTCACTGTATGAAGATTCGTATGGGATCTGATTTAGGTCATATGTGGAGGGCCTAGTGGTTTTCCCTACTTTTTTCAGTTCAAGCCTGCATTTTGCAATAAGAAGCTCATGATCTGAGCCACAGTCAGCTGCAGGTCTTGTTTTGACTGCCTGTGTAGAACTTCTCCACCTTTGGCTGCATAGAATGTAATCAATCTGATTTCGGTGTATACCATCTGGTGAAGTCCATGTGTACAGTCGCCGTTTGTGTTGCTGGTAAAGGGTGTTTGCTATGACTAATGTGTTCTCCTGACAAAACTCGATCAGTCTTTGCCCTGCTTCATTTTGTACTTCAAGACCAAACTTGCCTGTTATTCCTCTTACTTCTTGACTGCCTACTTTAACCTTTCAATCCCCTATGATGAGCAGGACATCTTTTTTGGGTGTTAATTCTAGAAGGTGTTGTAGGTCTTCATAGAAATGGTCAACTTCTTCCTCTTCAGCATCAGTGGTTGGGGTGTAGACTTGGACTACTGTGATGTGGAAAGGTTTGCCTTGGATCCGAATTGAAATCATTCCATCATTGTTGAGGTTATACCCAGTGGTGTCATTCAAATGATTTAGGAACAGGAACTCACTTTTGATTGGCACTTGTCGGGAACCCGGAACCAGCCATGGAGCCCGTTAGGATCCGGAACGCCCGTTCTGGTCCGTTCCCCCTGAATGACATCACTGGTTATACCCCAGTACTGCTGTTCTCACTCTCTTGTTCACTATGAAGGCTACTCCATTTCTTCTAAGGGATTCCTGCCCACAGTAGCAGATATAATGGTCATCTGAATTGAATTCTCCCATTCCTGTCCATTTTAGTTCACTAACTCCCATGATGTTGATGTTCAGCTTTGACATCTCGCATTTGACCACATCTAGTCATAGACATTAAAAAACATACATACCACCTATGATGATGATTATGCCTGATAAAAATGCTTTAAAATTGATTAAAATGTTAATTTGGAATAAAAACACGTAACATGGCTTTCAGCCTTTTCCTCTTTTTGAGGATCACCGAATTCCATGAAAAAATAAAACCGTTTTAGATTGCCCCTGAAGAGGCGCAGAGGGCATAGGGAGATACGGGGTGTATATGGTTCTCACTTTTCTGCTGTTTCTGATAATCTCCTGGAACATATTCTCTGTACTTTGTACTTGACGGTTGACTGTTGCTCTTTCTGTATAGTAAGAGTTCATGAGATGCTTTTTTGGTCCAGTTCATTGACTATGTTTAATTGAACAGATACTATTTGGAAGAAAAATGTTGTTCAGAAATCGAGTCTCTTGAGTGGGCATGGCTTGTCAGCCATGAAATGGCAGCAGCCTCCTAAGCTCTAGGACTGTTGCCAACTTTTATCTCTTTTTGGGGGGCTCCCAGATGGGAAATCCCCTCCCCAATTCCTAGGAGAAGGTTTGGGGCATCAGACACTATGTCAGACCCCTCTAGGAATTGCAAAACCTCGGAGAGAGAGAACATCATGGAATGCGTTTGAAGATGATTAAGAACTGTAAGTTTTAACCTCTGTTAGCAAACCCCGCTACAGAGATGAGAATTGTGCAGGAGGAATGCAGATGGAAAAAAAAATAATGGAAAAAAAATCATCAGTGTCAACTAAGAATTAATTGATTGTAAGATAAATGGAGAAGCGTAATTTGCTTTTACGATTTAATGAGGCGGTGACAAGAGATCCAGAAGGGTTGAAAGGAGAGGTTCCGTAAGAGCTGGGACCCTATCTGGAGTGCAACATCGTATGACGAGAATATTAGGGAAATTTTACCAAACCACCTGAGGATTTAAATTTGACTACTGCAAACAAGGGAGGGGAAAAAAAGAATAAAAAAATGATTGTCTTTTCAAAATGGAGGATACTCTGATTACAAGTCTGAAGAAAAAGAAAGAACCGGCGTTTTATGTGAAGTTGATTGATGATTGGGAGATAAGCATTATGGTAAATGTTAAGTAAAGGTTAAACTTGCTTTTAAATGAAGTATTCATCTCAGTGAAGACATGACAAGTGAAGTTATATTGAGAAATAAACAGGAGATTCACCCGATTGGATATAAACAACTTGAAAACATGGCGTTGAACTGAAAGAGTCACAAAGGGAGGTGTCTTTTTTTTCTCTCTCTTTCTTCCCCGGTCTGAAACGCAGACAACTCGAATGGATTCCAGAAGGTTAGAGGGAAAGAACTTTTGAGGACAAAATACAATATTGAACCTTAGGAGGCTTTTTAAAAAACATTGATAAATTTTATGATAGTGAAATTGAATTAAAATGTATTTGATATATAAACAAAACTGGTGGCTTTTGGGTGAGAATGTAATGGAAAATGAATATAGATGATTTGTTAGACACTAAAACTATAGTTATAATGTTATAATAACTATATAAATATATTATATAGTTATAATATAATGGAAATTATATAATCCTACGTAGATTAGAGTATTAGCAAAGAGTAGATTTTTGAATTTATTATAAGACATTTAAGTTACAGTTAAATGTTAGTTTAATGGAGGTGTGTATGTTTTGACGGAAGAATTTTTTTAAAAAAATTAAGTAACGGCAGGATGAATAGATAAAAAGCAGAGAGGGAAAGGAATAAATGTATTTTTAAATAGCAATTCACTTTAAAATAAGATATGAAGATATCAGGAATTATTTTATAACTGGACCAAACTGGCTTTTTTAAATCATTTGATGAAATTGTAAGATATAAGAAATAATAAGAATGCAATTAAATTTAAGGAGATGATGTATACACCATATTGAGATTACATTTTAACTAAACTATTAGAATATAGAAATGTATAAGGATGTTAAATAGTGATAGAAATTTGTAGGACATTGTAGATTCTAGATTATTATACTTTAGGCCATAGTTTTTCCTCATTTATTTCTTTTTTTCTCTTGCAATTATTGTTGTGTATGTATATTTTAAGAGGAGAAACTGTTTTATTATTTGGCAGACAGGATGAAAAGCAATTGAATATAAGAGATTATGTACATATACCATTGAAATTATACTGTAATTGTAGATTATAAGGAATTTATGAGGTTGTAGTATGCTGATTGATAGATGTAGATGTAGAAGAAAGCTATTGTAGATGAGTGTAATATATAATCTATGGTTGTAACCCTCCACTACCTATTGTGTAAACCTTTGTCTCCCCTAATCCTATGTGTAACCTTTTCCCTACCCCATAACTAAAATAAATAAATAAAAATATTTACTCCCCCCCCCCAGAAAAGAAATTGAATCTCTTCATCCTGTTTGTAGAATCTATTGTAATTGTGCTTACAAAATACAAGTCATATAGAGGAAAGTCAAACTTTGATCTTGCCTATCAGCCAGGTGGCTCTTTGGTGACATACCCTGACTTCCCAAAACTACTTCCTCCATATCCACAGCCCCAGGGGCCCTCTCTTATCAAAATAAATTTCCAAACAAAAAGAAAGAAGCACTTGCAGCCAGCCAATTCCCAACCTATTAGCTCAGTGGTTCTGGAGAACCTGGAGAATTGTTATGTTGCTGAAAATAGGCAAAGTATGGTTTCTGTGGTGGGGATTGCATTTAAAAAGGCAAACAACCAAACGAGAGAGTATTAGGTTCATGTTTATTTACACCTGCGCAGGCGGACCAATCTCAGAGAGAAAGGCAAAAAAAATATACATTACAAGCACTTTTATACTCCCCCCTCCTATTCCTTCCTCCAAGTTCCTGCTTGGTTAGAAATTACATCATAGGGGCTGGAGCATGAGATGCTCTATACTAAGCTAACTGGGCCATGAGAATGCCGTGACAATTTTGATAAGGGAAGAGGTTCTGCTAGCTGGAACCTCTATTGTACAGGGCCAACAGCCCTGAATTGTGAACGTTAGCAACATTACAAGCGAGGCCTATGTGAGAACAATGACAGCAAAGATGGAAAACAGTTACATATTTCCGCAGCCATAGACAAGTTACTATGCAATATGGCTGTGCTTCGGTAAGTTGGCAACAGTTAGAAGGACATGAAGGGTACAGAAAGACATAAAAGCAAATATAGGAGTGAACAGAGCCGGAGCAGGCTCTGACTGCGTCTGGAGCAGGACAAAAGGCATCATTGCACTCTCTGCGCAGCCTTGCCATGCTCCCTGCTTCTGGAATCGCTCCATTTTGGAGCGTAACAGAGGCAAGGGCAGTCAGGAGGGCCCAGCTCTGTGCCCCTTTTTTCCACAGCTCGCCCAGCTTCCTCACCAGCACCTGCCAGCAGGCACTATACCACACCCTGTAAGCCAAAGCCTTTGGCTACAAGACCTGTGCCACCTTCTGCATCACTCACAATCTCTGAATTGTTGCATCATTTGTACGTGCAAACTAGGCTGTTGATCATGGCTTTTTGTACCCCACAGTCATGCATGTTGTGATGATCCACATACAGTAACTGATTTGTAACAAAATATTAATTCAAGTTGTGTTGCATCTACATGTTCACAACATAAGCCCGACAAAAGGTATTATATTACTTAGTGAGGACATGCAAAAATGGATTGTGCAGTTATTAATACCTAAAATGGAAAAAGCTTGACACGGTATTATTGGCTTCCTAATTTGTTGCTGTTGGATCAAGGCAAGCTTGCCTAAAGAATACAATAATGAAAAATACTGTATAACTTTTTCTCAGGTTGAGGACTTTTTAGCACCAGGACCCACTTTTTAGAATGACAATCTGTCTGGGACCCACCGGAAGTGATATCCTTAACTTGGAAGTGATGTCATGGCCGGAAGTTTCATTATTGTGACAGCAGAGCCTGCTGCTTTCTTGAGAATGGAGCAATAAGTTGGATTATTTCTCAGCCACTTTCCAATAGCAAAAAGAATCAGAAAGAAAATCAATTTACAACCTTCACAAGGAAAACAGCCACACAGCCCTCCCCCTTTCCAGCATTCTATCTTCCCATATTTTCAATATGGATACTTTAGGTGCTTCACGACCCACCTGAAATTGGTCTCGACCCACTGGTGGGTCCCAACCAACAGTTTGAGAAACACTGCTCTATGGACATGATGAACCTAAATCTGTTGTAATACAGTACTGTATATTGTTGTGTTGCATATACTGTGTAATATTCTATTTTATTTTTTTCTATATTTAATTTCAAGAAAAAAACTACAGAAAATGAGCAGATGAAGGTGCAGACAGTACAGAAATGAATTCAGAGGAAGTATTGCTTGGTTTTCATTGATTGGTTGTTAGTTTTGCTATTACAAAATAACAAAATCTGCACAAAAAGCAGATTCAGGGCGCAATTCTAGACAGGACGTAGCACCAACACTACTTGGGGAGCTGCCTGTTCACCAGCCAAACTTGGCTGACACAGGGGTGGTTCTGGGAGCAGGGCGGGGTGGGGAGGAGGCAGTTCTGGGTGGGGGGGTAGGCGTGCCGGCCGAGGGCCAGGCTGGGCTGTGGGTGTTAGACTGCATCCAAGACCTCGTCCCTGGGCTGCACAGCCCGATTTGGGCTGCACAGCTTCCTTGGACCTGCGCCCGTGATTTCACAGGCACAGATCCAAGGAAGCCATTGGGAAGACAGGAGCTTCCCCTGGTGTAAGGGCCTGAAAGTGCCTTTGTGCCTGGGAGGCTCTTGTGCACTCCAGTGCTGTGCTGGATACAATGCAGGCTGGCCTGCCTGTTCCGGAGCAGCATAGGAATTTTGCCTTCAGGCAGTGTTTTCCCTGCCAGTACAGGGAAAGTTTTCCAAGCTCCCCCCCCAGGGGGAAGTACAACACTGAGAAGCAATTATGATACAATTGGCTCTCACCTGAAATAGCACAGATTGTAGGAGGAGTCTCCAAGAGAAAGGCTCTACAAAAAGATTTTGCAGGACAGAAAAACCCAGAGAAATTCAACAGAGCAATGGACACAGCAGCAAGTCCCAGGGCGACTAAGGAAACAACTACAAATAACAAATGCGACAAAGGAAGAAATGCAAAGAGAGACCAAGACAAGTCTGAACTGCCTTGTTGCCTCTTTGCTTTTGTTCGCTCATTGTGGTTCGAAATTTCTGGTCACTCCATTGGCTATTAGCTGATCAGCTATACAGTATTGTTCAAACTGTTGGTTGGGACCCACTTCGTGCGTTGCGACCTGATGTCAGGTGGGTTGCGGAAAGCTGGGAGCAGCCATCTTGGAAGCATTAACAGTTTGAATTTTCAAGTGAGGGTTTTTTTAAAAAATTGTTTTTAGTTCAATTCTCTTATATAATATTTTGACCTAATCTTACTTTCTGTCAGAGATGTTTTATGATTGTGCAGTTGCTTCAGTCCAAGAATGCCAATTTGCATTCCAGTAGTGTCATTTGATTATGTCACAATTACATCCCTTCCTTCTTGATGATGTCACTTCCGGCTATGACATCACTTCTGGTGGGTCCCACACAAGTGCCATTCTAAAAAGTGGGTCTCATTCTAAAAAGTTTGTGAACCACTGCCAGAGAGTATATGATAGAAGAGGGTTCCCTTGCACCTAACCACATATTTCCCATAGACTCAATGATTCAGTATCTCCTAAATTGGCATCCACTAGGTTTTCCAGGAACCTAACCCTTGCGGATGACGAGAATTGACTGTATATATATTTCCATGAGCTAATATGTATGGAAGTGTTGTAAATTCCATTAACCCAATTGATCTCAGTGAACGAAGGGAACAAATGTCCCCTCCTCTTGCTTTCTTCCACATAATTCAGTACGAACTATTGAAAACTCATCCTACCTTTATCTGCTTACCCCTATCCTGACTTCATCTTTTTGTTAAAAGTATTGGAGAATGGGAAAGAATGTTGGGAACTAGTGTATACAGATATACTTTGACTTTTATCCACTTGACTTTTGTTGCTTTGCTCTTTTACCCATTCTCAAATATGACCGTATTTTAAATTTTGACCAGGAACTTTCCTCTTTTGTATGATTTTACCCAACCTTCAATGACGTTCATTGATGCTTACTTTTTTTTTATTTCTTTTATTTCTGTTTATTTAAGGTTTTCCATGCATTTGCTTATATAGTTATTGAAGTTTTTTATTGGCCAAAATTTGCAAGCTAAATAAGTTTATGCTTTGACATTCATCCATCTTTTACTTTCATCTATGCTCTGGTCCCAAGACAAAAGTGAAAAGTATTGCTGTACAAATAAATAAGGGGAAATGTGAAGAAAAAAATCAGTTTGCATATTTTGCTCCTGCCTTTTTCCATTACATCCCACCATTTCCCCCTTAGAATGGAGAATTAAATTAAGCCTGTGATCATTTTGCTTCCTGCACATATCCTTGAATTTCTTTGTCATTATAAATTCATTTTGTGCATGTTCAGAAATGTGGACATACGCACTGCACATCTTCAGATAACCTATTCAAAGGATGGGTGGGTGGAAATAAATCCGCAGATGCTAAACCTACAGATAACGTGGGCTCCTTGTAGCATGTTATCAAATTTACAGTCTGGAATACACAGACTATAATCCCTAGGTTTGACTGTGTGGAATGCTTACTTCACTTGTGTTCCTGTAGGTTTGCATGATAGTTATTGACTAGTCAAGTATTTTCCGATATTCCATGAAGCTGAGATTACATTGTAGGTTGGCAGCTTATCTCTGATGCTAGCAAGAGCAGAAGTGAGAGAAGCTTGCCCCCTAGCCCTGCAACAGTTGGAAGCAAATTTAACAGCATAGCAAAGCCTTCCCTAGTAGTTGCCTGAAGGTTTTAATACATTAATAGTGGGTGCACATTGAGGGCAACAAGGCTTACTTGGTTGTAGATGCAATTGACTACTGTACTGAGTTGCATTGAAATATGGATGTTGGTGTGTTTGTATCTGGTTTTTGAAAATATTTATTGATGCTTTTCATGATGATTGTAGTGAAAGTATTGTCACACAGAGTTGCAGAATTGTTGAGCAAATCAACATGCATAGAAACTCACACAGCATTGTTAGAATTCACTGCAACTCCTTTAAAAATGAGTTTAGTTGGTTCAGGCTAACAGCATAGGAATCCGTTTTTGTAATTGGCAAACTATCGAACTTGCTGATGGTTAAAGTATGAGAAGTCAACCTACATTTCACTCACTCTTTTACTTTCTCTTGCCCAAGTGTTGTTGAGACTGAACAGAATGCTTATCTCTCCCATTAGCTGGGTTCTCTCCCTTTGAGCCTTCACCTAACTGTCTGCCATTATTTATCCTCAGAATCATCCAGCTGCCTAAGTCTGACCTCTAGTTTTTTTTTAATGATGCAAGGTTTGCCTGTCCTTGCCTCCAACTAGGTTTGTCTTGCCATACCTCCAGCTTCTTCTCTGATGAATGACTAATAAACCAATTCGTCTGTGGCGTAGATATGCCCTTAATATAATGCCCTACATATGAAATATGAGCAACAGCATGAACTATTTTCTTAATTTCAGAGACAGTTTTTGTTTTGGCTTTTCTGTTTTGTGCTTTAAAAGGTTCCATGATACCATGCTTCTGTTTCCATAGTACCTAGATGGAACTGGATATTGTGGTGTGCCTTAATCTAAAATTCAATTCCTTTAATTGCTAAAAAATAAGCATCTGGATTTTTCATTTTTTTACAATTTCTTAGTGTAAGAAACAGCATCTTGTGCCCAACCTAGGACTGAAAAGCCTCTGCTATGATGAGCATAACTATTGCAAAGCATTCTCACCCAGTGAAAGTAGCACCTAATAAACCTGATTAACACCATGGTTGAGTAACTACTAACCTTATGTGTGTTTAGTGTGCCTCTCACTCCTGAGGATAAATTTCAGCTGAAATTTTAAAAGCTGGAATAGATCTTGTATAATATTATAGATAAGAGGTAGTAACAGAAAAATTATTGAAGCATAAGTAAAATGTATGGGTTTAATCTAGTTGCAGCCCCTTTCCTTTGCAATTGGTAAGACCCGTTCCAAAGGCTGATGGATCTGAAAGGTTTTCTTAGGGCTCTCAATTTTTCTGTAGTCAGGCCAGTGGCTTGTCTAAAGCCTTGATCTCTGTCTGGAATTAAGTAATGAGCAGCATTTATGAATCGGAGAGCTCCTGAGTGACCTCTGCCTTGTTGTTGAGCCAGTGTGGCTTACTTGTTTTTTGAGAAGCTGTGGGGATTAAAATGGCTTGGCAGATACGTTGAGCAACAGTGGCAGAAAACTCATGGTGAGTCTGTTCAAACACAGTTTACAGCTTGTATTAGTGTCTACTCTAATGGCAACAGAGAATGCTTTTCTCCTGCCACTATTGTGTCTTAGGAGAGTCATCCAGCAGAGCTTTTCTGATTTGCCTGGAGCTTGTTCCCCAGGAGAGTGAGGAGAACAGCTCAGCTGCTCACTGTGACCAGTTCGTTAAGGCACTCCACAGGTAAAATTGTTCTCTCATCCACCATGACAGTGTCTGTCAATGCCCCTGTAGCATCTTTTGATCCTATTGTTTTGGATTCTTTTCAGATTGTACAACCCAAGTGGGACAGGATCTTTTGGCATGTGAGGCTTTATGCATGACTGCTAGACACTTGTCTAGTTTGGCTTATTTGATCTGCTTGGTTTATGTGGACAGATTTTAGTCTGACTTCAGGATGAGATGGCCTTTATCTTACTGGTGGATTTTCTGTGCCAGGGACTGGATCAGAAGTATGTCTCTCTTTGTCCTGCTAGATCTCAGTAGCTTTCCGCACCATTTACCATGGCTGGTTTGGGACTCTCACTGCCTCTCACTGCCTCATGGTAATTCTGTTCCTTTCTGACTGATAAACATTAGAAGGTACTGCTGCTCAAAATCCTATAAGCTAGGCTTCAGCAGTATGTGAATCAAGAACTACCAGAAGCACAAGCTGGTTTCCGAAGAGGCAGAGGAACTAGAGATCAAATTGCCAACCTTCGCTGGATCATGGAGAAAGCAAGAGAGTTCCAGAAAAACATCTACTTCTGCTTCATTGACTACGCTAAAGCCTTTGATTGCGTGGATCACAACAAACTGTGGCAAGTTCTTGAAGAAATGGGAGTGCCAGACCACCTTATCTGTATGTGGGTCAAGAAGCAACAGTTAGAACTGGACATGGAACAACTGATTGGTTTCAAATTGGGAAAGGAGTACGACAAGGCTGTATACCGTCACCCTGCTTATTTAACTTATATGCAGAGTACATCATAAGAAAGGCTGGGCTGGATGATTCTCAAGCTGGAATCAAGATTGTGGGAGAAATATCAACAACCTCAGATATGCAGATGATACCACTCTAATGGCAGAAAGTGAGGAAGACCTAAAGAACCTTCTGATGAGGGTGAAAGAGGAAAGTGCCAAAATTGGCTTGAAGCTCAACATTAAAAAACTAAGATCATGGCAACCACTCCCATCACTTCCTGGCAAATAGAAGGGGAAGAAATGGAAGCAGTGTCAGAGTGTATTTTCCTGGGCTCCAAGATCACCACAGATGGTGATTGCAGCCATGAAATTACTTCTTGGGAGGAAAGCTATGGTGAACCTACAGTAGACAGCTTATATTAATAAAAAGCCAAGGCATCACCTTGCCAACAAAGGTTCCCATAGTCAAAGCTATGGTTTTCCCAGTAGTAATTTATGACTGTGAGAGCTGGATCATAAGGAAGGCAGAGCGCCGAAGAATAGATGCTTTTGAATTATGGTGTTGGAGAAGAGTCAAACACCTGGACTGCAAGGAGATCCAATCGGTCAATCCTCCAGGAAGTCAAGCCTGATTGCTCCCTGGAAGGACAAATCCTGAAGCTGAAGCTCAAATACTTTAGCCACCTCATGAGAAGAGAGGACTCTTTAGAAAAGACCCTCCTGCTGGGAAAGATTGAAGGCAAAAGGAGAAGGGGGCGGCAGAGGATGAGATGGTTAGACAGTGTCACCGAAGCGATGAACATGAAATTGGGCGAACTCCGGAAGCTACTGGAGGACAGGGAAGCCTGGTGTGCTGTGGTCCATGGGGTTGCAAAGAGTCGGGCAAGAGCGACTGAACAACAACTGCTGCTGCTTAGCACCCTACCCTTTGGTATGTTTAATTCTGCCCCCCCCGCACTGTTTAACATTTGCATGAAACCTCTGAGGGCGAACATTTGGAGTTTTGGGATTGGTGTCACCAATATGCAGGTTATATTAAGCTCTATCGCTCTATGTCTATGACTGGATTTCCCAGGGAGGGTATCGAAATCCAGGAGTGTTGCCAAGTGGGGACTGGGGAACTGGACAATAATCTGTAATAAAATCCAGGCAAACTGGAGGCTCTTCTGGTTCAGGACTTGGGTGCTGGATTGTCAACCTTTACTGAAGAGCGCTTGCACTCTCTCTGCAAGAGGTGGTTTGCAGCTTGGGAGTTCTTCTGGATTCTCCACTGCTCCTTGATTCTCCAGCTGATGAGGATGGTTGGGCGCCTTTGCCCAACTGAGACTAGTGTTCTAGCTATCTCTGTATTAGAATTGGTCAGACATTACCTTGGTGATCTATCCCTCTGTGTGGGACTGCCCTTGAAGACTGCCCAGAATTGCAATTACTGCAGAATGTGGGTACCTGTGTAGTGTCAGGAGCTCAGTGATTTGAATCTGTTAAACTGCTGCTCCTAGGGTTGCACTGGTTGCTGATTTTTTGTTTTTGAAAGGGGCTAAAAACCTTGGTGTTTTTTCTTGGCATTCCCACCTTAGTTTTGGTTTGGATGCTGGGTTTGCTGTTTTTTTTGAAACTTATTATTGCTGCTGCTATAGTTTATGCTTTTTTGTATCATATGTTGGCTTCTGGTTTTTATTTTCTTTTTTGTCCCTTTTGTATTTTGTTGTATTTAAATGAACATCACAAGTCTTCCTGCTATCCAAGTTGAGGGGGGAATGATGGGTTTATAAGTCTTAAATAAACTGCCTTCACTTGTATATTAGGCAGGATATCTCCAAATGTTTTGTTTAGGACAGATTTGTCCGACTAGTTCATTGGTAATGGAATGAATCACTAGTGCCTGTGTTGAATTTTATTTGAAGCTGCACATTATGCCTCAACACGTATGAAAAAATTATTACACTGACCCTATGTGGAAACTATTACTTTTCATTTATGCTTTTGATTCTATTCCTTATATATAAATTAAAGTTTTACTCAAAGAAGAATTTAAGTTAGTATGATCTTAGGTGATAATTATTTTAAAAATGAGCTTCTGGTTTGTGAGACTGAGGTACACATTGATATGAAGACATCACACTGGGTCCCCCTTTAAGGGGCTCAGAACTATCCCTGTCTCCCACATTCTTCTTTCTCCCCTTTCATCCAAGAGTTAATTATGGTTAATGCGAACCAGGGTTCCCATTTTAACAGTTAGCTGGTGTGGATTTGCAGGTGGGTACAGAATTGCTTTTGAAATCAAGCATTGGAGACAGAAGAGAGCTTCCCATGACTAGATTCTGGCATCCTAACCACATTTAAGGAGCAAGCACTATGTGATTAAACTATTAAAATGTTGTGCATCTCTTTTAAAATGTTTCTCATTTGTTTTTTTCCATTCCAGCATTATCTGCATACCAGAGGTACTACAGTTTACAATCTGACTACTGGAAGGTCTGTATAAATTTTTGCTTCATATAGTATTGTTTCATGTAGTGTTCTAATTTTTATGTCAAATAACTTGTGCATTATAAGGGCTCTGTATGTGAAATATTTATCTTTAATGATAGTCCACACTGCTGCTTTCCAGAGCTTAAACCTGCAAGCTGTTGTTACATAGCTGACTGCCTCTGCTCCTTTAGCATTCAGATCTGAAGTGAACAACAGTGTGCAAGCTTTGTTGATGATTTCTTCAACAATCATATTGTTGTTTGAGCACTCACATATTGCCCAGGACTTATTTTTCTTTCTATAGATTTTGGTATTGTGTTCACGGTAAATGCTTCTTCTTTACATACCGCCTACAGATGTCAATCTTTGGCTTCTTTCCAGAGATGACCATTAGAGAGAAACCTCAGAAGCATGCAGTGTGACCCATCCATAAAGCCAACTGAGGCAACAGTTTAGTGGTGGAAGTGCCCATTTCTTTCTTCTTACTCTTACAGACATGTGGAGGAAAGGAGAGTTGTGGGCTAGAGCAGTTGTCTTCAACCATTTCATGCCACAACCCCAAAATATAAAATATGGGGCTGGGGACCCCACTGTTGATCCCATCCCTCTCTGCCCTGCACCAAATCCCCAATGTCCCAGCACTCTTCCATGGTGAGGACAGGTATATAGGTAGAACAGGAGAATATTGGGGGGGGGCAGCAGAAGTTGTTACTTGAAGTTAGGGACCCTGCTTGCCTTTGGTTGATGCTAAGCATGATCATGCATAGTTACTAAAATGTGGGCCTCCCTGTAAAGAGCAAAAAAAGGCTAGGCCATGGTCTGACTCCATTTTGTAAAGATGCCTACATTTTGAAAGAAAGCGAAAGCTGCTAAAGTTCCTGTTAGTGGTAATCACTTCAATTAGGATGGGATTTCCTATTTGTCTTGCTTTTAACAAAGAGAATGCAGATAGGTGTGAGGTCAGAGCTAGTTCAGGGACAATGCAAGCTGATGGTGCAAGGACACTCCAATCAGAAAGGGTCTATCCAGCTGATGCTACATTGTAATCAAGAAGATTTCTCACAACTGAGACCCATCACTTATGTTAAATGGTGTGTGTGTGTGTGTGTGTGTGTGTGTGAGTGAGTGAGTGAGAGAGAGAGAGAGAGAGAGAGAGGTAGAGACCTTTTTGTGACTTCCGAACATTCCATCAGTGAGGAGATTTCAGGCCTGTCTCCTGATTGGAAGATCGATCCGTTTGAGCGGGGTGTGTGTGTGTGTGTGTGTGTGTGTGTGTGTGTAAAGATACCTATATATACCTGAGGTAGCAATCATCAGAACATGTTCTCCATGCTTTGTCAAGATATCTAGCATGGATGTGCTGTATAGTTGGCCTTAGACGAACAGGTGAAATAACAAAGCTAACCACCTTGTGAAGGTAGGTGCCCTGGGGGCAAGCAATTAAATTGCTCAGCCAGTGCAGAGTTGAGCAATTCACAAAACAAGGATCTTGGTGGGAGGGAAGTGTTAACACAGCGGCTTGGAAAAAAACTGCCGAAAACTACCAGTGTGCACAGCACCCAAGTGATTTTAAGAAAAGGGGGCGTGTAGGGGGAAGATTGCGATGCCTCCCCCAACCAGCCTGGAACCAAATGCCCCAGGGCATTTGCCCACCCCCACCCCAGCAAGGGACTTCTTATGAGTTAGAGACTGGCTATTCCAGAGAAAGTTGCCTGCTCCCAACACCTTCAATCATTCCCTCAGAATTAGTTTGTGGTTGTTCTGGTCATATTGTTTGCAGCAACTCCTTTTTCTCCTGCTATGTGAGAGAAAAAGAGAGAGAACTACAAACTAACTTGACGTCTTGGGTTCTGGTATACTTGCTGGCCTCTTTCTCAGTACTTCCTGGTTTCCATGGCAACAGTAGCCATTCACAGGCTTCTCTGGTTTGACATACTAATTAGCGTCCAAAGCCAAGTACTGATGGTATAGCCCTGGCAAGGTTGTGTGTTTGGAGGAGATGGATAGGAGTGTGTCCATTTATCTTCTTGAATGGTGACAAATGTCATGTTCTGGTGAAAAACGTTTTTCAAAGCATGTCTTAGGATCTTTTTCCATTGGTTTCCATTCTCCAACTTTGGGATTAGAACTATGAAAGAAAAGGAAAAGAGAGGTAGAGAGTGCCGCAGAATCCAAGCAAAAAAAAGGTTTGTTAAAATAAATTAATAAAATAAATGAAAAAAACTAAAAATATGAAACCACCACTTAAACTATAAGCAATTGCAATTTGTATGGGCAAGCATGATTATAACATGCAATCTCTTTAACTAGGAGAATAAAACTGATAATAATTATATAAGACCAAGTATCCAGGTGGATGAATATAAAAACACATGGCAGTTGGCAAAGAGATGGAGGAGAAAACCCACAAAGGTGCTTGTTAAATATACAAATGAAGCTGCTTCTCCAAAAAGGAGGGGGGAAATATAACAATAGTGAAGTGTGCTCATATTAGTAATGATATATTCCTTTGATCAGTATAATAGGGTTGAAGTCTTTTGATGTTGTCTTACAGGTTAGATGTAATTTTCTTTATTTGAAACAGTATCTAAGATAAATTGATTGCAACATATGCTATCCTAGAAATTTGAAAATATGCACTTTTGTGTGTTAATTCCTAAATTATTTTTCTTTTCTTACAGAATGCTGCCTTTTTATATGGCCTTGGCTTGGTCTACTTCCATTACAATGCATTTCAGTGGTAAGTGGAAGAAAATTCTGTGGACCAACCATTTGGTGATATATGCGAATGAATGAAAATTTAAATATTTTAACTGCCTTTATATGACTTGCTGGCTGATAAGAGTGAGCTTGGTATGCCCACATGTGTTCCTCTGTAGGCCTAATGTCTTCAGACGTTCACATTAATAATAATTTGGTTTATAAAAATATCAGATTTGTAAAAAAAGTAAAACCTGCAATCCTGAATATTGCTGGTGGTTTGTGGCTCCTGCAGTCACACTGATGGGATCTATGCTGGCATAGTGCACTTTCACAAACTTACTGCTTTAAACAGGTAACTGGCATTCTACCTTTTCCAGAAAGGGAGGTACCTGTGCATAAATATGTGAGGTGAGTTCCTTCCTGCCTAGTTCTCTTTAACTGTCCCATGAACTGCTTCAAATATTGTTTGGAGCACCAAGCTTGCTGTAGCCTTCAGTCAAATTTTGCTCTTTGTGTTCAGTCCTTTCAGTTTCGTTTAAGTGTGACTGCGGGATTGGGTTTGTCAAGGAGCTGAGGTTTTTTTTTCTATCTGTCATTATTATTGCTTTTTTCTTTTCTGCAAGTCATCTTATTTAGTTGACACCTACTAGCTCATCACCAAACATATGTTCCACAATAATCACATTCTACGTTTACCCCAGGCATGCCCACCTTGGTCACTGGGGAACTTGTGTTAACAAGTTAATACAACACGTAGGGAAGCTTATGTTAACCCCAGTGATAATAACAAATTATCCTTCATCTTCTGCTGTTTCTGGGGCTTCACACATTTTTGTGGCTTGAGTGCCTTTTGTGGCATGGGGTGCTATTTTTGTTTCTGGACTTCTGTCCAAAACATTGTCCAAACTTTAGGACTCCAACAGGCGTCCAGAGATTGGGGTCCAAGAATGAACTGCTAAAAGAAACAGTACTTTAATAAAACCTCTCCAACTCAAAGTGAAAAGCAAGGGTCACTGGCTTGTTTGGACATCCAATGTCTGCCTTGTCTTTTGAGACTTCTGGATGCTCTGTTTCAGGCTTGACTTAGATTTTGGTCTTCATGTTTCTGTCTTCTAATCAGCAATTGTTTGGTTGGAACTAGTCTTCTAATCTAGTCAAAGCCTTCAGCTCTGATGGCACTTTCGCTACACCACACAGTTTCCAACTTTAGATTCTTATACTTTCCTAGAATCTCTCCTACCCTAGTTCAACTGATATGTAAAGGATGATATGCCTCTTTTCGGATAGTGCTAGGACTCTCTTGTCCTCACACTGCGGGATTCCTTCCATTTTGGATGGTAAGACTGATGCCACTATACCAGTGATTCTCAAAGTTTTTAGACCAGGACCCATTTTTTTAGAATGGCACTTGTGCTAGGACCCACAGGAAGGGATTTTATAGCTGGAAGTGACATTGTCAAGAAGGACGTGCCATCATTGTGACATAGTCAAATGATACTCCTGGAATGCAAACAGTCATTCTTGGACTGCAGCAATTGCACAGTTATGAAACATCCCTAACAGAAAGCAAGATTAGGACAAAATATGTAAAAACACTGAACTATAAACAAAATTTTAAAACCCTCACGTGAAAATTCTGTCAACACTCAAAAAAGGAATATAACAAGAGTAAGGTCTGCAGCTTCCAAGATGGCTACTCTAGCTTTCTGCAACTCACATGACATTAGGTCACAACCCACAGTTTGAGAAACACTGCACTATACTATTAGAACTTTCAGCCTGCCCAGATGGTAGCTTACATAACTGTGCTTGGGTTATTAGTTTTTTTCATCACGTAAATGGCAGACTACTGTCCATGACTATTTGAGGATACCATACTTGGAACCTAGGGCATTCAGATGTTTGCCACTTTGGAATAACTGGGATGATGGCCCATTCTCATGTACTGATGTCTTGTCTGCTTGCTTTTGTGTTCATCCCATATCAATGTGGTAGTATTCTGCTCTGTAAATCCTAGCCCCCCCCCCAGGCTGGGTTTCTTCTGAGGATTTGTAATCTGGGAAGGCTGATTGAGTTATTCAGCATCAGATTAACTGAGGCAAGTGTAAGCCTTTGTTTGTCTCATTGCCTTCAGGACTGTGTTGTGTCAGCCTGCCCTTTCCTAAAGAACTGAACTTCTCCTGTGGCTGTGGCCGCTTATTCTTTCCTGTATCCTCCAATATGTTCTGCAGGTTTTGCATTGATGCAAGAAGAGAGATGACAAGATGAGGCACATAATGAGTATATTATCTTTCTTGAATGTTGTGGTCCTGGGCCATTCACTTCACTAGATGAAAAATTGGTCCTAGGGAATTTCAAATTTATCAGTTGGTGTTGCATTCCCTAATCCAGTCTGCTTGTTTCAAAGTCCACCCGATTCTGTTAGATAGATAGATAGGATAGATTATCTGCCTCCTGTGTCTTTAAGGAAGGATTTTTATTCTGCCCATGTTCACTACTCTCCTTTTAGTAGTTTTCAAATTTTGACTTTGCCCATTTTTCAGCAAATTGAGTTCTTGGGTCACACCATCATTTGCATGGATTACTCAGTCAAACTTTTCTTGATTACCATAAATCTTGTGGGGAATCAGATCTTTGTAGCAGATGCTTTTAGCAGAACTTTCCTCAGTGGCTCAAGAGGTTGATCCAACTGGAAATTTTGAGCCTGTCTTTTTCCATTGGAGACAGCCAGAGGTAGACCTAATTTGCAACAATTCAGTTGCCCAGCTTTTTGCAACAGAGGCAGAATTGGTCCATGCTCCCAAGAGGGCATGTTCATGAAGGCAGTGGAAAGGAACATTACCTCTTTACACAGTTCTTCAGGTCCTATTCAGAAAATGTCTCGTTGGCCATACCAGATATAGTTCTGCTTTGTCCATCTTGCAGATCATCCCACCCTGTAAAGGTTTTGCTGGTTCAAGCAGTATAAAGAAAGCACTATTAGCGTACTCAGAGATAAACCAGCTATGGCCGCCCAATAAAAGTAGGCCAAAGGTATCTATTCGCCACCCTTTGTGTATCCCTCTTTCTGCAGCAGCTCATCCTAATTTTAAAACTGTCCCTTCTGTCTCCTCCCCGAGGGATTCAAGGAAATTGCCACCAGTTCCATCATTAGTAAAGCGATAGCTGGAACAATGCTGGGCTCCTTGTTCTCCAGCCTATCTAGGCACTAAGATTTAGCTTGCCATATCCACATATTCGGTTCTCCCGCAGGAACACACACACACCACACCAGCTTGCTTACATAGTTTATTTTAAACAGTGAAAACGAAGGCAATCACTGCCAGACATAATACCTTTAGTGTTTCAGACTCTTCACACACACCCTATTGAGCTCCCCTACAGGCTGTACTGATTTTGAGCCTGTCTTTTTCCATTGGAGTCAGCCAGAGATGGACCTAATTTGCAACAATTCAGGTGCCTAGCTTTTTGTAACAAAGGGGCAGAGTTCTTAATACCAAATGTTCAGTTTGTGCAGCCATATCTTGGAAGAGTCAGGCACAGAATTGATATTGCTAGAGAGTTTATCATTCTGACTGCTCAGAAATATCCACAGGACTTCCTGTGCTTATACTGGAGACAGTTCTACCAGCTTTAGACTTCAAAGGTATTCTTTCTTTTGTTCTCTTGTTTGTAGTCTTTATTTGGACTATGCTCTTTCTCTCCACTGGTTGGACCTCTAAGGGCCCAATCCTTCCAATTCAACTGTTCTGATGCAACTGCAATGCAGCTCTGAAGTAAAGGATTAAATGCTCCCTTACCTTGAGGAGACCTCCATCATTGCCTCACCCCACCACAGGTTGCAGCACATGACCCATTGGCTCAGCTGCATTGATGCTGGAAAGTTAGATAGGATTGGGCCCTAAGTCTTCTCCCTTGAGAATCTAGTAGCAATTTAGCCCTTCTTTTAAAAGTTTCTGTTCACTCCCTTTTCTCTAGTGGCCTAGTTAAACAGATCATTAAAGGTTTTGTGAATGTATGTCCCTTGGTGTTGGGAATCTCTCTCTTGTACATACTTGGCTGATGAACTATCTGTCTGAACTCATGACATAACTTTATCCCTGAGAACTACCTTTTTGGTGGCCATCATATCAGTCTCCATGTGTACTGTTAACTGCTTAGTGACAAGGTCATCCTCCGTCCTGATGCTGCATTTCTGCTTAAGGTTGCAACATCCTTCTCTCTCTGCCAGGACATGATATTGTAGCCAATTTTATATTCTGAACCTAGAAGATGAAGAACATGAACACTAACTGGCATTTATAGTCATAGGATACTGGTTTTTTACTTTGAATGGAGAGCTCCATTTTGTTGGAACAAGAAGTTGTTCATTTTGCTATGGAGCACTTCACAAAATACCATGGAGTATCTATACTATCTCTCCTGGAAGTTTGTTACTGTCATAAATTTCTGCTTTGAGTTGTTTGTAAAGACATCCCCATTATTAAAGCTTATTACACAAGAGACATGGCTATCTTGTCTGCTTTGTTTAAAGACATTATACTGGATGAGTTATGCAGAGCAGTAGTATGGTTAACTGTCCATCATCAAGCTGTATGCCATGGCATAGCTCAGGAGGTGAAACTTGCTTTGGAACCCGAGTTTATGCATAGTCTCTTGACATGAGACCACAACATCCATAGCTTGCTAGTCTCCCATTTGTGTGACTGCACAGAGATTGCAAAGGCAAGTTGTTTACCTAGAATCTTCAAGTGGTCATCTGTGCAGTCACACATTCTGTCCTCCCCATTTTAATGGCAGTTAGAAGGAACCAAGTGGAAAAGTAATTACCTCAACCCTTTAATTATATCTTATTTTTGGGAGGGAAGGATGAGTACCAGTTCCTTGGTTTAGTGCTCTATGAAGTTATTCTGTGTAGCTCAGATCCCATTACAGTTTACCATGGAGAACATCAGTGACCAGTAAGCAACCTGTGTTTTTCCATGTTCATTTTATTTAAATGTTGATGCATGTATACAAAAGGATGCAAGGTTAAAAGGGCTTGTTCAGCTATGGCTGCTGTGTGTGCAAATTGGAAGAGAAGAGAAGCCAGTTATGTTTTAGGAATTTGGTTTAAGTGGAACAATTGTTGAGTAGGAAACAGGAAAACTTGTAATTCTTCGTCCAGTACTATCGAAATGAGCTTGTCTAGATCCTATGGCTGCATACAATGGAAAGATTGCTACACAAGGTTGAGAAAGTAGCTCATATAATCAAAGTTTCTGCTTAACTAGGGCTAATACTTGAGAAATGATTAATGGGCAATACAATTCTGTGCACAGGCCCCATATTCAGTTTTGCTTAAAATATTGGAGAGAGATGTGTTTTTTCATTTAACCCTTCATTATTGTGAATTTTGCAGCATTGTGTCTCTTTCCTGAGTAACTTTCTTAAGGGAATAATATATTGCTGTCTGCAGAGATGTGTGTTCTTGTTTTCCCAGGGCAATTAAAGCATTTCGGGAGGTGCTTTACGTTGATCCCAGCTTTTGCCGCGCCAAGGAAATTAATTTACGACTTGGGCTTATGTTCAAAGTGAACACAGATTTTGAGTCTAGTTTTAAGGTAGGAGTTTATAATTTTTTAATGATAGCTGACATGTGCTTCTTTTGTATTTGCTTCCTTGCATTACATATGGGTTTGCGTCTGTTCTTGATTATTGGGCACCTGACATTATTCTTGTGTTGAGATCAGGAATTGGCTATGTGGTTAGTAGAACTCATGTGTATTAAGGAAATCCTCTGTTAAAATTTGAGAATTTTCTGTTCTGTTTTGAACTTTCCCCTGTGATGAGCAGGACCTAGGGACAATGTGTCCAACACCGCCGCCTGCATTGCAAGTAGGATCTAGGTCAGTGATGGCGAACCTATGACACATGTGTCACTGCTGACACACGAAGTTTGTTTGCACTGGCACTTCCAGGGAGCGATCTGCTCGAAACGTCTGCCCCTTTAAGGTTTCTCCCAAGACAGCAAGACGGTGGAGCTGCTGTTTTGAAAAGGAGTGGGCGCTCCGTGCAATTCGATCCTTTTTCCAAGGCAGCAGAAGGAGCTGCTGGTTTCTGTCACTTTGGGAAGGGGCCCCCTTGATCCCCCCATCCATTGCATTCCTCCTGTGCAGCTGAAGAAAGTGCCGGAAGCAACCCCAAAGCGCCGGAAACAATCCCCAAGCCTGCTCATTCCAGCACGTGAAGCAAGCTGCAACAGAAAGGAGCTGGTCAGGCAGTTTTCCTTCTATGAACAGCAGCAGCTGAAGAGCTGGAAACTCTTTCTGTACACAGCATGAGGGAGAGAAGTGACCACCACCGGCAGCTGCAGAGCAGATCCTCTGTCAGTAAGTCCAACACAGCAGAGAATAAAAGGTGGGGGATGCTGGAGTCTGATCTTGTTGATCCTGCTGGTATTTTGACCCAGTTTTTCTTATTTATGTGAATCAATAAATGCTCTGTACATATGAGAGGTGAAACACTGAAGGAGATGGGTATTTGGAAGAGCACAGCCTGGTTAAGGGGGAAAAACTGCACTGCTTACTTAATGCCACTTTGGGTAGTAATTTGCTGGCTCAAATATTCTCTGAAGCAGAACTTAATCTGTTTGTATAACAGAATAGTAATGCTATCTGGTTCTGGTCTGTAAAGAATTGTTTCACTTTTATTGAAGACGGGGTGGGGGTGGGGTGACACACCAGCAGAGACAAGTTAGGAATTTTCTGAATTTTTGACACACACAGCCAAAAAGGTTCACCATCATTTATCTAGGTGCAGGGTGATAATAATTGAATAGGTTTAATGTAGTTTGTTGGCATGTGGAGATCATTTGTGAAGGTCTTCAGATTAGGAAGAGATTCTTGAACATGGTATATTTCAAACATTTAAAATGACTGGAAGGTGAGCGCTAATTGATTTTCTAGAACAGTGGATCTTAAACATTTTACCATCTGGGCACATGACGGTCTGACAGAAATGATGCCATTAACCTGGAATTGATGTCATGGCCGGATGTGATGTCATCAAGCAGGAAAATTTTTAGCACTCCTATACAACAAAATCAAATCAATTAATTATGTATGTAAGTAAATTAAAAGTTTACAATAAGTCTGTTTGAAATGTTTTTTTTAAATAAAAAACCACCCTCCTAATCCTCCCAAGCAGTTGCTGAGCTGTTAAAAACTTCCTAAACATCTCAAAGGCTGCAATCCTGTTCACACTTACTTGGGAGAAAGCCCCGTTGACTATTATTGTTAAAACAATATATTGTGGCTGGTTAGAAGTACAGATCAGTAGCATTTCCCCAAATGCAGTCATATACTATTGTAGCATCAAGTCTAATATATTAAAAATAAAATACACATAAAAATGAATTGGGACCCAACCCACAGTTTGATAAACACTGTTCTAGAAGATTAATTGAATAATATTTGAGAGAAATGTATAGTGTGATGGTTCTGTTAAGGGCATGCAGAACATATAAAATAAAATAATAACAAATAAAATGTGGAGTAATATTGTTATCTCAGTTATATGCTGAGATAACATGCTGAGTTTTCAGCAGCAGGGTATCTCATGCACATTGGGAACTTTGTATGCGCAGATCAGCTCCTTCAAGGACTGTGAGGCAACCTCCCCCCTTCCATTCTGCAGGGATATTTTCTGCAGGCATAGAGGGTAGGGCTGTCCCATGCAGTTCTCTCTCTGGCATAGAGGGTAGGGCCGCCCCTCTCTTACCTGCCTCAGAATCTCATACTGTTTTGGGCATGCTTTTCTTCTTATATCATAATAGAAACGGGGAAACCATTCCTTGTTTCAGAGTGTAAAGCCCCTTAAATGGGACGGACGGATGGACGGACGGACACACACACACACACACACACACACACACACACACACACACACACACACACACACAGACAGACAGACAGACAGACAGAGAGAGAGAGAGAGGGGGGGGGATCAAGACAACCCACCTGCGTTTGGAATAGGTTTGTGAAAGAGTGAAACGGGAGGGGACATACTTTGAAGAGGAAAGACTTGGAGCGAAGAATAGTGGGGTTTAGGTACTCAAGTATGAAGCCAGAATATCCCCTCCCATCAAATGCCTATCCATAATAAAACGTTGCTGGCCTTTTGATGCAATTAATATTGACCAGTGTTCAACCCAACTATTACTCAAGCATTACACAAAGGAGTTATTAAACACATGGATATTGCAACTGTCATCGTGGGTCACATGGATTTGACTATATGATCATTTGGACCAGATCTATTTCAGTATGCAGATGAAATGCTTTGTCCACCTTCTTTTGTACCTTCTCACGAAATTGATTCTTCTGTTTGAATGCGTAGTGTAGGGTGAAAGGGTGTTTAGGCCTTACCAGTTTCCTTTCTTTAAAAGAAATAATTCTGATTTTAAAGAACTCTACAGACCAAAGTAGTGAGATGATTTAGCAGCACGTGCTGCACGCCGCCAGTGCTTTGATTATGCAAGGTTTTCTCTGTCCTAGTTATGGGAACAAAAGACAGCCCTCAGAATTGGGCATCATACCTAGATCATACAAGTTAGAAAAGCCGTCTCTAAGAGTTGTTCTTAGCTAGAATAAGGCCTTTCCTTTGTGGTAAGTTCATGTCAGAATTATTAGATCTCTTATGTTGGTTTGCCATGATAATACTTTCAAAACTAGATTAGGAAAAATTGCTTATTCTGTCTTGAGGTGAAGAAAATACTGTATTAAAATTCCAGTTCCAGGGCATAATGATAATAGATGTGAATGTTCAAATTAAGATGCCTTTCTTTAATTTTTCACATATTGCTTCTAGTACTGCTATTATGTGGTGGTGGTTTTGAAGAATCTTGAAATAAAATTGCAGAAGCACTGAAGAAACTGAACTAGAAAAGTCTAGTCCTGAGTAGGTTGTGCATTTTTAACAATGCCACAGAGAGAGAGAGAGAGAGAGAGAGAGAGAGAGAGAGAGAGAGATACAGTTAGTAGCCTTGTAGATACACAAGCACAGTGCTTTAATTTAAAAAGGTCACATCAGTGACTTTTGCCACAATCACATCAGCAGTCAAGGGCTTGAGGGAGAAAAGTCTCCTGATTAATTGTGCAGTCATAGTTCCTTACAAATTATGCTGTCACTGGCTTTAGCTGCTGTATGCAAAAAGATGCTACCACTTTTAAATGTTAAGATTAGTGCCTTCTAGGTAAATCCTCTTACTCGTGATTTGAATTTCTGTGGAAGGATGTCTGCCTTGAGGTATTGTATGTCGTCTCTGAACTGCAGTGGCCTCTCCTGCATAATAACTATTTCACACAGCAGTAGCCAGCTTCAGTACTGCAATATTTGTATGAGGTGCAGATGTTTGCTATCTTCGATTTGCTGCAGAGATTTGGAGCTGGATATTTAATGTGATGTTTTTGTAGTTTATAGCACTGGAAATAGGAAATAGCTTGTCATTTGACAAAGCAGATTTGTTCAATTTGATTGTTTCTTATTGAATACCTCAGAAGAAATCTCAGTGTTTAAATATAGCTAGATAGGTAGGGATTGTTTTAGATGTAAAGCATTGTTCATGTATGTGTGCTTTAATATATGCACCTTTCTGATATATGCATTGTTATTTGCATTACCACTATGCATGTTTTGTTTGTCTACATAGTTTTATCATTTGCTATGCTAAATTGTTAGACAGAACATTACATTCTGTAATTTTTACCTTTCTATGGTTGTGTAATTGTGTAGAGCAAAATAGTGGTGTGGTACGATCGAATAATTAAAGATACTATTCAGGCTGTTTAGATATTTGAAGCTGGAACTTACAAATGATTGTTTATGCATTTTGTTCATATATCACGGCAAATTTTTTTTAATAATAATCTTGAATTCAACTCTGAACATTGTTGGTGTAGATGTTTTAAATAGCATTACCAGGACAGATCTGCATTTAAAACAAGAAAGGTCTTATCGTATTTGGTGATTAGCTTGATAAGTGATTTTTGTGTCCTATAAAGTTGTACAGTTTATTTTATAGAACCTTTAAATGTTGACTTACATATTTCCTATTATAAAGAGGTGTGAGATCCTTCCTTCAGTTATGTTCCTTTAGTAGAATTTTAATTGTAACTGTATCAGCAGTATTGAGGATATTTCAGAGCCTTTAGAAAAGGAGTATTAATGCATAATGGGCTGATGTTTATACTTCGGTGCAAGAGTAAAATATTATACTGTATATGTATTTCTGAAAAGTCATTCCCAGTAACTTGATTAGGTAATTTTTTGTCTAAAAGAGAAATAGTTACCAAGAAATGAAGCTGTTGCATATGATCAAATGTGACAGGATATTGTTTTTGAAACACTGTTAATCTGTATTGGCTGCTATAGCATTCATTTTTATTGTCTGTCTTTCAAAACAATACCGGAGTTCTTAGTTTGCATCTTTAATCATTGCCTTGATTAAGGAGGATCTTAATTAAAATAATTGTTCAAGCGAAAATTGCTTTTAAAAACCTGGTGTTGGTATTTCATTTATATAATGGGAGCTAAGGCATGTTTGCATTATGAAGTATTCTGTTATGACGTTCTGATAGAGTGGGTAAGTATCAGTTATTTACCTTGAACTTTTAAGTATCTGCATAATTAATTACTCCTGTTTTTCATTTGGTTGGTGTTGAGTGACAAATGTAGTTAAATGTACTGACAAGACCAGGTATTGCGTTAGAGTTTTATTATCTAGTCTGGGATGCAAGCAGATTCAAATTTCTGGAATCTGTTTCTGGAAATCTAAATGCTTATACTAAGAAAAAATAATTTGTCAATGATAATGATACAGTTTCTGAATTTGCAAATTTGAGTGATTGCATGAGTTTCCTGTACTTATAAAACGATTGTCAGGTGTATTCTGAATCCCTGCATATGCTGGCCTTAAGTTCTCTTCTATAAGAGGAAGTAGTCCATGTGTGCACAGGGTTTTCCCATTGTGTCTGTGGAGTATTTGTAGAACTTGATCATATGTGGGAAGGACATATGTACTAGAATACTACATGTAATCTATTACATGCTGAATTACTGTGTACTGTCTATAAACCTCCTAATAAGCAAATTATCTTTTGTTCAAGAAGTGTCCCATTAGGATATTTGAAACTTCAGAAGTCTGAATCTGTCTCTGAGAAGAGATGGTGTTTATAAATACAAGTTATATTGAAAGCAAGACTGTAATTTCGCCATTGCTATGTAACATTTACATGTATTTGAAACTTCATTAGTTCTCATGGAGTGGATACCATAGTAAGATGTAATTAGTTGTAAATTTATTTAATCTCAGAAATTCCTTTATGTACAGGCATGCCACTATAGCTGCAGGGGGTCCGTGGAACGGACCCCTGCAGATACAGAAACCGTAGATGCCATCCCCCCTCCCCCACACCCATTAAATTGTTAAAAGCCACACTTACCAGGGCACCTTCTTTAAGCATAGCACAATAAGTGTTTTGCAGGCTGCCTCCAACAGCAGGAATAAAACACACACACAGAGGGAAGCAACAGGAACTGTTATTCCTATTGCCCTCTGTGCTTTTTTTTTTTTTTAATGCTCTATTTGCTGGAGGCAGCTCCCAAAACACTTATTTCGCTTTGCTTAAAGAAGATGCCATGGGGCTTGTAACGATTTAATGGGTGTAGGGGATTGTGTGAGGAGGTGGATTGCATGTGACCTCTCGCGTGTACTCCCTTCTGCCCATTAAATGATTTTTAAAAAGTTACCATAGTGAAAATCAGCTTGTTGAAACAGGCCAGTTTTTGCCATGGTAATTTTAAAATGAATTAATGGCCAAGCGGTGGGCATGCTGGGTGGAGAGGGGCCCCCTGCATCCATGGATAACTGAAACCACGGATGCAGGGGCACCCCTATACATTAACTTTTAATTGCTATTGTGTATCTCTACCCACAGTACTCTCATCATGTCAAATAATTTTGTTCAGAAAACTTACCCTCTCAATTTGATGATTATCTGCTCTAATTTACTATATACTAAAACGTTCAGTTATTTGATATACATTAGACCACGTTGTCAGAGTATTTGCTCCCGTTGACTCCATAGAAAGTCAATGTGCTGTTCAATTTCAAAATTTACTTTCATTTATTTACTAAACAATTTACTAAAAAAATTTACTAAACGATGTACTGGCTCTTCAATAGTGAAGAAACCATTAAAATAAGTGTAAATTATTTGTATTCTCCTTCCTTTTGCAGCATTTTCAGTTAGCTTTGGTTGACTGCAATTCTTGCACTTTGTCCAATGCTGAAAGTAAGTATTGTAAGCATTGTTATGTATATACTTGCCATTGCTTTTTAGATTTATACTATAGCCCTATGCTCACAGCTACTTTCGCTTACCTCGGCACCGACTTTTGCCTTATCAGTTGAATGAGTTGAAACCTTTAGTCAAAGAGAGTAATTTCTATGTCCTATAGTACATTGGCACTAAAATATTTCATTTTGGTGGTAGTATCTTTTTTTAGTTTATTACAAAACTGGAATAATTTCAATTAGCGTTCTTGTAAAATATCAGAGTAAAAATATTTCAGATGTTAAGGCTAGTTCCTTATGGATATTATTTGTATTTCTCAAACAGGAGATGTGTTATTTTAAATTTTTTCCTAGATATTCTGCTTTGTAGATCATGGTACTAAATAGAAAGCCAAATCAGTGCTTTGAGTGAATATATTGTTTTGACTTGTGTGCCTTTTTTTTTTTTAAACACAAGTTGGTATTCAAGGAGCTATTTTAGGCATGTCCAACTGGTACTTTTTCCCCCTTTGGACAGCAGAGTTCCTTCCATACCATGTCACAAAAGTGCCTGTTGCCAGGTATCTGTCTTGTTATTTCAAATCAGCCATTCTTCACCTCTTTAGATCTTGGATTTATACAATTCTGGTAGTCCGAGACCCTTTGGCTCTATTAGTTCATCCAATAGTAGTCTCTGTTCTGTCTGCCCTGCCCATCCTGACTGTGGAACCTGTGCTATCAGGTCATCGTTGCCATCACTAAAATGCATTGTGTATATTATTACCTCCCTTCATTTTCAAAAGTGATTTGCCAGGTGGTTGTCATTTACGAAATACTAATGGAAGTGAGGTACTTTGGTTTGGATACCTGACTCTGTTATAGTTAATTTTTAAAGGAACTGCATAGACTTCTTCATTTCTGATTTAATAAAGGACAATATTGTAATGAGCAAATCTCAGAGTGAGAAACTGTTTACATGCGGAATGGCAACTTAGTGAAAGACTAATGTGGTACTCTGACACAATGACCTTGTTACTGACATAAGTACCTAACCTCTGGTATGGTAGTGTTAACTTTGTATCGCTTTACCATATTACTATCCATGTTGTCAACCAAACATCAGCCTTAGCTTTAATTTTGTCTTCAGTTGTTTCTTCTTTTCCCTTCATTGCAAAACCATGTTGCTTTCCCCATATAACATGAAAATTATGCTTTTCTTTGCATCTCATGGTGGCCCATGTTGTGCCTTCTTGACTACTGCAATCTTGCCACAGTCCTTTCCTCGCCACAGTCCTTTCGCCACACACTTTAGTTTTCTCACCTCTATTCAGAACTCCGAAATTCTGTAACGCAGTCCCATTGCTCAGACAATGCAATACTTTTCCTTAAATACCTATGTTGGTTTCCAACCCACTTTGCACATCCAGGTCCTTTTACATACTTATTCAGCTCTCTGTGAACTCTCTCCATTCTTATTTGCCCCTGTTTTCCAAAGCATCCCTATCTGGTGCCCATTCCTTTAGCATCTTCAGCTACCTTGAAGGCTTCTTATTTATTTATTTATTTATTTATTTATTTATTTATTTATTTATTTATTTATTAGATTTTTACCCCGCCTTTATGCCCGAAGGCACTCAAGGCGGCATTACATAAAAATATAAAATTTAACATTAAAAAACAATATAAAGAATATTAAAACAATATAGTAAGCAAAATTAAAACACAACAATAAAGTTTAAAAAGCCAAAAACCCTGTGGATCATAAATATAAAATATAACACACCAGCCAGCCAGCCTGTCAACAGTTAAAAGCTTTTTGGAATAAAAAGGTCTTCAGCCCCCGCCGAAATGTTAATAAAGAGGGAGCAGTTCTCAATTCTAAGGGGAGGGTGTTCCAGAGTTGGGGGACCACCACCGAGAAGGCCCTCTTCCTGGCCGCCGCCCCTCTCACCTCTCCTGGTGGCGGCACAGTCAGAAGGGCCCCCCCAGATGATCGAAGTTATTCCACCCATTTTTTTCTAATTGGTTCAGATGCCTGGAAATCTTTCCAAAACAGCTGCAAAGTGCCACACCATTTTCAAATTGCTCTTGAAAACTCAGTTCAATTTCAAGTTTATATGCACCCAAAAATAAACTTCAATATGTGTAGTTGCATTTGCGCCTGTTCATGTTGCCATTGCTTTTCCAAATTCTTTCCTTATCTTTGTCCTTTCTCTACTACACTCTTTTCTCCCCTTTTTGTTCTCTTACTAACTTTTGTGTGGGATTGCCAGCTATTCAGAGTAGAGGCCTGTCCGTTCTTCTCATTGTGTCATCCTGTGCATTGTTCTCAGATGGTGGATTGTAGATACAGGCAGTCCTCATTATCTGCTAGAGTTAGGTTCTTGGAAATCCTCACAGATGGCTAATTCACAGATAACAAACCATTGATCCTGTGGAATCAATGGAGTTAGGTGCATGTGGTACTTTATTTGCTATCAGAAGAATCCAGTAGAGACCTTCACGAAGCCAGCGGAGTGCAGCAGGAAGTGCCAAAAGATCTCTGAATGCTGCAGAGACCTTCCAGAGGTTGCAGGGATCTTCAGATGGCACCTGCAACCAGCATGGACCCCTTAAACATGGCCATTGGATGCTTCTGCCGGCCACTTTAAAGGGGTCAGTGCTGGTCGCAACTGTCATTTGAAAAGTTGCTGCAGCCTTCATATGGTCTCTGCATAGTAGATAAAGAGGATAGAGGTGCAGATACCGAGGCAAGTAGCAATTCCATTCACAGATAGAGAGTTCCCATATAAAAAGGACTGATTGTACGAAGTTGTCAGACTAGAAGAGGTCAGTGTTGGCAATTGTATAGTAAAAAGGACTAAATTACAGTATAGCAGCAAGACCAACACTTCTCATTTAAGAATCCTTTAGAATCTGCTATATTTTATCAATTAAGGCCTTCCACTATGTAAATAAAGCTATTCTTATTTACATAAATAATATTTTAAAATATTAAAATATTTCTCATTACATAATTTCCAGCAGGCTTCAAATACTAATTTGTTTTGCTTGGCTTTTTAGGAGAGAACCCCTTTTTAATTAATGTAGCTGCTTTTATGTTGTTGCTGGTACAAGTCCACATTGATCTGTGTCAGTGAATCAGGCCCAGGAAGGGGGGATAGGATACAGCATGCACTGGTGCTGCCAATCTCATCCCCTCTCAAGTCTGATCCACCTGCCCCCATTGCCACCTCATCCTTTTGTTACCTTCTCCCCTGTGCTGCACAGTGCAGTGCCTACCTGTTCTGGCAGGCGTTGTCTGCTGCGTTGGTGCACATGGGAAAACTGACCTTCACACCGATGCACCTAACTGTAATGCCATTGCAAAGTGACTTAAGGCAGTTCTGCAGTGGCCAGTACCTTTCCCAACACCATTCTTTCAGCATCCCATGCTTCAAGTTTGTGTAAGACTAACAACACAATCCTAACTTACTGTGCTGCAATGCAGCAGCGCTGGAATGGCCTCCACTGTATCCAGCATGAGAAGAGATACTGATGGAGGTCTGCCCAAGGTAAGGGAACATTTGTCCCCTTGCCCTGGGGTAAGTCCCAACAGCTGCAATGGGTATACTCAAGACTGCAACAACAAAAACACTGGCGGAATTCCAAGCAGCCTTGTGTCAAGAAATCGAGCCTGGGAGGGGGTGATAAGACATGGCAGATGCAACTGCTGCTGATCCAGCACCCCTTCCTGAGCCTGATTTGCCCTTCTCCTTGCCCACATTCTGCCCTCTCTCTGCCAGCCTGTGTGAAGCTTGCCTGCTCCGACAAGCGTTGGTCTTCCACAGGTAACAGCGAGCGGGTGCAGTTCGACGAGACACCACCAAGATCATCTGCACTGCCCCGCCAGCATTTTCATACTGTGAATTGGGCTGTAAGTGATTTGTAACCAAAAATTAGCCAATTATCTAATATCATTTAGTTCTTATGTATCCTTGAAAAAATGGGAGAATGAAGGAGAATATATGCCTTCCTGCTTAGTTTGCCCTAAGCAAAACTGGTCACTGGTGGATTCTTGCTAGGCTGAGGACAAGCAAACGACAGATTGCAAATTTACGTCCCAGTCAATAAACTGTGGCTGAAAGCTAAAAACATAGGCTGCCCTATTTTTCCCAGTGGCATAAGGGCAGCATGCATACACAACTACAGTTATTTTGACATCCCTGTATTTTCTATTAAAGTGTGTGAGGGTCTGTAGTGTTTGCAGAGATCCAGTTCTACCCTGTCTATTTTCCCCAGGTTTATACTGTACTTCACTGGTTCCCAAACCTTTTAGAGGTCCTGGAGGCTGCTGCCTGATTCATAAATGTCAAGGGGGGTGTGGCTATCATGGTGATTGGGCAACAGTGCCCCCTCCCCCAGTAAAAGCTTAATCCTTGATGCACATAGCCTAATCTGTCCTATCAGTTACATGACCAACAAAATTTAGGTTGGGTCCCAGCTCACAGTTTGGGAACAGCTGCTGTATTAGATATCCACACAAACATATACACTTCATAGATTGATATGCACACATACACACAACTTGGTACTTATTTCTCTTGACAGTTCTCTTCCTAATATCTTTATTTCCTATTTTTACAGTTCGGTTTCACATTGCCCATTTGTATGAAACCCAGGTAAGTGTGTTATGCTTTTTGGCTATTAAGTATGATCAACTTAGAGTAATACTGTCTAGCACAGTGTTTCTCAAACTGTGGCTTGGGACCCACTAGGTGGGTTGCGAGCCAATTTTAGGTGGCCCCTATTCATTTCAATGTGCATATCATTTTTAATATATTAGACTTAATGCTACCATGGTAGCATTTGGGGAAATGCTGCATTTGGGGAAATGTGCTTTTAACAGTCCACTATGTATATACCTTTTAACAATGATGGTAATGGGACTTATTCCCAGGTAAGTGTGGATAGGATTTCAGCCTTTTGGATGTTTGGGGAATTTTTTAAATACATACCAGCAACTGCTTGAGAGGGTTTGGAGACTAATTCCTTATTTTAAATAAATTTTTAAACTTACAGTATACTTATTGTAAACTTAATTTACTTACTTAATTTGATTTTGTCATATGGGGGTATTACAAATTTGCCTTCTTAATAACATCACTTCTGGCCATGACACAACTTCTGGTGGGTCCCAACAAATTGTAATTCTAAGAAGTGGGTCCCAGTGCTAAAATGTTTGGGAATCACTGCTTTAGCAAATAGGGTTGAGCTCAACTTGATTAAACTAAGATCTAGTGGTTACCTTCTGCTTCCTGTTTAGTGTTAGATCTAGTTTAATAAAGTATTCAAGCTGTTGGCAGCCTGTTCACATCATGCTATAAACTTCAATGCTTATAGCTATCTGTTTGATAAATGTATCATGTTTTATTTCACTCAGTATGTCTTTTAACGATGCTAATGCTTGGGAGGCATGGGGGGCCCACCATTAATACAGGTGTCCTCCATATCAACAGGGGGACCTTGAAACAGATTCCCCTGCAGTTATGGGGGCATGCCTGTTTTGAGAATGAAAGTGTATTCTCCCCACCCCCCATATTTCAGTTAATCTGTGTGAGACAAGAGTGAGAACTATCAATCTGCCTTTGCTTTATATCATTTTTAATTGGAAAAGTACAAATCATTTATTTCTTGTCTTTGTCATACTTTGGAAATCGTGGTTTATAGCCAATGTTCCTTGCATTTTTTTTACTGATACTTATTGTGGAGTGAAATAAAGTGGCATAAAACTCCGAAATTTACTTCATTTGTGGCCTTTGGATGATTGTTGGCTGTCTACCCTCTTTCCCTCCGGTATTCTGGCATAGTTTGTTCACTCCCCTGGTCTATTGTTTCCACCACATGCGTATCATGGTGTGATACGGAGAATTGGGTCTAGCTTCATTCGTATACACTCTGTATTCCCATTAATTGTTTAATGTTGTTGTTTTAATGTGTTGTACTTATTGTGGTTACATTGTATTTTGTTGTTCTCTGTAACATTTGCTTCAGCATGGGAAAGGCGGGGTATAAATTCTTCAAATAAACATATAAATAAATTTACCCTAAAATTGTTAACATAGTTTTTAAAGCGGGTATTCATTTTGACAAAATTTTAAAGATGTTATACTGTGAGAAGTCTGTATAAATAGAATGAATATCTTTGGTTCCCATTAAACTTGCCAATTTCTATTAACTGGCACACATATGCTTAATGTTGAACTGAATTTCTCTTCGATGTGAATAACACAATGCATATAATTTGCATAGAAGACACAGACTGTACATCACAGTGTGAAACTATTGCAGATAATGTAACTAAATGCCAATCCTATCCAACTTTCCAGCACCAATGCAGCCCTGAAATAAGGGAACAAATGTCCCCTTACTTCGAGAACTCTCAGTGCTGGATGCAGTGCATGCCCCATTGGCATGGCTGCATCACTGCTGGGAAGTTAGCTAGGATTGGGCCCTTAGTTTTAGAAATGATGAGAATGGTCCTAAATTGAGCCACTGTCAGAACCATTCTAGACTGTAGATAGATTAATTCCTATGTATGTAGGAATACATAGGATTTCTACATACACAGTATGTATGTAGAAATCTTGCCTTTGCTATGTGTGTTGCAGAGTTGATGGTATTTTTGCCTCTCTGTTACTTGTCAATTTTGTCCCTTCATCCTAGTTCAGAGGATTGTCCTAATGAGACACAGGATGACATCTCCTGGATCTCAAAAGCTATGATCTTTCAAAGTCCTGGCCTTCAGTATATAATAAATAATATTACAAAATCCTTTGCGCCGTATTCATGTGGTTTATCTGAAAAGGCAAATCTTTTCAATTGGTCAAGTGTATTGGTAGTAGTTTCCAGAAGTCCCTGCTTCGGTTAAAGGGCCCCCTCACTCTTGCCGTAGTTTTTCCATTAATCTCTATGAGCTCTGTAAAAGTTAACCCTAGTCTACATTGTAGAAACTGAAATGTAGACTATGCTTCCAAAATTGCTTAATTGACAAGCAATAAAACTGAATATCACTATCTCCAATAACCCTGTTTTAATGGGTTGTATTAAAATACGCCAATCAATTTGTTTTGATTTTTCAGTAACTTATATCAGTAGCTTGCCTCTTTTTTAGAGTCATGTGTAAATTTATCAGATTCACATTGCTATCAGTAACATAATAGAATATCATATCCTGAATATAGTAGAATTAAAGGGTCACATTCAGAAAAATGCCTTTTCTCTTGATTGTATTGATAAATCAGTAAAGCAATATTCTGCTGCAATATATTAACTATCATTAACATTCATGTATATTTTTGTTTCTAATGCCAGCATCACAATCCACTTTCTGTAAAAAGTTCTGACATCTATAAATACGTTTTGTTCTTCTTTTAGAGAAAATATCACTTGGCAAAAAAAGAATATGAACAACTTTTGCAGACTGAGAACCTTCCTGCACAAGTGAAAGCAATTGTGTTACAACAGTTAGGTATGTAAAAGACAAAGGAGAGTAATTAAGAATTCTTATCTTATTTTTCTACAATTTTTTACAATTTTCTACAATTTCAATTGACAGAAGATTGTCATTCATCTAGTTATCCACACATTCTAACTTCAAATATTCTAATCATCCACTGCAGGTATGTATCTAGTCTCTAAAACTAGATCAAGCATAAATCTGAGTATTTATATCACATCCCTTTTTCTGAAACTTTCAAAAGGAAGTTATTGTTCAGAATGAATAAATGTGGAACTGAATTCCTTTGCTTACTTTTTAGCTCTTTGTTTTGACAATTTTTTTATTTTTCCCTTGCTCTCTCAGACAAATAGGTATGAATTCATAGAACAAAAACTCCACAAACAAGTAGTATGTAAAATATAGTTAGTTGCCCCAAAAGTAACACATAAATAGACATTGCCTGGAGGTTGCTGTCACCATGTCTACCATGTTCTTACTCATGACTTAGAGCGCAATCCTAACCTGGAGTTAGGCCGGCATAGTTAGGCCAGCAAAGTTTGGCCAGCACAAGGGGTACCATAAAGTATGTTTGGACCACTCTCAGTATCAGAGAAGCCAGCACACAGATGTGTGTCATCCTCCCTGGCTCCAAAGCACCATCCAAAACATGCTTTACGGTGGCCCTGGTGCTGGCCTAACTGTGCCAGTCCAGGTTAGGGTTGCGCTGTGTGTCAGAGCTAGCAACAGTGTGCTTCTTACCTAGATGGTACAATTTGGCCTCTTCCATTTTTTTCCTCCCAGGGTTATTCAGTTTGTGGAATTACCACAGGTAGCTTGTGGGTGCTGGCTAATGGATGGGGTTGAGTGCTTTTTCCATTACCTCCTGGTGTTGCCAGGACCTTATGAAATGGTGGTATTGGATGTATATGGCAGTGGCTGGTGCAGAATGGAGGTTCTAATTGTTAGCAACCACCATTCTATAGGCACAGTTTTTACAGTGTTTCAAAATCTTGATTCATATGGTAGTTAAATGCAAAGCATTCTAAGTTTATTTCCTACTTCAAGAGTGAATCAGCAGTGCAATGTGGCTGCAAAGAAGGCAAATGCAATTTTAGCCTGCATTAGTAGAACTGTGGCCTCCAAGTTGTGAGACGATGTGGTTCCGCTTTATTACACATTGGTCAGACCTCACCTGGAGTACTGTGTCCATTTCTGGGCACCACACTTAAGAAAGATGCAGCCCAACTGAAGTGGGTTGAGAGGAAAGTGACAAGGATTATCAGAGGGCTAGAGAACAAGCCCCATGAGGAGAAGTTGAAAGAACTTGATATGCTTAGCATAAAGAAAAAAGGCTGAGAGAGGCTATGATAGTGCTTTTCAAATACTTGAGGGGCTGTCATATGGCAGAAGGGACAAATTTGTTCCCACTTCCTATGAAATCCAACAGGTACAAACTGCAAGAGAAGAGATTCCAGTTGGACATCAGGAAGAAATTCCTGATGTCTAAGGGTAGTTCTGCAGTGGAACAGATCGCTGAGAGAGGTGGTGGATTTCCCCCCACTGAAGAGTTTCAAGCAGAGGCGAGACTCAACAGGCACCTGCTGGAGTTAGAGCAACTCCAGCTTTGGCTCAGAGTTGGAGGGGACCTACAAAGTCAATTAATACAATCCCCTGCCTGTAGCAAGAAATCTTCTTAGAGCTTCTTGCTAGAGTTAGGGGGTTGTATTAGTTGACTTTGTAGGCCCCCTCCAACTCTGAGCCAAACTACTAATAGATTAAAATATAGCAAGTACCGAAATCCTCGGTGTGCTTAAAGGCCAAACTAGTCACTTCAGTAGTTGGCCATTGTGCAAAACTGGATTCACCTTGATACTCTGTATAAAGCATCAGAATGGGGGTGGGGCTTAAAGGTCAGGGTGGGAGCAGATGCTAAATCCTCCTTCCTCTGCTCTGCTTCTTAGGCTGTTTTGTCTTGATGAAGCTCTGTGAGTGGAATAACTATGCCAGGAAAAAGTGGATTAAAAAAAGTGTGCAGAGGATTCAGTTCCCCTACATGCATGCTCATACTGTACTTTAAATTGCTCCCCCCCCTTCCCCAAATAGGACTTAATTAGGTCCTGCTGCTGTCACATCTGTTTGAACATTAAGGCATTGATTTTGCAGAAATCAATTCTGTATAGGCTTATATCATTGCTTCCTTGAGAGTTCTAGTTAAATGTGTAGGTTTTCCTTTCCTTGGTATATAATAGGAAAAGAGCATTTCTAACTGGATGGGAATGCCCTCACTCTCCCAGCAAGGTAGCGTCAGCTGATCAACAAAGTCTCCTTGTACAGAGGACTGACTGTTGCTTCAGTACATGTCACCAAGCCATATATTACTTTACCTTTTTTAAAAATCAAATTCATTTCTCAAGTCTATTGAAAATTAGATAATCACACTTCCTCCTGGAAGAATAACCACCACCTTTCCTTAAAGTCATTCCTGAGCAATAAGAGTGGTGGGTGGAATGTCCCTTTTCCTATATTAGGGACAGAACTTCACAGGTAAGAACAACTTCCTTTTTTGAATGCTAATCCATGTACTTGCTTGCATTAGTGCCAAGGATGTACAATTTGAAAACAGGTAACAAATAGACTGTTCAGTTGGTCCCGGAGATCGGCTGGCCTACATTGTAAAGAATACAGCACTGAGAATTATATCAAGTAATTTGAGCACTTTGCAAAAAGCTCATATAAGCATTCAGTAGTTTTCATCTCACAAATGATATAGAAAACTTGGAACTAAAACACCTTAAGAAAGAAACATGACCATGTGCATGGTACAGCCTGTTCTTCATGGCCTCTGTGCTTCCACACTGATGGAACTGCCAACCAATTACTGCAATTAGAATCATAGAGTTTAGTCACTGCAATTTTGGCATGAGCCCAGTCTGCATAATGGGAGCATATGCCTAGAAAGGTGTTGTCTGTGGCTATCTACTTAGTTTATCATCATCCATCATAGTGGCAGCACTGTTAGGAACTTTCTTCTGAGTTTATTCTCAGGCAGAACTTTGTTTATATTCCTACCTTTCTCTCCTTTCTCTTTTTTTCAATCTTATCTCTTCTCCCTAGTATGCTTCTTGCTTTCAGTTTTCCATTTTATTTTTTGTGGTAACACCAAGTTAAAAATAGTATTATACAGATCCATAGAAGATAAACATACTGAGGGATCCAGTTCTTTTCTAAGTACTTTGTTAATATAATCAGCTATTGTAACTTTATATAACTTATATAACATATATAACTTTATGTTCAAGCTTCAGGCATCCAACTTAGGGCATCCAATTTAGGGCACAATCCCAACATGCCCCAGGCCAGTGCATGTCACTTGCGCCAGCCCAGCACTGTTGCAAATGTGCTATAAGGCACATCTGCACCAGTGAGGAAGGTGATGGACCATTGCAGAGAGTTGCGCTGTGAATACCCGGTAAGCCAACCCTTCGCCGGCCGAGTTCAGCCAATGTGGGGCTTGACAGGGGAGGAAGGCGAGAGGGAAGCAGAACAGGGCTGAAAGAGGGCGGCCCCATGGGTGGGCCAGCCTGGGTGGGTGGGTGGGGGTGGAGTGTGTGGCATTAGGCTGGATCCTAACTCCCAGACCAGTTGGGCCCAATCTGGGCTGCTCAGCTTTGTGCCAGCGATTTTGCTGGTGCAAATCCAAGCATCTCCATAGGGCTGTCTGGGACTTACTCCCAGGTGACCTCCAGTTGCCTCCCAGCCTGCGTAGGATGCAGTACAGGCCAGCCGGCCTGCCTGTTCCACTGCAGGTTAGAATTAGGCTGTGAATGGTTTAAGCTGCTGACAGATACACTATAATAAGTTTTCTTAATACTCAAGACTAAAGTACCTAGACGTGGTTAAGAGATATGGATTGAATGAACCACAGGCCTGATTAATTTGTCATCTTCCTTGGAGATTCTGAGGAGATTCTAGTAGTGTTGGTTTTTGCCAAAATTTAGCAAATACACATTTTCCTCTCCTGACTGGAGTTTAAATAGATGCAGTAATCTTTTCATAATGCCTTCACTGCATAGACCGGTTGTTCATTTATGTGTGTTTGGCTCATCATCATCATCATGATGAAACAGTCAATAAGCGAGCAAAAAGATCACAAAAAAAAACCATTGACTGGTATTGTTGGCCTGATATGGGTTTCTACTGGATACCTAAGCCAAATTTCAATGTAGTATGTATGTCGTTCCAAGCAGTGCCATCTTTTGCAGTTCTAGGGGTTTGATAGCAGGAAGCTGCATTTTTTCCATATATTTAGCAAAATTTCTCTATCGTTCCCAGTGCCCTGATGAAGGGAACTAATGTTTCAGCCATAGCCTGGTGGCGGTTGTTTTTCATTATTGCTGCTGCTGCTTATATTGGGAAATAATCATGTTCCAATATTGGGAAATTTAATATTAAACCTACTCTGCTAGAGGTACAAATCCTAAGCATTCATACTATATAACCACTGGGTGGAAAGCAAGCCATAAACATATCTGCACAAATATATATATTTATATGTATTTTTTAAAGGCTGGATGCATCACACAGTGGATCAGTTGGGAGATAAAGCCACCAAGGAAAACTATGCTATTCAGTGTCTCCAGAAGTCTCTTGAAGCAGATCCCAACTCTGGCCAGTCCTGGTATTTCCTTGGAAGGTAAAAATGGGCGGTATAACTCTGAAGAGATTTTTATACAACAAAATACAGCAAATGCAATCTCTGAAGCAGTGGTCGCCAAACTTGCACCTTACTATTTTTACTGTGAAATAATACTGTTGGGTTAAAGTATACTATTAATGCAAAGTTCATGCTATCTTGGCAAATATTATTCTAGAACTTTATCATGTAACTCAACATATTCAGGCATTCCTTCATTGCTTTAAAGTCCAGTTTTGATGCAGTTATTCATGCTTTTTTCCTGTTGGCCTCTGAAAGTTAGTATTCGTGATACAGTATTGAGTTTTAAAATACGTTACTATTATAAAATGTAGGCATTTTCCTCCTCGAATTTTAAAAAATCCCTACAGGTTACTTAACGCGGACAGCTGAGTCGTAGTCCTCATTAGCTAAGGGCACAATCTTGTTGGCCAGTTAGGTCGACGCATGTCAGTTGCATAGGCCTGGGAGTATCGGAAACACAAAGCCTGGGTGTCTGCCTGGGAATTTTGCAAACGTAAGGCATGTCTCTGCCACTCTGAGAGGCAGAAGGGCTGCGCGGGCAGTCATGCCGGCCTGCAGAGGCCATTGATCCATGTATGTTGATCCACTGATCATTAAATCATTTGCTTTCTTAAAAACAACTTTATTCTCTTTCCTCTCAGGTGCTATTCAAGTATTGGGAAAGTTCAGGATGCCTTTATATCTTATAGGCAGTCTATTGATAAATCAGAAGCAAGTGCAGATACTTGGTGTTCTATAGGGTAAGCATATTAAGAGGAACACTTTAATATAAAATATGGGGTTTTTTTGAGTTGGAGAGTTTTAAATATTTCAGTTGTAATATTTCAGTTTACAATATTTCTGCTATAATATTGCTGCAATATAAAAGGTCTATTTTTACATTGTCGCTAGATATTCTCTAAATCCTAGAATAATGTATCATATGTACATCCTTTTAAATATTGGCTATTAGTACAATCAACCCAATATCGCAGTTATACTGCTTCCAATTTGAAAAGGCTTTTGAAGAGCTTCTGCGTGTTCTGATATAGTGGATTGTTGTTGCACAGTATTACTGCTTTGATAGATTGCTCTTCTACAGTTGGACATCAATACGTAGCTGTATTATTTATAATTCTTCAAATGCACAATATGATTCTCATGATTTTTACAATATAGAAAAAGTTTGGATGCTATATTGAGACACACTAATGGGCTGACTGTGATTTTTGTCATCCAGAATTTATAACCTCATTCATATTTCTCTTCAGTGTGCTGTACCAGCAGCAGAATCAGCCTATGGATGCATTACAGGCCTATATCTGTGCTGTACAATTGGACCATGGCCATGCTGCAGCCTGGATGGACCTTGGCACCCTCTATGAGTCCTGCAACCAGTCTCAGGATGCCATTAAATGCTACTTAAATGCAACCAGAAGCAAAAATTGTAGTAATACCTCTGCACTTGCAGCACGGATAAAGTATTTACAGGTGACACCATGGATCTAAGAATAGGGGAATGTTTTAAAAGTGATGTGGGGTGGAGGGAATGAGAACAATAAGGACATAGATATTAATTTCTTTCATGGTGTGTGTAATTTGTTTCCACATACATTCTAAACATATCATAGCTTGCAGTTTCATTTTATTTCTCATTTTAAGTGGGTCTCGATCCTTAAGTAATACTTTTTTGTACCTTGACATAATTTATGCATTCTTTACGTTGTCTATGTTTTAAGTTATCATAGCATTTAGAGAGAATACATACACTATCTTTTGCTCTTGTTTGCAATTTCAGAACCAAAGCATTAACGAGACCTCTGAAATCAGAGCTCAACTTTGTTCTGATTCTCACAAAGGTTTATATTCTGGTTACCCTCTTTATCCTTAGCACCCCTTCGAAACCTCATAATTAAAATTTATTCTTTCTAAGACACAATAGAGTGCAGAATTTAGGAAGATTTCATGGACTTGATCTTACTAAATTAGGATTGTGTTAAATTTACTTTTTACATAATTTTTCCTAGGCTCAGTTGTGTAACCTTCCACAAGGTAGTCTACAGAATAAAACTAAATTACTTCCTAGTATTGAGGAGGCATGGAGCCTACCAATCCCCGCAGAGCTTACCTCCAGGCAGGGTGCCATGAACACAGCACAGCAGGTGAGAAGTTGGGTTATGTTCTGCAGGTGCCCAGCTTTTAAGGGTTCTTTTCAATCAATCTGTAGTAGTCAAACATATTTTGCTATAGCACAGGACTAATTTTCACTGGTAATAAGGCTAATTTAGCAAAGGGAGATTAAGAATAGACTCCCTATGATTTGGAGGAAATATGGGGGTACCAATTTAGAACCTTTGTGGATTTTCATGATTTTCAGAAAGATTTCATCCATCATAGAATTTGCAGCAGTTTTTATTTTAAAAACAACCCCATGAAAGGTACACATTGATCATTTGGTGATGCTATGGAAATTGGTTTTCAGTAAATTAGTTTAGAATAGTCACACAGCCCTTCTTAAAATGTGCAGCTACTGAAAGATATATAGTATAAGGAAAAAATTTTTTAAATGTATAGAACCATATTTTTTTTCTTCCTCCTTTGATTCCTAGGCTTGTAAACCTCATCATCAAAATACTGAACCTGTACTAGGCCTCAGTCAAACACCTATTTCACAGCAATTGCCACTACACATGATTCCTTCTAGCCATGTAGATGACCTGTCCAGTCCAGCCAAGAGGAAAAGAACTTCTAGTCCAACAAAGGTATATATTATCATATAAAAGCCCCACTTAGTTACAAGAATCTAATCCTCTTGCATCCAGGGGTATTAATCAGTTCTTCAGATACTCTTTAAATTGACAAGTAGAATTGCAACGTCCACAATAGTGAAATTGGGATTAGATTAGTTGGAACATTGCAGAAACTCTGACAATAGCACGGATTAGGAAAATAATCACGCCATTTTGTCTGCCACCTTTGCTTCTATTTATAATGCTTAATCATCCCATTACCAATACTGCAAGAGCTAAAATAAGTTTCGATAACCTTTAAGTCCACCATTTGGGTTTTATTTAATTCTTCATCACAGTTGATTATCTTTTACTTTTTCTCCCATGATAATTATATTAACTGAAGTTGTATTATATTCATCAATATTTTGGTTTTTTTTTCAAGAAAATATCTTTTCTTGTAGTGACTACTTTTAATTCTTGCTGCTTGATATTCATGTTTTACATTTTAATGTTTTCCTTAGAACACTTTAGATGCATGGAGCAGTGGACATACTGTGTCACATCCTCCAGTACAGCAACAAGTACATTCTTGGTGCTTGACACCACAGAAGTTACAGGCAAGTCTATAAAAAAAGTCTCAAAATTTGTTGTGGAGCACATATGTCTGTAAAACACTAAACGAGCACATTATTTTCGTATTCTCCTTTATTTCCAAGTTTCATTTGAATATTTTTTTTCTTTTGATCTGTAATGTTTGCCAAAAACGTATATAGCTTTATGTGTTTCATATTTGTGTTCTCCACAGAGGTATATTGAGGAAGCCCTACAACTGGAATTATCGCTATGACTAAAATGCAATCTGTAGAATGCTCTAAAGTGGTTTTATAAGTACTAAGCTCTCATGATTTTTTTTGAAACAAATGAAATTTTTTAATATTTCATTTTGTTTTAGTATATTGAGCATTGTACCCTGTTAAAAAACCACTGACCATTAGAAAGTGATAGTTGCACACTGTGCTTCAACTCAAAGATACAGTGCAATTGTTTTGTATAATAATATTCACAACTTCATCCACTTCACTTGTTTGTATTGAATCAGAGCCTAGGGCATCTGTGGTCTGGGACCTAATTGTTGCTGTTTCCCTTCCTCTGGCAAAACAGACTGCTGAAGGAAGGGAAATGACAGATAGAAATGCTAAAGAAATTTCATAGGGAGTATATGCTAATCTTCAATATTTGTCACTGTGCTTTGTTGTTCCCTTAATTTTCAGACCTTGCTATCAGCATATGTCATCACAGTTAGTTACTTTTGCCTTATTGCACTATTCCAGCTGGAAGATTGTTTTCTTTGAATATGTCAGATGTATTACTTTTTTTGCATAATTTGTTTTAAGGAGGGGACTTGCTTGCTTTAAAGAGTGAAGAATAGATGATTCTAAAGATATGTTAGTTGTGTTAGTTGTTATAAAGAAACTTGAACTTGTGCTTGGAGCCTAAGGAACATGTTTGTATTTCTTTTCCAGCACTTGGAACAGCTGCGTGCAAATAGAAATAATTTAAATCCAGCACAAAAACTTATGCTGGAACAGCTGGAGAGTCAGTTTGTCTTGATGCAGCAACACCAGCAGGTGCCAGCAAATACATTTATTTCTTTTTTTTTTTGTCCTATTTAATCAAGGCTTTTCTTTTCCAGATACCTCCTGTAGGCGTGCTTCAAGAGTTTGAGCATGCACAGGAGAGTTTGCGTCCTGCTATTAATAACAGCTTCTCATGTAATTTTAGTGTGACATTTTGAATTTTTGGGGTTTTTACCCATAAATTTAGAATGTGAATAATAATGAATATATGAATAAACTAGTGTTTGCTTTAGTTGCGTCAATAAGATTGCAGTATGGGAATCAGTGCATATTTCTAAAATAGTATTTAGTTTGGTCCTATAAAAGAACATTTAGAGAAGATGTTTCACTTAGGACAATTTATATGTTCAGCATGTGCTAGATACTGTGTGAAAGAAGTAGTCAGTAATAGATTTCTAATCCCCAGTTTGGCTGTCATGTGATCACTTGAGTGATCATATGATCAGGCAGTATTTTTGCAATGATTCATCACAAGTTTGTTGAACTAACACCAATAAAGCCCATGGTGTTCCCTCATAGCATAATGTGCTTGAGTCCCCACACCAACTGTTCACTTTCTTCTCCCTTGGCTTTCCCTCTTAAGTGCTCCAGAGCTTGACAAGGTTGTCATCGCTGAGGGCTCCAGATGGCAACAGATGGCTTCATTCACGCAGCCACTGCTCCCTGCAGTAAGGGAAAACATAAAGAACCTTGGCCGTGGAAAGACTTGTTTGCCATGAATTTACTGTTCATTAACATTAAAAAAACAAAACAATTCAAGTTAGTGGCCATCATAGAGGGTCAATATAAGTTGATTCTCAGTCCCTTTTTTGATACCCCCAGCACAGAATTTGCTCTCTTCACTACTGCCACATTTTGGGTTGATGTTTTCATTGAACTACCCACTATGACCCGTAGATCCCTCTCCTGGTTTCACAAATAGCACAGACTGACTCTGTTGGTATATATAAGAAATTGGGTATTTTCTGCCCTAGCAGCCATCACTTGACAATGAACTGTATTTGCCATTTGGGTGCCCATTCACCCCATCTTTTTGGAGCTCTTCACAACTTGCTTTAGTTTTTACCAACCTGAATAGTCTGGTGTCATCTGTATACTTGACCACCTCACTAATTACCCTATTTCCAGATCACTGCCATATTCTTGCGACTAGAGCATGGGAAATAGTGAACATTTGTCCTCCTCTATAGGAGGAGTGCCTTCCAAATATAGCCAAAAAGAGGATTGTATCTATTGTGGTCGTCACCTTCACTGTCTCTTCAGCAATACTGTGGGGGAGCAGAATTCTTTCATAACCATGCATACTACATGTATGGCTTCAGGTTACAGTTTGACTATTGGAATGTAAAAGAACAAAAAAATAGCATGTTGCGGTGCTGTTTTTATTATATGTTATATCTTAGTCTTCTCCTTTCTCCTAAGGAAGAAGACTATAAGGAAGTCATATACACACTGAAAATACTGTGCACTAAAACACATTAGTTAGGAGTGTAGCATACACATGTTAGGAAAAAAAAACCCCTAGTGTTAAAACTCCCCTAGGCTTTTTAAAAGGAAGATGGCTTATTTTCTCTCATTCCTTAGCGAATCATCGTGCTTTCACAAAGAGATAAGGTGTACGGCACAGTATTTCATGAACGTAGTACTTACAGCTGAAAACAATGCATTCATATAGAATCATTTATGAGACGTGTGTGTCTTATGTATGGTGCCTATACGTATTTTGCTAATGTGAGTGATTGCCTACAACATGCATGTCTTTGATATTGCACATTTTTAGATGAAACTGGCAATTTAGGGTAGCATTCGTATGTCACCCTGCGTATTTGCACTGTATATAGTGTTGCTTATTTAGTGTGGTGGATTCACAAGATTTCACCTGTCCATTTTAATTCTAGGGAAGATTCACAGCATTTTAAAGATATTTTAATGGACATTATTATAATATGAACAATATTGTTATTATATTGGTTGGGCATCATTATATGCAAGACATCCATTCCTGGATACTATATTCTGCGGGGCGGGGGGATCCCTTGGAGGACCTCTGGATGCAACCAGAAGTGCCGGTCGCATCTGGAGGTGTTCTGGCTGAAGTATATCGCAGAAGCTTCTGGGACACCTTCTGAGGTAACTGGAAGGTAATTCTGGTTGCACCTGTGAGGTCTGGTGAGGCCCTCCAGATGCAGGTTTAGAACCCACTGTAAGTCAAAATTCATGGGTCCTGAACCCACAGATGAGGAGGGCGCACTGTATGCCGCTTTTCAGCAGAAAGTAATTCACAAAGTAGTTTAAATCGCAAAATAAATCAATACATGATTCCCTGTCCACAAAACGTTTACAATCTTCACCCTGGAATGGTGTCTTTTATAGTGGCTATTGCTAGTGTGACTCCTCATTTTTGCTGGAGTATTAGAGTATTTTAAAAATGCAGAAAACCTTCAAATTCAGAAGAAATGCCTACCTACACTAAGAACGTCTTATTTGTAGCCATCGTTTGAGAGTATCATTTCAATCTAACCCAAAAAGCTTTGAAGAACATGATTCTCTAAATGGTTTTACCAATGTGCTTTGTATTTTATTTCCTTTTTGTTAGATGAGGCAGACGGGAGTAGCACAGGTACGATCTACTGGAATTGCTAATGGGCCAACAGCTGACTCATCACTGCCTACAAACTCTGTCTCTGGTCAGCAGCCTCAAGTTGCTCTAACCAGAGTGCCTAACATCACACAGCATGGAATCCGTCCAACCTGCCCTGGGCAGTCTATGGCTAATGGACCCTTTCTAGCAGGCTCAGTTCCCTGCAGCACAGCAAGAACGCTGGGTAGTACAGACACTATTTTGATAGGCAATAATCACATAACAGGAAGTGGAAGTAATGGAAACGTGCCTTACCTGCAGCGAAACGCACTCTCTCTACCTCATAACCGCACAAACCTGACCAGCAGCGCAGAGGAGCCGTGGAAAAAACTACTATCTAACTCCACTCAGGTAAGTTGTGTTTTCCTGTTGTAGTATTGTAGAATGTTCTGATTATAATGGAATTATAGTGGAGTGGAATTATAAACCTTTATAGAATAGTTTGTCATAATATTTTGTACATCTATTTGATACATGTATAGTAGAAGTTTACAAGTTTAAAAAAATGAGGTCTACTCATCATTGTTCTGAAAAAATAATAGGTCACTTTTAAGGCTTTTCCAAGACTAAGAAAATTGCAAATCATTGGTTTGTCAGGAAAATCAAAATACCTATAGGAATGTTGGGAAAGAGTCTCTAAATTTGAGTCGAGTCTATTCAGGAGCCTCTGCCCCTTTGTGACTTGACTCATGCATGAGTCCTGGTGCATGCATGTGGCAAGTCCACTCTGGAATTTTACAAGTCATTTTCACTCAAGTTAACAGTCTTTTTTGTGGCAAGCTGTGGTGTGGGTCAGGTGCGCGCGGAAATACAAATGATCGAAAATGGGAGGTGCGGGGGGGCAGTCGGAGTTGTCATTTCACACAACGTTCCGGCAGGCCAACGATACGCTGCTGACAGCGCTTCACTCCTTCTACCGAACTGCCATTTCATTTATAGTACAAAAGCCAGGCTGACCTGCGGTTGTTACTCAAGTGAGCGAGCACGCATGCATGGCTGCAGGGAACTTTCAGCTCCATACGAAACTAGCTGTCACAATGCAAACTCCTCCCCTTCCCCCCCCCCCCCCCCCGTTCATATCACAACTCAGAACGGAAGGGGGAAAAATAGTCCTGGCCACAGCAAGTCATTTAGTCAGTAAGATGGGCTCACCTGCGGCTGTTACACGAGCAAGTGAGCACATGTGGCTGCAGGAAAACCACAAGTGGCTCCGTAAAACCCGCCATGACGAAACCTTCTCACCTCCGTTTACATCACAACTTCCAAAATAGAACGAAAGGAAATAAAATAGCCCCGACTAGCTGCCCACTCAGAGTTTTTGTTTTTCAGTCCCATTCTCCTGTGGAGGAGGATCAGGATGGGAAGTTATGCAGCATGCTGCAGACTATGGTGTGTAGTGGGCATGCCCTGCAGGCAGGGTGAAGAACTGTCATTGGGACACACAGGCAGCCAATGCCACAACCTTCTCCACTCCTCAGGTGTGGTGATGTGGACAATGATGGACAGGCAGACCGCAACTCCACAAGCCAAGGTTGCTAACTTGTGGCATGCCAAGTCTACTGGCAAGAGCATGAGCATCCTCAGCACTGGCAGCCCAGTGGAAGGCACCCCTCCTTCTCTGCCCTCCCTTGCCCAGAGCCAGAACTCACAGCTCTTTCATCCAGTTGAGGGTCCGAACCTTTGGAGATGAACGAGACAACTCTGCTCCTGCTTTCCTCCCCCTTCAGCTGTCTGGACTGTGCCTTCCTCATCCCAGGTCTTGTGTTCCTCCTCCCTAGAACTCATGCTCGCTGCAGCAGCTGCCCCAAATGGATACATTTTCAAATGTCTTAGCTTCCCGCCTCCCCTCCACCCCCACCCCTGTTCTTCTGGCTGGAACGCACGAGTGAAGAAACAAAACGACCATTGCTCGTAGCAACTGTGGTGCCTTCTGGATCTCCAAAAGAGTTCTTTCTGATGCAGAAGCCACAACAAAATAATGAAGTGCGTGCACGTACACATCACTCGATTCAGTTGAAAGTCAGGCCAAAACACGAGTGAAAATTCGAGTCATGACTCTTTTTTCCCCAACACTGATCTATAGGTTAGTTCTAAAATAGCACAAACTAACCAAGTACCTAGGTGGATATTTGTCACTCCCACAGCTGGTTCGTTGAAAGCTGAGAGCCAGATTTCTATACTTCCTATTTATGTAATAACTTTTATTAGATCAAGACACCAATAGTATACAGTACAAATGTTTTATTTGCATCAGATAATCTTTTTTAAAACTCAGTCATTATGTGAATACTGCTTTTGTCATTAGAAAATGGATTTAATTACGGAAGTTGTTCTATTGTATCTTCCTGGTACCAGAAAACCAATGAAATTCTAAGCTGCTATGAAAGTTTGGAATAACTTTTTAACTTGATTTTTGATTGTGCTTACCATATTATTCAGTTATATAAGTACCAATGATGTGCTCTTGAATGTGTGCAGGCTCAAAGGATTTAATGTATTAGCTTGCTCTTTTCATAGCAAAACCCTAGCCCAGTTCAGATTCAAATACTACAGTATTTGCGTATAGTGAGGGAACAAGACCAGATACGCCTGCTTGACAATAGCATGTTGTATATATTGTTTAAGCAGTGATCTTCATTCTTGTGTGTCTCTCTTGCCCCTCACTCCAACCCATCTTATAGAATAATAATTGTTGCTGTCATCACAGGTTATGATATGCAGATGTCATGCAGACTCAGTTGTTGAAAAATGCTTTAACAGGCTGACTTGTGATATCCTGATTCTTCACAATTTAATAGACTATATCAGTGATTTGTCAACCTTTTTCCTTTCATGGCACACTGGCAAGTCACTAAAATGGGCAAGGCATACTATCTGTTTTTTGACAATTGACAAGACACACTGTGCTGCCAGTGGGATACTCGCATCCGCCAAAGGCCCTACTAATAAATGGTCCTCTCCCAAATTCCCAAATGGCACACCTGGGGACCATTTGTGGCACACTGGTTGAAAATGGCTGGACTATACGCTGTTAAAGCTATGTATTTGAGACACAGTTTATGTCTATAACGTATGGCATAGCTTATGTCTAAAGACATAGCTGTTTAGCACAGGAGTCTTACAACTATTTTGAAGATTTGGGTCAGCCACAGATTTTTGTCTGATCTGCAGCAACTTAAAATATTTACTCATTATATATAATTTCTCTGCTTAAGCATGGCATTGTTTCTTTGTAAATGTCACATTTCTCTTTTGTTCTGAATCATATTATGTTGATTACAAAAAGATCAAAGTAAAACTTACTCATTCATTTAAATTTCATTCATTTATAAAACTATTTTTTGACCTGAGAAAATCTGTAAAATATACAATGCGGCCCTCATATTGAAAAGTTTGTGGACCCCTTGGCAGACAAGAAAAAAAATTAGCCAATTTGAATGGTAAATTCAAATTCTACTAAATTCTGCTAAAATTAGAACTTTACACAAATTAGGTGTTTTGCAGGAACTTATTTTTCTGGGTGAGAGTTTAGTAGGTACAAAATGTTATAAATTGTACTTTACCACATGTTGGTTCCCACCCTCCCTTCTCCTAAATCACTACATAATAATTGATTCCCTTTGCAAAGATTAAAATAGTATTGACAAATACACATTTTTTCTGTGATATTCTCAAACTACAACTGAGGTTGAGACCATAGTTCAGTGGTATATCACATGGTTTATATGCAGAAGGTTCCTGACTCAATTCTGGGCATCTCCAGGTAGAGTGGCAAGGTTCTTGCCTGAAACCTGGAGATCTGCTTCCAATTGGGGTAAATGATAATGTATTACAGAGATCGATGATATAACTTTGTATAAGGCATATTCATATGTTCAAACCACAATTGAAACAAGGTAGCATTTTGGGAAGCCTCTGCTGTTGTCATCTTGTCACATTTTTTGAACTTACAGATATTAAGTATCTGAAGCATTTTAAGACATATTCTGTTGAATGACATGATTCAGTCGTCATGTCAAACTATGGTTTCTTCTCCAAATGCACTGACAAACCATCCTTTGGTTTATGCTATCCTTTGGCTTACCCACCTCATTCAAGTGTCCTCATATATATTGTCCAACTGCTGACAAAGCAGCATGTGCATCATTGGGCAGTTATTGCTAGGGGACATGTTGCCAATGAGTTACTTGCTTTAGAATTTGCTTTGAGTTATTTTCAGCTTTGCAAGTCGTGCTGTTCATTCTAGCCTGTTCAGATGTTCTGTTACAGTGAATTCACCATCCACTTTTCTTAAACTTTTTTTTTCACATTCAGACATTGTACCAAATGACCACCATTGCTTCCTGGCAGCATATCTGCTCAGCTGCATTATTTTATAGCCAGTGAACACCTGGGACTTGATTGTTTGAAGAATATCCCATAGAGAATATACATAAGTTTCCTCCCACAACACATTTACTATGCAGTTGACCTACACATACACCTGCCTGATGATGATCTATATGAGCTATGGTGTTCCCGCAGCAGTTTTTAGGTTTCCACTCCTACCATGCAGTTTTCTCCTCTTCTGTTTTGATCTCCCTAGTTTATCATATCTGCCAGGAATGAGGGATGCCAATACCTCTCAGTTCTTAATATTAGAGAAGATGCATTATGCTGTCCCTGGGCAGATGTAGAGTGCTTCTCTCTTCAACAAATTATCACACTAAGGCCGCAGTCCAGCACAGGTTAGGAATAGGCTGGGGAGCCAAGGGCTTTTTTTATCGCCCTTACCCTGTGTCACATGCTACCCAGCCCTATGGGACTATTTGGATCTGTGCCTGCAAAATTGCTGGTCGCAAATCCAAGTGGCCCATGTAATCCTGGTCAGACCAAGGATGAGGGTTAGGATCTGGCTTAGGGCACCCAGGCTGGTCTCACCCCCTCCTGGGTTTGATCTGCCTCCTAGAGTGCCCTCTGCCCAAAAACGCCTCTGTTCTGCCCTCCAGCCACCCTCTCCTACCCCCTTCCTGAGCCAGTACAAGTCCCTTGTTACAGCTCTTGTGAGTCACAAACATGCTGTAGAGTACCGTCCCGACTACTTGGGAGCAGGTTGGGCCAGCACACAGATATGTGCTGGCCCAGCAGTACAAGACCTGCACGGAGACAGCATGAATTTGTGCTGGACTGGGCAGGCAGGAATAGGGGGTAGGATTATGTTGTTAATGGGATTATAGGATACAGTGAGAACTGGCTACTATTTTTCCAGGAGTTTCAGACCCAGCTTCTGTTTTAGTATGAAGAAACACCTATCTACAGCACTCCGCTGCTGAGTTCATATGGCATCAGCCTTGAGGGAGCAATGAACTGTGCATAGACTTTCCATGAGGTGTTTGTGTCTGCAATCCCAAATTCTGAAGAAGTACCACCTTCCACCTGTCCACATTTTATGAATGATGCAATCACAGAACCTATTGCCTGTTACTTTTCCCATCTCCCCATAACTCAGATGCTATAATTTGCTAATTATAGCACTCCCACATATCCTTTCTTCTATTATGCTCAGTGCTGCAAAGAAAAAAGACCATTGAACTTACCAGCACTTATCGTGCACCTGTACAGATGGTTCTGAATAGTTCTCATGCAGCTTCAAAGTGTATACCATCTCCCACTTAAAAAATTTCATCAACATCCTGAAGTGGCCGTGAAATCAGTATTGTCCCATTCCTAAATCATCACAGGCAGCCAAGATTCATTTGACTACAGTACATGTATGACTGTCTGCTGAGTTGGTATCCTCATCCAGTATCAAGTATATCATTGCATGCTCAGAGTTGTTGCCTTGCTTTACAAGACCAGGTTAGCAAACTGCCCTGCCCTATACCTTGCAGTGATAGTGGAAAGAGTTATTTTGTGCCTTGCAGGCATGAAAACATGTTTAGTGCCACAGTGCTCCCCCAGTGTTTCATTTTTCTCAAGAGTTGAATCAAAAACCTTGTAAGGCTCCAGTCTAGTTCTTATGGTCTACTCTAGTTAGAATGAAAAGAGATGCAAACTGCTAGATGAGGTACAGTTTGGAGGCATTTGTTAAGACAAAGGCCACCAAGTAAAATGGTGTGGTTTTAGAGGCTGCATTAAGATAAGGGGTGTGAATATGTTCATATGGCCCAGATTCACTCCTGGGTCCCATTTCCACTCTAACATCCTAGCAAGTGACAAATCACCTTTTAGGACAACAGGTCTGAGAGTTATAAAGAGCTTAATTTGTTCTTTTTCCCATCCCTGGTTTTTTCTACATCCAAAATCTGAAATAGGATGTAGTATTGACCTCAATCACTGCATCTTTTTAAACACAATGAAAGCATTTGTATATTCCCAGAAAGGTGTTTAAGAGCAACTCTCTTTTGCAAGCCCCTTCCCTTCACCCTGCTCATGGATTGAATTGAAAGATTTTTCTCAGTGTTAGAAGGCAGTTCAGGCTGCTCTTAGCAGAGAAAAAGGTGATAGTGATTTCTTGGATTCTATGAATTATGACCAGTGCTGTCAGGAATGAAATCTTCTCTTGCAACAATTAAAGTTCTGCCTTGAAAATGTGATTTCTAGCATTTCTCCCACTCCTTCCATACCATGACTGTTGTTTGTGTACATACATTATGTCTAAGTTGTATTACATTACTCCCTGCAGATGTATTGACTAAATATGTCAAACTTAAGTATCTTATAAGTATATTTGACTTACATCTTTGTGATTATCTTGCTCCTCTCAGGTACGTATATCTATCTTTAGGGCAGTGATTTTCAACCTCTTTCCATCTCATGACACACTGACAAGGTCCTAAAATTGTCAAGGCACACCATAATGTTTTGGCCATTGACAACGTACACTGCTGGTGTGGGGCTTACGTCCCCCAGTGATTCTACTAAGAAATACCCAAACTCCCGCAGACACCTGTGGACCATTCACAGCACACTGGTTGAAAATGGCTGCTTTAGGGAAACATTTTCAAAAAGCCACACCACCCACCCCTTTGTCATGTGGGACGTCCAATACTGACCCTCTGACGGGAGTTGGTCTTAGCTGAGTTAGTGCAGTGTCACTATTTTGAAGTTTTCCCCCTTTTTGTGCCGAAGTTGGTGGCTACTATTTTAACTATCAACTACAAAATAAATGCATTCTACCCCACGTCTTAGCAAAGACTTGTAGCAAATATGTTGATAACCTATTTTCATTTAAATCTATAGTAAATATAGAGATACATTATAGATAGATTGCTGGATCACAGTGGTAGTGTTTACAGGCATACTATTGGCTGAAAGTGTTTCTAGACACTAATCAGAAAATACAGCAAGTCAAGTGCTTGAGGTGAATGACTTTAGGCAGGATGACAC
>JAJKFI010000006.1:29580115-29583996 GCA_029204185.1 Lerista edwardsae
ACAAATAAGCCAATTGTTTTAATTTGTGTTGCTTTTATTTATGTGCATATTTTACATACGAATGAGTTTGAATCATTTAGAATAAAGGTAGCTCCAACCATTTAAAGTCTTTAAAAATGAAATTTATGAAAATAGACACAGTAGTAGTTATGGAACATTATTTCTTCTATTAAATTTGAATTAGAGGGAAATGTTAATGACCTTGAATTTTTCATGGCTTTACTTGAGAGGCTTTTAGGATTTGTATTGGAGATTAAGGTCAGGATCCAAAGAATTGGGCAGTTTGTTCCAATCACCCAAGTAGGTTTTACACTGTTCTTCAAAAAGTAGCCACTATGCTGAATGCCATGCTGCTTTTAAAACTAAGAGGAATTCGATAAACAGCTGTATGAATGGGATGGGTGGGGGAGAGCTCAGCTGTTTAAAGAAGTCAAAAAAATTCACTAGGTGCACCTGAGTCTCTGGGCAGTCCTAAAATAATTCTTTAGTAGTTGTAATAAGTTGACTCTTTTGTGTACACATTTGTATGAACAGGAAGCCCTTGTTAATTTGCTGGCCTGCCATCTGCAGATTTTAGCATCCACAGATGCCAAGCTTGCCTTGCCTCTGTACCCAACAGGAGCTGAACCTGTGTTCAGTCTAGAGGCATTCTGAAGCCTGCAGAGGCTGTGTGCATCTGCCTGCGTACTCTGTGGGCTTTGGAATGAAGCCCAGAGCCGAATAAGGCAAGTCGCTTTTAAATGGGTCCGGGCAGCTTTCTGAGGCCTGCAGGAGCCTTCTGCCTTTTTAATTGCACCATGGGATCATCTGAAGGCAGTGGCATCTCCTTCTTCTCTTGTGCGGTGGACTTCATAGTGTGTCTAACTTCTATCCAATTTAGAAACAGGTACCATTGTCCCCAAAATCACTCTTATCTAGAAAACTTTTCATTTCATCTTGCAATTAAACTATATTGTCTAGACCAGGGGTAGGCAGCCCACAGCACGTGTGGCACATAAACACTTGAATAGCATACACAATGTTACCCTATTTTTGAAAAACATTTAAATAATAAAGCACCGCAGCAGTTTATGGGTTGCTTGATTTCTTTGCAACTCCTTACATAGCATATCCTCAAGTTTCTAATGCTACAGTGTAGTAGTGTTCAATCGTTTTCATTCCATGACCCCGATAAATACAACATGAGCCCCACCCCCTCCTGGGACCCTATTTACCCACTCCCACCCCTGTTGCACCCTCCGAACACTGTTCACTATGAAAGTAGAAAAAGTTACCATGAAGCCTGGCACTAGTGAAAGCTATTTTAGTACAATTGCTAAGAACCTGAGCAGATCCGGGACACAATTTCCTGGTACCAGAAGGGATACACTAGATTCCTCCCCCATTACATAGTGGTGCTCTAGTCCAGCGGTTTTCAACTTTATCTTTCCTGTACATTGCTGCAACCTCAAAACTGAGGCTTTGTGACCCCAAGGTTGACAAACAGTGCTATAGTGGGCACCGATTCTGCTAGATTTCCTCTTGTTATATGGACTTCAGAGCCGGGCCTTCAGAGCTGGACTAAAGGTCCATGCAGGCCACCTTTCTGGCCTCATCAGCAGTCAGCCAGTGTCCCAAATAGGCAACAGCACTCCTATGTTTCTTGCTCTGTATTGTCTGGCACTCTGAGATACTCTTGGAGGCTCTATTTAGCTATCGTGGTAATTGCTAAAAGCAATATTAAGGTGGAGTGGCATGTTTAAAATTCCAGGAGTTGGGAATACCACAAAGTCTATTGTATTTGCTCTTGGGACAACCTTTGTGTGACCTGCCATGGTGCTTTTTAAAGCTGCTGAGAGGGAGTGCAGTTTCTCAGGTGCCAGTTTTTGTACCTCTCTTTGTTCTTACTTATTTTCTCTCTGATGTTTTAAATAAACATAAATACTTGATAATATTGTATGAAATTCATACTTGATTGGTCGTTTAACTACCTTTCTGTCTGTTAAATACCAATTGTTTAACTGTTAATCCTTGTCATGGCATGCTACAGATTTTTTCTCCTTATAACATTTTTACAGCACAAAAAAACATTTTTATAGCGCAAATACAAGCAACCTCATGTTGTGAAATCAGGCCCAGGAACAAGGATAGGATATGACACAGATCCCTGCTGTTGTCCCCACCTCTCTCCCCCTGCACACACTTCAAGAAACCCTGTTCTAGCCTGTGAAAACTGAGAACTATAGAAACACACGTTACACAGAAGTTATTAGTCTTTAAAGTGCCATAGGACTTCAACTTTTTAACAAATGTCATTCAATTTCATTCTCGATATTTTTTATGCTAATTTGATTTCCAGGGAGACCCACAAGGCAGTTTACCTTTAAGTCTCCAAAGCAATGATAAAAACCAATTTTGTTTGTCTTGGTAGTTCCAAGGTTGCAATGCAAACAAGGGTCACAGGGTTGTTTGCAGGACCACAGGAAGGACCAAGAGTCCATCAGTTCTCCATCCAGCTGTAGAGCGAGGGAGAGGCATAGCATGCATTCCTCCTCTTCCTCCAGGAACATCCAAGCAGGTGATCAGCTTGCAAGACCAGAGCCTCCCTCCTGCTATTTTAGCATGCACATGTGTGAAAGAGAGTGCGTGCTAAGAGAGTAGCACACCTGGCACATCCAAGGAGGTGAGAGGCTTGCAAAAGTGGAGCTGCTTCGCTCTTGCAAATCCTAGCCAGGAGGCAGGACATGCGTTTCACTCTCTCTTTCTTATGTGACTGCTGGAGCAAAGTTGCAAGCCTGGAAGTGGAGCCACTCTCCTTTGATCCAAACACACAAACACCTGCCTGCTCTCCCTCACTCAGGAGCCTGCCCAAGGCATCCCACCTGGACAGCAGGACTGTAGGCAGATGAATGCATGCTGGGGTCCCAGAGAGGGAGGCTCTACTTGCAACTTGTGAGCTTGCAATTTGTGTGCTGAGATTGCAGGAAGTAGGCTCAATTTTGCCTTCTCAAAAATTCCTAGAAGAGGAGAAAACCTGGCAATTTTCATTTTATTTAAGTAACCAAATTGTGGATTTTATTAACATGTATCAACATCGGTTGGTCCCACCTGGATCCTTCAGAGGTGACTAGAGCTCTACTCCAGTTGGGTCCAGAGGGTTTCTGAGCCCCACACAGGCCGCGTGTGACCGACCACAGCCTCTGCAGGCTTCAAAATGCCCATATTGGACAAAAACAAAACCTACTTCCATTTTTCCAAAAACCAGAAGTGACTTTTTATGCCCTTATAAGGCATTCTGAGGCCCAGAGAAGCCCTGGGCTTTCCTGGGCCTTAGAATGCCTTGCAGGTAGGAATGAATAAAAACATAAAATACCACCCTTGTGTTAAAACATCCAAATAAAAACACAAAACAAAGCATTTTGGTGTTGTAAGTTATTTTCCAGGAATTAAAATAGATTACTTTTTAAATTATAAATAATGTTGTGGCTGCATCTATTAACACCTATATTACCTACCTAGTGCACTTCTAAGGCATTTAAAATTACTAAAAATAAGAACTTGGTATGAGAACCTAGAATATAGTATAAAAACACATAACACCACTTTCTGCCTTTTTGCAACCCCCCCCCCACCATTTTTAAGCACTCTTACTTATGAGGATATTAAAAACGTCACTAGAATTAGTATTTTTTGGCCTGAAGTGGGCAAAAATAAAAATTGACTTACAGCACCAATTTGACTGTGTTTAGCTTCATATATGTGAAAACATGGGCCTAGATTTGAGATGCTTATTCTCCCAAAATGATCCAATACTTGTACAAGTCCATGTGTATGAGTTTGTGCATGTTTGCCTTCTGTGTGTGTGTGTGTGTGTGTGTGTGTGTGTGTGTGTGTGTGTGTGT
>JAJKFI010000006.1:29584006-29601775 GCA_029204185.1 Lerista edwardsae
TGTGTGTGTGTGTGTGTGTGTGTGTGTGTGTGTGTGTGTGTGTGTGTGAGCGATCTCCTGTGTTCCATCAGAGGGGCCTACTGATTTATATTATGCTTTGCTTTCTTATGATCTGCCTTTCCTTCTGCTTTCCTCTACCCCTTCATCCTGGGCTGTGAAGTGAAGGAAGGTTGCGGAATAGTAGAAACTAAAGATTTGAGCTTCCTGTTATGTCTTTCCTTCAGCTAGCATGCACCCCTTTATCCTGTAATTCTTTTGATGCATTGCTTTCAGTTACTGCCTCCATGTTGTGTGAGCTTCTGATTGAATACTGTAGGTATTCAAGGTCCTCAAACCTTTTAAACTGGGATCCACTTTTTAGAATGGCACTCGTGTTTGAACCCACCAGAAGTGATGTCATTAACCTGGAAGTGATGTCGTGGCCAGAAGTGGCATCATAAAGCAGGAAGTGCTGTCAGTGTGAAATAATCAAGCATTATTTGCAGTGCAACCTGGCATTCGTGGACTGCAACAATTGCATGATCATGAAATACCTCTAAAAGAAAGCAAGATTAGGACAAAATATTATGTAAAAGCACTGAACTAAAAACAATTTAAAAAACAACCCTCACTTGAAAATTCAAACCATTAACGCTCACAAAGGGAATATAGCAAGAGTAAGGTCTGTAGTTTCCAAAATGGCTGCTCCCAGCTTTCCGCCACCCACCTGACATCAGGTTGTGACCCACCAAGTGGATCCTTACGCACATTTTGAGTAACACTGCTGTAGATACTCTTCAGTTGTGAATGAATTGTCCCTTAACTGGATAAAAAGTCTGCTTCATGTTTTAAACTGCTTATTTCTTTTCTCAAATGCCACTCAGAATTGATTGTATATTTTAATGTTGCAAATTCAAGAAAAGTAATCACTTTAAAATATAATATATGTAAATATTGCAAATCTTTCATAACCATATGAGTTTCTTACATTTTGAGAGTAAGTACTCTTGCTTAAAATGTTATGCGCACTATATGGTTGGTAGATGTGGGTTTATCAGACCTTTTGTATAACTGCTTTTGTGTCATCTTAGGAATCTGGGTAAAAATGGCCTATGTAACAGTAGCATTTTATTGGATAAGTGTCCTCCACCCAGGCCACCACAACCTCCATATCCTCCCCTGCCAAAGGACAAACTGAATCCACCTACACCTAGTATTTATGTAAGTATCAATTGGATGTTTGTAAGAAGCAAGTTAGTATCTTTTGAAAGAGGGTTATTTTTTGAAAGGATTTTATTTGCACTTATATTCAAGCCATGACCCAGAGAGCTCCCTGATGTTTATGCAAGGACTTAGTAGGTTGAATTTTTCTTTACCAAAACGGTTTCTTTAAGAAAACTGTCTGTTTCTCCAAACAAAATTGCAAAAAGCATTTTGAAGTGGTTTATCAAGCAGTATGCAAGACTTCTGTTAGGAAATGGGAAAGAACAAAAAGCACTGTTGTAGTTCTAATTATTAGAAATTATTGTGGTAATGACAGTCAAACCAATCACATTCTGTATTGTATTAGCTTACATCGATGCTGAAAAGCTTAAATGCCATGTTTCTTTTTACGTTTGTAGTTGGAAAATAAGCGTGATGCGTTCTTCCCACCTTTACATCAATTTTGTACAAATCCAAACAATCCTGTTACTGTAATACGTGGCCTTGCTGGAGCTCTTAAGTTAGGTAAGTCTGATTAAATATTCTATTTTTATTTTAAAAGAAAACTGTTGAAGAGGGGAACCTCTATACAAGTTTTTGTCCTGTATCTTCTTTTTATATCATTTTTGGTTAAATAATCATCTGTTTATCATTATCCAAAATAATAAATAATCAACATCCTAAATAATCATCATCCAAAAAGGCAGGCCCCAGCAATTTTTGTTGATATCTAACAAGCATGTACCAAATTTTGATCTTATCAGTTAGGTTTTCTGAACGTTAACTTTAATTTGACACCTGTTGAAATAAAAACATTATACATATGTAGGTAGAGCATGTGGGGGTGGTGGTGTTACATTTTTTAACTTGTACAATTTAATGGATATTTTTGCAAAATTTTCTAGATCTATGTACTGTACATATCTTGTTTGCTTCAGTTGAGAATAATTTCCTTGAATGCATGATGCATTTATGCAATGCTAGTCATATCCCTTTTTATACCCTTCAGATTACTTATTCCAGATACTGCATGAGCAAAGACCTACTGCTAACATTGCACAACGGGTTCTTGAAATGTTCTTAATGTATATTCCTATACTCTAGATCTAGGACTCTTTTCTACCAAAACATTGGTAGAAGCTAATAATGAACACTTGGTAGAAGTAAGGACACAGCTATTGCAACCATCAGATGAAAACTGGGACCCCACTGGAACAAAGAAAATCTGGCGTTGTGAAAGCAGTAAATCTCAAACAACAATTGCTAAATATGCACAATACCAGGCCTCCTCATTCCAGGAATCATTAAGGGTAAGTAGACAGTTACAATTTCTTTGGTTAAAACATTTCAACTTCCTGTTGAATATTTATTCTTGGTAGTCCTACATTAAGAGAGTGTGTGTGTGTGTGTGTGTGTGTGTATACATATATACATACACGCATACTTATACACATATAACAGCTTATTCCAGAGCAATAATTGTTGAGATTTTGCTGGGATATATAGTATAATATAGTAATATTAAACTAGCTAAACCTATAACTTAAGAGGCCAGTGTTTTTAAATTTGGTTTTTGTCTGAAATTAAATGTCAAAAATAAAACTGAAGCATGAGGAAAAGGATGCTGTTAACATTCTAAGGAATAAAAATGTTATATTTACGTTAATAAAAATGTCAAAGGCCTTTAAGAGTGTAAGAATTATGCTTACTTGATCCTTTTAAAAGAAAATGCATAAATACTGACTCACGTTGAGTATTAGGAGGAGGAAAATCCTTTTACAAATCAACTACTATATTATGCAATTGCCACACAAAAATATTTATTGAAAAAGTTACATCATACTGAAAGCTTTTCATTTTTGTAAATGATTTACCAGCTTGTTTAATGTTCTGAGACAACTATATGGGTGTATGTGTTTTGATTTTGGTTTCAAGAATTAATAATAAACGGAGTATTGGATTATGGATTCTCCTGAGCGTTCTGAACAGATGTACAAGAACAATCTCAGAAGGTGTGGCACCTTTGAGAAAAACATTGAGAAATAATCTCAAATTATTTTAGATTAAAAGATCTTAAGTTACTGTTTGCAGCTGAAAACAAGATAACAGGTGGAAAAAAATATTAAATTTGAAAATATCTGCTAAAGAATTATAGCCAGAAGTTACCTGTGGAAGAATATGTTCTGTTGTAATTGAGGAAAAAAGTAATGGCAGGAAGACAAATAAAAATTGGTTTGGTTTGGTGGGTGGGTACTCTCTGAGATCTTAATAGTACTTGGTTGGGCTGATCAGGGGCACAAATGGGATTTTTCTAGATTGCCAATGGTGATGGGGGAAATGGGATATCCACTGAAGATTTCCGGCTGCTGGTTGGAGAAGGGAATCAGCATTATATTTTCCCAGATCATTCCAACGCTGTTGGAGGGTGGGGGCTTCCAGAAGCATTAAGCCACTCTGATACTGAGGGCCAAAAGGTAAGCTAGAAAGGTAGAAAAAAGCACCAGAACATTTTACAGAGACTAGGTTTCACGTGAACAAAGAATAATAATATGTGCATGTATAGGGTTAGGACAAATGTATGATTGTCAGTCAAGAGAGAATTTTTTTTTAAGCATTTGGGTTGTTTTAAAGTTAATATTTCAATTGTAACTGTTTATGTAAATACTTGAAATAATAAAACTGTTCATAGTAATCATCCAAAATAGTAAATATTTCATGTGAAAATAGCAAAAGAAATGGAATCTTTAAATTGAGACCTCTATTCGCATCAACTTTGAAAAATAAATAGATAAAATTACCTTCCAGTCATAACCAAGTACTCAGGCGCACTAATGATGAGACTGGTTTATGCAACAAATGAAGTCATGTGAAGGAAGAGAGGGTAACTTGTTTCTTGGTATCAAATGTAAAATGCAAACAGATGGGTTTTTAAAAATATTTTTTGGAATATTTAATATATGGATGTCTTTAGGAGCATTTAAATTTGAAAGTGACATATGACATCTTGGGAAGGGTAGTTTCAAACTTTGCAGTAATGCTTCTTAATCTAGTTAAAATAAATTATTGCATAAGATAACCCTCTTCTGAGCAGTGACTTTTGTGGTTATTTGAATCTGCAATAACTTGCTGCACCTTCACTTGCATGCTGAAGTACTTCAAAATATTAATAGTAATTTCATACTACATTTGTTTATATGTATATATATCATATATTTGTAGTATATGATAAAAAATGTTGTGTTGGATTGTTATAGGAGGAAAATGAGAAAAAAAGTCACCACAAGGACCATTCAGATAATGAATCAACATCTTCTGATAAGTGAGTAGACTTTTCACATCACACTTACTATACAATGTGTTGGGAAAAGGATTTTTAATTAAATTGCTTTTCTCAGACATAATCTTACTTTTTCCTTTCTCCTTGTTCTGTCCTTCATCTGTCCTTCATCTGAAGATAATGCTCTGTTCTAATTCCTTCTGCTTGTGTCATGTAATTTTGACTGATGCTGCTTCCCTTTTCTGTCACACTTGAATATAATTTTTTACAATTGCTTTCAGTAACATGGCAGTTCCTCTTCCTTAGTGCAGTCCAGGGCATTTGTGTGTGCAGCTAGTTTGGTGGGTGTGTAATTAACCCTATTCATATGGTCACTTTCACATCTGTGCGCCCCTGCAGCATGGGATCATATGACACAGATGTCGCAGCACACTACTCAGAGTGTGTGCTAAAGGGCACTGCGTGGAAGGAGAAATAGTGGGTCTTGATATGCAGAGCTAGGATATACAGTGTCTCTAAGAGAAATCAGAGCCTTTTAGGTTGCAGGGGCCACATGATCCTGGACAGCACTCGCCCAGGGCAGCAGTGCTACTCCCGGGACACCTACCACCCTCGCACACAGGCGCATGACCCACTGCAGAGCTGTCCACAGCGGGAAGCAGCCAACTCTGCTCCAGCCACTCAAGAGAGGCTCTGAGGATAGGTGTCACCCCTGGAGCCATCCTTAGAGCTGGCCACTTCCAAGCTAGTTGCTGACTCCACTCCGGACATGCCAAGAAAGGCCTTCCAGCCAAATGGCCACACCGCATATTATTGTAGTGACATAATCATGTCACTGCAATAACTTTCAGGGTGGGTGGCTGGCAAGCTGACCAGCCTTGCCCCAAGGTGGTCTGCTGGTCAGCTACGCCACTGGTTGAGGGAAAGGCTATTTGCCACCGTTAAGTAAAAACTGATCTCTGTAATTTCTCAGCCAAGTATGTTTTCAAAGGTGTATTGCAAAATTCGAAAAGGTAATTGTATGGCAAATTGAAATTAAGGAGGTAATTATTATGTCTTGTTAAAGAGTTTTCCCGCCCACTTTTATTATTCTAAATAATATTCTAAAATTGATTTTGCTGCTTCTGTTCTTTTAACATTTGTACAGCCTTGGCAGTGTGCTATGTCAAATACAAAAGTGAATGCCTGAATGGCAACCATTGCGTTAAATACAAATGACTCAAAGAACTCCCAGTGTTCTTACCGGGCAATCTAACCCTCCCCCGCCCCACTTGGGCTGACACAAGCCACTTGCGTTGGCTCTGAGCTGTCACGTATATGCTGTAAAGCATTGTGCGCCTGCGCAGTGGTCACAGGGCCAATGCGGGCAGTTGTGACACCTCTGCGATGCTCTGCGCCCAACTGAGTTCGGCTAGCACAAGGCCATTTCTGGGCAGGGGGAAGGAGGAAGGGAGGGCAGCATGGGGCGGAAGGACGTTCCTGTGGCTGGAGTAGCCAGAGGAGTTGTTTTTGTTTTTATTTCCACAAACTGAAGCACTTACTATCAGTAGCTAGGGTGGCTTTCAGCAGTATCTACCTTAGTTTTTTATGTCTCAGATATCTGAGTTTTTGTATTTTTCCCTAAAATCTACATTGTCTGTGCTTTACTTCACTAATAGTTATTCATTCATTCAATTTATACCATGTTTTTTTTCCTCAAGGGCACCCAAAATGGCTTACAAAACAAAAATAGTGAAAAAACACCCACATAAAACATACAATTTAAAAAGTTTAAAACTAATATAAAAATGGGTTTCTTTACAACCTTATGGGTGCAATCCTAAAAAGCATAGGCCAGTGCATGTCCCCTGTCCTAGGAGGAGTGTCACAAATGTGCTGTAAGCCACATCTGTGCCATTCCAAAGCAGGCTAGGCCAGTGGTGTATGTGTGTGTGGAGGGCAGGGGAAGCAGAACAGGGCGGGAAGGGCAGACCCATGGTCAGGCCAGCCCAGGGAAGGGGAGTTGAACCAGGATCCACCACTTAGGCTGAATCCTAACCCCTATCCCCAGCCAGATTGGCCCTGCATGGGCTGCTCAGAGTTGCGCCAGCAATTTCACTGGCACAGCTCCAAGTAGCCCTATTGGGGCTGATGGGGCTTAGCCTGGGGTAAGGGGAAAATATCTCCTTACCTCAAGGTGGCCTCCAGCCACCTCCTAACATGAACCTGCAGGCCTCCCTGTTCCAGCACAGTTTAGGGTTGGGCCATAAGACTTCAAACCTATCCACATTTACCTTGGAATAAACCCCATTAATGCAAATGGTATTTACTTCTAGGTAGACATGCATAGGATTTGGATTTAACTGTTCTCAGTTAGGTATATAATGTGTTGACAGGCTTATAAATATGTACATGAGCCATAAAAGTCAATATTCGAAGAAATGTATTTTTAAAATATTTCATTTTATTGAATAGAACAGTTACATGAAAACACAAAGCCAGTAGAATGCCTAAGCAAAACCTCTAAAATATATACTAGTTACTGCTGAGTTCTTATTTGTATACTTTATTTTACAGTTCTGGGAGGAGGAGGAAAGGACCTTTTAAAACTATCAAATTTGGGACCAACATTGACCTTTCCGATGACAAAAAGTAAGTAAAGCTACATATGTTAAATTAATGGTCATAAGAGGTCAAGCTTTTGTCAAATCAGGCTTGGAATATTTTTCTTGTACTGTGTTGCCAAAACTGATTTTCCTAAACTCTGACAGCACAATCCTAAGTAAGGCCTAACAGGGCTTACATAACAGGGCTGTATCCTAAAGCCCATTAGGAGGCAGCAACAGCAACATGCAAGACAAGGGGAGGTTTTCCCCTTACGCCCACATAAGCCCCGGTCGCCCCTATGGGCCTGCTCGGATCTGCGCCTGCTGTTTTGCAGGCACAGAGGAATGTGGACAGGAGCGGCCCGAATCGGGGCCACCCTGGTCAGGGACAGGCTTTAGGATACGGCACTACGTCACAACCCCTATCTCTGTCCACTGCGCCGCCCAGTTATGCCTCTGGAACCCCCACTGATGCTTAACTGGCGCATGGCCGGCGCTGCTGATGGTTGTGGCAGTGCCCGAGCGCTGACACTGCTGCTTGTGCTGGTCCAGCGCCATAGCGCTGATGTGGATGCGCTTGACAGCACGTTTGCAACAGCGTTTGGCCGGCGTAAGAGCTTAGTGCTGTCACAACGGGGGTATAGGATTGTGCTCTGAGTCAGTAGAATTAGACATTATTTTTCATGCTACTTGTTCAGCATAGCTTCCTTGGGGAAAAAAAGTTTGAAACAGAAGTTCAGCATCCTGTTTTCCCAGAAACATATAGCTGGAGGGACCTCAGTATGCCATTCAATAGGGCTGACAAGAATACCAGCAGAATTTGTAGTCTAATCCTGATGCAAGCATTAGGTACTTGAGTTGCTTAGGAGCAACCCCAGGGTTTGGCGTTGCCTGGTGGAATTTTTGGCTTCGTATAACTGCAGGCCTCCATATCACAAACTGATTTTTGGAGCTTTATCAGTTTTTTGTTTCTTGGATGGTGGTGGGCAAGTATTCAGGAAACAAATCTCCCTTGCACTTGTGGACCTGTTATGTTCACTGAATTGTGGCCAATAGGACATGCTTTATATCAAATGCTTGGTGAATGTGAAACATCACATTCTACTACAGAACAAGAGCCATTCTGCTCTCTGGCCTTTTCAACAAGTGTGTTACTGTATTTTTTTTTTAACAGGGAGCCGCTGAGTGAGAATTGACCTCCAAGTATTATCCAGCCTGCTGTTAATTAGAAATATCAGCTTATTGTAAAATAGGTGGTAGTTTTGCTGACTACTTGGTTTAGTCAAAATTGAAGTCAGTCCCAAGCTTCTGCTGAACCCACCTCTAGCATTTTTTTTTGGCTGGAAGAAGCCTCAACAGGAACGAACATACAGAGATACACAAAGTTCTTCCCTTTCATCCTGATGCTTTTCCACTAATAACATTTCTGCAGTTGACTGCTACTGTTTCTGCATAGGTGCTAGTCACTAAGGCCAAAGCATCTAGATGTTCACAGGTTGAGCCTAATTATCCACGGATGATACATCCGCGGGTCCTCTGGACCCATGTTAAGCCAGAATAGGCTCACCCTGAAGCCTTTGAAAGTAACAGCTCCTGTGCTCTGATTGCCTCCAAAGGCGCTTCTAAGGTCCACTGAGGCTGCGAGGCATCAGCGTAGCTAAAAATAAGGGATAGTCCCCCCACCGCCTTTCAGACACGACACACAGCTCCATTATGTCTGAAGGATGGGGTGTGGGGAATATCCTCTGTTCTCAGCCCTGCTGAAGCCACATTTGCATGCAGCTTCTCCGGGACTGAGAATGGGGGATTTTCCTCACCCTACCCTCTGGACACAACGGAGCACAGGTGACGGAGCATTGGTGTCTAGAGGGTGTGGGGAAGAAAAACCCCATTCTCAGCCACAGGGAAGCCGTGGCTGCCACGCGGCAAATCACGTGCAAACATTGCTTCATTGGGGCTGAGAAAAGAGGATATTCTCACCCCACCCTCCAGACATGACAGAGCTGTGTGCTCCATCATGTCTGGAGGGCGGGGTGGGGAGTATATCCCCTATTCTCAGCCCCACCAAAGCCACGTGCAAGCCACGCGACATCAGCTGACCTCAGAAGGGTGGGGTGTGCGGTTAATTACCCATGTATGTTTTTATACACAAGGGTTCCTGGAATGGAACTCTCACATATAAAAAGGCCCCACCTGTATTTGATATATAAAAATATTGTTTTCAATGTTGGTTTGTAGGGAACAGTAACTCCTGGTTTTTCTGTTTTACTTCCCACAGTATCTCATAAACCAATTTGCTGTTTCACAACAGGTGGAAGTTACAGCTCCATGAACTGACAAAGCTTCCTGCTTTTGTACGTGTGGTATCAGCAGGAAATATCCTCAGTCATGTTGGTCATACAATTTTGGGAATGAATACAGTCCAGTTGTATATGAAAGTACCAGGTAGCAGGACACCTGGTAAGTAATGAAAGTCAGATTACTTGGATCATGCAACATATAGAATGAAGCACTCTACTGTAATCTTACTGTGGCAATTTGCAGCTTCGTTAACAATAGTTCTGAATTTTATAGATGTATACAGCTTCCAAATTCTGTAGATTTTTTTTTTACCTACGTACCTAAGGCAAAAGGATTCTCAAACCTCTCCACAGCTCAGAATGCCTCTCGGGTGCAGTGAGGCCCACCGGTCACAGGTTGGCAACTGTGGCAAGATAAATTATCTAGAAATGTTAAAATAACATTAAAACTGCTAAACAATTACACAATTGCAAGGATCTTGTTAAATAAAGCACATATTAAGTCTTCCCTAAATGTTGCCAATGTGGGAGCTTTACAGTTGTCTCTGGGAATGGAACCACAGCCAAAAAGACCCTGCCTCTTTTGCCTGTCAGTCCATATTTCTGTCAGTGGTAGACCAGAGAGTAGGGGCTTCAGTGCAGACCTCACGATCAGGCAGGTTGGTGTAGCAGAAGGTGATTCTTCAGATAACTTGGTCCCAGATGGTTCTCGCAAGATCTCACAAGATTTTATGAGATCCAAGATGGCGGCAACTGGCTGAGCCAGGAAGAAGAGGTTGTGGGGGCATGGTGACCCCAGTAAGTTTGGGAATCATTACTCTAGCCTGTTAGAATCTATGCCCAAATCAATGTAATACTATTTAAAGTACTATCAGATTCTGGATTTTGCTGACTTATAGTGCTCCATGCTGTTAGAGTGCATTGCAAACATGTCATTCCTGTTTGTTTTTCTTATAAATTTCAGGTCATCAAGAAAATAACAACTTTTGCTCGGTCAATATAAATATAGGTCCAGGGGATTGTGAATGGTTTGTTGTTCCAGAAAATTATTGGGGCATCATGAATGACTTCTGTGAAAAGTACGTTCTGTATTTTGTACCTTCATATTCTTTGCTCTAATTACCGGGCAAGCCATATATGTACCTCTAAAAGTGCTGTGGTGATGCTTATTTGGGAGGACATACTGAGCATTTCCTCTGTCTTATCTGGTAGATTACCTTTTTATCTCCTTCCTCTGGTACCTTCAATGCATTCCAGTGCATCAACAATGATATGGGGATGTTTTCTGGTTCCACCCAGCACTATTGTGAATAGGACATAAAGAAAGGGGCTTTTTGACTTGTGTTTCTTGGAGTAGCCCATTGGCAAGCTCTTAGACTAAAGGGAGTGTTTCAAAAGCAGTATGCAGTATAGCAAGAGGGATCTTTTGTTTGAAGAAAGATGCTGAATCCCACTGGACGTGGGCAAACTTTTTAGACCGAGACCCACTTTTTAGAATGGCCATGGTCATCTTGGGACCCACTGGAAGTGATGTCATTAACCTGGAAATGATGCCATAACCAGAAGCAGGTAATATAATCATCAGGTACATGGATGTGGGTGAACCTGTGGATATCATATACCTGGATTTTCAGAAGGTGTTTGACACAGTCACCCACCAAAGGCTGCTGAAGAAACTTCACAGTCAGGGAATAAGCGGGCAGGTCCTCTTATGGATTCAGAATTGGTTGAGGGCCAGGAAACAGAATGTGGGGGTCAATGGGAAATTTTCACAATGGAGAGAGGGGAAAAGCGGAATGCCCCAGGGATCTGTCTTGGGGCCGTGCTTTTCAACTTGTTCATAAATGACCTGGAGACAGAGATAAGCAGCAAAGTGGCCAAGTTTGCGGATGACACAAAACTTTTCTGGGTGGTGAAGACCAGAAGGGATTGTGAAGAGCTCCAAAAGGATCTCTCCAAGTTGGGGGAATGGGCAGCCAAATGGCAGATGCGTTTTAAGGTAGTCAAGTGTAAAGTGATGCACATTGGGGCCAAAAACCAAAACTTCACCTATAGGCTTATGGGTTCTGAGCTGTCTGTGACAGCTCAAGAGAGGGATCTTGGGGTGCTGGTGGACAGTTCAATGAAGATATGGACCCAGTGTGCGGCAGCAATTAAGAAGGCCAGTTCCATGCTTGGGTAATTAAAAAAGGGGTTGAGAATAAAACAGCCATTATACAAATCGATGGTAAGGCCACACCTGGAATATTGTGTCCAGTTCTGGTCACCGCACCTCAAAAAGGACATAGTGGAGATGGAAAAGGTGCAGAAGAGAGCAACGAAAATGATTACGGGGCTGGGGCACCTCCCTTATGAAGAAAGACTGCAGCGTTTGGGGCTCTTCAACCTAGAAAAAAGGCGCCTGAGGGGGGACATGATTGAGATATACAAAATTATACACGGAAGGGATAGAGTCAATAAAGGGATGTTCTTTTCCTTCTCTCACCAGCACCAGGGGGCATCTACTAAAACTGAGGGTTGGGAGAGTTAAAACAGATAAAAGGAAGCTTTTTTACCCAGCGGGTAGTTAAACTGTGGAACTCTTTGCCACAGGAGGTGGTGATGGCGTCTGGTCTGGATGCCTTTAAGAGGGGATTGGACAGATTTCTGGAGGAAAGGTCCATCATAGGCTGTAGGCAATGATGGATTGTGCAACCTCCTTACATTGGTGGTGGGCTACTTCAGAGTACCGGGTGCAAGGGAGTGGTAACAGGATCCAAGCATCTTGTTGTCTCATGCTTCCCAGGGGCACCTGGTGGGCCGCTGTGAGATACAGGAAGCTGGACTAGATGGGCCTTTGGCCTGATCCAGCAGGGCTCTTCTTATGTTCTTATGTGACATAATAACATAACACTCCTGGAATGCAAACTGGCATTCTTGCACTGCAGCAATTGCACAACCATGAAACATCCATGACAGAAAGCAAGATTAGGGCAAAATACGATGTAAAAGCGCTAAACAAAAAAAAAAATGCTCACTTGAAAATTTAAACTGTCAACACTCACAAAAGGAATATAGCAAGAATAAGGTCTGCAGCTTTCAAGATGGCTGCTCCCAGCTTTCTGCAACCCACCTGATATCAGGGTGCAACCCACCAAGTGGGGCCCAACTCACAGTTTGAGAAACACTTCTGTAGAACTCGACCATTTCTGTAAGTTGGCTAGAACTACCCTTAAGAAGGGATAGCAAGCAAAGAATGATTGAGAGTATGATTCAGAAAGGATTGAGAGTAAGATTTCCCCTACATTGGCAATGTGACTCCAGATTTCGTCTTCCTGCACACCTCAGGTGTCCTTGATTGTGGACATCATATGGCCTAGGATGTTCGCCATACAGGTGCTTCATAAAAATGTGCTGCTGTTACAAACAGTTGGAGCTTTTGTAACAACTCCTAGCCAAGTAATAAGAGTTCCATGAGTTTGACTCCTTGCCATTGATAGTTGCAGCTTCTCCCTTCAGTCAGTGTCTCTGGTTGTTGCATAACAATGGGACTGTGTAGTCTCCTGATTCTAGGTAGGTCTGGAATTTCATGATGCCACAGAAGCTTGGGAGACTTGTAGTGGCTGCACAACTCAAAGGAATAGAAGACAAAGCTCAATAATGTCAGTGAACATTCTTGCACAATTACTGAAACTGTATTCCTGGAACCAGTAATATAGATCAATGGTTCCAAACTTTTTAGCATTGGGACCCACCTAAAGTTTCACTGTGCCAGCTCCTCAATGCTCTGTGGCTATAATGGTGATTGGGCAGCAAGTAGCAGGTATGATGCACATAGCCTAATCTGTCTTGTCAGTTTCACAACCAACCAAAAATTGGGTCACAACACTCTGGTGGTCCCAGACCCTCAGTTTGCGTACCACTGATTTAGTTTAAAATATAAAGGTAAAGGTTTTGCCCACGACCGAATGGTCTAGTCGTGACCAACTGTAGGGGGCGGTACTCATCTCCGTTTCTAAGCCTGTAGAGCTGGTGTTTTTGTCCGAGGACAAGCTTCCGTGGTCATGTGGCCAGCATGACTCTATGCCGTAGCACATGGAATGCCGTTACCTTCCCACCGAAGTGGTCCCTATTATCTACTTGCATTTCGGTGCTTTTGAACTGCTAGGTTGGCAGGAGCTGGGACAAGCAACGGGAGCTCACTCCATCATGCAGTCTTGAACCCCCAACCTTCCAGTTGGAAAGCCCAGCATCAGCGAATTAACCCGCTGCATCACCACGTCCCATAGTTTAAAATATACTTAGTCAATAAATAGTATACTGTGCAACTATGTTGTTGGAGCAGGGTTTTTTTGGGATTGAAATTGTTCACTGGAAAATGAAAGCTTACTTCTGAACAAATATATAAATAATCCAGACTTGTACAGTTTGTAGTATTCTTTTTCTTAGGTGTGTAAACATTTTTGATTGACAGATAGCCTGATCCCATGCTTCAAAGCTCCTGTAGGAGCAGCTGTGCCAAAATGAGCACCGCTGCTTCCTGTGGGAGCAGCGGCAACCCCTGAGGTATCCTTGAAAGAAGGGGACATTCATCCCCTTAACCCGAGGAAAGGCTCAAGCCACGCAATGGTGCTACGCAGCCTGCTGTTTACAATTAGAGACTGGAGACTCCCAGGTCATGCTTCCAAGCCTGACATGAAGGATTGGGGATGCAGCGGCAAGCCCTGACGCCAGCCCCACACCCCTCCCAGGGCCGACCTCCCACCACTCCCAAAACCTATGCCGCTTGTCTGCATTAACTCTTATTGCGGTCAGCGGAGTGGCAGAGGCTCTGGGCAAGTGGTGCTGAGGCCAGAGCAGGCGGTAGAGCCTTTGGCAGTGTTGCAAATGTGCTTTATGGTGCATTTGTGACACTTTCCCGGTGATACAGTAGTGTCATTGGCAAAGAAGGCCATTGGATCAGAATATTAGTGTTGACAAATACTTTGACTTTTCCTTTTTCAGAAACAACATGAATTTTCTCATGGGCTCCTGGTGGCCTAATTTGGAAGATTTGTATGAAGCCAATGTCCCAGTTTATAGATTTATTCAGAGACCTGGAGATTTGGTGTGGATAAACGCTGGGACTGTTCATTGGGTACAGGCTATTGGCTGGTGTAACAATATTGCATGGAACGTTGGCCCTCTTACAGGTATGATACAATAACATTAACATAATTTAAACGCAGAAAAATTTCAACCTAATTACTTGAGTATGAACATGTCTACATGTTATGATGATTAAATGTGTGATATGAAGGGGATAGAAAATAACATGTTGATTCCATATGAGCCATCATCCTGACGTTTCCAGAAAAAATGACAAGTTTTAATTGATTTACAGTATGATATACTGTGTTTTGGAGACTGTTTATAAAATAACATAGTCTTAAATTGGCAATGCTTGAACGAATTAAAAAGCAAAAGCCTTCATGTCCTGTCAAGGAATTGTAACATTTGAACATGATAGGTAGATTCTTTTCGTGGTAACAAAACACTGATTTATTTTTCTTATTATAAAAAACTACAAACTATTAAAGAACCTTCACTATTATTTTTATTCCATGCTTTCTATTTTGGAGTAGCATGTGTTTTGAAAAATATTACCAAAGTAATATACTTTGAAATCTAAGTTTATATATGAGTAATTGCTGTTTTTATTTGAGAATAACTACAAATTAAAGTCTTTTTCAAAGCTGCTTAAAGTGGTACGTATGTGTGTGTTTTTCCTGTAGCCTGTCAATATAAACTGGCCGTCGAACGGTACGAGTGGAATAAATTGCAAAGCGTGAAGTCAATAGTACCTATGGTTCATCTTTCATGGAATATAGCACGAAATATCAAAGTCTCAGATCCAAAGCTTTTTGAAATGATCAAGTACGTACATTTTAAATCAGTAAATTTGTTTATTTGAAATCATTGCAATTTGCTAGGTCTTAATTTGCAAAGAAGCCTCACAGCTGATTACAAAAAAGGGGGACCCAGCCACACCTAGTGGCAAAATAAGTGTTTTAGCTGTCTGCAGCCAAAAATACTACCCTCTGGTGGCTGAGAATGGCACTTCCCTTTTTTTCCCCTTTTTTTCCTTTTTTAATGGAAGATTTGAAGCAATTACAGCAAACTTTCCATGTGTTGGGATTACTGATTTATGTTCGGATTGCAAGCACCTATAACGAGGATTTTTCCAGTAGCTCACTAATGGGATAAAGTCCTTAATTACTGGGGAGTACTTGGCAGCTGGGCAGGGTCATTGATTAGCAGAGACACTAAGGAGGAGGGGGAATTTGCTTCAATTCCTAGACCAGCCCTAGCAGTTTGTAGTGGCTTGTTGGAGCTCATCTCTGAGTTTATTCAGGAAGCAAAGCTTTACTTAAGACTTGCCTTCCCTTCTTTACCATCTCCTGATCCAAAGCAGGGATAAAGGTGAGTTCTTTCAGCACTATCTCTCCTTTTGGAGTCTAATTCAGCCTTCTGATAGGCTGTCTTCCCTCTCCTTCCAGTGCATAGGAAGTGTACAAAAGGAAGACACTGGTGTACTGATAGGATGTACTTGCTGTACTGCTGCCCCATCTTTCTCCTTACCCTTTCGACCAGCATAGGAGGTGGGACATGAGGTATTTTCAACATGTCATTACAGTAGAATGGGCACTGTGTGCCTGCATGCAGCAGAACAAGAAAAAGATGGTCTCAAAGTTTAACTTGCTGCTTCCAGTCACAATGGAATATACTCAAAACTTCAATTGTGCATGCAAGAGTGGGTACTCTTGCTATTTGTGTTCTGCTATCCCACCGGATAGTAGCAGTAGCTTTCTTATGGCCCAGTGTGACAAATGCCAGAAAAAATTACCATCAGAAAAATTTGAAGTTTCTGTTGCATTGAGGTAGTCTACAGCCAATTCTCTTTTATTCATTTATTCAAGGCAATTTACATGTCAGCCAATAATTTAGCCTCCAGAGAGCCAATCCCCAAGAGATGAGTGAGCTCTGTGAGATTGCCCTATTCGCAGACTATTTTTTTTTAGTTTCAGCTGGGACCACAGCCACTAATATCTTGGTAAACAGACATATTTGCAGTACTAGGAAGTTGACCTGGATGCTAAGTCCTTTCTGGTTGACATTCCTGTCAGAGGCTCCAAGTTTTCAGGGAAACACTGGATGCAGTTTTAGTAGAAACTATCGACAAAAATAAAACCTTGCCTTCGTACAAAAGGATGAAAAAAATGTCAACCAAGCTGCGTTCCTATAAAAGCAGGTGGCAACCATCCAGTTTGATGGTTAGACATAAATTGTTCAACACTCAGTGATCCAACTCCTCTGATTCTGGAGGTGAGAAGAGACCATTCTATACAAGATATGAGGCTGGCTCAATACCCCTACAGAATCAGCAGATGTCATCATCACTTTGCAACAGAATAGAGGCAGTGGACTACTCTGTTGAGGCTGGTCTCACAAAGATATGACCTAGACCTGGACAAGTTTCCAGGTAACAGGGTTACAAATGTTCCTTAGGCAAATGTTCCCCACAAACACTCTACCATTCTGGAAGAAATTTGCCATCTAGTTTGAATAGGAGTATAGAACCAATTTCAAGAGAACAAATTCAATCCTGTCTCTATGCAATCTTTGTCATAATGCCCAAGAAAAATGGGAGTGTGCACTTTACATTGAATCTAAAGGGGCTCAATTGGAGAATGAAGAGATATTTCTACACGGAGAAACAAGTTTGATACTGACATCCATCAGTAGGAACTTCCTTGTGTCCATGAACCTGGCTGGGAATTCATTATGAAGTTCACATGTTCTGATTGTAGAACTTGGATAATCTGTTATGGAATTGAATCTCAGGCAGCCATATTGCAAAGAATACAGCTCCTGTAATAATTCCTTCTGCTTTTGATCAGAAGCAGAAAAAATATATTTTTCTGTCATAAAAATATTAGGAACATAGAATGAATGGCAGTGTTTTCTCTGCCAGCTAGATTCAATTCCAGCTAGAAAATGTGGGCAAAGAAGCTTCTCATGAATCTTTTCAAGGAGTAACAGATAGGCACTGATGCTTTGCATTATGTTGCCTTCCCTCTTTACTTTTTTAATTCCTGGTTTCTAAGATAGATTGAGAGTGAAGGCAGAAGTCAGTTCTTATGAGCATTGCTTATACAGCCAATTACCCAATTTTGTATGTGTCTTGCTGTCTCTCCCCTCTTTTGGGCCTATTAAGTTATGTGACTGTTGACAAAAATTGGAGGGAAAATATGGGACAGAAGTCATTGCCTAATAATTACGGACATACCTATATCTTTCAAAGTATAACTCAATAAATGTTCAAGCCCATGGTATATGACGACATTTGCTCAAATTTATATATATATAAAGATATAGATATGTCCGTAATTATTAGGCAATGACT
>JAJKFI010000006.1:29601875-29669173 GCA_029204185.1 Lerista edwardsae
TAATACAAATTAAAACATGTTTTACGTAGTTGCTGGTTTATAGCAACCTAATGACTTCGATGCAGTAGAAAGAAATAACATGTTGTATTTTGAATACTGCATAAGCCTAAAATATATTATAATGAATGTGCAACCTAGAATTATTGTAAAAAAAAACAGACATAGAGCAGATAATGGTGTGATGTTCAGAGAGGGCATTCACTTGAAATGTAGAAGAAACTAAGTGAATTATGGAAAGGCAAGCTTAGAAACACTATCCAACAACATTAAGTATCAAGAGAAAGATATATTACTAATGCAGCATCAAAAGCTATTTCTAGAAAGATAGAGGTCCAGCACTTACATGTTTGGTACAACTGAATGATCTGCTTTCTTATATGCTGTAAAATAAGGTGTGGCTTCTGGCAAGGGTGTGTGTGTGTGTGTGTGTGTGTGTGTGTGTTTTGAAGAATTATGGGAGAACAGGTAATAAAGCTGTATTTAAAGCTGTATACCTCTAGCTGTAATACCTCTAGCTGTATTTAAAGATTTACATGATGTTTAAAGGCCACAAAGGCTTTTTGTTGCCGCCATCTTACATCACTTTTTGACATGTCTGTCTCTTTTGCATGATATACCTTGGTGTAAATGTGCATATGCCCTTCTTTGGTTGATTGTATATGTGTACTTGCCCTGCCACACAGTTAAGAATATTCCAAACTGTGCATGCAAAACTTAACCAAAGTGATGGATTCCAGCCCACTCAATCTTGCCAGAGAACATGCCCAGAGTAAACCAATTCCCAGTCTCAGGGTAAACCAACTTACAGTCTCAGTAAGAAACCATTTGTGCTATTTTTTAAATCTGAACAGAAAGAGTTCCTTTTTGTTTTTTTCCCCATCCTCTACCCCAGATGAGTCCAGATAGGTCCCAGGAAGTCTATTACTGCTCCCCATTCACTAGTTCTTTTGTGTACCTGGCCGAATCTTGTATCTCTTGAGTGTTAGGTAGCCTCCTGGGGTGTTGAACATGGATTTTTCTGTGCTTTGATAATTTGGACTGGATAGCTCCTCCCAAGTCCCACAAGATACACTATCAATGGTTTTAATGTTGGACAGGAGCGATTGAATCCCAGGTGTTTTGTATTATGCCTTTTTCAGACCAAATACATTGAGAAAGGTTAATCAGAATGTGACATTAACAGTTGGCAGTTTATAAAAGTAACAAAAGTTTTTTTCCCCATTCAATACAATTATCAGAACATATAACAGTAAGGGTGCATAGATTCTTAAGATCTTGATGATTAACTTGAAGAAATTATTTAAAGATCAAACCAGGATTAGCTTGTTTGTGGGATACAGGTTGGCCCTCAATATCCACAGGGATCTGTTCCCAACCTCCCAACCATGGATACGGAAACCCATGGATAATAGAATCTGCAGGTGGGGTCCATCAAAGAACCTCCAGATGTGCCCAGAAGTACTTTTCTGTCAAATCTGCGAATAAAGAGGCCCCACTTGTACTGTGTGTTGCTATTTTATCAGGCAGTAATTCATAAATGCAAAGTTATTTTCATGTGTCTTCTGATACAGGTATTGCCTGTTGAGAACTCTCAAGCAATGTCAGACTTTGAGGGAGGCGCTCATTGCTGCAGGAAAAGAGATCATATGGCATGGAAGAACAAAGGAAGAGCCAGCTCATTACTGTAGCATATGTGAGGTTAGTAAAATGTTGATGTTCAATATTTCTTTATAGTTTTTCTTACTCTTATGATCTGATCCTTATTTGTCACTATTAGTTTCCCACATATATGTACGTGTTGCGACTGCTTGGGATGAGAAAATGTCTGAATTTTGGAATAATTGCATACATATAGTGAGAAATGCTTTTTCTTGTTGTTTTTTTCTCTGTTACCCATATGGGTATCTGCTGGCCTCTGACATTTTTTGACAATGTCAACAATTTTTTCAATTTTTTTCGACAATGTCAACAATGTATAGGCACACACCACAGAGCAGAGAATAGAACTTATTGCCTGTATGTAGGAATGAGTACAAGACCTTCTTGCTACAGAACGTTTTTAAAAGTCTTGGATAAAAATGTCTGGATTTCGGAATAGTCTGGATTTCAGATATCTTCATTACATCTACACAAAGTATATTGCAGGCTAGAAAACATAATACCTTCTCTATAATGTTTCTTATTCTTGTGAATGGGTTTATGCTTCTTTCTTTAGAAGATAGTGCAAGATGCATAACCTGTATACTAAACTGCTTGTATCCTAAGAGAATGTCATCATCAGCTTAGGCTCTAGTTCTGTCCCTTGTGTTGAAATAAGGTGTGCCCAACAGCCAGGTATAGGTGCATTCTTCTCTCCCTGTCCCCTTCTAGTTCACAAAATCCTAAAGAAAAGAATTGGATTCCTGTGGGGGAAATCCAATTTTCTTTCTCCCTTGCTTCTGAGAAAATTGCAATGCTCAATTTCCATCATGGAAGGACATGGAATTGCCTACCACCAAAACTCATACGTTGAGGCTTCTTGTAAAACCAAGCACTGAAGACATGGTCTCAAAGTTTGCAAAGGGCATCTATTGCAGTTATGAGTTCCAGACGAAAACATTCCATGATGAACAAACTTAAAAATTTATCAGATAAGTCATGCAGGTGATGTCCTCCTTCAGTGTTGTCATCCTAGAACTTTAGACATGTTGAGCATCTCCTGGAGCCTCAAAATTTATTTATTATTTATTTGAAGAATTAATATCCCACCTTTTCCATGCTAAAGCAAATGCCCAAGGCGGCTTATCTGGGCAGGCTAGTCTTACCCACCATTTTTCAATTGGTTTTTTACAAATATACAGTATTCTGTAATTCATCAAATCCTCAGTCCAAGATGTAACCTTCACAGTGTGGTTCTCTCCTCTGGCTGCATGCCATCAAGCTTCAGCAGGCATAAGTAGGTGAAGCCTGGACAGGTCCTCAAGGTTGTACTTCGTTTTTTTTGCCGGCTGGCCTTCTCACACATTCCCACACTGGCTAATCCGCTCCAAAGCAACTTCGTCCTGCCACAACAGGTACTGCAGCTTGTCGCAGCCTGGCATTCTGTCTCCCATCCAAAAACAAGACCACAGATTTCCTGCTTAGCTTCATGCAGTACCAGCAGCTCAACCATCAGTCCACATCTCCTGCATGTGTGAAAAGGCAAGGGGGGCGGGTCCTGTCCAGCAGTAATAGTCAAAGATCTTTGGATCCATGATATGGGATATCCAGTGCTGCCCCCACTTTCTCATCTTCAGCTGCTGCCTGGCTTGGTGACATTGCAGAAAAGAACCAAGAGTGATGCCTTCAGTGACCACATGGAAGACAAGATGAGAGGATCATGGCAGCCGTGAATGGGGGGGGGGAATGGCATTCATCCCACCCTTTGATAATCCACTGCATAAGGCTTAGTTGATGTTATAAAGCTGGCCAGCCACACTTTTAGTAGCATTTTTACAGTTATATCAGTAATAATTAAAAACTTGAAAATGTAGACTTTCTAGTTTATTACCTACATAATATACATATATTTGTCCATCCACCGTAGGATACAATTTTGCTTGTAATTCCAAAACTGCTGTGATTTTCCGTAATCTTATGCATATGAGAGTCAGTGATGTTGATTTACCTTTTTGTGTCTAACAGGTAGAAGTCTTCAATCTGCTTTATGTCACAAATGAGAGTAATTCTCGGAAAACTTATGTTGTACATTGCCTAGACTGTGCGCGGAAGATAAGCGGGAACCTGGAAAACTTTGTGGTGCTAGAACAGTACAAAATGGAGGACCTGATGCAAATCTATGACCAATTTACATTAGTAAGTAAAGCCATTAAATGGATGGATAAAGTGTGGTGATTATGAGACAGCTAAATAGGAATACTCTTAATATTCATTTAGCAAAGTGATTAGCAGTGCAATCCTAAGCACATTTACAAGGCAGTAAGCCTCACCAAGCTCCATGGGACGTACATCTACTGTATGTCAATATGCTTAGGATTGTTCTATAAGAGACTGAGCTGCAAATTAGAACTTCATTGGTTTTAATGTCACCTATATCACATACTCAATAGGTGGCCTTTAGCAAGCTACTCAAGTATCCAACTGCAATGTTGGGTTATAATACCTTACAACAGTTGTTCTCAAACATTTTAGCACTGGGACCTACTTTTTAGAATGACAATCTGTCAGGACCCACTGGAAGTGATGTCATGAAGCAGGAAAATGTCTAACATCCCCCAAACAACAAAGTAAATTAAAGGTTTGTAATAAGTAAAAAGTTTGTTTAAAATAAATAAGAACCCTCCTAACCCTCTCAAGCAGTAGCTGATCTGATTAAAAAAACTTTTTCCAAACAACCCAAAAACTGCAATCTTATGTACACTTACCTGAGAGGAAAGCTCACCAACTATCATTAGCCTATTAGAAGTACAAATCTGTAACGTTTCCCCAAATGCAATCGCATACCATGGTAGCATCAAATCTAATATATTAAAAACTAGCTTTTTGTTACCCGGCGTTGCCCGGGTAACAAATTATCCCAAGCTTCTAGGTGACCCCGGACACTATGGATTTGACACTAATGTCAGCTGTTTTTGAGTATTTTTACATGGCACCCCCTTTGCAGCCTTACCCCAAGGGGTGCTAGGCGTGTCGTACCCCCCACAGTAATTGTCGCCAGACCGTAAGGCATACGCATACCAGGTTTGGTGTCAATTGCTCCAGGTGTTCCAGCAGGGCATGGCGGACATTTTATTTTGCACCCCTTCTCGCACCCCATGCCGATGGGGGCCGAACCTGGACTCCAACAGCATCGGGAGCGTTGGCGACCCCAGAAACTACAGATTCAACACCGATTTCGGCCGTTTTCGACCATTTTCACGCAGGGGGCCCTGCGCACCCCCACCTCCGGGGGCGCTAGGGGGGCCTGATCCCCGCAGTGTTTGTCGCCAGGCCGCAAGGCATGCTCATGCCAAGTCTGATGCCCATCGCTCCAGGCATTCCAGCAGGGCATGGCGGATGTTTTGTTTTGCACCCCTTCTCGCCCCCTACACCGAGGGGGGAATGAACCCGGACTCGAACAGCGTTGGGAGCGTCACTGCTCGTCTCGGTGACCCCGGAAACTTCGGATTTGATGCCGATTTTGGCCATTTTTGATCATTTTTATGTTGCGCACCCCCTCCCCCGGGGGCACTAGGAAGGCCTGACCCCCACAATGCTTGTCACCGGGCCTCAAGGCATACGTGTACCGAATTTGGTGCGCGTCGCTCCAGGCATTGTGGAGCCTATGCGGAACACACACACACACGATTTTATATAGATAGATAAAATACCCATTGAAGTGACCTAGTGGGTCTGACCCACAATTTGAGAAACACTGCCTTACAGAATTCTACTAAGAATGACATCAAAATAATACATGCGAAATGGTTTAGACGCTCAGAAAATGCCATGTAAAGTTACGTATTAATAAAACATTGATTTACTTGGAGAACTGTGTGTTTGTCAAGAGAAACAAATTGTACCTAGTAGGCAGTCGTTTATACAAAACAATTGTAATTTTAGGAAGAGGCAAAGTCCTATAAAGGTATATTCTTTTATAAAATAAGTCTTGGTTTTTTGTGGGCACCCTTTTTTCTTACATAAAGCAGGCATAGCACATTAGTTAGGATATCTGGTAGTCAGCAGAACCACCATAATCCTATCCCACTTCCTGGCCTTTATCTGCCAGGAGCATCTGGGATGCATCTCAGGGTACCCACTGCCTGTAGGATGCAGCTCATGCTTCAGCAGCGTGGCTTCATCTGCAGCGGGTGCGGGTAGATATGATAGGGCTGCCTATAAGTTTACTGGGAAGGACAGGACATTATACTGGTGGAGGGGAATCCCATTTCTCCAAATTCTAAACTTTGAAATACCATGCATTCAGTCTCTAATTGATAGTTATAACTTGCCTTTTGCCTAGCAACAAGTATCCAAAGTGGCTGGCCATAAAACAAAAAAGACATTTAATAAATAAATGTTTGTGCAAATAAAGGTTTTTTTTTATTTGTAATAAAGGATTCTGGTGAAGATGATGGAAGAGGTAGATTTGTAATCTGCCTTGGCATCAGGTCATTTATATCTTGAAATGACAGGGATTGGGCAGGAAAACACTGAAATGGAAAACAGGGAGCCTGTTCTTTTCTCTGATTGGATGGGCAACATAAATGCTAGTTATGATTATGGAAGTTCAAAGGGGATGTGTGCCTTCGAGTCATCTGAAGAGTAGGGGCAATTAGTTGTCGAACCCCTGACCTTTGCAGTGGGTCTTAGAATTTCCGTGTTTGAACATTTTAAATACATTGCAAAGTGTCAAGAAAACAAATCCTGTAGAAGCCTCAGAGGAGCCAGTGCACTTCCAACTAATACCGATATTCATTGGCTTTTTATATGTCTTGATGAACATATGCATCATAATTACCATGTTTTCAAAAGTAAATGTTTTCTTTTTCCAGGCACCTCCATTGCCATCATCTTCATCTTGACATTTTTCCAAGGACATTTACATAAAAACTTTTCTGATATTCAGGAAGTGACCCAGTTCTGCACCACTGATTTTTGTAGCGATCCCATAAGGCTGCTGGCTGAAAGCTGTGTCTATGCAACCTTCCAAGTGCGGAGTGTCAACCAACTGGACAGGAGAGAGCACAGCTCCTACTCCAGAATTCGAAATATAGAAAGCTCATTCAGATGAATTAAAAAAAAAAAAGAATTCCATGTTTTGTATATATCTGACAAAACTGGCAACATTATATAGACTACTGACTTGAAGACCACCTCTTTTATATTTCTCTGTTTCTGGGCTGATGAATTGGTTTCATCTTTCCCCCTTCCCTTCAGAATTTTCTCTTGGAAAAGTACTAGCATAGCTGGTCATTTCTTTGTAAGGTAGTTAGAATTTTAAGTCTTTCCTTTGGGCTACACTTTTTTTAATGTGAAAGGTTAGGTGATACTTTTTTTTTTTACTGCTTTTATGTTATTCTGTCTTGTTTTGAAACCATGATGGTTACTTTTTGTTTCCTAAATAAAATTAAAAAAAAAATTAACAGCCAAGTCACAAAGATAAATGGGTTGCACATAGACTAAAGAATAAACTTCAGATTTGTGATTTTGTTTCTAATCTTGATGTAAATTTACACTATTTATAAATACATATTTATTGCTTGAAAATATTTGTGAATGGAATGCTGTTATTTTTTCCAGATTACCTGCCATTGAAATTTTAAGGAGTTCTGTAATTTCAAACACTACTCCTATTACATTTTCTATATGTAAATAAAACTGCTTAGCATTGTACAGAAACTTTTATTAAAATTGTTTAATGTTTAAAGTTTTTGTATTGTTTGAGTTTTAAAAAGAATTTATGTACAGTGCCCAGTTTTTGTTGATTTTTTGAATCTAGTTATATATATATTTTATATATACTCTTGTGCGTGTGTATATATAATATATATAGAAAACTGAATATAAATATATGTATAAAGAATTAGAGCCTAAATTTTTCTCGTTTTTAAGTTTTACATCTATGGTAGATTTGAGGTGTCTACTGTAAAGTATTGCTTACAAAAGTATGATTATTTTTAAAAAAAATATATCGTATGTATCCTCAAGATATGATATGTCCTTCAGACTGGTTTATTGTTTAATTGCAGTTCTTGCAATTACAGACAAATAGCTGATGCCAAATTGTAATAGTAAGAAACAATATAGCTAACAGCTCCAAAAGAATTATATAATTTTAATAGGATTTAGAAGATACCTTGAAATTTAGCAAAGACTGAGAGTATTGATAAGAATGGTACATGAGAGCACTACCAAAACAAAATTTGTACATTCCGATTGCTTCTTTTAGCAAGTGTAAGGCTAAGTTATCTTAAGTACAAATCATGCTATGTTTCTGATTGTTTTGTAATTCAAATTCATTGATGCAGTTTTTAAACCATTAAGAGTCCTTTAGAGCATCTTATTTGCTTGCAGTTTAAGTTAATGGTAGTATTTTATTAAGTTGCTCCCATTCTTTTTCTATTGTTACTTGGAAACACATTAAATCTGAATCCAAGAGCTTTATTCATCCCAGTGGATTAGTTTACTGATTCATCACCTTGTACATTGAGTGAACTGAAGCTTGTAACTTCCATAAGTGTGGTATACATCTGATGTTGCTGAAACAAAAAATCAAATTGATCAGTTAATAGAGTTAACTGGATACCAGTTCAGCCCTGCATCTCCAAATATCAAGACCTGCGTTAGGTCTTTTCATTGAAAATTTACAAGTTGAATGTAAATTTTGCTGCTTATGAAACTTATTTCAGCATGTCTAAGAACAGCATTTTCCTTTTTAGGATGGAGTTAGTTTTCCTCAGGTACTCTGTGAGATTAGCTTTGGTGAGATAAAGAAGTCAGTTTGATAGAGCTAACAGCTGACTAAAGCCTAACTAGATGCCTTACCAATATCAGATACCTTCTGATATTATATACCAGTGTTGCAGCCTTACCGGTTGAGTAGGGAATAGGATCCTTTGGCCAGGCCAGCACAGCACAGCATGATATAGACTTATTGCTATCTGATCCAACTAGCCCTAGATTCCTTCTGTACCCAAGGTTAATTTTCTAAAAAGCAAAGAAAATCCATAGACCTAAAAAGTTTTGAGTATTAAATGTAGGAATAGGGCACACTGTGCATTGAATCAAGTGCCTCCCTTCAAGGCCCTCTCTAGGTATTCCATCTACAAAGGAATGCTATTTACAAGGTGCTGAAGTTAATACCCTTACTTTACCCATTGGCCCAAAAAAACAGCATCTATAAAATGCACAAGAGTTTTCAGGTCATCTCTTTCAATAGAAAGATTTCCAGTAACTCCACAGCAAGCCTATAGATTTCCAATATTGGAACATCCTAGTATCTGAATTAACGTTTGGTTAAAAAACAAACAGCATTCTACCATTATAAGCTCTGAACATTTTTTTGCGTATACAATCCAAACTCTTCCACCTCAATTTGGCATGGATGAACTCGCCAGCAACACCCTGCCAAATTGATTCAAATTTGTAGAGAAGCAGAGTTACAGTTCTTTACAATCTTTCCTGGTTTTCTGCACCATATATATCGGTACTGTTCATGACCAAAATTTCATCAGATCTAGAGCTTTCCCTTTTATTTGGTATTTTTGGTCTGAACCTTTTTTTGTGTTGAAAATTCACATTTGAGCACGAGTGTGGCTTGTAATTCTTTTGTGGCTTGTAATTCCCCATTGTTCCAATATGGGGGCATGTCTGGGCAGAATGATGTTCTGGCTTTCAATCTGGGGTTTTTGAGATCTTTCATTTGCCCTTGAAAAACGTGGCTGCAATTTGTTTAGCAAAATACTGCCTCAGTTAATTAAAAATATCTTTGCTCCTAATGAAAATTGTTTGACCAATTTCTCTGACGTTTCATACAGTTTAGAAGCCTGGATCTACCCCATCCCCAAATTTGGTCCTGTTCTGCAGCAAAATGAATGAAATATAGCACAATGAAATCCAATCACATTTGTGTTCATAAAAATGAAATCCCTTGTTATTCCTGAAATTTACATCAGAGTAAAAAGTCACACACACTATCCACTGAAAATGCTTGTGCATATCCATTGCTTAAATCAGCGAGTTACTGTAATTTCAAACATACTCTGAAGGAACTGATTCCATTTTCTGGTGGGGAGGAGGCAGACTTCGCAGTGGCCTGTAGTTGGCAGGAAGATTATGAAAGGCAAGGAAGATACGGAACTTTGTGAAGCACTATTGTGTGAATCAGTTATCCCCAGGGAGGGACATGTGAAGAGAACTGCAATACATTTACTTGAATGTAAAGGCCATCTGAACTCATTAGGACTTGCTTCTGAGGAACAATGAAAAAGAGATGTGTTGGAAGAGTGCACTTCTAAACTGAAACTAGAGAAGGTAAATGCATGCTTTCCTTTTTTTCCTTTCCTGTTTTGTCTTGCTACCTCAAACTGGATTATTTGGGGGAGGGGGGAGTGATGACAGCTTAAAAGATGGAGAGAAAAATGTTGGGGATGGGTGGTTGATTCTTTCCTTTAAGGACCATTAGGCTTTTTCTGATCAATGGCAAGAAAATAGTGGTCCAAAATAAGGGATGGCAGTAATTCCCTTTATCTGATTTTCCTGAAATTTGTTACAAAATAAATAGGGTCCAAAATCCACCATATCCTCAAATTTGGTGCAGATCCTTTTGAGAAATGATCATGAGCACTTTGAAGTTTTAAACTCTGAAAGGTTGTATAAAACATGAGTTCATTTCTCCTGCTCCAAAAGAAGATTGGGGAGTTGGGGGGAGGATGTCACCAGATGCTCTGATCCAGCAAGGCAGTTCTCGCATTCTAAATGGCTGTTATAGTGAAGAATGTAAATTCCGTGTTAAGAAGCAGTCTATCTCAATATCAGATATTGGAAACAGCCTGCTTGTGAGCATTCCAGGGTATCTGAGTGTTAGAAATCAAGAAGCTATGCTGTTTCTTCCAGTTCAACTATCCAGAGGGGACAGAATATGGTGAAGCAACACATTCTTCACATTTTCTGAAGCACTCTTGAGCATAACATGTATCCCACTGTTGCAATCTGAAATCAGTTTTGTATAGTTTGGTGTAGATGTGACCAGCAAAGGTTCAAATTCATGTTAAAGGCTGTTCTTCTGAAAACACATTCATAGGATCAGGCATATAAATAGAACAGAGAAGGTGTATTTTTATTTTTAAAAGGAATTCATTTCCTTTCTGAATTCCCTTACTACATAGTCCTTACTTGCTCACTAATCTGACCTTTTTTTATCCAACATTTCTCCCAACATGTCTTCTTCCATATACTTAGCCTTAAGTTCAGTGTGAGTTCAAGGTAAAATTTCTTCTATTGAATTTAATCATGCAATACAATTTTTGAAAGGCATAGGAGCTCCATCATAACAAGAATTTGGCAAGAAGTGAAGCCACCCCGCTCCCTGGGAGATGGTGGAAAAACATTGTCTCTGGAGTTTGTGGAATTGTTATTTAAATGGCACAGGACTTCTGCTAGTGAAAGAATTTGGCTACAAGTGATGCTTCCCTCCTGCATGGTTGGTGTAAGTATTGTGCAGATTATATATCTGAATGGTCCAACAGAGTGATTTGGTGGTAACATAAGACTGGTGTTTGTGTGTTGGGGTTGGCATATTGGGATATTTGGTACTGTTTGATACAGCCCTACATCACAAGGCTGTTGAAATGATTGTGGAGATTATGTATCTGTAGAACACTGGAGGGGTGGTGAAGACTGGCCTATCCTGTTTCACAAAGACAGGGTGTGTACCAAAGAGCTCAGTTTTGTTCCATTATTGAAAAGCCGTATGTAATAATACTGTAATACCATTTTTTAAACCAAAGAAATTTTAAAAATTAAAAAAAAAACCTTTGGTATTAAGGTGCTTACCATTTTCCCCTATACCTCCCAAAGCATGGGAAATTGGAAATTAAAGTGAGGACCTTAGTTTCCGTGCATATTAGCAATCAAGACTTCATACAGTCTCCCATTAAGCTGCTGTAACAAATTAGACTTTATTCACCCACACTTTGCCCTGGACTTTCAGCTAAACATTGGGCTGGGGAAGAATGCAGCCAAGCAAAAATGCAACAGGTTAAGCTTTCTCAATCACTGATTAAAGATATGTCTGTCTGATGCAGCTATACAAACCATAGTGCTATCGAAAATACTACTATGCTAATGTCCAGAAAAAATTCAACACAGCAAGAACATGGATAATATCACCGCCATGACATTGCAATTTGGGAGGATGCATTTCCCGCCCAACACATACCAAAAAATCAGTGTGTTTGGGTAGGCTTGGAAGTAGGTTTGAACCCATTCCTGTTCTTTGGCTTACTTCTAATTGGCAGCTGTTGCCTTGTTTGCTAGTATTCACTTCTGCCCCTCTGCTTTCAGTTAGAGGTACCACCTCAATTTATTTTTCTCTTGAATGTGATCAAAAGATAAATTACTATGTCTAGCATCACCGAGCTCTGCAGAATAAACCAGTTTTTTTAAACATTAACATTATCAAAGATTTCATTGTCTAAATACATACATATGTGTGTGTGCGCACACACACACACACTACAGAAGCAGTAAACATTGTTCTTTCAGAACTAAAATTTGAGTTAGAACTATAGTTAAATCTCAGGATTCTCTGGCTGGCAAAGAATTATAGGCATTAAATTTTCTCAAGCCATATATAAATGGCTCAGTGATAACCCATGAGTGTTTAAGGGTGCAATCCTAACCTGGAGTTAGACCACCACAGTCAGGCCAGCAAAATTTGGCTGGCATAAGGGCCACCGTAAAGCATGTTTGGTTCACATGCTCTCGGAATCAGGAAGGATGGTGTATGTCTGTGTGCTGGCCACTCTGACTCCGAGAGTGGTCCAAACATACTTTACAGTGGCAATTGTGCTGTCCTAACTCCAGGTTAGGAGTGCGCCCTAAATGGCATAAGGTTTCAGTTTAGACTGCATAGAGGAAGCCAGTAGAAGGAATGGTCATGAACTTGAAAAATGACCATTTTGAACAGATTATTATCTGTTTAAGGCTCTTATCTCTAGATACTAGTTCTGATTAAACGTTTGTTGTGATTTCTGTCAAATGGAATTGTCCTTCCACCATCATCCACCCCACATTTTCACAGCTATTCAACAGAGGCATAGGGACCCATCTGTATGCAAAATAGGAATCTTGTAATAACATCCACCCGAAATGGACAGTAGCAGGGGAGCGGAAGGTGGGTAGTACTGTTTGAGATGACTGCTGCATCTATACACCTATTTGTTCGTATGCAGCAGCTCATTGGCCAGCATGAAATTTGCTGCGTAGTCCCCAAGCCAAAAAGACTGCCCTCTTCTGCTACAACATGTCTACATAACAGATGCTAGCATGCAGGAGGGGGACAATCATTTACTATCGGTAGTTTACCGTGTAAACATTTGGTAAACTGGTCATCTGTTACATTTTGCCAGGTGACAAAGATAATTTTACAATATCTCTTACTGAATCCTGGAGAAGCAGAGAAGTGATAAAATCACTCCTTGGTAGACCATTACAGGACCCCTTTTCCTCTTAGTGTCATGGTGTGAGCACTTATTTCCGAAGCATTGTCAAATGATGTGAAGCCCTGGGCCATACAGTAGGAAGGAACTCAGTGATACAGAAAGAGTTAGGACTATAACAAGTTACAACAGTTGCATGTAATCTTCTGTTGGCTTGTTTCTGTAAATTTGTCAACCTGTCAACATGCAAGTAGGAAAGATTGCGTGTAGTTCTCATTTCATCCCAGACACTGATTGAGCATTTCGCTAGGATAAGCCTTGATTCACCCATGCTTGGCCTGCAATGTTGCCATATCTTCAAGTGCCAAAGATCCCAAAGGTCCAAAGGTGTCATTCATGTCATTTGTTTTATTTGGAACTCTTGCAGGAGAGTTTGCCTCTTGTAGTAGCTGAGCTGTATTAATCTGGTCAACCTTGAACTGATTCAGGGAAAGGAGGCAATGATTGCTTTTACAGCCATTTGTCCTTACAGAACATCTTGTTGTCTCTTGCCTCCCTGGGGCACCTGGTGGGCCGCTGGACTAGATGGGCCTTTGGTCTGATCCAGCAGGGCTCTTCTTATGTTCTTATGTTCTTAACATCTTTCCAAATTTGAAATTAAGTTTCAATGTAGGATTATTGGAATGTCTGAGGTAAGTTAGAGGGTGACAAGAGGGCAGTTTGGAAGTGGGGATGTGGCGTTTTGGGGTGGGAAGGGTGGAAGGATCAGCAGAGCAGATCTTTTGTGGTCCGCGGACCATGAGTTGGGATCCAGTGACTTAGCAAAATGATCCACTAGTATTCTGGGGTAAGACTAGAGTAAGAACTCTCCATTGAACCTCAGAGATGTTGCACATGCTGCTGCAGCTGAGGCCACAGTTTCTAACTCAACCAAGAATGTCAATGTATTTACTTAGGGCACAATCCTAAACTGAGTTAGGCCAGCAAAGCTTGGCCAGCACAAGGGACACAGTAAACTATGTTTGGACCACTCTCAGAGTCGGAGGCCAGCACACAGATGAGACCATCCTCCTTGACTCCAAGAGTAGTCCAAAAATGCTTTCTGGTGGCCCTTGTGCTGGCCAAACTTTGCTGGCTTAGTTTATGCCAGCCTAACTCCAGTTTAGGATTGCACTCTTAATAGTTTTAATTGTTCAAGGTTTCACTCATTGCAGAACAGATTTGTAGTAGCTATTACTTCCCTACTTTTCATTTATTCAAGTTAAATTTGGCTTTTTAATTGATAAGATTCCTCCCAAAGAAGCATATCTCCAGGCCTTCTTTGTATTTCTGTCACAACGTTATTTACACAGCAACAATTTCCCTAGCATCTGATGAAAATTGCTAGGGCCTGCAACTAATTTATGGTAATATGATAAGATCACAGGTTTCACTTACATTAGGCTTGCCAACTCTGACTGAAGGTATTCTTGGAGATTTCTTTGTCACATTTTTAAAAACCATCCTTTCTCCAAGGAACTCAGGGTGGTGTGTATGGTTCCTTCTCTCCTTTTGTCCTCACAAACAACCCTTTGAGGTGAGTGAGGTTAAGAGACAGTGACTGGCCCAGGATCACCCAGGAAGCTTCATAGCTGAGTGAGAATTTGAACCTGGGTCTTCCAGGTCTAGGGACGTGGTGGCGCAGCGAGTTAATCCACTGTCACTGGGCTTTCAACCGCAAGGTTGGGAGTTCAAGACTGCATGACAGAGTGAGCTCCCGTTGCTTGTCCCAGCTCCTGCCAACCTAGCAGTTCGAAAGCACCTAAAAAAATGCAAGTAGATAAACAGGGACCACTTCGGTGGGAAGGTAACGGCATTCTGTGCGCTACGGCGTAGAGTCATGCTGGCCACATGATCGGACAAAAACGCCGGCTCTACAGGCTTTGAAATGGAGATGAGCACCGCCCCCTACAGTCGGTCACGACTAGACCATTCAGTCGTGGGGAAACCTTTACCTTTACCTTTACCTTCCAGGTCTAAATCCAACTCCTGAACTGGCTTTGTTTTCCAGCACATTGTAATGCTGGAAATTTCTTACAGTCCTGCTACAATCTCTAGGATTGCTTTCAGTAGTCACCAGAAGAGTAATGGTGATCTGTGGAGGTACCAGGACAGTCCTATAAAGTTGGCAACACTACTTTCAGTATTCAGAGTGGAAACAGGCTGAAGAAAAAACAATGTGGATCAGATTTACGAATCTATACTCAGAAATTAAAAACCAGGTTCTTATAAATAGGTTACAGCCATCCAGTGTATATTATTGGTATATGATACTATTCACTGTTTCTGTTTATATGATTTGTTACTTGAAAAGTGCTCTGTTTTTGAGGTAGTATGTCATTTTGGTCAATAGCAGCTGCTATAAAAAGAAATTCATTTAACAATCGTCAAATTTGCATTTGTAAGAGAAGTACTGTATGCCAAATGCGTGAACCTATTAATTCTTTTGCATCCTGATTTCAGTCTGTAGTCATTGCTGTTTGCATTGAAAATTAAAGTGCATGTGGAAGAATACATTGCCAAGTATACACATCCAACCAACGTTCACAATTTTGTTATTTGTAATTTAGGTATGACTACAGGGCTAAGATTCTGTACAAGTTTTTGAACTTTTTTCATTGTTCAGTAGAAAGAAGACAATAAGAATACAGAAAGACCGCCACAAATAGACAGTAAGACAATATAAACGGTAAGTTTCATCATGGCAGAACTACAATGGAAAAAATTGCATAGTTGTCATAAGTTTTAAGAGGTAAACACCATCAATTCAGAGGTGAAGATTTAGCAGACATGGGATTTACAAATAGTTTTTTTTGAATATATATTAAGCTTGAAATGTCAAAGTGGTGTGAAAGCACAAATATGAAAACATTTTATTTAATAAATTAGTGTAACTGAGGAATATTGTAAGATAAAGAGAGCAGAATGTAAAGATTCAAACAGCTACTTAAGTTTTTGTGTGTATAAACAAGGATTCTTATATTACTAAACAAGAATGTCACAGGGTTATGACAAAGCAATTCCTCTTACCTTAAACGATTTGTGGAATTTTGGATAATTTATAATTACTGACATAAACAATGGACTAAACAGCTAAAAATGGCAGTTTATTTTTAGTAACAAGAATTATTTTGTTGTAATTCACCAGAAGGATCACCAAATCAGCTTACAATGCAGTGTAAACATTTTACCATGTCCAGATGTATTTCTTCCACTACTGTCTATTAACTTTTTCTACATTAATGTTACCTAAATAAGGCATCACGGTGCTATTTACATTTCACACTAACAAGACATTGTGGCTAAAAGATGGCGTTGTGAGCCAGAAATTTTTAATTAAAATTTCACTCATCACATGTTCTTAGCCAAGCCCTCAACTAGTCAGCCTTCTATCTAATATTGTTTTATATTTATGAGGTAATGTTTGCTGAAAATGCATATGAAACACTTCGAACACTCTGAAAATGCTATTTAACAGTACACCATAGCAAAGTATATTACTATAAAAAGCCTGAAAGAGCACTCAGTTGTTTGCTAGCCCCTTTTTTTCTCCATCTGGCACTCTGTGTTTTCTGTTGTGTTGCTCCTTATAAAATAAGGTTATCAGATACAAACGGCGACAGAGTGCACATACCTTTAACCATTGTATGTATAGAAAAGGGAATTTGGGCAGGTACAGCTTATCATGGAAGGGTTTCAAAAGCTGCAGCTGCCAAAATTCTCTCATCGATACAATTGTTAAAGGTATGGGCACTCTGCCCCATTTGTATATGGTAACCCTACTTATAAATAGGGTCTCTGTCCCCCTTTGGTACATCAAGCCATCTTCCTCTTCCTCAAGATCTACTTTTTGAGTAAAGCTTATCTTAAGTCACCCACTTATCTCACCTTCCTTGCTCTTCAAACGTCACCTCGTTCCTCTCCTCACTCATGGGTCAAGTCTTGCTCTCCAATCCTGTTTTGCCTACCTAATTGTATACCATAAGCCTTTGGCTGAGATTGATGGAAGTATCATTACATTCACACCCATTGTAGACCCCAAATCAGCAGGCCAGGCTGTTTATGTCACTTTCTGGAAGATAGCTGACCCTTGTTAACTGGGCAAGAGGCACTTTTTCGTGGTGTTTCTCTTACATTTAGCATATATTTACATTTATATTTACTTTTAGATTGTGAGTCCTTTTGCAACAGAGAGCCATCTAACTTTATTATATTATTTGCCTGTAAATCACTTTGTGTTAAAAAGCAGTATATAAATACTGTTGCTTGCTAGACTGTACAGTTTCCTTCCTACTTTTTCTGTGACTGGGCAGCCGTTCCATTGGTTTATGTGTCTCCACAAATGGCTGGTTCAGTTGCCATAGGAACAAATGAAATTGCTCTGAGTTGGAAGGCAACAGAAAGAAGGGCAAGACTGCATGCTTCTTTGAAGGGGCAAAGTCAGGTGCAGGCAGTTGGAAGGTGGGGCCACCAGGTGTGCCACTAGCAACTGTAAATTCCCAGTCGGTTCAGAAGAAAAGGAAACAAGGCCAACAGTTTATGGTTACGCAGATATGGAGCTATCCTAGCCTGTTAAGTTTTCACCAGAGTTGGTTGAAAGGGAAGGGCTATCTGGAATGAGACAAATATCATCTCTCTGTTTAAGGCAAACAAATTGCGTTGTCTTAAAGAGATCAGCAAAGTAATTTTGAGTTATTTAAGAGCTATTTTCTGTGCAGTCTCTGGATGTTTCTTCCTAAACGGAGTAGTCAGCAAAAAAAAAAAAAAAACCCAGCTGGAATAGCTTAAAAAGGTTCTTATTTCAGATATTGTGTTTTCCAGCAAGCAGCTAGTTAAAAAAGATGTGAGTGCTTCTTATTGACTGAGGTAAATGTGAGAGGTTGGGACACTGCCACTGCCAAGTGGGTCAGAGGGTGCCCCTTAGTCACAAAGGTGCTGTGAATCTGATTTTCAGAGTCTTTCTAAAAGTAACCCCCACAAGATCACAAAATGTCCCTGTGGAATGTCAGCACAGATGAACACCCAGAGGTGATGACATCAGTGACCTTGTCTTTCGGTGGGATCTGTTAAATAACCATTTTCTTTCACCTCAAAGGCAGAATTGGTGACAGCTCCAGTATCCTGGAAACAAAACTATTTTAATGTTTGGCACTGTATTTACAGTCAGGGTAGCGGTAAGCAAAACGAGAATCACAAGGCTGGAGAGGCTTCAAAATCTGTACCAGCGTTTGAGCTGCTGTGACGATGTCTTGATCCGGTAGGAAGCTATCTGCACAGGTGTGCAGAACACTGTCAATCTTCTCCTGAACAGGAGGCAGGAATTTTTCCTTCAAGAGCTTAGGCAGAAGTTCCTCACACACCACGTTAAGACTCTGTGTGTACTTGATGGAATTACACGAGAGAAATGCTGACTGGCAATCTGCAACCAAGCAGCTAAATGCGTCTTTATGTTCCTGTCGTCCATCCGCCAATTGGCTACCTACCAAAAGGTTTAAAAAAAAATGTTGTTTGCAAACATACATGAACAAATGTACAATTAGTGCTATGTTAAAGCTAGATCCTTCAGCAAGTCTGAGTACAAATAAAATAACTCAACCCCTTCTAGTTTTCCCATTGGGAGGAGCAGGGCCTCTGAGAGGAATTTTATCAGGGGGTACAAAGTTTATTGTGGTCCCCTTCCCAAAAGGGGAGGGGTCAATGGGGGCAGGTAGAATGGGGCAAAACAAGGCAGAGGGGGAGGTCTTTGGAGCCCAGGTCTTCCCAATGCAGAGCTCAGATCTACTTGCCTACTTCGCATCAGTAGCTAGATAACAATAATACAAAAAACCAACAACACTCCGCTCTAAAATTGTTTAAATCTAGAAAAACATTGCAGAAAATTAGCATCATGGTAGCTGGGCTCACACTAGAGTGGAAAGTGTCCTGTGTATTGTAGTCCTGCAGCTGCGTCCCTGATCCCCTATACACTCGTTCAAGCAGATCCACAAGCCAAAGAGATACCATAGGAGGCCAGTTTCCTCCTTGATTTGACAGTGTTAAAGAGGGTCATATATGCATTCCCGGCCCTGGTGCATATGGCTTGCAGTAGTAGCTGCCACCCCATGCCTGCAGTAGTGCCCCCAGCTTTCTGCTCGGGTGAGTCAGGGATCAGAGAATGTAAGATTACAGGAAGTTTCTGGGGGCCCTCCTTTGGGCCTCCCTTTTTGACTCTGGCCCCTTTACTCAGCTCTCATGGGCCCTGGGGAGAAGACATAAGCCAGAAAAAGAAAAACCTCATTCGACCAGATTCCTAAATGGAAATCTTTCATGTGCTCCTGCCTTCTCAATAAAAAAAAATACTTCTGTAATTCTGAGAAAAATTATTGCATGGAAAACTAGCATATTAGAAAGAAGAATTCAGACTCAGCCTATTCCCTGACATGCTATCTTTCCATATGCAGGACAAACCATTCAAAACAGGTGACCCAAACCATGCACTGGACTCTTAAAGGATTTAGTCCCATATTGACTGCACTATGTGCTTCCCCCCCCCCTTAGTATTGGTTTCTATTTAACATTTGAAACTAGATCTAAACATTGCAAGATGAAGTTAAGTGGAAGTTTAAACCTATACAAATTGTGGAGAAAGTGGACACCACCCGTCCCTTCATCAATCTAACCCTGCCCCTTCCCGTACTCTGGGTAAGGAGCTTCCCTTGAAGACCAAATCATAGATACCCAACAAAGAGTGATTGCCACCTTCGGAAGGGAGCCTTTTCTCTATTTACCTCCAAATTTCTCCAAAGGCTGAATTTATAAAAGATTATCCCAATTATCAGATGATGGGCATGTAGCTCTCCTAATCTACTATGATGGCATACAGCTCACCTAATCTACCTTTTCTTCTAATCTACTATGAAGGAAATCAGCTGAATATTTTAGTGTGATCTGGTGGTAGGTATGGGTTTCCCAAAGTTTGGGTTGCGACCCTGTGGTGGGTCGCAAGTTGAGCCCTCCCACCCTTGTGTACACTTGTGTACTAGGCCAGACAAATAGATCAGGTATGTAATGTTGTTTTTATTAACTTCATGAGATGGTATCTTTTGAACTTGCTCCTTTTTTTGTTTTAAAACTTCATGCAAGTTCTGCTTTCCTTTAAATGAACACATTTTTTCTTTCTTTTTATTATAATTCTGTGCCTGGGTTTCTTCACTCTGCCCATCTGTACTACTTGGCAAATGAACTACAAAAAGCATGGGACTCTTACTTATCGGGACTCTTACGTTTGCCCAGTACCTATTTAGGAGATACCTGGTGTGATGACAACTGCCAATTATTTTGATAGATCTCTTTTATAAGGGTCCCCTGTGCCCCCCACCACCACTTTGACCATCATCTGTTACATGTACATCTCCAATTATCAGCATTCTTTTTTATATGCCCTTGCCTAAACTTTGGAATTGTTTAAATTATAATTTGTATTATATTATAATGAAGTTTGATTTATTCTCTGACCAAATCTGTGCAAGCTCAGGTAATTGTGTTCTGGTGCAATCATAGGCATGACTGCTGAACTTGGAAGTATATAAGGATTGCAGCCTTAGTTTCAGAGCTACACAGAAGCTGATAGTGTTTCGTGAACAGATTTCCATAAATGCTGCCTCTTGTATTTTAATTAACAGATCTACCCATATATGCTTGAAGCTTTGTAAAAAGGTGTATAGTATCTATTTTTTTCTCCCACAGCCTTCTATCCTCTTGTGACAGATGCTTATTCAAAGATGAAGCTGAGTACCTTCCTGCTTGTCAATGACTCCCAGTGTGCTGGCATCCCGGATGAACAGATGCCCATTGTTGAAAACCCCAAATGTGCCAACATCAACATGGGTGAAGTAAAATAAATAGTTCAGGTCATTATTCCTCATGGAATCAATGATAGTGAGGAGCTGGAGAGCTAAGTCTGTTGCCATATCTGAAGGTGAGTCATAAAATTCCTTCAAAGGCCTGGTGCTCGTGGTGACGATCAGTCGGCCACAGGACCCCAAATATTTTGGAAAAGGCCATCCTTCTACTCCAGGGAAAATCTGCCAAAAAGAAGAAATTCAATGGATGTAGAGTGTGAACTGTTTTAGACCACCAAGTGCATACAGAGTACAGGCATCTTTCCTTATCCACGGGGATTATGTTCCAGCGCCACACACACACACACACACACACACACACACCGTGGATAGGGAAACCACAGATAAGAAAGAACCCTCCCTCTGCAGACAACCATCCACTTCCCCATGCCCATAACCTTCGTTTTTCTTTTGCGGTGCCAAGCAAGCATGTCTCTTCCTTTAACAGTGTGCGATAAGCAGGCAAGCTTATAGAAAGACCAGCTGAACATGAACAGAAACATGAACAGAAAGCAGGAACCCATGCATCACAGTTACTATGAAATCTACTAATCTCTTTTCAACCCAAATTTTCTTTGCTTCTGTTGGTCACAAAGACTTGAAATTGGATCTTAGGAGAAATCCTAGCACACCACAGGGAGGAAAATGTGGTTATACCTGTAAGATGATAGGATGTGCATTAACTGATAGTGTATAGAGAAGGCGCAGCTTATCCCGGTCTGTGAAATGGTCCATGAAGACACTGCCGGCATCGGGCACTTCAGCGTATCGCCGCACTATTCGGTCCAGCAGTCGTTGTGATGGGCAACGAAGCATCGGAGTATGGAGGCCCTGAAAAGAAGCCATTTTTTTGGTCAATTTAATGTAAGAACTCCAACAGAATCAGCCTGTATCTGTATGCATGCGAAGACCTGACCGTATAAGTGAACACTTCAGTGCTGATGCAACATAGCATCTGAAGGTGCAGATACAAGATGAACTTGAGATTGTGGTACTTGATTTGTTTTCAGTAAACCTAATAGCAATTATATCTGTGTAGTAAGTAAGACCACCCTGATGGCCCTATTGGGTTGTATGGTGAGGCATGCATTTCAAAACCAAAAGCATTTCTAAATGTTCTGCTTTTTTAAAAAATGACACACTACTTTTTTTAAAAAAAAAGTCTTCTAGGGGGATCTAAATGAATATGTTCAAAAGTTGCAAGGAAGTTCATTCATACAGAATTTTCTCTGTATCAAAGAGTGATAACACACTTTTTTCTCCTTTCAGACAATTTTTCATTTTTCATTTTCCTTTTAGAAAACTTAAGTGGAAAGGCTGAAACTTAGTTCTATAATATGTCACAAGCAGAAAACAGAATCGAATTGGATTCTCCTGAGAAAGATACCTCCACAACTCAACAATTCGTAGAAATGATAACCTCCTAGCTATGATAATCATACCCAAAGTTAAAATGCCACTGAACAGGGTGGGGGTAAGGAGCAACATGCCTTTCTTATGAGCTTCCTAGTGGCTTTAAAGAGAGTGTCCCCCCCTCCCAAAAACCCAACAACAACCCTGGACTACCATGTGAAACAGGCTGCTTGGACTTGGTACACTTCCAGCTTATTCACAATAGCAGCTTTTATGTTCTTAGCCAGAATGCTGTAGAATTAATGATGCTTGTGAGATCCTATTATACGAGGTGATGCCTGTGATTATCTGTGTGTCCTTTCCCATACATACCAGTAGATACATGCCCTGGATGTGCAATGGTAAGCTTGTGAGTGGAGTGGTACTGTGTACTCTATATGTGGCTGTTCATGAAAACTGTTCACAGTCTGCAGTTAGTTCAAAATGTGGCAGCCCAATTATTGTCTGGAATTTACCTAAGAGCTCACATTAACACCAGCACTAAAAGAACTGCACTGGCTTTCAGTTAAGTTTCCAGGTATATCAACTCTCACCTTTTAATGCCCTAAATCAGGGTTTCTCAATGTTTATCTCCCACTGTTCCACTTCGCATGCCCCACCTGCTGGAAGTACCACCGGAAGTAATCACCAGTTAGTGTCATCCCCAGTTACTTTCGGATTGGGAAGCCAGATGCAAACACTGGCAAAAGGCTCATGGTGGACTGGAGAGCTTTTTTGATAGTATGAAAGCTCTACCTGCCACGCAGAGCCTTCTCCTACTGTTTGTCATGTTGCATTGCTGGTCTTGCTGTTAGGCGGTGAGGGTCTGGGGGTTCCATGTGTACCACCAGACAACCTCGGAGATACCACCAGTTACATGAGTACCACTGATTGAGAAATGCTGCCCTAAATGGGTTAGGATCAGGGCCTACTCCCATTCTTGTGTCCAGAGCCATACCTGGCTCTGTGCGCGCCTAGGGGTGGGACGACGTCACCGCACCCCTAGTGCAGCGTCCCACCCCCCTGCATCACCCAGCCACGACTCCCTGCACCTGGAATCACTCCATTAAGGAGCGACATGTGTGCAAGGGAGGACGGGGGGAGGGGAAATGTGCAGGTTGTTCTGTGAAGCGGTGGCCCATTGCATGTGTCACCTCCCATTACATCCTCCCTCTGCCTCTGCTTGTGTCCTTTGATTTATGTTCTGAAACACTGCTCTGACTCTGTCAACAGCAGACTGGTTAAGAGAAGTGGTTCTCAAACTTTTTAAAGGCCCTAGAGGCTGCAGCCTGATTTTTAAATGCCAAGAGGTATGGCTATAATGGTCATTAGGCAACAGTGCTCCCTACCCCCAAGTAGCACTTTGTTTAATGTTTGCTGCATATCACCTAATCTGCCCTATCAGTTTCACGAACCACCAACAATTGGGTCACAACCCATTGGTGGGTCCTGGACACGTTTTGGGAACTGCTGGGTTAGTGTTATAGTTCTGTTACATCCCCTAACTTGGAACACGTCATTTTTTTTAAATATTCTTCAAAATAATGTGGGAGTTTATATTATAATTTCTCCAGTATAATCAATTATGACTACTATTTGATTTTTTTTTTGAGGGGGAGGGCGTTATAGAATTGATACTTAGCAGTAGCATCAGTAGTATTCATCAACAAGACTTCAATGTAAGTGTGCCTCAAAATCCAATTTCAAACCAAAAATGAAACTGTTTGAACATTTGAAACCTAATATACTAAGCATTTGCAAGATTTTGAACAAGTGCCAAATTTCTGCTTTGTAGCTCGTCAATCAAAAAGCCCCGGGTTCAGTCCCTGGCATCTCTCCTTAAAGTTACTTGGACAGCAGGACTTGGAAAAGAGTCGAATGCTTGTAACTTTGGAGATCTGCCACCAATCAGGACAGGCTGTCCAATTAAACTCATTGGCAGGAGATTCGGATGGACAAAAGAAATGTTGTGGGTTTTTTTGTAATTGCAGCTGGGAGCACCCCAGCAGAGAGAGGAAACACATGAAAGACAGAGCTAGTAAGATCTAAAACAGGTCACAACTTTTTTTTGGTTAGAGCTAAGCTAACCGGAGATCATGCATAGCGTAGGGAAAGGAGCATTCCTTGGCTCAGTGTGACCATTACTGATAGCCTAGTTTAGCTTCTGGGCAGTGCAATGATTGCTGGTGCAGAAAGGAAACTGAGACCACCTGTTGCTGATGCTGTTCTCATGACCCTTAGCACCTGCGTGTGGAATGGATGGCCACTCTGCCAATGGGTGTGGGCTGGGTCTCAGTACCCCCTAGCCCAGTGGTGTTCAAACTTTTTAGTCTGGGACCCACTTTTTAGAATGGCACTTGTATCAAGACCCACTGGAAGTGATGTCATTAACCTGGAAGTGATGTTGTGGCAGGAAGTGACATCATCAAGCAGAAAGTGCTGTCATTGTAACATAATAAAGTGACACTCCTGAAATGTAAATTGGCATTCTTGGACTGCAGCTAATGTACAACCATGAAACATCCCTGACAGAAAGTAAGATTAGGACAAAATATGATGTTAAAGCACTAACTAAAAACAAAATAAAATAAACCCCTCTCATTTGTAAATTCAAACTGTTAACACTCACAAAAGGAATATAACAAGAGTAAGGTCTGCATTTTCCAAGATGGCTGCTCCCAGCTTTCTGCAACCCACCTGACATCAGGTTGTGACCCACCAAGTGGGTCCCTCCTGACCCACAGTTTGAATAATGCTCCCCTAGCCACCTAGAGCGAGGCTCCTGCCTGAGGTTGTTCTGGGAGCCCACCCCCTACACTGGATCCTGCCCAATGTCTGGTCACCTTTAAGTGATTGAAAACAATTAGAAGTTGTGACAATTGACCAGTTTAAACAGCAGGCTGCAAAGGGTGTTGCAAGCTTGCTATAAGGAGGGTGAAAATCTTACGTCAGGAAAATTCCTCCCCAGGCCTTTCTACTAACAAGTAAGCAGTGTCTGCAGTACACAAACCCAGTGCTATGGATGAAGAAAAAAAATGGTAAGAATGTGGAAGGAGGGAATAAAACCTGGCCAGTGCTGGGATGCACCTGAGTTTCAAAAGTTCCCAGGTTGGGCAGAAGTCGCCCGCTGGAAAACTGGAGCCTCCAACCTACCTATGATGGGGGAACTAAGGTATGCTGTAGATTATGGTTTTTGCTTTTAGCGTCTCTTCTTTTTTATTGCTAGCATACACTAAATGTTTTTTTACCTTTAAAGCCCTATACAGCTTTGGACCAGGGAATCTGAGGAACCATCTTCTCCCATGAACTGGCTCATCCCTTGAGGCCAGCTGAGGGGGCCCACTGCTGGCAGAAGCAACAAAGGGTGGGGCCTTTTCTGTGGCGACACTATTACTACGGCACTTCCTCCCATTGGAGCTAAGAATTCTGCCCTCCCTGTTAGGACTAAAGACTCCCCTTTTTCATGTGGTGTTTTAATCTTAGTCCTGTTGGTATATGCCAGAGGTCTCCAAGCTATGAGCCAGGCCCACTTGGCCCACCACAAGATTTTATCCAGCCCACAGCAACTTCTTCTTCTTGTTTTTTTTTTTTTTGTCTTTAGAGCATTTGTTAAGGTTTGACATTTTCACTCATTATATAGCACTCTCAGTTTAAGCACAGTATTGCTTTTTTGTAAATGTCACATTTCCCTTTTGTTCTGAATCACATCATGCTGATTACAAAAATGATCCAAGTCAAACTTATTAATTCATTTATTCATTAATTTTTGGCCCATGAAAATTTGTAAATATACGATGTGTCCCTCATACTGAAAGGTTTTGAGACCCCTATGTATGCTTTGCTTTGGCTTTTTATTTTGCTTACATGAATTTATTCTGCTGTTGCTGTTCCTTGCTTTTAAGGATTTTGTAAACATGTTGTTGCTGTTCTAGTGTGTTTATTCCATATTTTATTATTGTGAGTATTTTTCCCTGTCCAGGGTGACCAGATGCCATTGCCACAAAGGAGGACCCAGCACCCCAAAATGAAGGACATTTAAGAAAAACGAAGGGCTATAACATACAAGCTAAAAACACTAATATATATTGATTTTTAGGGTGCCATGTCATCCTTTAATGCAACCCAATGAAGGAAGGCATAGAGGACAAACATGTAGACCAGCAATGTGAGCATTCCCTCTTAACACTGGAACTCCCTGTCTGTCTTGAAATGTTGTTGTTGTTGTTGTTCAGTCTCTAAGTCGTGTCCGACTCTTTGTGACCCCATGGACCGCAGCACGCCAGGCTTCCCTGTCCTCCACTAGCTTCCTGAGTTTGCCCAATTTCATGCTCATTGCTTTGGTGACACTATCTAACCATCTCATCCTCTGCCGCCCCCTTCTCCTTTTGCCTTCAATCTTTCCCAGCAGGAGAGTCTTTTCTAAAGAGTCCTCTCTTTTCATGAGGTGGCCAAAGTATTTGAGCTTCAGCTTCAGGATTTGTCCTTCCAGGGAGCAATCAGGCTTGACTTCCTGTAGGATTGACAGGAAGACCTACATGTCTTGAAATGTAGGACATTTTAAAATTTACCAAAGACAAAAGGTTGAAATGTAGGACATGTCCTGGAAAAAGAGGACATCTGGTTACCCTGCATGTTACTATATTTTATGAACATTCATAAGCCACCTTGAGTGCGCCCCCCCCAAAAAAAAATTGGGGGGAGGAGGAATGGGATAGAAATCTTTTAAGTAAATAAAAATAACGAACTATCTTTTAAAATGAATCTACGTTCTATTTATAGAACGTACTTCTGAATATTGGTATTTTTTTAAAAAAAAAAACCCAAACAGTTCAGTCTGAAGTTATAGCTACTGGTTCTGAAAATGCATGCAGCATAACTTGGTACATGTTATTTCTGTACAGTACAGGCAACTATATTCCTTTCAAGAGTTGCAAATAAGCCCAGAGTTAAGTCAGAGTTGTCTCTGGGGCAGGCAAGATTTTCTGTACTAGAGCATTTGTAATGTGCAATAAAGTTTTTCATTGTGGCAGATGAAATAATCATTGTGGCAGGCTGCTCAATTGATAGCTGGGTCAGACAGGGCAGGCAGTGTAAAATGAAAAACATTATTTCATGGGCTGTCATTTTGATTCAAGTATGTTAAGGCTTGTCATAATTCTTTGCACTATAAAAGAAAATTACGTGAGCCCAATAACTTCTGTCAAGTCTCCTATATATCCAAAATTACTCAGTTGAAGACGCATCTGTCAAGGGACTACAGCTGTCTTGACGCAGCAAACGGAGGTAGTTCTGTAACAAAAATGCCACTGTATGAAATGTGCTGTTTGTCGTGATTTAGGCTGTCAATGAGAGAGGACTACTAGATTAAGGAAGGGTATCACGGCCTATTTTCTGCTGCTGGTTACAAACCAACCACAGCTTCTCTCCAGGATACTCTCAGAGAGCAATCCTATCCTGTAGTTAGGCCAGCACAGTGAGACCAGCAAAGTTTGGCCAAGACAAGGGACACCGTAAAGTATGTTTGGAGCACTCTTGGAATCAGCAGCACACAGGGCAGCACACAAATTTGCACCATCCTCCCTGACTCCGAGGGTGGTCCAAACACACTTTACAGTGGCCCTTGTGCCGGCCAAACTTTGCTGGCCTAACTGTGCCAGCCTAACTCCAGGTTAGGATTGCACCCTCAGTCTTGGAATGGTTATAGGGTCCTTAGTGTAGAAGAGGATGAGTTCTTTAGAATGAGAGAAAAAATAGGAAATACAGCATTTTAAAGTGAACACAGATTAGAGTATATTTTCAGTACTCCAGTGCTTGTGAGGAGTGACCAACATATCATTGTGGCAGCTTTGCATGTGGCATCACATGCTGGGCGTAGCACAGCACCATGAGAGAGGCTTAGCGAACACTTGGCTTCACCCAACCTCCACGTGAGTCAATAGACAATTGTCACTGTCTAGGAACGTAAGGAGGACATCAGGGACTGGACCATGCCTATTGGGTATGAACCTCCTATACCAGAGATGGTTGTAGCACACAATGCACTGTCAGGGCTTGGGTGAGGGAGCACCATGGAGGGCCTCAGGGTCCCTAGCCACCTGAGTACTGTACAAATGTCAATACATTAACACTGGTGGTTTGTTTTGTTCACAGGGACAAGTGGCAAAACCAATAAATTTGGTGCAAGCTATAAACAACAGGAAAGGAATACCATGGACAAGAACAAGAAATGAACAAGGAGTGCTCTACATAGGGCACCCAGAAATCTTAAGCACTGCTGTATCCAAATTGTTTTTATTGTTTTATGTATGCCATAAAACCAAAGAAGGGGGGGGTATGTGCTGTATGCAAGTTTTACAAACTCAGAGTATCTGGTTGGTTGGTTGGTTGGTTGGTTGGTCAGTTGCTTGCTTGCTGAAGTGCCCATGCTTTGCTTTGTTGGGGAAAAAAAAACCCTACCCATGATTATATCCACCACAATTTGTTGGAGGAAGGTAAACAGACTTCTACATCTCCCACACAATGTGGGAGAGCACCTTCTCAAAATGGTATAAAACGTGTTACGAACACACCAGTTCGCTGGCTGGCATGCAGCAATGGAATGATCTAATGCTGCTGCTGTTTTTGTCATTATTTAAATGATATCATTTCATGTGCACAGTGTTTTACAAAGAATGAAAAGGCAGGTTAATGCATTGAACCTGGAAGACCCGAGTTCATATTTCAACTCTTGGGGGTGGGGGGTGGGGTGGTGGTTCTGGCTTAGTTTTTCTAGCAAGCAGCAAATGAAGGCTACGCCACTTAGATTGCCATCAGGAGGAACCTCATAACGGAATGCTCGATGGGGTTTTCTTCAACTTGTGGGTCGTGACCCCAATGGGGGTTACAAAGCCTCATTTAGGGGGGTTGCGGCAACCTTTCAAAGCCTGTATAAAAGAGAAGGCTTGGATCCAATCCAATAATGGATCCTGATCAAAACTGAGTTCTTGATATAAATCTGCACATCCTCTTCTTACTGTCTTCCACTGCAGCACAGGCTGCTACCTCACAGCATTGCTGTGAAGGCCCAAGAGGTAGTGGGAAATGGGGGGCAGGGGCAGGAGTGGGCAGATCACGTCCTGGGAGGTAGGTGGGTCAGCAGAAGGATCCCAGTCTAATGCATTACTTATTTATTTATTGGGGGGTTGTGCCCTCCTAAATAAGGTTGAAGACCACTGTTCTACAGTACAAATGTCCCTTACACAGAAAACTGGCATGGGGGGGGGTATGCCTAGTGACATTTCTTTTCCCTGGCATATAACTCTCTATGTAGAGCAACATGTTTGGTATGATGAAGGTTTCAAATATCTGAGCTCCAACCTGCAGTAGTATGAAATAGTACAACCAGAAACAGGTTTACCATGTCTTTTGTCCTTTTACAAACAAGGTTTTTTAGTATAAGAAAAGTCTGGTATATGCCAATAACTGGACATGTGAGCAAAAAATAAATAAATGGACATTTTGCCAGTGAAAAGCTTGTAAAAAAGAAAAAGCCAAACTTTTCTTTTCTAGCGCTTGCCCCTAGCTTGGACTTATTTCCCCTTGTTCTGGCACCGTGAGTTCGACTTTCCAACAAATTTGAGCCTCTTAAAGTTTCAGCTGGTGCCTTTTGCACAGGGAGGAAAGATTAGGCTATGGGAGAAACTGGATCTATTCCAAGGCGAGGGAGTGCTCCAAAGAAGAATACTGTGTGCATGAAGGATTTTGTACTCTGTGGGATATTTGTGTGGCACAGGCCAGCCAGCAGAGATTGGGTTTCATCCAAACTGAACAAGGGGAGGAGAGAGTAGGGAGGGAAGGCACCAACTTCTGCCAAACATCTCTCATATGCCTGAGAGAGGGACGTGAGGATTGCCCGAGAAAAATGACATGCCAAATCTTCCACTTTCAGCACTCATACATTATCTAAATAAAAAGCTGGTTGTGGACCTTGATTGGAAGGGGCTGAATTCTACTGCTGTGAATCTACATGCTTGTAATCGGAAATCTTGTTTGCCAGATGGGGTTTCCCTGTACAGTACTACTGTACTTCCACAGCGGTGGTTTTATTTTGCCAACAAAGCTCTCACAAAATGTTCCGTGCTGCCATCTTGTGGAGTAAAAGAGAGGACTGCTGGGGATTCGAAATTGGGCCATGCCATTTAAAAGTGGGTAGGTGGAATTTTTGAGGGGAAAGTGGAATTTGAGGCTTCTGTCTTGCCTTTCAAATTAAATCACACACAGTGAATCTGTTTCTGTTCAGGCAGGCAGTGTACTTTTGTTCACAGTGATTTGCTTCTTTGAAAATGGCATCAAGACTCTTGGGAGAGCCTTGTCTAAATTTCCCACTGGTGAAAGACCCTGATTTACAGGGAAGAAATGTAAGGTAGCTGGATGTGTGTGTGTTTTTCTTTTTTTCCGGAAATGAACCCTCTTTTTTGAGAAATTGGCTTATATCAGAATATCTGTCAGCACTGCTTATCTGACAGTTTTTTATTATTTCACTGGTACAACATCCTTTGTCTGGTATTTGTACTATTTCTTGTGATGGGGTATGCTAAAGCATCCCAATGAGCTCCAGACAAGAGAGTAGAAAAACTGCCTATTTTCCTTTTTAAAAAAGATTTAAATAAATGCATTGAGGCTTAGGGTGCAATCCAATCCCTGGACTGGGCCATCACAAGCTCCTTGTGCCAGCCCAGTTGGGTTGCCAATGAACCATAAAGCATGTTTGTGCCGACATCAGGAGAGGCCAGTGCTCGGACATGCCTACACCTGGCTTTGACATGCCTACACCTGGGCCCAGCTGACGAAAGGTAAGGCTGGCCTTGCTTGGCTGGGGGGGGGGGAGATGGAACAGGGTGCGGGAGGCAAAATGGGGTGGGGAAAGGTGGGAAATGGGCAGGCCCATGGGCGGACCAGCCAGGGAAGGGGGTGGAGACGGAATCCAGCACTTGGGATGAATCCTAGCCCCCATCCCTGGGCTGATTGGTTCCGAACCAGCTGCTCAGAGTTGTGCCAGCAATTTCGCTGGTGCAGCTCCAGTAGCCCCATCTGGGCTGCTGCACGTTTTCATCTTTCCCTGGTTTGCCCTGCAGCCGGTCCCAACCCCGAGCTGGATAAAGGGTGGCGTGTCAGCCTGCCTGTTTGAGCCCGGGGTTAGGATTGCACTCACATTCTCTCAATGGCAACTAACTGTTGTCGATACATCATCCTCTCTAACAGGGAATTCCAATAGTGGAGCACCCATCTGCACATGAAATGGGACCACCCAGCAAGAAGCTTTCAAAATTCTCAGACCCCCTAGGTATTCAGAAATGGTAAATTTAAAAGAAAAATATTTCTTAAACAACACATGGCGCTGAGCTTCAAGGACCTGTGGAAATCTGGGAGCCGTGCAATACTAGAATGACTAATCTTACTACCTAGGGATGAAATTTGGTAGTTTGAAATTGAAATTGAATGCCAAAGATGAGAATTCTTGCCTTTGCTGGAACCATTTTTTTTTTCCTTTTGGTAAAACCTTACTCCCCCCACCAAGGCTAAGATACAGGCAGGTCTCTTTTCTGTCCTGAAGAATGAGAAAAAGTGTGTGTGTAGGGGGGGGGGGACACTAAAGGAACAAAAAGTCAGGCAGATTGTGTGACTAAGTCTGAAGGTAGTTGAGCCATGCAATAATCAAGGTGTGAGAGGGGTGGGGAAGAAAGAAAAGGAACTTGGAGGGAAAACAAGGAAATTGGCTCTGAGAATGTATTTAACAGTTTGTTGATAAATCTTATCTCCATGATAGAAATGAACGGATGTGTACCATAAAAAAAAAAAAAAAAACACCCTCTCCCTCCCATGCTGTATTTTCCCCTCCCTTGCTATATAGCAATAAAGTAGACGTGGTTCTGAGCCTTTTAATACTATAGCAAAGTGGAGGAAGATCAGGAGCGAAGGGGAGGGAAGGCCAAAGTCCTGGACAGACACATTCCTCTTAGGAACTGGAGATACATTTGTTCCAGCCAAAGAAAAGTATTTCTACTCAAATATGAATATTTCTACGCCTTTTACTTTGGAAGCAAAATTGGGCCACCAGAAAATAAGATGGTATCTGCTTACTCAGGGGATGCTTTAAACTAAAAGGAAATGTTCCTCCTACAACTCTCTCTCTCTCTCTCTCTCTCTCTCTCTCTCTCTCTCTCAAGACCCTGGGATGTTGCTGTGGTAGTAACTGGTATCTTTCAACACATTACAGATCCTCCTTTGGGAGAAATAAACTCCACTCATGCTTGATTAAATAAATGGCAAAATGTGTCCCTTTGCTTCTTGCTCGATTGTGGACTCCATTTCTCTTCCCAGTCTATTGACTCCTTTTTTGTTCTGTTTTGACTTTCTTGTTTGTATGCCCCACACAGTTCTTGTCTCCTTAGACTTCCTCCCCCCCCCCCCCCCTGGTTCTTTGAAGACAGAAGCTGCAGGAACTGTGGGCAGAGCACAAGATTCATCATCTCTTCACTCAGTCTGTGCGACTCTGAAGGAATGCAGTGAAAGGGCCAGCAGGCTTTCCCTTGCATGACAGGTGTTGCTATAGATGGGTGAGAGACTAAAGAAACTTGAGAGTGCTGGTCTTGGGCTCCAGGCCACCAGCATGTGCCTGGTATTCTGGGAGGGGACAGGTTTTCTCTGGAGGCCCTTCAGTGTCCTGCTCTGACTTGACACATTCACAGAATGACATTGCCGTAGGCATCAGTTGAGGCAGCAGGTGCTGCTGTGCCCTTTGGGAAATGCCTGGGAGGTGACTCCAAGACATTAAAGAGCAGATCACTATAGTTACTAGCTATGCTTCCTTGCAGGATTTGGAAGCGACCCGGGCAGTGGTGTCATTCAAATGATTTAGGAACAGGAACTCACTTTTGATTGGCACTTGTCGGGAACCCGGAACCAGCCACGGAGCCTGTTAGGATCCGTTCTGGTCCGTTCCCCCTGAATGACAACACTGCCTTTAACCCTCTGAGTGCCGGCCAACCAAGAAGAAAAGCTCTTTGCAGAGGAATTGGGAGGGGGGAGGAGGGAGAGTGAAGTGGGCGGAGTCAGCCCTAATTTTAACTAGTGGCACTGAGTTCCCCTGCATTCCCCCTGCATGACATCACTGGACCCGGGGTTCATCTAGTTGCATGCATGCATGCTCCAAGTCACAGTCATCCACCAGCTAGGCTTCTCTGCAGAGAACAGCTGCATTGACTTTGAAGGTAGCAATCCCAATGTACAAGCAGCAACACAAGCCGAAAAAACAACACCCCACCTCTATCATTTCCTGATTCAAATGGCTGCAGTGAACGATCGACCGTTCCCTAAGTGTTGCAATTTCACTAATTCAAAGCGAATGCCAATAACCATTTACCAAGCGGTAGCTTTCCACAAAGTGCTTATAAATGCTGCCTGGTACATAGATGGTCTGTATTGCTTTGTCAGTGGTGAGGAGGATTTTTACCACTCTTCTGCTCTGTGGAATTTTTGCTCAGGTGAAGAAGTCTGGCAAGATTCCCTCACCCTTTGACAGATCAGGACAATACACATGAATGGCTTTCCCAAGTGATTGTTGGCAACCATGGTAAATTACCACATGGGAACATGCATGTGAGTTTGTGCTGAGGGGGGCATCCAATTCCCATAACAAAGAAAAGCAAACATGAATTTCCAACCAGGGGCTTCCGAATAAGAGTGTTCCCCTTTGTGAATTGCACATTCCCAGAGTCTGTCTGCAAACCTGAACCAGGTCCGGGGTGAGGCGCTTTGCTTTCAGCCACTTCTGGAATCGCTCGGTTTTCCATAAGGCTCGCTCAATGCTGCAGCTTTTCGCATGAGTAAGGGAAGTACAAATCCTCTTGTCAGATTGGTCGTGCTGGTATTTTGTGGTTAATCTGGAGATCTCAACTGGCCGCCAACTTTTGGTGTCGTCCGTGTAGTTCCCAGGGTAGGAGGGGAGGTAGTTGGGAGGGAGTTTTAAATGAGAAGAAAGCCAGCTGTCAAACCTGTCATCAAGTCAAGATTAATACAACATTGTTAATTCACTTAACTCAGTTGAGCACCAGCAAAACACTGTGACTCCTGCCAGGTTCTCACAGTTCTAGGTTGGATTCCAATACCTATTAATAGATGACTCACATCACAATCTTATGTTTGTCTACTCAGAAGTAAGTCCTCTTGTGTTCATGGAGCGTACTCCCAGGAAATCCTGTGTATAGGATTGAAGCCGAGGTATGACTGTTTTGGTAGCACATGTAGGCATTGAGAAAGCTGGGCTATATTCCTTGTTGCCAGAGGAGTCTACCACCTATTTTTTTTTTCCATTCTGCAAAATATTCCACTGTAGGGAAAGCTTCAGCAATAGACAAAATAAAACGCTGGAAACTAATGGTGTAGTGCTAAAAATTGAAATGGAGGGTGCTGGCCATGACACCTCCCCAAGGTCTTGCCTCATGTGTAAGCCTATAATAGAAGAAAAATAAAATAATCAACTCTAAATTTCTTCATCAGATGTTTTCTTCTCCTCTCACTTATTTCTGTTTTGAGACATTTCACTTAAAAATCTAGCCCATTTCATTCCTTGGAATGGGCTGTAGCCAGCGGTGTCACGCTCCGTTTCACCGTCTTTGCTCCGTTTCGCCACGGGGGCGGGGAAGACGGCGAAACGGAGCGTGACGCAACGGGCGGGCTGCCGCTCACCCGTTCCTCCTGCCCAGCATACCGGTAGCATGACACCGCTGGCTGTAGTGGTTTTTGAATAAATGTATAATTAAGAAATTGGGTGAAATACTCCTGAGACAGCATGTTCTTTTTCCTCTCTCACAACACCAGAACCAGGGGACATCCAGTAAAATTGAGTGTTGAGAAAGTCAGAATAGATAAAAGGAAATACTATTTTACCTAGTGGGTAATTAATCTGTGGAACTCCTTGCCACAGGAAGTGGTAATGGTGTCCAGCCTAGGAGTCTTTAAATGGGGATTGAACAGATTTCTGGAGGAAAAGTCCATAAGAACATAAGAACATAAGAAGAGCCCTGCTGGATCAGGCCAAAGGCCCATCTAGTCCAGCTTCCTGTATCTCACAGCGGCCCACCAGGTGCCCCAGGGAGGCATGAAACAAGAAGATGCTTGCATCCTGTTGCCACTCCCTTGCACCCGGTACCAGTAGCCCACCACCTTTGTAAGGAGGTTGCACAATCCATCATTGCCTATAGCCCACGATGGACCTTTCCTCCAGAAATCTGTCCAATCCCCTCTTAAAGGCATCAAGACCAGATGCCATCACCACCTCCAGTGGCAAAGAGTTCCACAGATTAACCACCCGCTGGGTAAAAAAGTACTTCCTTTTATCTGTTTTAACTCTCCCAACCCTCAGCTTTAGTGGATGCCCCCTGGTTCTGGTGTTTTGAGAGAGGGAAAAGAACATCCCTCTATCGACTTTATCCCTTCCATGCATAATTTTGTATGTCTCAATCATGTCCCCCCTCAGGCGCCTTTTTTCTAGACTGAAGAGCCCCAAACGCTGCAGTCTTTCTTCATAAGGGAGGTGCCCCAGCCCCGTAATCATTTTTGTTGCTCTCTTCTGCACCTTTTCCAACTCCACTATGTCCTTTTTGAGATGCGGCGACCAGAACTGGACACAATATTCCAGGTGTGGCCTTACCATCGATTTGTACAATGGCATGATAATATTGGCTGTTTTATTCTCAACCCCTTTTTTAATGACCCCAAGCATGGAATTGGCCTTCTTAATTGCTGACGCACACTGGGTCGATACCTTCATTGAATTGTCCACCAGCACCCCGAGATCTCTCTCCTGAGCTGTCACAGACAGCTCAGAACCCATTAGCCTATAGGTAAAGTTTTGGTTTTTTGCCCCAATGTGCATCACTTTACATTTGTCTATGTTGAAACGCATCTGCCATTTGGCTGCCCATTCCCCCAACTTGGAGAGATCCTTCTGGAGCTCTTCACAATCCTTTCTTGTTTTTACCACCCGGAAAAGTTTTGTGTCATCCGCAAACTTGGCCACCTCGCTGCTTATCCCTGTCTCCAGGTCATTTATGAATAAGTTGAAAAGCACGGGCCCCATCACTGCACAGGTTACAGGCCATGATGGGTGGTGCAACCTCCTTATTGTTGAAATAGGCTATCACAGAGTACTAGTTGCAGGGAAGTGGCATGAGATGCAAGTATCTTGTTACTGTGTGTGCTCCCTGGGGCATCTGGTGGGCCACTGTGAGATACAGGAAGCTAGACTAGATGGGCCTGGCAAGATCCAGGAGGCTCTTTCTTACGTTCTTATGTTTACCTGTCTGCATGGCCATGTGAGCTTTTGTGCCATTGTACTCATTTTAAAGGGCTTCAGAGAAGCACCCCAAGTCAATAGCTATTATAGCTGGATGACACAACAGTCTTTTCAGGATAAAAAGGGATAGGGAAAATAGCTCCCCTCAAAGGAAACAGAGATTTTTACCACAAGTTGGGCACAAGAATAAGTTGATTCCTAGAACATAAATTTCATAATGCAACAGTTGGATATTTCTAATTGCAAACTGTTGGAAACAGACACTTGCTCATTTGATGCACAATAGATATTTTGTCATTCCATTCACCACTGCTTTGATATTCATCAACACCACTTGATGTTCACCACACATTTATTGGTCATTCTATTCTTCTGCTTTTATATGTGATTTACTTTTGGGATTTACTAATGTGTTATTTACACATTTACCTGGGAGTAAGTCCCATTGAATTCAGGGGGGCTTCCTTCTGAGTAGACTTGCCTACAATTGTGCTAGTGGTCAATCTACGCAGCTTTTGTCCTTTGACTGCTATTGTTTATGTGAAGGAGCCTTTTTCGCTTATTTTTTTCCTCTCCTGGACAAGATTAGATGTTAAAGATTTTGTTTTAAACAGACTCCTCAGTTCTTCTTGCCTGTACAAACTCTCAAATTCCGACAGACACAAATTCCTACTATTTTGTATGCAAATGTGTGAAACATTGAAATAATGTGATTGCAAGCTTGCAATCAATGTTTCTTGTCATAACCTTCATGTGAACAAGAAAAAATGTCCTAACATAACCTTGCCATAATTTTAATAATTATTGAGATATGAAGGTAGTCTTGGCAAGATGTTCAGTTTAGGGCTTGGTTAGAGTACTGTACAATGAAGATGCATTAACAAGGGAAACTAGTTCCAATGTACTAATTCTAGATTTTTTTTTCCAGCTTAAAATGCATTTTATTTTTAAAATGCACAATTTATGCTTCATTGGCTCTGAAATAATTATCTAATTGATATTGAGGAGTGGTACAATTTTTGGGCACTTGGTAACAATTTCAAAACTTATTTTATTTATTTGAAGAATTGAATCTGAAAAACCTGAGTCATGGAGACACATGTATTTTGCCCGCGGGTCTGGGTGCGCTTGCTTCCTTTTTGCCCTGTTTCTGCATCATGTGAAAGACCTCATGCGGTAATTTGGAAGCCTGCATTCAGACTGTGCAAGCAACTGGGCCGGATAGGACACAGTGACTGGGGAGGGTGAGAGGTGTGGGAAGGGAATAATTTCTTTATTTTGGATAGTTGCATCTAGCATGAAGTGTGGGGAGGAGGAACACAAGATGTGGAGAGGAAGAAGATGGGTCCAGCCAACTCATAGGGGAGGGAGGCAAGAGTGACCTCTGTTGTCCATCTCTGAAGGAATGGATGATCCATTGGATGAAGGGTGGGTCACTTCTCTCAACAAGGAAGGGGAAAAGGAGGCGTTCAAGGAACAGAGGAGGACAGTTGACCATAACTATGTTGTGAGCGTACAATGATGCATGCCAATCTGAGCTCCTTGAAGGAATGCAAAGTTGAGATATAATTATAATAATTGGTCATCACACCATCAGCTGTCTTGCTTGTATCACCATTCAAGCCTCTCTCCTACGGTCTATTTTAATTTCTGATAGCTGTTCAGATGCACCAGAAAGAGGAATTGGTAAGGCAAATACACCTTTTTGGTCAACGAAGGCTTGACATTTGCCTGTATAAACCTTGCAAAGCAGGAACATTTTTAATCCTCACGTGTGAAATTGCCCTTACAGAGCCTCTCACTGGGCCTTGAACCAGCCCTCCCAGTCAGCCCTGAACTCATTTGACTCTTCTTTTCCACCCTTAATTTCTCATCTATAAAAATGGGAATTCCCCAGATGTGTTTTATGGTTCTCGGAGGATGAACTCGAGAAAGATGGTAAATTAGTTTGCATGTTTAAGTGATTCATAATTGTAAATGTTCACGGCATTCCATTAGCAGTGCCACAACCTATCATTTAGCACTCAGTGCAAACACACAAATGTGAATCCAAATTAAGGTTTTTCTTCCAGAAACGTTTAGGGTAAAGTGAGAGGAACATGAAGTCATCCTCCTTCATCATACATGGAGCCAAATATTCCACTAAAGACTCAACACACTCTTTAAAGACTCATGATAGGTTGTGCCAGAATGTTCTTTCATCAGAGAACTTAAAAACCTGTCACATCTTCTAATAAATTATATTATGCAAAGCATGGGCATTAGTAAACCCATTTTTGATAATGCCAAACTTGACAAAGATAAGAAAACAAGGGTGCGGCATGAGACGCTGTGATGACTTAAGTAAATGGATGGATAGATCTTGGCCCTAGTTCCTAGCCCTGCTACTCTTTGAAGCCATGTGCAAATTCTGCACATCTCCCTGAGGAAAATTGCATGTGTGCGACCCCCATTACTGCCTCCTCACCTATCCCCAACAACTTAGGAAAGGAGGAGGTAAGGAGAAGGGAGTGCTACAATTATTAGGTGTTAGTCTTTATGGCACTGTTCTTGCTAACCCTTCAGGAAACTGACAATTTATACTCCCAGGGGTAAGAGGCAAGCCTAGCTTCCTTTCCAGGGTATGTCCTAATATCCTCTTTGCTTTCTCCAAAGCGTGTCTCTATGCAGAATGACAGTGTGTGCCTTCCATACATGCTCTACCTATTTTGAATACAGGCATTTCTAGTAGCTGCTGGCCAGTGTCTCTTCTGCATTTTTTAATATTGAAAACCCTTTTGACTCAAAAGTTTTGCATATGGAGCTATTCAGTTTGATTTTCACTGTACGTTTTGTGAACTTTTTTTGTTTAAAAGTGGCTTATTATTATTATTATTATTATTAATAATAATAATAATAATAGTTTGGGAGCAATATTACTCAGACTAGTTATAGCACTACCTTTTATGCAGGAGTGCTTTAACGCTGACACCTAAAAATGTAATTGACTCCGCTTGGTATAAATAAATAACAATAATACAGTCATTGTCATACTAAAACTATAATTTATTTATTTTTTTCAACTATTCTGCCAGTTCTTTAAAATCATCTATAGTTCCATAAATTATTGGAAAAGAATGAATTGTTCTCTTGTAAGTTCTTCTGCTCTTGGTCACCTGTCACAATCAGTTTTACGCTTGAAATTCAGTGTATTTAGTTTATTTCCAATAACCTATTTAGGCACATCTTAGGTGGTTGTTGCACTCATAATTTAAAATGCACTGGTTAATGTTGCACCTTTATTAAGTGATGGTCATGTAATAATCAAATAGCTACAGCAAATAGTATGGCTGCAAAGCCATTGTGCGACAAGTTGATCATCTGATTTGTTAAAATAACCTGGGCTTAAAAACTGGATGGGGACAGCTGTCGATGTAAAGTCATAATTATCACTGATAAGCAGACACCCAGCAATGATGACCAAATGACAAACCATATGTTTGGGTGTTTTTCATTCAAAGCAGTTGAAAATGTAAATAGCTAGAATCCGACTCTCCCCTTTTCCTCCACCCCAAGACAATATGAAGATTCTGACCTTATTTCTTCTTTAAAGAATTTTTTGCAAATGGATGTTCCAATGCAGGCGTTGCATTTATCAAGTCCCAGAAAAGACCGACCAAAACTGTAGCTGGGTTTGACACGGGGCCCCGAAGATGGGGAAATGGTGGCTTCCAAGAAAAGGCAACAATTCAGACACAGAAAAGAAAGCAGCCAAACCAGAAAGTGGGAGCAAAGGCTAGTCAGCCAAGACCTCATCTCTAGCATCTCCCAGCTCCAACCTGGCCTGCTAATCTCAATCTCAGTTTGCAACTGAATAGCACATTGATAGAACATGAGAACTTTGGCCCAGGAACAATTTTTTGTGTCTTGCAGGAGTTTTTTTTTTTTAAACAAAATCTTGCCAGCTGGTTGGTGGCTTCAGAGGTTTGGTGGGAAGGAATATATATTGGGGTGGGCACAAGGAAATACATGAGGATGCAGATAACTTTTGTTGCTATAGTTACCTTTCCTCTGCTAGGAGCAGCTGTTGACCCAACCCATCTCCAAGCTCAGAATGCAACAAAAGCTTTGCTCATCATCATGTCGAGAGGGACAAATGAAGGATATCCTGTTGAAGGAGCACAAAGTATTTAAACAGGAATTGCTGCAGAGATATGGACAATGGCAGTCAAAGCATTGGGAAGAATGAAAAATTAATTTTTAGTACCATTTGTATTCTTGTGTTTAGAATGCAGACTATTATATATTTCAAGTTTCTAAGTTTCTTGCACATCTGTTTCATTCACATTTCTGTTCTGAACTGGATTTTTGGAATTTGTCAAGCATCCTAATTAATGCTTTTTTTCTACGCATTTGTGTAATTTAAAATGTAAGGGTTTTATACTTCCCAACTGTCTTGAAATAATGTATTGCTAGAAATAGTGTTACTCTTTTCCCCTTCCAAAGTATGGTATAAAATACTAAAAACAGTATGGGAATGAGAGGTGGATTTTCCCTCAAAAACGCAGTAAGACATAAAAGGAAATTCTTTTAAATAGAGCTTTATAACAACTACACAATGCAGTATTTTAGGACAAATCCTTAGGTCGCTATGGTGATTTGTTGTTAAGGCTTTTGCATTAGCAATAAACTATATAATGCGAAGGAGGTGATAAAGGACTGAGAGGTCTCATGAGGTGAAATTTGGACAAAATGGTTCTGCAGCTACGGTTGCTACTATTCTTTAGCTCATGTCCCAGAAAATTGCTAATATCAGGCTTACAGGAAGACAAGGAGAGGGGATAACCTAAGGCCTTTTTGATTTCGTTTCTCTGCACAACCTCAAAAGTTTATAACAAAATTACAAGCCAAGTGATCATCCCTTCAAATGACTTTTGTTGATTTTTTTTTTGCCCAAATGACAGCAAAAGGCTGTCTCAGGCTTGCTCCTGGGCATATACTTAGTAAGTGGAATCACCTTCACTGTTTAAACCGTTTGTTCTCTCTCTCTCTCTCTCTCTCTCTCAGATTTTCCAGTGCAGTTGAATTCGTGCAAGTCAGCTAAGCCTAAGATGGGGTGTGTGTGTGTGTGTGTGACTGGATATGATGTACATAGAGCTGTGCCTCTGTGGGGGAGCCATACTCTAAGCCAGTGGTTCACAAACCTTTTAGCACCAGGACCCACTTTTTAGAATGACAAGCTGTCCAAGAACCACCAGAAGTGACGTCACGTTTGGAAGCGCTATCACTGTGATGCCAGAGCCTGCTACTTTCCAGCAGCAATACATTGAGCTATTTCCCAGCCATTTTCCAATAGCAAAGTGAATCAGAAAGGGGAAAAAAAAAGCCTGTTTACAACCTTGACACAAGCAAAACAACCCCCTTTCCCATCTTCTCATATTTCCTATACGGCTGCACCTGGAATTGGGTTGCAACCCACTGATAGATCCCGAACCATCGTTTGGGAAACCACTTCTCTAAGCACATGGAGTCAGTTTGTGAAAGTTCTCACACTGCAGTGATAGGAAAAATACATACAACACCAGCTTGCTTCTGCCATCCTGCATTTGCTTCAAGGAACTGAGTGCCTTATGTTCCTATCACATTTGTTCAAGCTTTATTGTATGCAGAATCAAGCTGGACAGGAACTCCACCAGTTTGCAAGGGCTACATTCAGTTATGCCTTGGAACACCCTCCCGGCACCCACAGCTTTTACAACTAAGACTTTTCTGGTCAGATATAGCAGTTGGTTCCTGCCAGATGCCTTACTACCTGGGCTCACAGTGTAACAAACAGCAATGATAAAAACTAATTTTTTCATCTTAAAAATGTACTGCTATCTAAACTCTGTCTTTCAGGTACCCTATCAGTGTACCCTAATTTGACTAGTGCTCTTGTGTATCCCACCTTTGGATTATCTGAACATTTGGATGTTTAGTCTCCCAAAATATTTGAATATATAAAATAGTGCTTGGTAGCTATCCCTTGATTTAACATGAATGGTCAGGCTACCTTACGGCTGACTGTACACAATACATACATGGCTACCTTATGTATTCTTCCTCTAAAGAGTGTCTGATTTTCCAGATAGCACCACCCCCAGCCTAAACAAGGAAATAATTGCCTTCCTATGGCCATTGCTTAATGTCACAGTTCTGCCATTGTGTTTGGTGCAGGGATTGTAAAGGGGGATTGCTACTTTTATGTAGGTATGGCGTTCAAGCCCCAGCTCAGTGCAGGCAACTACTACAGCACTGGTTCCCAAACTATTGGTCCAGGACCCACCAGTGAGTCATGACCCAATTTTTGTTGGGTTGCAGAACTGACATGGCAGAGACTATATACATCAAGGGTTAAACAACCTGCAATTTGGGGAGGGGAACCCTGCTGCCCAATCACCGTTATAACCACAGTGGCTTGAGCAGCTGGTAAAGTGAAACTTTTTTTAGGTGGGTCCCAATGCTACAAAGTTTGGCAACCATTAAACTGTAGCATCCCTGACAGGTGGCCGTCCAGCCCCTGCTGAAAAACCTCCAATGAGGGAGACTGCACTACTGTGAGGCTCTGACTGGACAGCTCTTACAATTAGGAGATACTTTCCCATGTCTAACCTAGATCTGCTTTCCTCTGCAGATTTCAAACCACTGGGTCTAGTCCTGCCTCAGTACTTGAATTCCTGCACATTTGGCCCCACTGGGCCTGACTAATGCAGAACAGAGTGGACTGATTAGTACTTGTAATCAGGACAGCCTCTGCTTAACGCAACCACTCCGAATGCTACTATGTGGATTTACATAGTACTTTAAAATGTTGTGATTTTATGTTTTAATTGTTAAGTAATTTTAATTAAAAGAGACTAGTTATTATAATTTGTAAAATGCATTTCATTACTGGCTAAGAACCAAAGGTATACTTCCCACCATACTAGAGACAATTGCATCCAAAATAATTAAGTCACTTAAATGTGTATTGTTCAAACAGCTAACAAATGGATTCTTTCCAAATGAGAATGGAAGAAAAACAACAAAACCCATCTTTGAAGAATGTGCAAAAAGCCTTTAAAAAAAAAAAAAACTCCATACAGTCCCAGCGGAGATTATGTTCTCTCGGAGTTTTTCTTGGAAGTACAGGCTCTGCCGTGAGCCAGCAGTTCAAAAGATCTAAAAGGAAAACAAGAGGCTTGTATTTTTTGCTCAATGGCTTTGCACTGGTACATGGCAGACTGACGTTTCCCTTGGAGATTATAGCACTACCCTAGGAGCTGCTTTCCCATAGGTTTACTTTACAGCACTACTGTAATGGTTTTGACTAATTACATCTCATTCCATTAAAAAAAATTGAGCAGACTGGGAAAATGGGGAAAAATTCTGTAAAAAAGAGGGCGTGTTTAGAGGGTGGGTATGTTTAAAAAAAGTCAGTGACAGAAAGGTGGGAGGAGAAAAGAAATAAAAATAGGGAAAGACTAGGAAGCATGTCACAGTTGTGTTAAAATCCCTTTTTATGGGTTTGGAACATTGAGAAACGTCTGGAAAGAGGATGCTTGTGTGACTATTTCTTCAATAGTTTAAACAGAAAGTTGGATATAGCTGATTTCATTCGATGGCTGCACACGATAGTCATTATTCCATTTTTACTGTGCCTTCCTCCAAGGAGCTCAATAGTATTTGTGGTTTTCCTCCATCTTCTTGAACCAACCTGTAGATTATTAAACTCAGAGACAAGTCCTATTCAGATGTCATGTAACAGTTCACAGTTACAAACATCCGAGAGCAGGCAAGCAACCAAGCAAGCCTCAGTTCACTCCATAGCTCCCTTCCCCGCCCATCTATCTCCCCAAGAACAGTTTTTGTCTGGGGAGGGAAATGCTATGTTGGAAGAGAGAATGGCTCTGTAACCTGGAATGCTCAGCTCTATTCTAGATCACTGGGATATTCTGTTGCAGGCAGGGGCAATATTTACCTCTTCAAACAGATGCTGTCTCTGGGGACTGGAGGTAATGGAGCTACAGATTGTGTTTGCGGTAGGGGCAAGGCTTGAGAATAAGCTCGGATGCTTGTAATTGTGGACAGTGTCCATGATTACCTATTACGCTTTGTCGCCAGATGGGGATTTGAAGCCACAGCTCCTCAACCTAAATCTGATACTATGACCAATATACTGTACCACACCGGTTCCAAGATAGCCATTGGATTTTCTGTGCAGTTTATTTGTATAAAAACAAGCTGAGTTTGGAGCCAGCTGCATCATTCCAGGTTGGTAATATAGTAGTCACTTTCCTGTAACTAGTAAAACAGCTCTGACAAGATCACCAACCTATAGGTTCTATGTTTTTGGAACACACTCTATTAATGTTTGTAAAAGCTGTAAAACAGTCATGGTGTCCAGTATTTACAAACTTTTAGCCACAACAGTTGAATTTCTGGGCACCATCAAAAGCAATGCTCTACAGTATGATTTAATATCTGTCATCAAGGTGGCAGGACCAATTGTGTCAGTTCATAGTGTCATTGTTGGGCTAAGATAAGGGATGGTAGGTGGGTGGTAACAGCCTATTCACACGTATGGCAGCAGATTAGAGAAATGTAAGGAACCCACAGGAAACAGCTCCCATAATGTCTTGCACTGATTCACAGCTTGATCCACTGCAGCATTGGGGCTGAGTGTTGCAAACATGCTGTAAAGCACATTTGTGCCACCCAGAGAATAAGCAATGCTGGCAGAGAGGCCTGAGCTGCTGTTAGAGAACTGGCTGCTGGCGGAGAGCAAGTAAACACTAAGCGGTGCAGGAGCATAGGGAGTGTGAAGGCAGGGTGTGGGGATGCATTTGTGGGTGGAGGGAGGGTGGGGAAAGGGTGTATTGGGGGTAGAACTGATGGAGACCTCCTCTGCAGAATCCTAACCCCCGCTCCCAGGCTAAGAAGCCCTACACAGGGCTTCTCAGGTCTGTGCCAGCTAAATAAATGGCCCAGACTTGAGAAACCCCATTGAGAACACTGGGGCTTTACACTGGGTAAGGGGATGGAATGGAGACCTCCAGCCAACTCAGTTCTAGCACAAGATGCAGTGGTAGCCATTTGGCGCTGTTGGTCCTGTGCTGGATAGGATTGGGCCATTGGAGCTGCATCGTCACTTAGGATCATACAAATGGGGGAAAGACCATCCAAGCCACCCCTATGACAATCTTCCCCTCGTATCCAAATCAGTGATGGCAAAGTCAAGTGATGACCTTCAGTGGGTCATCACAGATCAGACATTTAGCCGCAGTTCTAAATTGTATTTAAAATATTTTTATCTGACAAGGCTTTCCAGGCTGCAATGGTTTAGTTTAATTGTTACTTTTGTATTTATAGTTTTTGCATTATGTGTTTAATTTTTTTTAAAAAATTATCATCAATTTTTGGTAAACTACTTTGATCTCCGGGAAGAACAGTCTAAGCATTAACAAAATATTTAAAATATTACCCAAAACCAGTTTGAATGCACAAATTCTCATTAAAGGTAATGGGTTCATTTTGCTAGTTACTGAATGATGAGAAACTGGGTGATACACACACACACACACACACACACACACACACACACACACACATGTGCGCGCGCATATGTACATTGATCCTTTACCTCAAGTCAGCAAGAACACTATGATTACTTGAAATATACCTACAGTTGCCAGGTTACAGCTCAGATAATGAATGTTTACCTCTAAATGCACATATAGTGTGAAAAAGATGGTAGCAGTGACTGAGAGAAACTGATCTCTCTCTCTCTCTCTCTCTTTCTCTCTCTCTCTCCCCCGGAGAAATGGGAATAAACTAGTGGGAGCAACCACTGCTTATCTCATTTTTGCATGTTCTGTGTGTTTAAAGACAAATGTCCATTCTCCATTGGACAAATTCTCCATTTCCAGATTGCAGCTTGGCAACCACAATTTTATTTTATATAATGTTTTTATAATGTATATTTTTTATGTTATTTTTATGTTTATATAATGTTTTTTAGCTGCACCAGGTGTGTGCGCGTGTGTGTGCGCATGTGTGAAATGTTAATGCTTAAAATCTGGCAAAACCAGGCTAACTTCCTTTTGAAAACATTAAAACTGGTGCAGATACATCGCTCCATACTCATTTCTACAGTCAGTGGCTGAGCTTCTGCAGTGCCCCGCTGCTAACAGAACTAGAAGCATGGAAGAAATAAAAGGGCAAGGTCACATTTCAGATGCAGCCCTTAAGAACGTTTTCTTGCTTTTTGCTGACCTTGCATCAGTTTCCATAGAAATGAAATTGGAACAACCCCCTCGCAGCACGAGGCATTGTGGTCTGCTGGTTCCAGTTTGATCTTGGGTTTTTACAGAAATACCAAATGCCAATTCAGTCAAAAATAAGATAATTTGCAAACTATTTTTGTTTGAGAGCTTGTTTTTCTTTGGCTTCTTCCAAAGGGACCTCTGGTATGACCTCTTGGGTATCCCAAGCATTCTCTCTGATAGATTTCAGGTGCTGATTGTTGGAAGTTCTTGGAACCTCTTGTAAAGCAGAATTTACTAGGATAGTTTTTAAAATCATGTTTAATTAGAGATTAGTGCTGGGGCACTGCTGGCATACGCTTAATATGGAGCCTCTTCTAAAACACCAAGAAAAGACATCCTTCCTGTCTCTTAGCCTGCACCCAGAACTCTTTGTTGCAAAATGCAGCTTGGTTCGCTTTTCTGTTTTGGTCATATTATTCCATATTAGTTCATATTATTCACCTTACCAGGTTGCTCTCTGCATCCCTCCTTTTTGCTGCCTGGGAGGCTTGAGATGTAGATTAACCAACCCTCCCATCAGTGTTCCCCTGGAAACTAAGTCATCTTTTTGAGACTGCTCCCCACCATTGGGCAACACAGGCTTCCATTCTTGCCTCTACATCTTCAAAACATCTGCTTTATGAGACTGATCATTGACTGAGGCACACAGACCACCTGGCTTCCGAGAACTTGTGGTTTGAATGTTGGAAGTGCTTTGGTGCCTATAAAAGACAGAAAACTAAAATTCCCATCTGCCAGTTCTATGAAGCTAGCATGCCTAGGTGGGAATTCTAAAAGTGCCAATCACTGCTTGTACAACCCACTGATTCTGTGATTGTCTTGCACAGTTTTCCTCTTTTTTTGAGATCTAGAGGATGGACTTATAAGGAGGCAGGCAGGTCCCCTAACTGAGTGAGTGCAAGGCATTCTGCCATGCTGCAATCTCAGATCCCAAGCGAATGGCGCAGAAGGCAGCATGAAGCTAAGCGGGAAGTTCAGGAGGCTTTGCAGGGGGTTACATTGATTTTGATTTCACCTGGTGACATCACACACACACCCAATAAAAAACAATTAAAACAAACGGGGAAAGGATGATTACTGCAAGAAGTAGGCTGGTGAATCTGGACTTGGTTGTATAGCCACAAAGAAAGAGCTTGACAAAATGGGATACGTTAACTAGTAATGCTCAGCAGGGGGAGCCAGGTGGCTATTTAAGAGAAAAGCCCATGTAGCTGCTGTACCATCAGGAAAGCTTGTCATTTGACCTCAAGTGGACAGAGCAGGTAAAACAAAATTAATTCCCTACATGCATCTAGCTAGAAATGCAGTCCCTCGTGCAGTGATGGTGAACCTTTTGGGCTTGGTGTGTCAAAAAGTTAGAAAATCATTACGTTGACTCTGCTGGCGTGTCACACACACACACACACACACACACACACACACACGAAACAATTCTTTATACTGTATATTCATACATAAAAAAACCAGTCCAATCATGTGTGGTGCTATCTATGTTGTGTATTACATAAAGAAATGTCAAACATCAAATTATTCATTACAAAAGTGAAATACAAGTAAATCAAACTGAGTTGCCTGGTGTGAGTGAACGTTGGTGTGTCAGCTAAAACGTCATGGTATGTCAACACTGACACACACGTCATAAGTTCGCCATCACTGCCCTAGTGCTAGCTTGTTTACACAGTCCCAGGATTGCTGACCTTCTGCCCTTTCTGGGGAGTAAGTAGGTCTGCCTTCTCTGAACCAGCAGCTGGTTCTAACCGCAGGCTTCCACGTCCATCCTTGTTCTTGCCTTTCAGAAATGTAGGTTTGATGATGTCCTCACTGGATGAGTGGAAACCACCTAAAAATGCCACCCCCATCCCTTTAACTAGGCAGGAGGACTTGGCTGCACAGTCGGTGGGCGCCTGTCAGGCTCTGCAGAAGGGGTCGTTAAGAGATATTGCCTCTGGAGAAGCTCAGGCAAAGACAACCTGTGGCTGTTTGGGAATGACATTTCAAACAATGAACCTCAGAGGAGCGTCTCAAATAGTGGTAGCTGCATCTAGGATGCCAGAGTCTCCTTGGAAGGCTACAGCATCCCAGTGGGAACTTCGGGCCGGGGTGGACAAGAAATATTCAGAAATAAGGGAAAACAGGCAAGAAGAAGAAGAGCAGGGCATTCACCCCATTCCTCTGAAACCTGTGCCTTGAGTCACTTCTTCAGGGACACTTGCCGCTACTGCAGTTACGGTACATTTCTCAGGTGCACATTCCTCTTGCTTGTGGTCCATTGCAGTCTGGTGGCTGGGAGGTCTCTTGGTTAATCTCAGTCTTGTTTGCTATGAGATTTGGGCCAGAATGTTATAGCAGATAGCATTCTGGTGTTCTCTTTATCATTCCAGGTTATACTGGCAAATTCAACTGTGTTTCTAAGGACTTGTTGAGGGAAATTGTCATGGGGCACTTTGTGGTCATCGACTGAGTTTCACAAGCCTTGTTGCATCGAAGAGGAATGGGCAGCATGACCCTCCTTGGGGAACAGCAAGTCTATTGCACTCAAGCTCTGGTTGGCTTTTCTGCCAGGTCCAGAAGGAGAGGGCAGAAAGCACAGGGAGTTACCTAGCAACCAATTTATACATTGTCCAACTACTTTCAGGGGAAACTTACAGTTCTGACCTACAAAGATAATTCCCCATCAGTGATTGCCTATGAAACAAAAAGAAGGCAAGCTGGGTGCCAAACTAGCCAGATGAGAACCTAATTGCTTCTGCATGGTGAGTTTTAAAGCTATAATTGAAGTATTCCTGATTTAAATTGGAATTCTAACTTTACTGATGGAACCACTGGGATGTCTGTGTGACTCCCCCCCCCCAATACAAAGCTTAATCTCTGCTACTGCAGTAGTTAAAAGCAAGAGAAACATTGCAAGGAAGTGATTTAATTTGCATAAAATAGACCATGGGATGCACCTCGCTCTCTGCAAAAGGTGTTTGTAATTAAAACTTCGGTTAAGCCTTTCTTCCTCCATTGCACAACATGCCAGAAGAGTGCATGCTTGTGACAGTGTTTCCTAAGCTCTTTTGCTAACTCATACACAAAAAAGAGACTTCATCCTTGACCACAAAAAGGATATGAACAAAAGAAGGTTCAGCTGGAGGATATAACAAATGTTATAAAAGCACATTGGTACATAAAGCTTTGAAAATCAGACAGTGTTGAAATGCTAATAAACAAAATTTGCAATACAGGCGTGCCCCAGTATCCACTGATTTGGTATCCACGGTTTCAGTTATCCACAGTTACAACGGATACTGGGATACCTATTAAAAAGATAAGGGAGCATTAAACCTCTTTTTCTGTTGCAGCAAAACCACTGATGTTCCCCTATCTTTAAAAAAAAGTGTTCCCAGTATGTTTGATGTAGTAAATAATAATGTAACTGCTCCAAATTTCAGTGAGGGGCAGCAGGCTTTCAGTTGTCCATGTGTGTACTTTAACAAAATACATAATTTAACTCTTTTTACCTCCCGTTTTGAGAAGGGGGGAGAGATAATTTTGATGGTGTCTCCCTGAAAGTGCTTTCTAGGTAAATGTGCATATTTTACTTGCCACATGGGAGAACAAGTAGTTATACATTTATCCTTGTGAGACAGATCTTCTCAATGTTGGGCTATGCCGCAATGCTATGGTGTTTGCATCTGTGACCAGCAGGGGGTAGTAAGGCTAGCTACAGAGTGGTGGTGGGGGACAAGGTACTTTCTCTCGTCAATCCTTTGGTAAGATATATTCTTTTGTTACTCAGAGCCATAGAGGTAAGATAACAGGAGAGGACATGACATCAGTATCTTGAAGCCATGGGCATAACAATATGGCTGACTCAGAACATTGCTGCCAAGGAAGAGGATTGCCGCGAATTCACGAATAAAAATCTCCCTGCACGCGTGTAAAAGTTAATCTCAACGTCTTTAAGCATGCCTGCGTGTTCTGAATACGGGTGTGTGAATCGCTGTACGAAAAATGGGATTTAATTTACACGGAAAGATTCATGTATTCACATTACATCGGTTCAATAAAGCTACAGTTCAATGAGTGCATTATTTTTCAAGCTGTGTAATTTCTTGTTCCTAGCAGTCTTATTCACCATTTTCTGACACCCACTGTTAATGGTCTAGAAGGTAAAAAATATATATTTCCCCCCTCCTTTTCCCCTCCTTCCCGTTTACACTTTTTTCCCACCTTCCATTTTCTACTGTAATATTTTCAAAATTCTGAACATTAACAGAATTTGTTTTTGGGGGGGGGGTGAGTGTAGAAGTTAAAAAAATACTCTTAATAGTCTAGAAGTAAAAAAGAATTACTCTCATATTGACAACTACTTGTGTTATGAAGAGATTTTAATGTAATTTTCCTACTGTAATACTTATGAAATTCTGAACATTAACAGACTTTTTTTTTATGGGGCATGGCCGTTTTATTTTTGCTTGTGTAGATTTCAAAAAATAAGTCTGTCAAAACAGTGCAATCTGAGTTTAAATAGACAGCAAGTAGCATTTCATCCGGTGTGTTCAGTAATATAATTATGTGGAATTAAACCTTGTAATTGCATATTAAATCATAATAAGGTTACCAATAATGTTTCTCCACGATCACACGTTTTTATTTTGGTAAGTTTTTATTTCAGGAGTAAACTATTCAGTCCTAAACAGTACCAGAAAAGCAATCTGAAATGCTTGGAATAAGGATTGTTTTGAGTAGAACAACATGGCTGCTAAGCCCACCCCCTGGCCTCATTTGGCTGCTATCTCTTCTTAAGGCATGTCCTCTCCTGTTATTCTACCTTCATGCTCAGAGCCCTGTCCTTAAGGGCCTATTCAATGCTCCTTGGAAAGAAGACATACAACTAGGCTGAATAGCTGGGGGATCCACTTCCTTCCTTTCTTTCCTACAGAGATGTATTTCCTTAAAACTACCTTTGATTTTTGTGTACAAGCCACATGCAAAGCTCCCTTTCGGGACTTTTCTATGAACTATGCCTCTTGGTATTTCATTTCTGCCAACACTTATTTGATTTTGTCTTAGATTCATGAGAGTATATCAACATTTATGAGTTCAAGTCTACCAATGCAAATGAAAACCATTCTAATTAAGCATTTCATAGGAGGTGTTATGTTTGTACACAGACGTGAAATACATTGCATGCACGCATAATGTATCCATCTATCTTAGGGTAGATTTCAAAAGCTGTTCTTGTAGCTTTCTGGAGGAAGGCACCATTCCGCCACACATATACAGGTGCTTTTTGCCTATGGGGTTTGAAGGCTCCATGCCTGATTTAAAGAGCCACATGGCCCAAGGATTGATACTGAAGATACTACAAGCATCCCCCTGTATCCAGTATTCATGTTGTTACTTATCCACAATTCCCCTCTGGGTTCCCTGCACCTATTACTTTATTTTCTTTTATTTTCTTGCTTAATACAGGAAGAGTTTCTTGTTTAACACAGGTATGCGACACACAGGCAGGCAGCCTGCATGCTAGAGAGGCACCGTCAGAACATTAACAGGAAGCAGGAACTGTCCTGCTTCCTGTTAACATTTGGTTAGTCTCCTCCCTGTAGCACGCTCACTGCTTGCCTGTTGTATTCTTGTTTTTAGCAAGACACTGTTCTTGTGTTAATCAAGAAAAAAAAAAGAAATTCAAGAAAAACAAAGGCAATTGTTGTGGGGGTGGTGTATTGTACAGTGCTTTATATAGGGTGCTCCCCCATATTCATGGTTTCCATATTTGAGGGTGGGGGTGGGGGAAGGAACAAAATCCTGTGGATAGGGGGGGATGCCTACATATAACAAGGCTTATCCACTGTATAATTTACAGTACTGTCTAAACTGTAGATCAGGAGTTCGTTCCCTTACATTTTTGGTATGCCAGTATAGCATTTTTTTTAAAAAAAATCTTTTGTGCCTGTGCTGCTTTGCTCAGTCATGAAAGACCTTGCAGGGTCAAGAGCAGAGCCTCCAAACTATTTCTGCCAGCAAGCTATGGCATCACGCAAAGGATCATGAGAACAACAAGAACAATGCGAGAGGGAACTCTGTCTTAGGGTGTAGTCCTTGCTGTTAAATTGCAAGTCCACACATGCAGCAGATTGCATAATGTTTGCAAAACAGCCTCAGTGTTCTACTTTGTCAACTAGTCACTAGTGTTCTTAATGTTAGAATTTTTTCTAGATCTATTGCACTCTCTGTCTCTTCTGTGCATTTGTTGTGACATGGAAGGGCGGGACAGAGACAATGCTCTAATGGTATCAAAAGCAAGTATTACAAGGAGGGCAAATCTCACCCTTTGCTATAAATCAATTTTAAATAGTTTTTATTAATCCAAAAATCTTCTGATGATTGACAGTCCTTTGCTTTCTCTGTTCTGAATGCCAGGAGAGCCAATATGGTATCGCGGACAGGACAGAGTTTTGAGCCAACTAAAACTCCGGTTCACATCTCCACTCAGCCATGGTTGATCTTCAGCCAGTCAATTTCTCTACTAAGGTCTACTTCACAGAGTTGTTGTATTTGATAACATAGTGGGACACAATGGGAGCCACCCTGACAAGCTCCTTAGAGCAGTGTTATTCAAATTGTGGGTCAGGACAATCCAGGCGACTCTGGATTTAATATTGTGTGGTACTCGGGACCTAGTTAGGGATGTAAGTGTTACTGAGCCATTGGGGAACAGTGACCATGCTGCGATTGGTTTTGCCATGCATGTCCAGGAAAGAGTGCAGAGCAAATCTGACACAAGAACCCTTGACTTTCGAAGGGCAGATTTCCCTCAGATGAGGAGACTAGTTAGACAGAAATTGAAAGGGAAGGTAAAAAGAGTTCAATCTCTCCAGGCTGTGTGGAGACTGTTTAAAATAACAGTAGTAGAGGCCCAGCGGAAGTGTATACCGCAAAGAAAGAAGGGCTCGACAAGGTCCAGGAGGGTGCCTGCATGGCTGACAAACGAAGTTAGAGAAGCTGTAAAGAGCAAGGAAGCTTCTTTCCGTAAATGGAAGTCTTGCCCCAGTGAGGAGAATAAAAAAGAACATAAACTCTGGCAAAAGACAAGTAAGAAGGTGATACGGGAGGCCAAGAAAGCGTTTGAGGAACGCATGGCTAGCAACATAAAGGGGAATAATAAAAGCTTCTTCAAATATGTTAGAAGCAGGAAATTGCCAGAGAGGCGGTTGGCCCGCTGGATGGTGAGGGACGGAAAGAGGAGATAAAAGGGGACTTGGAGATTGCAGAGAAATTAAATGAATTCTTTGCGTCCGTCTTCACAGCAGAAGAACTTGGGCAGATACCACAGCCTGAACAGCCCGTCCTAACTAAGGAATTAAATCAGATAATGGTTAATAAGGAAGATGTTTTAGAGCAAATTGACAAACTACATATAAATAAGTCACCAGGGCCAGATGGTATACACCCAAGAGTTATTAAGGAACTAAAGAATGAAGTTGCTGACCTCTTAACCAGAGTATGCAACTTGTCCCTTCAAACGGCCACAGTGCCAGAGGATTGGAGGATAGCCAATGTCACGCCAATCTTTAAAAAAGGGAGAAGGGGGGACCTTGGAAACTACAGGCCGGTCAGCCTAACGTCTGTTCCGGGTAAGATGGTGGAAAGCCTCATCAAAGATAAAATCCTAAAACACGTAGAGGAACAAGTACTGCTAAAAGAAAGTCAGCATGGCTTCTGTAAGGGTAAGTCTTGCCTCACGAACCTTTTGGAATTCTTTGAAAAGGTCAACAGGATGTGGGTGAACCTGTGGATATCATATACCTGGATTTTCAGAAGGCGTTTGACACAGTCCCCCACCAAAGGCTGCTGAAGGAATTTCACAGTCAGGGAATAAGAGGGCAGGTCCTCTTATGGATTCAGAATTGGTTGAGGGCCAGGAAACAGAGAGTGGGGGTCAATGGGCAATTTTCACAGTGGAGAGAGGTGAAAAGCAGAGTGCCCCAGGGATCTGTCTTGGGGCCGGTGCTTTTTAACTTATTCATAAATGACCTGGAGACAGGGATAAGCAGCGAGGTGGCCAAGTTTGCGGATGACACAAAACTTTTCCGGGTGGTGAAAACCAGAAAGGATTGTGAAGAGCTCCAGAAGGATCTCTCCAAGTTGGGGGAATGGGCAGCCAAATGGCAGATGCGTTTCAACATAGACAAATGTAAAGTGATGCACATTGGGGCAAAAAACCATAACTTCACCTATAGGCTAATGGGTTCTGAGCTGTCTGTGACAGCTCAGGAGAAAGATCTTGGGGTGCTGGTGGACAATTCAATGAAGGTGTCGACCCAGTGTGCGGCAGCAATTAAGAAGGCCAATTCCATGCTTGGGGTCATTAAAAAAGGGGTTGAGAATAAAACAGCCAATATTATCATGCCATTGTACAAATCGATGGTAAGGCTGCACCTGGAATATTGTGTCCAGTTCTGGTCGCCGCATCTCAAAAAGGACATAGTGGAGCTGGAAAAGGTGCAGAAGAGAGCGACAAAAATGATTATGGGGCTGGGGCACCTCCCTTATGAAGAAAGACTGCAGCGTTTGGGGCTCTTCAGCCTAGAAAAAAGGCGCCTGAGGGGGGACATGATTGAGACATACAAAATTATGCATGGAAGGGATAGAGTTGATAAAGGGATGTTCTTTTCCCTCTCTCAAACCACCAGAACCAGGGGGCATCTACTAAAACTGAGGGTTGGGAGAGTTAAAACAGATAAAAGGAAGTACTTTTTTACTCAGCGGGTAGTTAATCTGTGGAACTCTTTGCCACAGGAGGTGGTGATGGCATCTGGTCTTGATGCCTTTAAGAGGGGATTGGACGGATTTCTGGAGGAAAGGTCCATCGTGGGCTATAGGCAATGATGGATTGTGCAACCTCCTTACAAAAGTGGTGGGCTACTGGTACCGGGTGCAAGGGAGTGGCAACAGGATGCAAGCATCTTGTTGTCTCGTGCCTCCCTGGGGCACCTGGTGGGCCGCTGTGAGATGCAGGAGGCTGGACTAGATGGGCCTTTGGCCTGATCCAGCAGGGCTCTTCTCATGTTCTTATGACCCACTTGGTGGGTTGCAACCTGATGTCAGGCTGGTCGCGGAAAGATGGGAGCAGCCATCTTGGAAATTGCAGACCTTACTCTTATTATTTTCCTTTTGTGAGTGTTAACAGTTTGAATTTTCAAGTGAGGGTTTTTTCATATTTTGTTTTTAGTTCAGTGCTTTTACATCATATTTTGTCCTAATCTTGCTTTCTGTCAGGGATGTTTCATGACTGTACAATTGCTGCAGTCCAGGAATGCCAATTTGCGTATCAGAAGTGTCATTTTATTGTATTAGAGTGCTTGATCAACTTTCTGCTTGATGATGTCATTTCCTGCCACAACATCACTTCCAAGTTAATGACATCACTTCTGGTGGGTCCCGACACGAGTGCCATTCTAAAAAGTGGGACCTGGTCTAAAACGTTTGAACACCACTAACTTAGAGAGAGGGTAGAAAATTTATTTAATAATAATAAGCGTTCTAACAGATTGTGGTTGCCACTCTAGTCTTCTCACATTTCTCAAGATGAAAACATTTTCCACAGCCAAAATTGTCCAAGAGAATGGAGTCTGCAGGATCATGTTAGCACGTTGTATGCTTGTTAATCACATAGGAAGCACACTTTAAAGTGATTGTATTAGACAGACGTGGTTGGTTATTCCACAAAAATCTAATGTCAGTTGCTGCAGTCAATTTGCCAAATAATATTTGGGCGCATTTGTTAAATACATGCAACTCTTTCAGAAATGCTGGTGATTCTCCAGCCATTCCACTCACTAAGTACCTGCTCTGGAGTAAACCTGAGAAGGGAGAACGAATTTGCTGATCCCTCAGTTCCTGCATGTCTCCAGTAACATGATTTTAGTTCTTAAAGAGAGAGTACATTTTTTTCAGATTCATGGTAATGTTGATGATACACAATTTTCCACTTATATGCTGACTTTGGAATGTAACCCTCGTGTAAGATGTGGGCCAATTTATATTCTTAAGGCCCAGATTGGGTTGCAAGTTATTATATCACAGGCCGGACAGCAAATTCTGTTTTATTTACCTCAGAATTTTACCTTAGAAGTTCACTTCAGAATGCCATATACAAGGGAGTGGCAACAGGATGCAGGAATCTCGTTGTATTGTCTTCTCCCTGAGGTGAGCCACTTTGAGATACAGGAAGCTGGACTAGATGGGCCTTTGGCCTGATCCAGCAGGGCTCTTCTTAACAGTGTATATTTATAGTGCTATCAATGTACTTTGTACTTTATATAAAGGAGATGCCCCTTCTCCAATAGGCTTAAAATTTAGATGATTTTCTAGAACGTTTCTAAAACTTTGTAGCATTGGGACCCACGTTTTAGAATGATAATCTGTCTGGAACCCTCCGGAAGTGATGTCATAGCAGGAAGTGCCGTCATTGTAAAACCAGAGCCTGCTGCTTCCCTGAGAACGCAGCAATAAGTTGGGTTATTTCTCAGCCATTTTCTAACAGCAAAGAGAATCAGAAAGAAAAAAGCCTATTTACAACCCTGACACAAGCAAAACAAGCACACAGCCCTCCCCCTTTCCAGCATCTCATCTTCCCATATTTTCAATATGGCTGCTCTAGGTGCTTTGCAACCCGCCTGAAATTGGCTCATGACCCACTGGTGAGTCCCAACCCACAGTTTCTGAACCAATGATCTAGAAAGTGGTATGAGAGACAACAGAGGGAAGGAATGGGATGGAGACAGAGATAAACAGGGGAGGTGCATGCAATCCTTGCAGTTTCATGTACTTCAGCATGGAATTGAGCCTGGAACTATCCCCACGTTGGGAACACCTGAGGTGGATCTTCACAATGCTGTGAGAAATCTTGTAGCTTTAACTAGTCTAAAACTACATGCCTGTGGCTGATTTCACTATGTGAAAATAGCTGTACTCAGAAAAAAAACCCTAATCTCAAAGCCATTACTTGTTTATTATTGATGCCATGTTGGAGTAGCACATGAATGTAAGTAAAATATCAAGATAAGTTTCAGTAATAAATGGGTCAAACTCATCCACACGATGAAAGACATTGTGTGGTTAAAGAGCACAAAGTCTGAATTTCTGCCATTTTATACAAACAAAGCATAGTATTGTAGAGCCCCCATTTCACCTTGTGTTGGTCAATGCAACTTTGACAATTATAAAATAATTTGTTTGATGAGGTGTAAATAAGCAGTTGCTTTGTAATCAATTGTTAACAATTGTATGCCTTACACAATCAATGAGTAGCATTTATCCTGGCTTTATTTTGCACATGCTGACTATGGATTCTAGTACATTTACTCTCTTATTTGATCACAGTCTTTATTCAGAACTCCTCTGGTTGATGCTAGCTATCTGTCAGACTGCCTTAACAGCAAAATCCTATGCATGTCTACTCAGAAGTAAACCCCACTGAGTCCAGGGGGACTTGCTTCCAGTTCAGTGTGCATAGGATTGCTGCCCTTTTGTGGTTGCTGTTGTCAGTTGGATCAGGTTTTAAATTGTGTCCTGCCTTACCACATTACTTGCTTTTGTAGACTGTCCCTTTTTAGTGCAGACTGTATATTTTGCTCTGTCTTTGCTATCAGAAATACTGTCATTTGGTAACATTAGGGTTACAAACTGGGACAGAGTCAGTGATGTCATGCAGGGGGTACCCGAGTACCGGTTTCTAGGATTACAGTTGGCCCCGCCCATTCGCCCACCCACTCGTTGACTCTGCCCCCTGCAACATTTGAATTTCCTGCACGTTTGAGTTGCCTGCACGTTCTCAGAGCCAGGCAGGCAGGCAGGCAGTGAGTGGAGCCTTGCCTTGCCTTGCCTTGCCACTGAAAAATGAGCTGCTGTGGAGTTTTGGAACTGTTGGGTCACTTTAACATGATGCCAGGCCTCCTTAATGTGTTCTGGGGGTGCTGTGGAATACTGTTGCAACTGTTGGGTCAGTTTAAAATTGTCTGAGGCCTCAAAAAGGGCTTTTTCATGTCACTTCCTGCCACGACATCACTTCCGGCTTATGACGTCACTTCTGGTGGGTAGGTCCCAACATGTGCCAATCAAAAGTGAGTACCTGTTGTTAAATCATTTAGATAACACCACTGGACAGAGTGCCTCTACTTTTAACCATTGTATAGACAAGGGAATTTTGGCAGGTGCAGCTTTTGAAAGCCTTCCATGATGAGCTGCACCTGCCCAAATTCCCTCTTCTATATAATGGTTAAAGGTAGAGGCACTCTGTCTTAGTTTGTATCTGGTAACCCTAGATAACCGAAGGGCTGAACTGAACCGAAGGGCGGTTCGACAGTGGAATAGTGTGCCAAGGGAGGTGGTGGATCCTCCCTCACTAGAGACCTTCAAGCAGAGGCTTGACAGGCACCTGCTGGAGATGCTCTAGGAGGATTTCCTGCTACAGGCAGGGGGTTGGACTAGATGACCTTGTAGATCCCTTCCTATGACTCTATTCTATAACAAGCAGAGGTGAATCTAGGGTATGGCGCCGCAGGGCATGAGCCCTGGGGCGCCATAAGGTGGGTGTGTGTGGTTGGCATAGCGCCCCACCCCCGCCTGCAAATTTGCGGGTCCCCGCACCCCGAGGTGCCTCGGTGGCATCCCGGCCTGCTGCTGGGGCGCTTTAAGCACTTGAGCGGCAGCCCGGGGAAGGAAGCCGCCGCCACGCCCCCCCCAGCAGGGAGGCGCGCCAGCGGCTCCCGTCCCAGCCTGCTGCTGGGGCGCTTTAAGCACTCGAGCGGCAGCCCAGGGAAGGAAGCCGCTGCCGTGCGCCCCAAGCCTAGACGCGCGCGGGCGGCTCCCGGGCTGCCGCTGGGGCGCTATAAGCACTCAAGCGGCAGCCTGGGGAAGGAAGTCGCCGCTACGCGCCCTGGCTCGGGGCATGCGGTGGCAGCGGCTTCCTTCCCCGGGCGGCCGCTGCAGTGCTTAAAGCGCCCCAGCAGCAGCCCGGGGAAGGGAACCGCCAAACGTCATGACATCACGACGTCGTGACGTCATGACGTCACGTGCCCTGGGTGCGGTTTCGCCCAGGTACGCGCCTGATAACAAGATACAGGACATTGATTTTGTAGGAGTTAATGCCTTGTTTTTAGGAAGATGTTCCACTCATTATAAATCATTTGCAATTATTGGAAAATTCAAAAAGGAAGTCAGTAAGTAATCTTTCAAAATTAGATGTTCCCTAATGCTTAAATGCCAGTGGACAAAGCACAGAAAAATGATGTGTTTTTTTTTTTATCATAAATCAATATTAATAAGGAAATGAGTTTTAGTTTTCCTCCTTTAAAAGAAAAAAAAATCTGATGGTCATAAGCTAATGGGCATTTTGACAATGTTTTAAGAGAAGAGTTTTCAAAATGTTCCTAGTAAGCCTTCTGAAATGAATAGCCCTCTAGCTGTCTGAAGTTCTCAGAACACAGCACAACATCTAGCAACTTGCAGCAGTGGTTATTCATGTCCCAGGTGCATGAAGAGATAAACGGCCAGAAAGAAAAAGCATGTGTAGGCCTGTATCGTCATTTAAGGTCATTGTGGGAGGAAAACAGAGAAGCAATTAACCCAGGAGAAATAAAAGTGCATTGGATTAATCCTAGAGTGGCAAAGGCAAGCTGGAGAGCTGCACTGTATCTTTACATTCTGAACTGCTTTAGGAGGGGGCATGGCAGCTACAACATTTTTCCTATCCATTCCTCTCCTAATCCAATCTTTCACTCCACTATTTTTGTGCAGCATCTGAGAACACAGGCAAGAGCAGGCAGGATTGACAAGCACGCTGAGAGGATGGTACTAGAGAAGCTTAGGCTGCCTCATCTCTCATTACACATCTGTGCGTTGCTCTATGGCGACTTGAATTGGTACAGGCTTGCTCTCCAACATTGCAGCAGATGCAGTCATGCCATGTACAGGTAGGCCATGCATCCTCAGTGATCTGGCCCAAATAATACCCAATTGAAACTGGACATTCTCAAGCCTATGGCGTAGCTAATGAAAGTGTAGCCCAGTGCAGAGGGCAAAATGATGCCCTGGAAGTGATGTCACAACAGGAAATGACATCACCGTTGTTTTTTCATTTTCTGGATTTTTGGCAATAATGTTTGATATAGTAAAGATATTACACTCCAGTTTGTTTCATTGCATTCTACATTAAATTCCAGATCGAATGGTATATAACCGTGGTTCTCAAACTTTTTAGCATGACCCACTTTTTAGAATGATAATCTGTCTGGGACCTGCCAGAAGTGATGTCATGGCCAGAAGTGCTGTCATTGTGGTGCCACAGCCTGTTACTTTCCTGAGAATGCAGCAATAAGTTCATCCATTTTCCAATAGTGAAGTGAATCAGAAAGAAAAAGGCCTTTTTTACAACCTTGACATAAGCAAAACAAGCACACAGCCCTCCCCCTTTCCAACCTCTCATCTTCCCATATTTTCAATATGGCTGCTCTAGGTGCTTCACAACCCACCTGAAATTGGTTCGTGACCCACAGTTTGGGAACCACTGGTATATAACATGATGGTATTATTCATAATTACCAAGGTTTTCACAATTTTGGCCACTAGTGTAAAGCTTAGCCTGGGGCAATTGCCCCCCTCCTGCACCTCTTTAGCTTCGCCCCTGCTCAAACCTTCTTAAGGAAGAGAACCTGGCTCATTTTCAAAAAACCAGCATTTTAGGAAATGCCTCAACAAAATCCTTTGTTTCAGAAGAAAGCAGGAGAGGGCTATATCTGGTCTTCGCTAAATGACCGTTCGATCAATTTAGAAAATACTACAATGTGTTCAGAAGGCCTTTCACTTAATTGACACAGGATTAGGCAGTTCATGCAATTAAGCAAAATGTCAAAAATTCTCCTGGCTGTGTGGGAAGAGGTCAGGGTGTGTCTCTTACAGAACTTTTTTTTTTTTTAATTGCCTAAGTCCAGTTGGACGTTTGAAGCATCATCCAAAACAGCTCACTGACTATTTCCACCAGGGTGATTTTAGTGTTTGAAAGGCACACTGTGCAGCCTCATTGGCAATATGTTCAGCATTCCTGTTCTTCAGGTGATTAGTAACCACTTACATTACATGACAGCTCAAGCTTGTAGGAGAAGAGTTCGTTGTGTATAGCATCCAAAAACATGGTAAGCCCAGCATTGCCACAGACCAATAACAGCTTGGAACTCTGGGGAAAGGGGTTGGGGATGGTTGGTCACCCTGGCTTTACCCTGTGGTTAGGGACCACAGCCAATTGCTCCTCCACCTGCTCAAACCTGCAACTGGTAAGTACATAAGCAGGAACTGGTTTCCCTGCTTAGCATAGCCAGTAATGCTGGCAACTGTGCCAAACCCTGCTTCTGCGCTGGTGACTTCCTCCTCAAAGGGGAGTTGCTAAGTCGTGTCTGACTCTTCACGACCCCATGGAGCACAGCACACCAGGCCTCCCTGTCCTCCACTAGCTTCTGGAGTTGGGCCAATTTCATGTTCATTGGGGAGTAAGAAATCACAATAATGAAAAGAAGAAAGTGTCTTCCCACTGTACTTCCCACACCACAGTACTTTGCCGTAGAGATAGTGCCTCCAGTCAGTTTTGCATAGAATTCTGCAGTCCTAAATATGCTTACTTGGGAATAAATGCAAATACAATCCATGGGGCTCATTTCTAAGAAAATGTGGTTAGGTCTGAACTACGAATGTAAAAACAGATTTAACTGAGAGAGCAATCCTAAACTGGAGTCAGGCCAGCACAGTTAGGCCAGCAAATGGCCGAACGTAAATTGTGTTTGGACCACCCTTGGAGTCAGGGAGGATGGTGGGCATTTGTGTGCTGGCCTCTCTGACTCAGAGAGTGGTCTAAAGATACTTTACAGTGTCCCTAATGTTGGCCTAACTATGCTGGCCTAACTCCAGTTTAGGATTGCGCTCTGAAATACAATTAGCTTTTAAAGAGCCTTGCTGTGTACCTGAGTCCAAATGCTAGTAGTTTGTTCTAATTGATCATAATGATTGTTTGTGTGCGTATCTGTATGTGCGTGGCACGTGTGCGCACACACACACAAAGAATGATTGTTTTTGTAGAAGAGCTTGCCGTTTTTATTTATCACCAACTAGATAACGTTCTCTGATGCTGGTTGATTGATGCTACTTTGCAAGCCTTTGGGGGAAACAGCTGTTGCTAATAAGAGGCATTATAACAAAATAATTGGGTGTCTTTCTTGAAGAAACATTTTGTACAAATGCTAATGATGTTGTTTATTTCTCTCCATAAACATTTTTGGAGACTGTTCCTTTATCTGTTACAGCAAATTATTACATTGATGGTTTTCATGGAGAAAGACAAATTTTTCATAACTTTGCGGGGAGAAACATTCTCTTCTGATTTAGAGTTGGCTGAGTGTTGCCTCCTCCAATTGGGAATGCACCACAGAAAATATTGTGTTCATTCTGTCTCTAAATAAGTCATCAGGGCTGCTTTTTTTATGTGCAATTTTCAGTAAAACAATATATGTACATTGCATTCTCCTTGTGGTAGTGAAGCATTATCATGAACAATGTGTGTGTGTGTCAGGGAGGAGGAAGCACATATCAGGGATGAGTGGAGGAGAAAGAGGCAAATGGGAGAAAGACACGGCTGGGGGGATGAGGAGAGATTCCCCCTAATCCCACTGATAAGGGAAGGGAGGGCTGTTGCTTTGGAATGTATGAACCAGCTTATTGGCTTCTAATTCAGCAGCAGGTCAGCATGGATACATGTTGATTCATGACACTAATGAATCAGCCCTCCCAAGTTATAGTTTCAACAAGGAGAATGACTTATAAGACCATCTTATAGGACCAATTATTTTTATTTTATTTGCTAAGACTAATTTCCTCCAAGCTGCTCAGAACAGCATTTTATTCTAACCACAACCCTGGGAAATAGGCTAGGCTGAGAGAGAGACTTTTCCAAAGCCCTAGTGAGCAACAGGACAGATGTGTCTTTCTTTACATGTTACCGTCCTGCCATAGGAGCTGCTTTTTTGTGAGTGCCTCCAGTCCCAATCATGGCTATTATGCCTGTTTCTGTGAACAGAGTTGATCACATGAGCCTTTCCCTTGGAATTGGCAACCTCCCTCCCAGTTTTGTGGGGAAAACCCCATACCAATAACCAGTGCTTTTTTTGTTTAAAAAAAAAAGGTGCAGGAACTCACAACTTGTTAATCTTTTATGTATTTATTTATAAACCATTTTTATGGAGAAATAAGTAATAAGATACAACTAGACACTAAAAATTAAAAAAAAGATTTTCTATTCACCAATCATTTTTAAAATAAATATTTTATCATAAATAAATAAATAAATATCATGCGACTCCCATCCGTCCATTCCCCCAACTCACAGCCAGATCTCATAAGTGGCTCCTTCCAACTTCACACACTGGTTAGAAAAAGCCAAGGAGGGAGCAGGAAGTGAAATTGCCGCTTTTAACCCTTAAAGCGCATCTCGCAAGGAAACAGAGACTTTGGAGGAGGAAAATCACACACACAAACACAAACACCCCCCAACTTCGCAGCCGGACAGGAGGCGCCTCCACTCCCCTCCTTTGTAGCCCCCCCTTCAATCCCAAACTGCAGCCTCCGATGCCTCCTGCATGGCTCCTTCCTATGCTCAGCCCAATCCTATGCCTGTCTACTCAGAAGTAAGCCCTATTATAGTCAATGAGCTTACTCCCATGAAAATGTCTATAGGATTGCCACCTCAGTGTCTGCAGGCATCGACCAGCGCGCACACGCGCTCACTCTCCTACACGCACAGAGACCAGCAGCAGCAGTTCTGGCAGAAAGTGAGGAAGACCTCAAGAACCTTCTGATGAGGGTTTATACTGGTGTGACATCTGTCTCGTTCACTGTACAATGTGCTTTTATATATGACGTGCCATACCTCTTGCAAGAATCAGTACATTGTTTGCAGGAGAGGGAGTTTGATTTGAACAGAGTATGCTAAAAATAAAGACACCATTGACAAGAAAATATTAATAACCTATGGCTAGAAAGTTGCAGGAAAACCAAGTTGCAGAAAGATTTCAACACACACACGCTCATAAGGAGCCATTTTAATTAACTAGAACAATCTTAGACCTCGCGCACAGAGAGTTTTGGGAGCAGGGAAAGTTCAACGAGCCTGAAGCGAGGAGGGCTGCGAGTGAGCAGCTCAGCTAGGCACCCAGCTGACCCAGCTCAGCCTATCATCAGCAGAGGCACCGCAAAGTCCACCTTCACCGCCGGACTCTGGCAGTGGGCGATCGAGGGGAGGCTTCGCTGGCTTGACGGGAGGGAAGGTGTGTGAGCTGGAGCCAAGACAGTGCCCGGGCGCGGGTGGCTGGACTGCAGTGCCTGGACTGCAGGAGTTCCTGGGAACTTCTCCGAAGATGGAGCCAAAAACAAGCACAGAAGGGGGGCGAGATCACGAAGAGGGAGCCGGTCTGCGCCTTACCTTGCTCGGCTCCCACTGCCAGCCCCGCAGCCAGAGGAAGTAATCCCGAGATGGCGAGCAGCATGCGGAGAAGCCGCTCAGGAATGGTGCGGGGTCTGCTGGGCTCTTGCTTCCCGCCTCTTTCCCTGACTCTGCGCAGGCGCCCCAGATTCAGAGCACTGAAAGGGAGCGCCCCAGGATTCAGAGCGCTGTAAGTTGAAAGAGAGCAAAACCAGCCCCTCCTTCCCTCTCTCCCTCCTCGTCTCGCAACGTTTCCCCCTGGGATTGTGTAACCTCCCACACTTCTTCACCATCATTACCCCTGTTCCCTGACCACTGCGCTAACGACTTGTGATCAGAGCTGCGGCTGCCAGTCAGTTTAAGTGCGGCGCTGCGGGGGACTGCATAAAAAAGGTACCGGAACACCGTTCTGCTGCGTTCTATTAGAAAAAAAGCCCTGCCAATAACTCCGTCCAAAGGCATTTTAAACAGTACAAGGGGGCTACGAGATAAACTCATAGAAAACTCCATGTTAGGGCTGCCATGTGTAAACAGCACCTGAGCGACTTCTGAACTCAGATTTTCTGCATTAAAAGCCCACCACTCTTTATGGGCTTATGAATATGAAGTTTATTATTGGTGAGCTCCAGCAGTTGTCAGAAACATTTACTTCTTCCCACTCTAGGTGAAACCATCCAAGGAGTGTGTAGAGGTCTACAACTGATTCTGAATGAGGAATAAAGCTAGAAATAAAGAGCTAGTAATAAATAAGTTTTTAATAGGGTTCCTGTTTTCCATCCCATTGAGCAGGATATAAATACTGTTGATTGGTTGGTTGGTTGGTTGGTTGATTTGTACTGGCCCCTGGTGGATTATCCTTACCACAGGATTCTGAAACAAATAGAGGAATACTCCAACTGGATCCTTTGATCCAGTTCAGAGCTTGCTCCTACTATATTAATCAGATTAGTTATACAACTCCCTTTCAAAGTCAACCAAGCAGTGCCTAGTCCATGCACAATGGATAAAGACTTGTGATCTGGATGGAGGGTAAACTCCAAGTTAGGCTGAATACCAGCATGAGGCTGATAGTCAACAAGTACTGTAAGAAAACATGAAAAGAACTTCGACAAGAAGGTTCAGGAGGGCCTGAAACCACGAAGACAGCAATCTCCCACTTTTTTCATTTTACAACATACTGGCAGGGCACTGAAATGGTCACGGCAATAGGCATGCCATCAGGTTTTTTTTAAAATAATTGACAAGGCATACCACACTGCCAGTAGAGGGCTCACATCCCCTAATGGCCCTACTAATAAATGGCCCTCGCCCAAACTCCAGTGGCACACCTGTGGACCATTCACAGCACACCAATGTGCCATGGCAATGCTGCTCCTGCCCATGCACTGAAATCATAATCAGAGGTCTTTTTGCAGGGGTTCTTGCTGACAAGAGATGAGGCTGGTGAAGATTAGGAAAAGGTTTTTTTTGGGGTGTGTGGTGGTGGTGGTGATGTGGTCTATGAAATGCTGCTTATGAAATGCTCTTCCCAAGGAGGTTCAACTGGTACAGATCAATACCAACTGGTACTGGTATTGATATTTTTTTGAATGCCAGGGAAAATAACTTTGTAGTTCTGCATTCTCTCTCTCTCTCTCTCTCTCTCAGAGAGAGAGAGAGAGAGAGAGAGAGAGAGAGAGAGAGAGAGAGAGA
>JAJKFI010000006.1:29669796-29702146 GCA_029204185.1 Lerista edwardsae
AGAGAGAGAGAGAGAGAGAGAGAGAGAGAGAGAGAGAGAGAGAGAGACCAATAGTGCCTTTATTTAGCAGGAGGAAGAAGGTGCTTGTGGGAGGTCAGGGGTGGGAGAAGAAGAGGACACACAATTATAATGCCCCTGTGGTCAGCAGTCTGGTCAAAATGTGTTGGTGGGCCAGATGTAGCCTATAGTCAACATGGGGACCTCTGCTCTTTTTAATTCATGACCTAATTTCATTCAGAGACTGTTATGGCCCCAGCCCCAGGAGCAGCTCAGCTTCAGAGCCTGAGGAAGAGCCAACTGGACCCAGGCTCAGCCCTGACATTGAGCTGGAGCCGGAGCCTGTCAGTCAAGTGCTGTCTAGTCTAACACTATAAAACCAACACCATCCATCCCTGCAATCTCACTCTCCTCTCTACCTGCCCGCCAGCGCTGACCGCAAGCCAGGAGGCAGTTGCTGGGCAGGAGTAGTAGTAATGCAAGACTCCAAACCAGAGGGGTGCCTCTTTAACACACTTCCCTCTCTAGGCAGCAGGGGCGGAGGAGTCTGGGAGGAGTCTAGACCTTAGGGCATAGAAGGCCTTAACTGAGCTCCGGACTCTGCATGAGCAATGCTGCTCATTTGGATCTCTCCATGGTCCTGAGCCTTCCCCCACCCATAGGTGAGGGGAAATAGACTCTAAGACCTGGATTTCTAGATAATGGGAAGCGAAGTTAATTAAAGCTGTGTATTTCTTTAATTCCAGGTTTAAGGAACTGGCAAATCATTTTCATCACTCGTGGTAGCAGAGCACCTCTTTTGCATACAGAAAGTTCCAAGATTGATCTGGGTGGATGGATGGGTGCGGAACCCTGCCTGGGACCTGGAGAGCCTCTGTCCAGCAGTGTAGAGCATATTGAGCCAGATGGCCTGATGCTCTGGTTTGGCAAAGGACAGCTTCATAAGTTCATGTACAATCATTGCTCATTCAGTCAATGCTCCTGTTCTATAGCCTATTGTGCCTCAAGATGGCACTCTTGAACAACACAGTTTTTGAAGGATGCTGACGAAGAATTACTCACAGCAGGAAACTTTCAGAAAACAGGATATCTTGGGGAGGTCCAACTTAAGCAGGAACAACTGCAGCAATGTTCAAACAGAGCAACCACATCAGACATGGACAACACGACTTATTGATATTTAGATGCCAAGGATTATCCTTCTTCCAAACGCGAGCTGAAACCATTCATTACCCCTGAAATTGCTGTTGTTATAAGCTAAATGTAGTTGAACTAACCACCGTAAAAATGGAAATGCTTTCATCTTGCTTCTGAACTTTGTAGCCCCACATTTTAATTATATAATTCCTTATATGATATGAAAGAAGTCTGGGAGATGTCTTTATTATTATTATTTTCCTTCCAAAGTCTCTTTTAATTTTTTTTTTCTGAATTAGCATTACAGTGGATTGTGGTCAGGTTGCTGGGCTAAGTATCCAGGATCAGGGAGAGCATCCAAAATTCTGTGTGTCCTTATCTGGGGGTAAGTCCAATTGAACACAGTTTCTTTGGAAACAAGATGCACATAATTTTGTAACGCATTTATTTTTACAAATATACACTGATTTATTTTTAAAAATAAATATTTGACCCTTATTGTTCTGCAAGCCCTGTTTCATTCCAACTGGCGGAGATGCCTTTGGACGTCTCTACGATTGACTTCCTGCAAGAGGAGGAGAGGATCTTGACCCATGATTTTCTTCCCTCCTTCCTCCTGTGCTCCTTTTGATGAGGCTGCTTGTAGAAGGACTGGAGCAGGAAAGAAAACGCTCATCCTTGCAGTGCCATCTGTTCTCACTTGCTCAGCGCAGGAATCTTCTCACCATGTTTAACACAAATAAAGTCTATAACAAATAAGTCAAAAATCTATAACCCCAGACTTTAATTTGACCCAGGGTCTTCAAACATGTTGCCCAAATTACATTTCTCAGGGTTGCCTTGGCATGCAAAGCTGCAGCTTCTGTGTATGGGCAAATAATTCAGGCCACCTGTCTTCTATAGCCATGAAGCCACCATGAGCCGAAGGCCTCAAATTATGGAACCAGCTGCCTACCGAGGTTTGCCAGATATGGAATTTTGGTCTTTCATAGACTTGTTTATTTAGACAAGCTTTTCACTGTTAATGTGTCTTTTTGGTTTTATTGGCTGCTGTGTAGTTTCCAGGCTTATTTCTCCTTTTGAAAGATTTATGGATGCTTTTAGATTTAATTTGGTTTGATTTGTTGTTCTCCATCTTGAGAAGCATTATGCTGAAAGGCAGGCGATGCACTTCCTAAATAAATAAGAGGGGATAATTGCCACCAATGACTCATCTATGTTCATAACCGGGATTTAGTCTGTTGCTCGCATGGGTGGCACTGAACTGGGTAGCCAGAACAGAGGGCAATGTTGTCTTTTGAGCCAGACCAGTGGCCCGTCCTGCTGAACACTCAGGGCTGGCCCATCCATGAAGCCAACTGAAGCAGTTGCCTTAGGCAGCAAATTGGCAGACGGCACCCAACTCTATCACCCCACTTAGGGGGAGGTGCACAGGCTGACACATCGCCTGGCAAGGACAGCATTTGACACATTGCTTCAGGCACCCAGAGATCGTGGTCCAGCCCTCTTTACACTGACTAGTCACTGTTTCGGGGGGGGGTCTTTTCCCATTCTGCTTGGAAATGCTGGGAATTGAATCTCAGAGTGTCTTCATGCAAAGCAGGTGCTCTGCCAATGAGCTAAGCTGTATTCCCTTCAAAGAGGAGGCACTCTTAATTGTAGGGGTTTAATAGAGTTGCCATCTTTTTCCTGAGGGGGGGGTTCATTTTGATGGCTTCTGTGAATATTGCTAATCCATCTGGATTAACAGCTCTTGGCATGGAGACCGTAACATGTTGTAAGGAACCCACAAGCCACCTATCAGTCATGGATCCTGGTGCCTTGATAGTGAGCAGCACCAATCATCCACAAAACATTGTAAAATGATAAAACAATAGTGCGACAATAGAAAAATACAATTGACTATATCAGAGCACAGCACCCAAATTCAGTTGAGAGGAGACCTAAAAGTACAGGATATAGCATGACTGTTAACAAAAGGCCAAACAAAACACAAAGGTCATAAGCTTTTGAAAACTGTCAGTGATAGAACCAATTGGGTCTGAAAGGAGAGAGATTTCCATAGCCTGCGTGTCACAATTGAAATGCAATCTTTAGTTAATTCTTCCTCCCAACATCTTCCCAACATGGGTTACTATTATTGCCATTTTACAGATAAAATTGCAATTGTTTGCAACTTGCCCAAAGACATGCAGGGCACGAGCCTAATCTGGAGTTAGGCCGGCACAGTTAGGCCAACCAAGTTTGGGCGGCACAAGGGCCACCCTAAAGTATATTTGGACCACTCTTGGAGTCAGATAGGCCAGCACACAGATATACACCATCCTCCCTGACTCCAGAATGGTCCAAATGTGCTTTACGGTGGCACTTGTGCCAGCCAAACATGGCTGGCCTACCGGTGCCAGCCAGGTTAGGATTGCACCCACAATTTCAGAATTCAAGTCACCATCCTAATTCTCAGGACACACTCTTTATTGAACGCACTGGTGAAAACCAGAACAAATTGGAACAATATGAACAAGCCTAATCACAGATGTCTACAGCAGCTGCCTAAATTGAGAGTGCAATCCTAATCTGGAGTTAGACCAGCACAGACAGGCCAGCAAAGATTGACCAGCACAAGGGACACCATAAAGAGTGTTTGGACCACTCTCAAATTCAGGGGGGTAGCACAAGTCTATGTGCTAGCCTCTCTGACTCCAAAGGGGTTTCAAACATACTTTATGGTGTCCCTTGTGCCAACCAAACTTGGTGGCCTAACTGTGCTGGCCTAACTCCAGGTTAGAATTATACTCTCAGTGAGATCTTAGGGGGTAGGGTACTTATTTCAGGCTGCAATCCAATACACTGACCTGGGAATGAGCTCTATTAAACCCTAAGGAGCTTACTTCTGAGTAGACACACATAGTGAGATTTTGGTGTGCTTAGCTTGGTCTGGATTTTGCACAGAGGAATGCTTCCTGTTGCATGTTTGTGAGCTATTCTTTGAAGCTGGGAAGTCTCAGGAGGGAGGTTTGCAGGGCTCATGGAGGGGAGGCAGTTATATGAGCAAACCTGGAGCTCTTGGGGGAAAGTTCATTCTCCCCTTTCTATCACAACTTCCATTATGAACTTTGCTGGATTCAGTTTGAATTGAAACTACTCGAGGAATTAATCCATCACTAGGAGGAATTGGATAACGTATCTCAGTGGTATTCAAACTGTAGGTTGGGACCCACTTGGTGGGTCACGACTTGATGTCAGGTGGGTGGTGGAAAGCTGGGAGCAGCCATCTTGGAAACTGCAAGTTAACTGAAAACTTACTCTTACTATACTCCTTTTGTGAATGTTAACAGTTTGAATTTTCAAGTGAGGGTTGTTTTTTAATTTTGTTTTTAGTTCAGTGCTTTTATATAATACTAGCCTTTTGTTACCCGGCGTTGCTCGGGTAACAAATTATCCCAAGTTTCTAGGCGACCCTGGAAACTATGGATTTGACACCGATTTCGGCTGTTTTCGATCATTTTCACGCAGCACCCCCTGCGCATCCCCACCTCCGGGGGCGCTATGGGGGGTCTGACCCCCACAGTGTTTGTCGCCAGGCCACAAGGCGTACGCGTGCCGAGTTTGGTGCCTGTCGCTCCAGGTGTTGCGGAACCAGCAGGTGTTCCAGCAGGGCATGGTGGACGTTTTGTTTTGCACCCCTTCTCGCCCCCCACGCCGAGGGGGTGCTGAACCCTGACTCCACGGCGTCGGGAGCATTGCCACTCGTCTCGGTGACCCCGGAAACTACGGATTTGACACTGATTTCGGCCGGTCTTGACCATTTTCATGCAGGGCCCCCTGTGCACCCTCCCCGGGGGCACCAGGGGGGCCTGACCCCTGCAGTGTTTGTCACCAGGCCACAAGGCATGCGCATACCGAGTTTGGTGCCTGTCACTCCAGGTGTTGCGAAACCTACGCGGAACATACATACACATATACACACATTCTCCTTTATATATATATAGATTATATGACCTAATCTTGCTTTCTGTCAGAGATGTTTCATGTTTGTACAATTGCTGCAGTCCAAAAATGTGAATTTGCATTTCAGGAGAGTCACTTTATTATGTTAGAATTACAGCACTTCCTGCTTGATGATGTCACATCACTTCCAGGTTAATTACATCACTTCTGGCGGGTCCCGACATGAGTGCCATTCTGAAAAGTGGGTCCCGGTCTAAAAAGCTTGAATACCACTGAAGTATCTCATGAGGCTGCTGTACAGGAGGGCATCTTTCTTCTGTCACTACAGAAGCTATTCCAAACAATGGTACACAGAGAACACAATGGTACACTAGTCTGAAGTGGCAAACTGCATCAGCACATAGTCCCAACGCTGGCATCCTCATGCTGGCCCCGGGACCCCCTTTCCAAGTAAAAGGATCTAATTATATTACAAATGATGTTCTCAAAGGCTTTCACAGCCAAAGTATTGGCTGAGTTGAGCAGAATTGCTGTTTTGATTGATGGAAATAAAATCCAAATGCAGTATACAATAATAATTTGTTTTGTTGCATTTGCCTCATCAAGCAGTGTCATAGCAGAATTCAACAAAGAATTGTAGCAAATTAAGTAAAGGCGTTAGAGTCAAGCCAGAAGCTGTCTGTGAGCATGGATGAGCAACTGAGAAAAACTTCAGGAGCTTGAACTGTTATTTATTAGCTAGAAACTAATCTTTATTTTGATTCTCATCATGGCCATCCTCAGCCCTGTTGTTGACATGGAGTCTCAAGCCGTGACTCAACAGGTGGAATTGGCAAGAGAAGAAGAGTAGAGGGAGTCGTCTTAAAAATCTTGTGATGTTTTTATTCAAGGACTAATCGTGACGATGGTAGTTTTCCTGGGCAAAACTGAAATGCCACATTAGCGATGGCTTGTTGGAGCTTTTTGTTGAAAGTTGCGTAAACATTGTCAAGGACAGAAGCATTTAAAAGGCTGGAATGGATGGAAGCGAAGCGAGGACCTTGACCTTCATCTCTGGTGCACAGTCAGGTAGGTGTTTCAATTCAGCACTTGCCATTCTGATCACACTTTCATATTCCAACGTATTGAAACTCGGATGACATTTACTGACGAGAAACATTGCTTTGTTTTGTCAAAATGGGCATACAGTATTTGACTAATTTCCGTTTAGTTGTTTGTGGAATAAATAAAGCACTTGAATTGTCAACATTTCGTTTAGCTCATCTCCTTTCTAAAAAAATAACTAAACAGGAATCTATGGACATGGTATGATTGTCATACAGAAATGTATAAACATGACATAGAAATACGTCTCTTTTTTTCACGTGGAACCATCGCATGGAATGTAAGCAACCTTCTCATGAAAGTCAGAACAAATGTTGACAAACTAGGTCCAAAACTGATGAATGTGAGTTAAGCCACAAGATTTTAGAGAAGAAATGTTCTTCATTTAAGTCATATTTAGTGCATGTTAGCATCTGTTTTCTTCCTTTCATCTTTGATTCAAGAGAGGAGATACTGTAACTATTTCTTAAACTCTGAGTTGACAATCGCGGGATTTGAAAAGCATTCAGTTGAACAACTTTACTGATTTTGAATTTGTACATTGTGACTCATGTGAAAATCACAGTTGTTATTTGAGGACTCAGATAATAGGCTTCCTATAATGTGATAAGCAATTGTTTCCTACCACATCATATAATTAGTTAGGGAGATGGAAGAAGATGGAAGTTAGTTAGGGAGATGGAAGATGAGAAGCTCACAATGGATTGGCTATCATCTGTCATAAGATAGCTATATTTGTTATTGCCTTTAAGCCCCAGAATTTTGCTTGTTGGACCACTCAGCAGACATTTATGTATTAGAGAAAGGAGATATTTCTCCTCTTCACTTCTAAAACAAGACATTCCTGGAGAGGCAGGGGCAAGATGAGGTATGAAATGTTTTGCTTTCAGAGCTGGAAGTTATTTCGTAGGAAGGGAAAGGCAATCTGTGCATGCTCAGATGCACTCTTCTTTTACTTAAAACATTTTAGGTTTATGCTTCTGAATTCTTAATTAAATATAGGTTTCCTTGGGCATTCTAAAAACACAACAATGGATCTGTTTTGTGCAGGCAGGTTCATTCATGTTCTGCTCTCATGCTGAGCATGCATTTCTCTCCTTAAGAATGCCTGAAGCCATTCCCTCCCATTGGCGCGTTTGACCGCCAATTTATGATTTAGAGATTTTCAAAAAATGGCTCCACCAAATGACCTGAAACGTGCACTGTAAACAATGCAAGGATAGACCTTTTTAGAGGTACAGTTGTTTTGACTGTCCACCCATGTCATCATTTAAGAAACAGGGGCAGAATTTTGGGGTTTTTTTTGTTTTGGAGGGCTGTTTCTGAATCTGATTGAGGACTCCCAAATCGGAAATGAAAGTTGCCATTTTGGCTTCCTGTGTTAGGGCAGGGGCTAACCTTTCTCACTGAGTCAACTTTAAAGCTTTCAGGTACAATTAGCACCTGTAATAATTTTTTTAATAATTGGCGGGCAAATGCGTCAATGGGATTTCACACATCTACTTCCATTCAAACTGTGTTTCTTTGTAGGCTAACTATCTTTTTACTTTGGGGGACAAGTTAGGTGAAAACATAGAGGAAACACATATCTCCTAACCCTTGTCCTATGTTATTTGTCCTGTATAATGTTCAGATATGTCTTGCCTTTAGTTTGTGGAGGTTGCAGGTAAGTTCAGAGACTGTGAATAAGCTATGTTTTTAATACTCTCTTCCACAAAACATTAGATAGCTGACACAAAACATTAGAAGGCAACTCCAAGATCAAATCTCATAAGGCTGTATGAACTTCAGATCAATAATGACCTGCCTCACCAACCTCACAGGGTTGCTGAGGGAAGGATTGTCTACACAACCCTGAAGTCCTTGAAGAAATGGAAAACAAAATGTTAAATGTCAAATAAAGAAATAAAGAATATTCCTTCTTCTTTTCCCCCCCCAAGTGCATTTGTTTAGGTAGATATTCACATTTCATTATCACACTTGCAGCTGTAGGTGAGAATCTCTTACTAATTTCTAGAGTGGGTGTGTTTACCTGAGTGGCCCTGATGGTTGATTTTGAAGACAGGCATTCAGCTAGGTGATGAGATTACCAGCTAGGTGATGAGGTGAGGACAATTACAATTACAATGGGCAGAAATCTGCATAATGCTCTCCTATAGTTTACCCTTCCCAAAGCTATTTAGGACAATTACCATGGATAGCATCTTTAGGGACAAAAAAAATCTAGATAAAGCTCTCCTATTCACTCCTCTAATCATTTGCAAGCCATTTAGAAAATCAGGTGACCACTCGTACTGACAATCAGTCTTGTCAATGGTGCAAGAACACAGAATAAGATTCAAATAATATTCCTCCAAATCAGCACCTGGACACAGTCCAATAGCTACTGAAGAGTCATGTTTCCATCTCATAGTGGGGTGGGAGATGGGATTGATGGCTTTGCTTTGTTTCACATAGGAATCATCCTTCCAGCAACCAAAGGGTTTATGAATGGTTATTTCTTGCCTCTGTACTGTGGGAGCAGAACAGTTAGGTGCTTCTCATTGAGAAGACAAATCAATGAGAAAGATACTTTTTTTCTTCAAACTGTTCACAGCTTGTTCTAGGGCTGGGGTGGGAGGGAACCTCAAAAGGTGAACTCAGGTTCGGCTTAGTATATTGGAAGCTGCAAGCTGCAGAAGCCAGCTCTATGAAAAATAGGGTTTTTTCAAGATGTTTATGAAGCAGAGAAGGGTCTAGGAAAGTCCAGAAGAATTCTGTCTCCAGCTCATTACAGGGGGTGCAAAAGGTGTTTCTACAGGGAGGGCAAAGCTCTACGTTTTGCAAGAAGTCTTACCTTGCAGTGGAAATCACTCCTCTCCTGCACTGTTTTAGCCAATCCTCACAGGGAAAAGCAACATCTTGGCATTGCTTACTGGCTACAGCAGCAAGGGAGAGGAGGGATTTACATGACAGGGTAAGGCTTCTTGCAACACTTAGAGCTTTGCCCTCCCTGTAGAAACGCCACTGAAAACAAGAAGCTAAAGGCTGCAAAACACCTAATTTAGCCTAGCAGCAGTCAAAGCTATGCCAAAAATTCAGTTTTGCAAGAATGAACTTCTTACTTACTTCAGGATTTGCACCCCTTCTGAAGTAAGCAAATTCCTGAAGTAAGCAAGCTGTGTGCTCAGTGAACAATGTGTTTTTTTAAAAGATTTTCGGGGTAAAGGTAGCTTTTTTTCAACATTTCCATAGAAATTGATACACAGCACCATGGATAGTGCACCATAGTGCAAAGTAAAAATTATGATTTCAGTTCCATCAGCGGGCAAGCGCACCACTTTCAGTTCAGTTCACTTTGACATGATTCCAAACACATATTTACCTGAGGGGGGCCTGTATATGTTTCAAAATGCAAAAAAAAGTGGTGCGCTAATGCGCCGATGAGAGGGAACAGGTTTTAATGTCACTGTTTGGATCAATCATTTTAAAATTCTCTTTTTCCTTTGTACCTTATCTTAATTTAGCTTTATTTCAGTACTACGCTAATGTTTTGTGACCACCTCCATCTTTCTCCACCATAGTGACAGGCCTGCCGACTTGAGAGGTGAGTGGTTTCAGTGACCAGGAGTGCTTTGGCACATCTCCTTCTGTTGTATCCCTTTGTGATGAGCCTTGCTCTGGTAATCATATCCTCGTCAAACTACTGCAATGTGCTCTACGTGGGACTGCCCTTGCAGGGTATTCAGAAACTGTACCTGAATGCTGTGGCCAAATTGTTGATGGAAACAATGTGGACAGAGCACACAATTCATATCCTGTAGGAGGTGCACTACCTTCCCATTGGTTTCTGGGTATAATTCAAGGTGCTAGTTCTCTCCTTTCAAGCCCTTTATGGTTTGGGTCTTCAATATTTTTCAAAGCACTTGACCACCCACCTACTGAGATCATCAAGGACATCACTAAATGAGGTTAGCTTGATGTGCAAACTGCATGCAGGCAACCTTCTGTGTGGTGCCCCTTTGAATGTAGAACTCCCTGTCCCCTTTCTCAGACTTTAAAAAGGTATTGAAAATCCATCTTCTCAGCCGATGGGCTTTAGGAGAACAGTGACACTGCAACCCTGTCATGCTTATTTCTCAGTCTGTTATGCTTTTGGGGTTTGGGTTTGATTTTATTGAACTGTTTTTAATCTTTAAGTGTATTTGGTTAGCCACCTTGGGATCCATTGAGAGGAAAAGCAGGCTATAAATGTAAATAATAAATAAAATTGGAGAGTTGTGCATTCCCACTCCATGCTGCTTTTTCTTGTTCTTTAAGAGTCTGCATACAGGAGCTTAGCTACAGTGGTGCAGGGGAGTGCAATTGCACTGGGCACCAAGCTTTAGGGGGGCAACAAGTTAGCTTGACACAAGTGGCCAAAATTGTGAAAAGACTTGGTAATTACAAATAATACCATCATGTTATGTATCATTGGGAAGGTAATTTAATGCAGAATGCAATGAAATAAACTACAGTGTAATATCTTTATCAAATGTTATGTCCAAAAGTCCTGAAAATGAAAATATAACTGTCATGTAAAAATTGCAGTTTTTTTAAAATTGCGATTTGTGGGAATAATACTGTTATGTTAGATATTATTCAATGCAGAATTACAGAATGCAATGAAACAAACTGGAGTGTAATATCTTCATTCTATCAAAAGTTATGCCCCAAACCCCCAAGGAAATGAAAATAGAACTGGGATATCGCTTCCTGTTGTGACATCACTTCTGGGGCATCATTTTGCCTTCTGCATCAGGCTGCACTTTTGTTAGCTACGCCCCTGGCTGCGTATTAGTCTTCTGTACCTATGGTGAGCACAATTTCTACAATTAGTTAAAAAAAGTCAGACTCTCTTCCTCACAGAAACTAAGTTGACCCCATCCAGAAAAATGGAATGTTCCAGAAAAACTTAGTATTGTGTCCTGCGACTAGCATGAGTGTAGCAGAGGAAAACAATATGATCTGAGCAGGAATGTACAGAAATATCCCTGAACTGTGCTGACCCGTGAACAACATGTCTTGAGTCTTTTGTCCTCTATTGTTTATTACTAATAACTCTGTAGAGATTATTTTTGTTCCCTTTAGGGATTTCTAAAAGTAAAAACCAACAGTGTTTCTTTAAGAAACTCTCAGTGTAAATGTGGTGAAATTGACAAAACTAAATATGTGCTTGTCCCCATATAGGAAATAAATTCTGGGGTATTTAGATTTCTCACCACCTATAGAGGAAATATAAGTGGAAGGTGCTTCAATTTCCTTGCTTGCCAAGGAAACGTTTGCAATTAAGATATATCATTGCATATTGCACCAACGCATTATAAATCATAGTTAAGTAAAAAGCAATGACTTAAACAATTGCCATTATTTCTCTCCAGAGAAATTTAGAAGGTGAAGTATGCAAATTTTTGGAAGAGCCAGTCACCTCCTCAGCATAGGGGGGAAACTTCAATGTGCATTTGGGTAAAAAGCCATTCAAACATTGTTTTTGTATGCCTAGCTCCTGATTTTGGAGGGGGATTTTTGGTGAAAAAAAATCCCAATTTTTTCACCCCAGAATGTTGTTGATTCTTTTAAAGCTGAAACCTACTCTCTGCAATAGCCTTGTTTAGTGAAAATGTGTTGAGGGAGAACAATTTCTCTGAATAGCTGTTACTACATATAGTTCTGAGAAGAAAAAAATTGATTTATGTTGCAACCTTCTTAGTGATATATTATCACTATGCTACAGTTACACATTGTTCTGTTTCACTTGAACTAAGAAGATTTATTCTTTCCTAAAACTTTGCAGCAAGAGGCATAAATATATTGTACAAATGGCCTGTTATCCTTAGAACAAAACTGCATAGCGGTGGATAAAAAATGGAATTTTGTTCCCTCTTTTGCTTTAATTATCACAATGCCAAATAATAATGGAGAATTTATCCCCAGGGGGAAAAATGACTTTTGAAAATTTAGAGGGAAGCCAAAAGAATGAGATAATAACTATATCAGAGATATAATTAACAGATTACCAATTAACAATCCATCAGTAAAAACACATAAGTGTTGGGTGGTTATTTTTGTGTGTGTGAAACAGCAACCTTTTCATACCTCCGCAGGCTTTATTTGATATAGGAATATTAATGCATAAACCAGCCTGCTTTGTTAATTCCTTTCTCATAAGGATTCCTTATGAGAATCCTTTCTCATAATTCCTTTCTCATAAGGATGCCCCATATTGATGTTTGCTCCAAGTGCAGATGCAACGTATGGAGGGGAAGCAGAAGTAGGCCACTGAGCCTAGCCCCTGTATGCTTTCTTGCCCCTGTCCTGAACTTCATGTATGGGGGCAAAAGTGAGAATGAGATTTCTATGGGTATACAGAAACCCTGACTGTTCATGGTCCTATGTGCGTGGAAGGGTCTGTGTAAGCAGTGCCATGTCCATGGAGCCCTGCAGACCGCAGAAGACAGTCCTGTCTGTCCAGCCACCTCCGAGGCATCCAGAGGGGACGTGATTTCTGGGTGTTGCAAATTAAGTGCACAATCCTAAACTGGTGTTAGGCCAGCACAATTAGGCCAGCAAAGTTTGGCCAGCACAAGGGACACTATAAATCACGTTTAGATCACTCTTGGAGGCAGAGAGGCCAGCCATAGATGTGTGCCATCCTCCCTGACTCCGAGAGTGGTCCAAACGCACATTACAGTGGCCCTTGTGACGGCCAAATTTTGCTGGCCTAACTATGCCGCCCTAACTCCAGGTTAGGATTGCACTCTGAATCAGAAGCGAAGGTGGCTTACTGGGGCAGTGATTAGGAGGGAGGAGGACAAAATGAAAATGATGACATCCATCATTTGGATCCATGGGGCAGAAGATTTAGTCGAGAGGGTTAATGCCTCCGTTTGCCTGAAGATAAGAACTGAAGATCTGAAGGTCGCCAGTTCGGGACTACCGGAAGTCTCTGTGAGCAGCAGACCTTGTAAATTGCGACTGATTAACAGCTGAGCTGTCTCCGGCTGCCTTGTGCTAGGGGGAGTTGTGCCGAAGTCAGCTGCTTCTCTGGTGGGAGCAGGGAAGCCGCTTATCAGCCAGCAGAAGACAAACGGGTGGCCAGAAAGAAGGACTAAATCCAGAAAGATCCATCTGTATTTGTGTAGTTCTTGTAAGATAGAACGTTTCTGTAAAATTGTAGAAAACTTTGGGCTTACGAATAAAGTCTGCCTATGTAAACCGCCTTGAGTCATTAGAGAAATCTGGTGACCTAAGAAAGGCGGTATATAAATACAAGTATTATTATCCTCCTCCTCCTCTTCCTCCTCCTCCTCCTCCTCACTGGTGAAGCAAGCTGCAGAGAGGTATAGAAAGAAAAAAGGAAGCTAGTGCAGGTCAAATAAGATGAATATGCTCCTACGTGATAATGAAATGGAAAAAGGTTCCACATTAAATGCAACCTATTGAAATTGCTTGAAGTTTCAGAATTGCATGAGTCGATATAAGCAGTTTCTGTCATAGGCAAATTCCCATGGACCCTGGGATCTACCCACTGAACACTGTGAATAACTTATCGAAAAACTGCCAGGATGCAGTTTTATCCTTATTGACTGTGTGTAGAGTGGCCTGTGCCAAAACCTGGAAAAACTGCTGGTGCCTGTAAGAACTAAATGGATATGAAAATGTTGGAATTTATTGAAGTTTAGTCAAACTGACTGAATAGTCAAAAGACAACAAGGGCTTGAGAAGACAAATATTCCCTTATTTTGAGGGGGGGGGGCTCCGTGACTGCCCCCCAACTGCAGGTTGCAGCACAGGCTCTATTGGCACAGCTATGTCAGTGCTGGAAAGTTGGTTAGGATTGCACCCTGAATTGTATCCCGGTAAACATTGTAAATGTTGGAGATGAATAATCTGAGATTATGGGAAGAAATTAGATACAAAGCTTAAGTTTTTTTATTTTAAGTTAAAACATTTGCATTATTTTACAGATGATGTGTAAATCATGTGATTTGCAATATGAAATGGAGTAAGGAAGACTAGTGTGGTAATACACAATCACTTGCCAATTAGTTGTCTTATAAGTGATGGCAAAAAGGATGAGAAATTATGAAATCACAGTGACTTGTGGTGATGTCCACTTAACATCATTCCAGTAACTCTCTGATGGTGGAAGACAGTTTCTTATAACCTATTTTCTGCTTGCTGACAAATGCACCTATAAATGTCATTCAAAGGGACCTGAAATAGAGATTGCTTTTACCTTCTCATGCAACGTTAAAGGAAACCAAAGTCACAACTCTACTTGTTCATGTTGCTTTCCTTTTAAAACCTTGACCTTCCTTGGGTGAGCTGTATTACCAGATTTTTGAAAAAAATAAAAGCATTTGGAAATATTACCACTGCATGGTCAATGATCTGCACTCTCATTTCAGGCAGACAATTTTGTTTGAAGGTTTAGCTTGACAACAACCAGGCGACCATAAAACAGCAAGTGGGGGATAATGAAATAAGTGCCATAGCTGCAGTTGGAAGGAGGTGATCTATCATTCCGCAAGTTGTGCCCCTGGGCATCATGACTCCACCCCTTCTAGCCAGGGGTGCTTTGAGAACACATTCATGAAAACTCAGTGAAGGGCAGGAAATATTCTGAAATCCAGGATAACTCCTGAAATATCTAGATCAGTGCTTCCCAAACATTTTAAAATATTTTTTTAAATGACAACCTATCACAACCCACAAGAAAAAATGTAGTAGTCGTAGTCGTAGTAGTAATAGCAGCTGCTGCTCTGCCCTCCCTTACAACTTCCTTTTATTTTTTTTATGGCACATCCTGTTAATGTCTATTGGTTTTGCAGTTGAAAATCCTGAAGGTGCTATTATTTATTTTCATCAACACTATAGTGTCGCAGGCACAGTGAACATTTGTGCTGTTGGCTGAGAAATATCCCTCTGCTTTCTCAAGCACTGCCTGTGTCCTACAAGAACAGCCCTTTTTCTCTCTGCTGAGGCAGGCAGTGCTACAGACTATTACACCTTCCCATGGGATAAAACAGGTCTGTCAAACTGAACTGACTATAATGCTATATAGCCCCAAGTTACCTTGTTGTACCCTGTGAACAGAGGCGTAATGCCTAAGCATAATGCCATCTGCAGATACTCTTGCACTTGTGTTGTGTGTGTGGGAGTAAAGAAGAGAGTTGTTGAAAAGACAGGAGCTCCTTTCTAGCTTGTTCCAAACTACAAAGGCCTTTGAAGTTGCCTCTGTACTTTGTGACATATTTTTGGCGCCTCACAAGACTCATTCACTTTCCTTTTCACAGCAGTGTTTTGTAAGAATGGAACAATAGCCTCCATCAGATTGCAACACAATGTGAAACAATTCCTCCACACAACAAGGGCAGGATGAAGCCGCAAACTGGATTATTAGTGGATTTCAAGCATCTTCAGATAACGTACAAGTATCCAACAATTTCATCACCATGGTTTAAAGTGTCCAGGTATGAGCAGATGTGGGTTTTTGAGGATACAGTGCATGATCCCTCCTTCTCACCAAAGTCCCAAGAAGTAAGAGCTGGAAGATTCTTTTGTGAAACCATTTTGTGTTGAAAAGCTGTATATAAATTCTGTTGATTGATTCTTTTCTTCTTTTCCCACTCCAGCATGCTTAATAGTATAATTATTGCTGAGAAGCAATATGTTCATGCCTACAGTATTTTTATAATTATAATAATGTATTAACGATAGGCACATCTTGTTTCCACTATCAAGTATCCCTTTCTCTCTGGGCTCTGATTCTCCTGTGTATTCAACTGTCCAGAGTACAAACATCCTGCTTGCGTCTCCTAGCTCAGTGGTTCTCAAACTTTTTAGCCTGGGACCCACTTTTTAGAATGGCACTCATATTGGGACAGAAGTGATGTCATTAACCTGGAAGTGCTGTCATAGTCAGAAGTGCCATCATCAAGCAGAAAGTGATGTCAGTGTGATGTAATCAAATGACATTCCTAGAATGTAAACTGGCATTCTTGGATTGAAGCAAATGCACAACAATGAAACATCTTTGACAGAAAGCAAAATTCGGACAAAATATTATGTAAAAGTACTGAACTAAAAACAATGTTTTAAAAAAACCTCACTTGAAAATTCAAACTGTTAACACTCACAAAAGGCATATAGCAAAAGTAAGGTTTACAGTTTCCAAGATGGCTGTTCCCAGCTTTCCACGACCCACCTGATATCAGGTCATGACCCACTAAGTAGGTCCTGATCCACAGTTTGAATAACACTGTTCTAGCTTTTTGCTCAAACTTGGACCTTCCTGGCCTCGATCCATTTTCTGAGCCTACTCTGACTTGCACCAGCAGAATAGCTGGCAAAGGCCTCTGTAGTCCCAGAGGGGTAGCAGAGGCTTACACCTGGGCAGTGGAACAAATGGGAGTGCCCCTGCAGAAAGCAACACACACTTCACTGGTACAGCTGCATCAGCAGGTGGGGTCATATTGGACTGGGCTCTTAGACCATCATCAGTCCTCCATATACTCCACAGATTAACCAAAGAAATGTAGACTATAGTATGTAGTCTAAGAAATGTAAGACTATAACTAGAATATAGTCCACCATGGGTGGCAATAGTTGTAGGTAACTCAGCGCAATCCTAAACTGAGTTAGGCCGGCATAAGCTAAACCAGCAAAGTTTGGCTGGAACAAGGGACACCATAAAGTATGTTTGGACTACTCTTGGAGTCAGAAAGGCCAGTACACAGAGGTGAGCCATCCTCCCTGACTTCGAGAGTAGTCCAAAAACGCTTTATGGTGGCTCTTGTGCTAGCCAAACTTTACTGGTTTAGTTTATGCCAGCCTAACTCCAGTTTAGGATTGCACAGCCAAGATGCATTTTACATGTAACGGCCAATTTCACATACACCCCAGGATCACAAATCAATCTTGTGGTAGTGAATCCTTATTCACTTCCAAACTCAATTAAAGTTTGCACATAAAGCCAAATACATCTATCAAGAGTGCCCCAAAGGAGTGATGTCTATGGCATTGCTTCACTGCTTTCAACCTCTGGAGCTGTGAAAGTGGATGATTCCCTGAGATGTTGCTGTGCACCTGAGATGCTTATGCCATTTGACTAAGTTGATGCAGGACATGCAAGGAGGAAGAGCAGCTGGGTGCAGATACTGTTCGCTCTCTCAGGTTAAAGGAAAAATGTTTCCTAGCAATGAATATCATACAGTGAAATCCAAACTATGGTTCCAGTTGCTTGAGGGTTTTTTTAAAACACAGAAGAATATGGATCTTTTTACACACACCCCAAAAAAGATGGTTGCTGTTGTACAGTCTTAGGCGTGCAATGTTTTCCTAGCAGTTTGTCTTCACTGTCATCAGAATGCAATTTCTCTAGACTAGCAGTGGGCTGCAACAGATTTCTTGGAAATGAAGGCTGTGATGACACCCACAGGCTTAGTAATGTTTTCACAAGAAGGAACATGACTTTATATTTGACTCTTTTGAAAAAAGAGATTAGCAGCACCATGATTTGTACAGGCAGCCAAGTTCTTTTCTCACCCGCCCCTTTTTTCTTTCTGAGCCTGTGCTCCAGCAGGTAGGTGTTACTGAGTGAAGTATACTTGGCTTGAGTTATATTGACGACATGTGGGAGGAGAATAAAGCCGACACTCTCAATGAGGGGGAGCCAGCAGAGGGTGTTCGGAAGGATGTTTGGGCTGTTTACCATGAAGGCTTTTTGGTGCAGTTAATGTCTCCCACAATCTCAATTTAACAAGTGCAGAACATACATGTCACTAGAGATGCTCAGGTTGTTGATATGCAATGAACTCATCCTGCACTGTAGTTAAGCTGCCAGCTCTACCTATTTTAGCCATGATGTATTGTAGTAACCCTGTTTACAAGACACATTTGCCTTCAGGGACTGATGAAAAATCGAGATTATGATTACTGACCCTTCCCAACCTCTGTGCATGTAGCTGAACCCCTTCACTGCATCTGTGTAAGCTAGTAGTTCTCAAATGTTTTGTACCAGGATCCGCTTTCTAAAATGGCACAGGCCCCACTAGAAGTGATTAACCTGGAAGTGATGTCATGGCCAGAAGTGATCCTGGGGTGTATCTGAATTTGGCCTTTCCATGCCAGAAGTGACATCATCAAGCAGGAAGTGCTGTCATTGTGACACTCCTGTCAGTGACACTCCTGAAATGCAAACTGGCATTCTTGGACTGCAGCAATTGCACAACCATGAAACATCCCTGACAGAAAGCAAGATGAGGACAAAATATTATATAAAAACAATGAACTAAAAACAATTTTTTTAAAAAAATCTCACTTGAAAATTCAAACACTTACAAAAGGAATATAGCAAGAGTGAGGTCTGCAGTTTCCAATATGGCTGCTCTCAGCTTTCCACGACCCACCTGACATGAGGTTGCAACCCACCAAGTGGCTCCCAACCCACAGTTTGAGCAATGTATATATACTTTATTATTTTGGAAGTAGACGTATATATACTTTATTATTTTGGAAGCCTTTTGTCTGATCCAACAGGGCTGCTCTTACGTTCTTTTAAAGGCCCACTGATTGTGTCCTGTGACATCTAGGGGACCCCTACTCCTGGTCAGTTTTTATTCACTGCTAAATCCAATGGACATCTTAAAACGCTGGCTATGATTTGTGTGTCACCATTGCTGTGCACGTAGATGTGTACACAAAGGTTTGACACAGTCACGAGACTAGCTGACCACCTTGTTTCAAGCAGTGAGCTGGAGGAGGTGGCAAGTTGGCAGGCAATGCCAGTGGGCTGAATCTGGTGTCCTGCTAAATCCCTCCCCACCGTGAGCAGAGCTTAGCATCCCACTGCACTGCTGACAATTTGACCAACTGATCCATACAGCGTAACCCTCTGCATAGTCACGTCTGCTCAGAAATCTGGGTGCAAAGCCTGCTGGGGCAGTGAGTTACAGATGTGACTACCCAGAGCATCGCACTGTACAGATCAGGTGGGTAGATTGTATTCAACATGGTGGGATGGTGAGCACTGATCTGAACAGGGATGGCTTTTTGTGATGCAGTGGTTGCGAGTTTGGCGACCACTGCCTTGCATCCTAGTCTTGCCTGTCACTTTCCCAACTCACCACCTGCCCCATCTTCTTCGTGGCTGCTCAAAGATCTCATGAGATGAGAGGATGCTGAGGGCTTCCCTTAAGCTGTGCCGCAAATTCTCGAAAAGTGACTTGTGGAGAGAAGGCTGTGAGTGGAGAAGTTCTGTTCTCAGGACACCTCCTGCCAATCCACATTACCAAAAGAGGCAGTGGAGCTGGAGCAAAAGGACAAAGAATCCCTGGTGGTGTGGTGGTGTGCAAAGATTAAGGGCAGGGGTGGAATGGGGAGGGGGTTCAGGCAGCAGATCAACTTGGGCCACCCCTATGCACTTTGCTCCACCAACTAATGTAAGCAAAGTACAAGTCCACTTCAGGCAATAACGGAGGGGGAAAAGGAAACAAAACCAAGGAGGTGGAAAGCAAGCAGTTATACCTCCTGAGCATGTCTCAGTACAGCCCAAAGGCTACAGAGAAGAGAAGAATTTGAGCTAAGAAGAGAGGTGGGACCACATACCACTGGGTGGAGCCCTATATGCAGTTATGCTCAGCCCCACACTGAGTCATTGTTCATTTTAGGTGCATGTAAACATGTGCTGGATTCCAATTTTCACCCTGAGAGGCAAGTAAAAATGGACTGGGATACACCCTTCCACAAAACCTGATGCTTCACATTGAGCTGGTGGAAAGGGTTATAATCAAAAGCAGTGGATGCCAGCAAGGCCCATATATCATGAGTAAGAGCTTTATAAAGCAGATTAATAATAGTTTATAAGCCAAAGTGCAAAGGAAGGAGTTGGGGTGAGATTTCTAGTAAGTGACTCACCAGGAAAGTATTCCAGATAGGTGGAGCAGGAAACATGGCAGAACATGGGGCGGATGACCTGATGACAACTGCAGAGTGGGGAGTGTGGCATTCTGGTTCTTTGGAAGTGTCCAGACTACCAGACAGTGCAGTCTGTGGCCACAGTGCAGTCTGTGGCCACACCACCCCAAGCGACTGGATTTCATTCCTTAAAGAAGGGTCAGCCTGATTCACTACATGGGTGGGAGACCTCTAGGGGAAGTATAGGTGGAAGGGGGAGGACGGAGGATTGATGAGTCAGGAGGATTTATGATGAGTCAGACGTAAACCAGATCTTGCGCTTGATGGAGGTGACACAGAACCCTGTTGCGCACTTTGCTATTCGTTTATCAGATGTTAAAAAGATTGGTGTCTGTCTTAGTCCTATGTGACCTGCAAAAGAGATCACTACTCTTTATTTTTTAAGGTATTATTTTTCCTTCATTTAACTCTGAGACTACAATGACTTCATTTTTGGCCCTCCGTTGTTGCAAGTGAGCAACATACTGCTAGTGTAGCAGGGGGCAGATCAAAACTGACAGATGATACATCTTACTGGTCAGTCTGTCATTCATTTTAGCATGCCGCCACCACATACACTGCCGCGGTTCCAGGCATTAAGGGCCAAATCCTCACCACTTTCCAGCAGTGTGGGGGCAGTCATGGAGTCCTCCTCAAGGGAACATTTGTTCCCTTCCTTTGCAGCTGCATTGCTGCTGCATTGGCTCTGGAAAATTGGATAGGATTGGGCCCGAAGTGCCCCCAAATCCTGACGAGCCTGTGCAGTCAGAGACAAAGGACAGATGGAGGTCTAGCAGATAGTGAACTGACTCCATTGCAAAATGTGATGTTCAAAGTAAAGGTGATCCAAAAAATCATGTCTGTGGTGCTCTATTGGTGATGGCCTATTCACACACCCATGTATGACTCATTGGATGTTGCAGACTTCAAGAGGTGAATTGTCTTCAGGTATACACGTGAACCAACCTGTCAGTGTGAAGGATGCAGGGAGAATCAAGATTTAGTTTTGCTTCTGTATTGCCAAGTTTTATCCTTTTAACCCTTGGAATACTCTGCAAAAATTTGAAAAATTTAATATGAAAAATAAGAAATGTTTAATAAACCCAGGCATGCCCCAGTATTCGCTAGAGTTCCATTCCAGGCCCCCCCAGGGGATACTTGAAAAGAAGGATATTGGGGACGCCATCAGTGGTTTTGAGGCAACAAGGTAAAGAAAAGAGATTTGCTTAATGTTCCCCTCTCTTTTTAATAGGCGTCCCAGTATCCGTGGTATCTGTGGATAACCTAAACTGTGGACACCAAATCAGTAGATACCAGGCCATGCCTGTATTAAAAGGAAACAAACAAAAGCATCATACAAGACATCTAAATTTCATGGCTAATGTTTGAATTGAGTGCTGACTTTTGTCTAAGTTCTTGGCTCTTAGACTTTATCCTCCCCCCCTCCCAAAACAGAAATACCCTTTAATTGGACTTTTTGAAAACTTACAGCCAATGGACATAATGAAAATCAAGCATTCTGGGGCCCAGATGCAGTTCATCCATTACATGGCTTAAAATGTACCATGTTGTGAATATTACGGCAGTGTTGGAAGCGGACAAGAAGATCCCTGAGTTGGCTCATTATGAGGATTTTCATAAGCAGCAGTATTATTGCAGGTACATATTCGGTCCTGGAGAAGACCTGAGGATCCAGCAATATTGGAAAAGCTTCTCTTAGTGGTGGGGCCACAAAGAAGGAGAAAAAAAATGAAGCGTAAGGATATGGAATGGGAAGGGGCAGAAGCAACACAGGATTTTAAGCATCATCATTTTGGGCTGCCTTAAACAAAAATAAAACAAATAACTTTGCCAGAAATGTCTACTACATACTGTAGATGAACTTTGCCAAGTATACACATCTGGACTGTAGTGATAAAAGGCTTTCCCCCCTGTGGAACAAATCACTTATCTGACTGATTCAAAGTAAGGAAATATTTTGGTGTAAGTGGATTGTAGTTGCAAAAGAGCTGCAGTGAGTGCCTGCTCATTTCTGGGCTGATGTGCTTGGAGGATGTTATTCACAGCGGAAGGTTGGCCTGTTTGCCTCTTCTCTCATGGTGGGATTAAAAAGGCCCTGCTTAAAAAAAAAAAGACATGCATATTTGTTAGCAAAAGTATGAATGACTCAAGTAAAAGTATAAACAATTATAGTGTTAAAATATAGCCGACTCCTATGCTTGAGTTATATACATTTTAAAAATACAAATATGCATTTCTTTTTTTCTTTTTTTCAGCCATGTCCCCTTCTAAATCTTTTCATTTTCAGTTTTTTTTACACCCTTGTCCCTCTTTCTTTTTAACATTAATTTGAACTTATTCTGCCCATCTTTTCTGGTTAGTTACAAAAGCTTGAGCTTTTTACTTGGGGGAAGGGTACTTACCCTGGATGTTCTGCCGCTGAATTAGAGAGCACAGAATGCTCCCCAAAATGTAATCCCAAAAAGTAACCCACAAAATGAATGAATAAAAATTACGGATGGCCCAATCCTATCCAACCATCTGGCACCGATGCAACCACAATGCATCCCCAAGGTCAGGGAACAAATAATGTATTTTCCCCTTGAGGAGGCCTCCATGACTGTTCTCCCACCACAGGATGCCATGCACACCCTGTTGGTAAGGCTGCATCAGTGCTGGAAAGTTGGATTGGGCCCTCAGAATATTTAATTTTTCTGGAAGAACGGCAGAACTTTTCTGAAAGCTTGTTTCCATTGCAATCACTGGTTCAGTTCTTCTGGTGGCACAATCCTAACCTGTAGTTAGGCCGGCACATTTAGGGCCACCATAAAGTGTGTTTGGACCATTCTCAGAGTCAGGGAGGATGTCTGTGTCCTGGCCTCTCTGACTCTAAGAGTGGGAGAAACATACATTACAGTATCCCTAGTGTTGGCCAAACTTTGCTGGCCTAACTCCAGGTTAGGATTGCACCTTGAGTGAAATCTATTTCTTGCAGTTTTCTTAACAAAACTGTCTTCAGGTATACAATGTAAAAATGTAGTGTGTTTTTGTATGCCCAGTGCCACACATGCAAACTCCAAACCACATTTCTACGCTTACACAAAATTTTACGCTATCCTACAAGAAGGCGCAAACAAACCCATAAGTTGGATGTCTTGTTCAAACCTTCTCCAGTTAGTGAAAAAGTGGCAGGCGATTGGGGAGTGGAGTAGTCTATGTTATAACTGTCTAAGTTGGGATGTGAACATGTTGGGTGGGGGGGGCGTATTTTCCTGGATGCCCAGATAATAGCATTGTGGAGTAGACTGAAGATGGTCTGAAAATGTAATGGACAAGAAAACATGGAAAACAGACCTAGTACAGTTGAATGGTTGTTGTATGTAACAAGCCATAAACTAGAACTAGATGAGCAAACATAAGAACATACTGTAAGAAAAACCCTGCTGGATCAGGTCCATCTAGTCCAGCTTCCTGTATCTCACAGTGGCCCACCCAGTGCCTCAGGGAGCACAAGAGACAACAAGATGCTTGCATCCTGTTGCCACTCCCTTGTACCTGGCATTCTGAAGTAGCCCACTACTACTGTAAGGAGGTTGCACAACCCATCATGGCCTATAGCTCACAATGGACTTTTCCCCCAGAAATCTGTCCAATCCTCTTTTAAAGGCACCAAGCAAAGAACATGATATGCCTAGTGGTCTGTGTACCGTAGATAAGTAATGAGAATCTTTGAAGCCTAGGCTCAGCTCCCTAAATTTCTGATTTTTTTACAATTTATTAGCAAAAAATGACAGCAAGACAACAAAGGACGTGAGCTGGGCCACATACCTCTCAAAGCAAAATACAACACCTTCTTGTTTCCATGACCTGACCTGCCGTCCCAGGTGCTGCCTACTTGTAGGGAAATACAAAGCAGAAAGCTTTTAATCTCACATTATTAAGTGCATGCACATTAATTGGTTATAAAAGAAATACTTGAGGAATGACTGGCTTGTTATGTAAGGCAGTACAAGTGTCTACAAGGGACGGTTCTTCCCACAGAAGGAAAAGGTGAGCCTGCGGGCTCCTTGGTTGTGCCATAAGGTTGAGGCACTCCGATGTTCTGGACACCTTCCAGTTTACCTGCCAAGCTTGAGGCACATCTCTGATGAGCCACACTTACCTGTGTAGGCTAAGCTTTGTGCAGATCTGACAGCAGATACCTTCCCCCCTTCTTTGTTGCCATAGAACATTGTGCACCTTTGTGAATGCTTCTGTAAAGTACTCCAGATAAATATAGAAGCACTACTGGCTGTTGATTTATCTTCACATATTACAGAGAGTCTTGTTTTGTAGTTCAGTTGTTCCCACGGCATAGGTAGAGGTGGCCTATACCAGGGTTCCTTAAAGTTAGTCCTCTTACTCTTAGGAGTCCTGGGGCTTCCTGAAACCCGTTCAGGGGCTCTATGAGCACACCATAAATGACTAACATCTGTCCCTACCCAGGTTGCTTGTTTATCCCCTCACTTCTCCTGTTCTGACTCTTCACCAGTCTTCATTTTTAAGCTTAGCTCGGGGCCACTTCATGCATGCGCTGGAGCTTGGAGGCTCCTCGAGACTCCACACATGCGCTAGTAGGTCTCTGAAGAGTTCCAGAGACCAAAAGGTTTGAGAATCGCTGTTCTGTACTGTTTTAAAGTTTGTTTTTATGGTAGAGTCAAGATATGATTTTTAGATTTTATTTTAAAAATATTGTCTTGACTTATATACAATCCATTTAATAGAACTTATGGCATTTTATAGGTTTGCAGTGGGGAAGTCATTGACATGAAATGCCCTGGACTCAGGAAACAACTCCTTCAGGGCACTTTGGGGGTTCCCTCTCTTGTGTGTGTCCTTCCCTATGGCATGTGACCTTATAGGACAGTTCCCCTATATGAGCCACCTGGAATTGATTTGGTACACGTTTTTCTATTGGCACCTCTGCCATCATTTGATTGGTTGATCTCTCTGCTTGTGGAACACAATCTGTAGGGTGTTGGTTAAGGCAATGGGAGGTTGTGGGCTAATAAACTTATGTGCAAAGAATTCGGTGTCAGTATCAGGAACTGGACTCAAGGTCCTAGTACTATAGATCAGTGGTTCTCAAACTTTTTAGCATTGGGACTCAATTTTTAGAATGACAATCTGTCCGGGACCCACCAGAAGTGATGTCATGGCTGAAAGTTCCATCATTGTGATGCCAGAACCTGCTGCTTTCCTGAGAAGGCAGCAATAAGTTGGGTTATTTTTCAGCCATGTTCCCATAGCAAAGTGAATCAGGAAGGGGGAAAAACACCTATTTACAACCTTGACACAAGCAAAACAATCACACAGCCCTCTCCCTTTCCAGCATCCCATCTTCCCATATTTTCAATATGGCTGGTCCAAGTGTCTTGTGACCCACATGAAATTAGCTTGTGACCTACTGGTGGGTCCCGACCCACAGTTTGGGAACCACTTCTATAGATCCATAACTTGAAACAAACATGACATACTGCATTTTCTTTAAGCAGCAAAATAAACCAGTTTTTGTTCTCTTTGGAGTTGTCTATAAAGTGCCATGAAGTCTGCGGCCAGCAGAGGTCAGACCTGCACTACATAATATACACCGAAAAAGGGCCCTTCATTGAGGTTTGGAGCGGGAGCATCTTGAGCGAAAAAGACTGAGCTCCATTTGAAATGGGAACGATCTGCCTGTGACGTGGATCACTTTGTCACAGCCACAATGACTTATTCATGGATTGAATAAAATGGCTGTCGCTTAATGGATCGATGTTCACAATATCTGCCATCAAAATTGAGCTGGTGCTTTTAAAACTGCCTTTCAAACAAGATGTTTTTTTTAAATGTCTTGCATAAATTGAAACTTTTTCATTAGTGAAAGCTTGGAAAGTGTTATCTGCAAGGTTACAAAATGTGTTTACTTACAAATCTGGAAATAACAGCAGTGTTGATGCGTTGAATTTGTCATCTGCTCATGACTAGCAGATGGTCCTCCTCCTTTACAAATAAATGGCATGACTCACATGCAGCTTGCAAATCAAAGCCCGCACTCCACTGGAAGAGAGAGGTGGACGTCCACACTGCTGGCCGGCCCAGATGATGCATTCCTGCTGCACTGATCATTCCTCCTTATCATTTCTGAAGCCTTATGAATCCATTTCATCTATATGCTGACTTCCTTCTGGTGAGCTCAAGGTGGCACACATGGGCTTCCGAGCTGGTCTTCCACCCAGACCTGCCAGCTTCAGCAAGGTTGCTGTGGCAACTGTCTCTTGACCATGCCCTTCCTTCTTTGGGATGCCCACTGTTTTTGTGGCGTAACATAAAGGCAGGGGAAGAGGTGAAGGTAGTGCTGCAGAAGCCACAACATGATGCCAGGAAAGCGGCTCTTCACACGTGCCTTCGGAGCCATTCTGGGCAGCACTGGCAACACACTGGCAATGCCATTTGATTCAGCGAGCCCCTGCATGTTCCTGTCACTGCCCAGAATGGCTCCGAAGGCACGTGGGGTGGACCCCTTACACAGCGCATTGTGGCACCTGCAGTACTTATTGCACCACCCACCTGTGGCTACACTACTGCATTCAGGCCAAAATCAAAGGTGCAGAGAAGCCGCACTTCCTTTTGCAAAGACTAAACTGGGAGGTCTTCATGTTGCATATTCAGCACCTTGCAAAGTCGGGATCCAAATTTCTAGCACTGGAAAAAAAAAAAAAAAGCTTGTGCAGTCCAAAGACAAAGAATTAGAATCTAATTTCTGTCTCAGTTCATTGTAGGTTAGGATTGACTGCTGGCGCACTCCATTCATTTGGAGGGAAAGGCAGGATACAAATCATTTCAATAAATGTTACAGATCTTGTCTCTGGGTTCAGAACATCCTTGTTCCATGGAACATAAGGCGTGAGCACTGTTTAAAAAGTAGTAGTACCGCAGTACCAGTAGTATCGCAAACTACTCCTACTCCTATACTACAAGTTTATTTGAACCCAATGTAATGGAAAGCCAAGAACTATCTTTAATATTTCCTTTTCAGCCCTGTAACATTCTAGAAACAAAACATTAATCTATGAAATAATCAGATTAAAGTTTTCAGCCCTACATCCAGCTGATTACTACGCTGTTTTGATACTCCTGTTTTAGCTTCAGCTCCAGCAGTAACAGCAGGAACTATGTGTAGATGGATAGCAGATGGGCAGCCCAGTCCTATGCTTCCAGACGCCCAGGGCTTCAGCAGCACTGCACTGAAATGGCTACTGCCGAATCCTTTGGGTGCCGAGAAGCCACTGGAGGTCTCCTCGGGGTAAGGGAACATTTGTTGATATCACCGTGTTACATGTAGCTAATATGGGCATTGGTGTTGAGAACTTGGGTAGCAAAGCACATCCGTCGAGTAAGGGCCCAATTCTGAGCTTCTCGGCACTGGCAGTACGCGCATACTGCCAGCTCTGAGTGTTGCGAATGTGCCATACAGCACATTTGTGACATCCAGGGAGGAGGGTGTGCCAGGGCTGGGCCTCCCTTAGCTCCCTTACCCCCGATGGAACGCAGCCAGCAGCAATGGCTCGCTTTGGCTCTGCACCTGCTATTAAGCGAGCATCGAATTGAGGAGGCCCCTGTCAGGCTGCTCAGCCAGGGAGGGAGCCCAGGATATAGTGGCAGAGGCTGCCACTGTCTCTACCCCCTTGGGCCCAATCCTCCTCCTCCTCAGTTCCATCGCCACCTGCCTTTCCCTGCCCCAAAAGGCCTTGCCACCGAGTGGTGGTGAAATTTACTGGCAGTGCTTCTCTTCTTGGTGTTGGGGCCCAGCATCAGCATTCCCTCCTTCCTGGATATCAGGAACATGCTTTATGGCACATTTGTGACTCCCAGAGCTAGCAGTATGTATGTGACGCTGGCACTGAGGGGCTCAGGATTGGGTCCTTATTCTATTGATGTGCTTTGCTATGCAAGTTCTAGACATGGATGCCCGCATTAGCTATGTGTGACACTGTGATATAAACACTGGATAGATGTTATAACATTTTATCTTGGGGCCTTGAGCTACTATGGCCATTGGTACTGTCACACATAATTTGTCATTGCAGGCTACAGGCCATGATGGGTAGTGCAACCACCACACTTTAGAAATAAGCTACCTCAGAATGCCAGATGCAGGGGAGAGTCAACAAGATGCAGGTATCTAGTTGTCTTGTGTGCTCCCTGAGGCATCTGGTGGGCCACTATGAGATACAGAAAGCTGGACTAGATGGGCCTTGCTCCAGTGGGGCTCTTCTTATGTTCTTTTGCTCCTATGTCATGGTTGGTCCAGAGTTGAACATGCTCCAGCTCAAGCCAAGGATCTTATTGAGAGGTTCTTAGGCACTGCTTGAGAATGAATCCTGAGATACTAAAATGGTAAACTTATAAAGCTTTATTTTAGTTTCAATAAATCCTAGAATTATGTTAGCTTGTCATTAGGTGCCTATGTTATTTGGCTAATTTACCCCTATATCACTTTATTAGTGGTCCCTATCCAGACATACTCATACAAGCATACAACAAGAGTGGCCAACTCTTACAGTGCATGCCAACTCCCATTGTGTTAAATGGAGCTTACTCCCAGGAAATTGCAAAGACTTGGTGGCTAGAGTTCTGACATGTGCATGTCGCCTCTTCATTGGGTCAGCACTCTCTCCCATGTGCTGTGTTCCTTTTTAACCCTTCTCTGGCCCTTTTCTCCTTTGGGATTTCCTCCTCCAGCCACTTCCAACTAATTGCTATTTTGCTTATGTAGTCTCCTGTTGTTTTGCCCTGCTCACTCTTAACATGTGCCCTGTCCTTGGTTGTAGCTTTTTGCTTGCTCTGTACTCAGCTTGTCACAACTGAAGGGCTACTTGGAGCTGGAGGACAGCCTGCATTTTTTGGATCTTGGACTTACTCAAAGCTGGAGAATTTGCTTGTTTTGGCACATGAGAAATCTGGGGGTTTCTTTACCTGGCTTTTCTTGTTCATACGTTCACACAAGCACCCTACAACGTTTCTCTTGTAGAAGATCAAAAGCCCACAATTACCTAAACACCTCTTCAACAATCTCCAGCCTAAACACCTACATGCTGGTTCAATAAGCCTTAAGATCCCGATATACTGCCTCAGTGGGAAAACTTCATAGGAAAACTACAATATTATTATTAGAGGAACAGTTGTTTTAATCTTTACTTTCATGCCTGAAGCTGTATTAGCAGAATTTAAAATTAGGCATCTTCAAAATAAACCACCCCTTTGTCTTGTCTTTAATCTCAACCATAATTTAAACCACACAATCTCATGGCTCCCAAATTCCTCCTGGAAATATGTATATAACAACATCAAAGACAACCACACATTGCCAAAATTAAATTTTCAGTGTCATAAGTTCTTCTGAGGTACATTGCTTTTCACACCTGCACAGAGCAAGCTTGTTTCTACCTTTGGGGCCACCATAAGATCAAGCTGTAAATTTGGCATTCCCAATATGATATGATGATTTGCTGTACAGTATTGAATTACCATTATGGAGATGGCATTTATTCTGCTATAATCTTTGTCAGAAGAAAGTTGATCTTCTAGATCTGGAAGAGAGCCCATGTGAATGTCTTTGTTCTGCCATCCTAAACTTCCCCGTATCTATGGTTTTGAGCTTTCTCCCATGTTGGTCTCAGAGCCACACAACAAACCTGGCAATTATGAACACTACCTGGCAACACTTCCCTCTCCTTTGTCACCCTGAATGTTCAGCATAGCTATAGTGACAGGCAGAAGGAATGAGTTTTGAGTCAATATTCATCACTGGTTGCTCTGAAAACGATCTTCAGCATTTAAAACTATTTTTGCTTTGATCATCACAGCCACAGAAGGGATGCTAGTTTGTGGGCTATGGTTTAAAAAGCAGTGATTTATCCCAATAGCATCAGCATTTCAACACAGGTGAGGGGGTCACATGATGGCGTAGGGGGTCTCATTTCTGCATCACTGTGTTGTCCAGCCCCTGGTGCCAGGAGGGGCCAGTTCACCTCTGGGAGCAATGAATACTATGAAACAGACATTCGAAATGAAAGAAACCCTTTACATCAGAGCAATTAAGACAGAATGTACTGGACAGTTTTAATTGTGTAACTGTATAAACTCAAATCACATCCCTGGTAGCCAACAGACAATACGTTAACACTGAAAGTGACATGAGTTTGCTGTTGTTGCTGTTGTTGTTGTTGCTGCTTAATTATTGTGTGGTGTAGATTTTGTTGGTATTATGACTTAAAAATGCTGAAGTTCTAACGTAGATCTAAGCGGCAAATGTGAAATGTCAAGTACATGAAGAAGAGGGAAAATAAATTTACTACAAGTTGAGCTAGGCATCAGGACCAGAGGCAGATCTAAGGGAGGGCAAAGCTCTAAGTTTTGCAAGAAGCCTTACCTTGCAGTGGAAATCACTCCTCTCCTGCACCGTTTCAGCCAATCTTCACAGGGAAAAGCAACATCTTGGCGTTGCTTACTGGCTACAGCAGCAAGGGAGAGGAGGGATTTACATGACAGGGTAAGGCTCCTTGCAACACTTAGAGCTTTGCCCTCCCTGTAGATCTGCCTCTGATCAGGACTTCCCTGGTTCAAATCTCGCCTCTGCCATCCATTCTCACTTGATAGTCGTAGGCACGACAGTCCCTTTCCATCTTGGGCCCCCTCCTGCAATGTGAATTTTATAATATTTAGGATAACATTAAGATATGTGTGTGTGTGCTCAAAAAGCATTGTACAACTGTTAAGAAGTATTGCTCTGGAAGGTGTCAACCTATGGAATGTGGTCCTTTTTTATTGTGAAATCAGTTGCACAATCCAACACAAGCTAGTCATTACTACTGCCCACTAGGGGTGCAATAGGCTGCTTGGCTCTGCGTCAGCAAACTTGGCGGGCACAGGGCCAGCTTACATGCCCGGTGACACAACATCCCTGGGCTGGCAGAGCTCCCCGTGCAGGCCCAGTGGCTGCTTCCTTACGGCACGGGTGCAGACATATTATTAATAATACGACGTTTGCAGTTATCATCATCATCATCATCATCATCATCATCATCATCATCATCATCATCATCATGGAATTTATGAGTTTGAACTTGGAAAACAGCATTATGCGTATGGCATATAATGCAAGTCTTGACAGGGACATGAACCCCAGTTGGAAGATCATTTATTGCTGTCAGGGAGTCCTGCTCAACAGACCTAGATTTCCCATGGGATACTTCAAGCTGTCTCCTCAGCTACCATTAAATTGAGAGAGCATCAGCAGTGATCCACAAAGGCAGTTCACCCACAATGATTTTATGGGGTGTTTTTTTTTCTCATTTTGCTGGTGAATGATGTGAAGGCCAGATGGCTGTGTGTTGTGAGGCTTCCAGTGGTCCTGAACTGCTGCTGGGGATCAGTGACAGAATGGATGCAGCTAACAAGCCGTAACTTAAGCTGGACAAGGCAGAGGCCCTTTTGGTCAGTAGGAAAGCTGATCCCGGGTTCAGTGTGTATAACTTATTTTGCATAGGTTTGCACTTCCCCTACAGGATCAGGTTCACCGTTCGGGAGTGCTCCTGTGTGGCCAGAGAGCAGCTAAGGTCAGGATCATTTTTGACGGTCCTGGCTGATGTGCCAATTGCACTTTTTCTTGGACAGCGCATGCAATGTGGTCTCATCCAGAACAGAATCCTGCAATGCGCTCGGTGAGCTTGTATTGAACAGTGTTTGGAGGACTCACTGGCGTAGCTTGGTCAATCGACATCCAGGGCCCATCCATTTTTGGCACCCCCCATATGACAAAATTATTTCTTTATATTTTTCACATTTTATGCACCTTTCCTCCAAGGGTAGTGTGTGTGGTTCCTCCCCTTCTTTTGTCCTCACAACAACCCTGTGAAGGAGGTGAGGCTGAGAGATAGTAATAGTCATGACATGAAATAATAATCATGGCCAGAAAATAAATGCGGTGAACCTTTCCCTATAAGCAGTGGATAAACTTGAGTGTCCTCCTTTGCTATTGATCCCCTGCACATAGTACTCAGTGACATACTGCCCCTGTATCTGGAGGTTCAGTATAGCCATCATGCATAATGTTACATAAGGCAGCTCTCTCTCTCTCTCTCTCTCTCTCTCTCTCTCTCTCTCT
>JAJKFI010000006.1:29702156-29723880 GCA_029204185.1 Lerista edwardsae
TGTGTGTGTGTGTGTGTGTGTGTGTGTGTGTGTTTTGACCATAACATTTGACAGAATGAATATTACACTCCTTTTTTTTATTGAATTCCTTGTGAAATTTCACATTGAATGGTTTATAACGTGATGGTATTATTCCTAAAAATCACAATTGTAATGAATTGCCATTTTTACATCAAAAGTTTAATTTTTGGCTTTTATGGTTGTTGTTTTTGGCCATAACTTTTGATAGAATAAAGATGTCGCACCCTTTGCTACACTCTCCTGCCAGCCTGGCAAGCGCCCAGGATCGCCTTCTCAGTGTACGCGCTGGAGGTGGGCCTGGTCTGAAAGTTGTCAGGTGACTCGGAGCCCATCTCTTAGTTTGCTGCCTATTGCATGTGAGCGAATGAGGTGCTGACGAAATGCAGCAATGCAATGGAGAGCTGGTTGTTCACTTGGGCTACCGCTTCCCTGTCTCCTCTTCCCTTAAGAATATAGTCCGCATACTCATTCCATGGAGTTCCATGGGGCTACTTTTCTCTCAGGCACGTGCACAATGAATTGCCTCCTAAATGGTTCTTTGCCGACAGAAGATGTTTGTGGGGTATTGTCGTGATCCCAGGAAGGTGAGCTGGGCCTGACTCCATTTTGCCTGTGCAGGCCCGGCTTCTCCCCACCCTGCTTCCCAGCCCAGGGGCAGAGATAAGCCCCTCCAGGAACAGAGCTGACCTTGGCCAGCTCCGAGAGATGCTACTGCTTTGAACCTCTGGTTGGGAGGTGTGCTGTGTATGGGCCTCTTGTGCCCTGCTGTGTAACCATTCCTCTTAATAAACCTTTATCTATTTTACAACCTGCCATGCCATTGTTTCTGGGAACTGAAGTCAGCTGGGTCCAGCCTTGCCGCTGGGGGCTTTAGCTACCAAGGGGGTTGCAGAGTACCTGAACTGGGCACGGGTACATTCTCCTGGATCCTAAGCTGCGGCCAGTGGTCAGGGAGGCAGAGATCCCATCACTCACGGGCTCCTGGGGGGTCTGCAGGTGCGAGTAGACACAGAGAATAACGTGGCAGGTATCTTGAAACATGCATGCAATGGTATATACTTAGTTTGTATTCCTGTTGTTTATCAGAAAGAAATAACAGCTCTGTTTTAATATGCTTTCCTCTGAATTGCTTTCTAATGTCTGTCTGACCAACTGTTGCAGAGAATTGGGCTTCACAGCTGGCTGCTAGAAAATGACGTTTGGCTTCCCAGCCCAACCACAGTTTCTGGCCCCCAGTGAGGATCGTCATGGATCCAGGTGACACTTGATACTGCTACCTCTGTCTCCCGGCTTGCCCTGTTCTTCTCCGTTTTCTGCTCTGGGCAAAGGGTGCATAGCAGGTCCCAAATGCTTCCTACTTCAACCTCTAGCTGACATTTCCGTGGTATGCGCTTGCATGACTGAGCAGGAATCTGAGCTCCTAAAAAGCCGTGCAAGGTAGACCTTGCTCTGCACAAATGTTTTAAGTTTTAACCTGATGATAATAAAAGCTGAAGGTGAAGTCAGATGTGACATTTGGAGGGTAGTGGGGCTAATTTGAAAGTGTTCGGTCCAAGTGTGCCTTTCTTCCCCAGGAGGCAGTGCTGGGAAAGAAAGGAAAACAAAATGCGACAAGTCTGTGGCAAAAGCTGGCTGTGGGATGGTGCTGATCAGCTGGCACCTACAATGCCACCCAAAGGTCCCTCCTACTCCCTGGGAGAGTTTGGTGCCTTTTACAAATTATTGAGTTACAGATTTTATTTTATTTTTTTAAAAAAATAGACACTGCACTGCCACAAACCCTTATATTAATACCAAAAACCAAACAATGGGCCATTTTTCAACACAAAATTTCAAATCAGGTTTCTAACGAAATAATCCTTTGGTCACAAAAACAATTAACCATTTCCCACTGAACTATTTATGTAGCAGGTCCAAAATCCTGTCTTAAATGAACTAGCAGTGAATTACTTTTTCCCAACTCTTCTGCTGAAAGTCGATTGTTTCCATTTTATGACAAATGCTGCTGAAAAGGTCAGACACATTTATAATCGATCTCGTGGCGATACAATCTGAAATATTTTTCCCTGCTTGTTCAGTTCTGTATTTTGAAAATAGGGCAACGGATGGCTGAACCAATGGATAAGAATGTGTGTGTGTGTGTGTGTGCCAGGTGATGGGCCCTGCTTTGGCTTGCTGTGCTATTGGGGCTTCACTGATGTAATATAGCATAGCTAAACAGAGAACATCGTACCTGGAAACAGGCCAACCATCAATAAAGTTTTCTTTTTTAAGATAGGTCTTTTCATGGTTCATGGGCCAGTGGATGTGCATTCAAGATAGCCAGGTACCAGAGCTGGAGCAGGCTCTGACCACGTCTAGGGCTGGGCGGTGACCAACGTCCAGGGCTGCCCTCCAAGCAGCCTCTCCATGCCTCCTGCCCAGAAAAGCCCTTGTACTGGCCAACCTCAGCTGGAGCGAGGGCGGCTTACCTGTGGCTTCCCCCGGTGTCTGTGGGCTCACATTGGTGCCGGTGTTGGCCCAGTGCCGATTTGCGCCGTGCAGACATGCCTTGCAGCACAATGGCAACCATGCGCTGGGCTGATGCAGGTGAAATGTGTCGGCCCAATGGGCCTTATGGATTGTGCCCTAATACAAAGTCACCCGAAGGGCTGCTTCTCCCCCTTATGAAATGGACCCCTTGAAGTACGTTGGGGAAGTCCCTCCTCATACCAGCGGAAACCAAGTTGACAGAGACCCAAGAACGGCACTCAGGATATGAAACTCCCTACGCTTTACTTAGCAATCAAGTTGTCTCCCTTGCTGCCCATTTTCTGACAGGTACCAGGAAAATTTTTTTATTTCGCTTTCAGCATTTCTTGCCATTGGTTGTGATGATTTTTCTCTCTGCTACCATGATGATCTTCTGACTGTGTTGTTGTTTTCTGTATTATAATTTCTGCAATGATTTTGATTTTGTTGTTTTCATTGGTTTTGTGGTTTTTAAATTTTTTGTGTGAACCACCTTGGGTGCCTTCCAATGGAGAGGGGAAGGCTGGGATATAAATGTTTTTCAATGCATAAGTAACACATTTTGTGGTCTCCAAAGTAGTCTGTGGACTCCTGACAAAATCCAGGCAGGACCTGTTTTCATTGTTAAATAAAATAATTTTTTGGCACTTCTAGTTGGGATGGCAAATAGGATGGCCAGAGTGGTATCAGCCTGGCTAACTCTCATTTTCAGGCATGTGGCCCATATGTGCTAAGACCCTCAAACCAAAATTATTCAATGTTAAGCAATATTTTTGCACATGTGTAAACAAAACATAGGGACGTGGTGGCACAGCAGGTTAAACCACTGCTGCTGGTCTTTCTGACTGGAAGGTTGGGAGTTCGAGACCATGTGATGGAGTGAGCTCCCATTGCTTAGCCCAGCTCCTGCCAACGAAAGCACATAAAAATGCAAGTAGATAAATAGGTACCACTTCGGTGGGAAGGTAACGGTGCTCCGTGTGCTACGGCATATAGTCATGCTGGCCACATGACCACGGAAGCTTGTCCTCAGACAAACGCCAGCTCTACAGGCTTAGAAACGGAGATGAGCACCGCCCCCTACAGTCGGTCACAACTAGACCATTCGGTCATGGGGAAACCTTTACCTTAAAACATAACAGTCAGTCATTCTTTATTATGGTCGAAGCCCAGAAATATCAAAAATTTAAACAGAGCCGTACATAAATGCATATACATATCAAAAAACTATGGAGTACAAGGGCTCTGAGATGAACATAAAAGCATGCTAAATCACTTAAAAATCAGAATCTTAAGCATTGTTAAAAAGCAGACAAAAGTAGACATCTTAAAAGTTATTTATAAAAGAATTTGACTTACACTATAAAACCACATCAAATAATAACATAGACTCGTGGACTTATTACTCTCTTTCTTGAGCGACCAATACTTTGCGAATCTTCCCTGCAGCCGCTAAAAAACTGGCACATTGCTTTGTTACCTGGGCATTACACCCTATTAGTAACAATTTAGACAACTCCCCTTCCTCTGATCTTGGAAATTTTTTAACTAGAGGGGAGATGAATTTTTCCACGAATTCCCTGGTAGTATAAACATTGGAATAAAACATGTTCTATAAGTTCTACCTCCCCCGTGCTGCAGGGACAAAGCCGTTCGGCTAGGGCAGTTCTTTTGAATTTGCCCTCCAGGACTGCTGATGGAAGAAGCCCCCATCTCACAAGAAAGAAAGCCCTCCTATGTTGTGGAATTTCTAATAGAGTCAAGTAGAGTGAGGGTTTAGATATGTATGTACTATCCTCAATACAGAGAAAGTTAGGACATTGTTTTGCCTCTCAATATCATAAATTCTCTGCTTGACAATTTCCTTGGCTTGGTCTAAACCCATTAACGACACAGCCTCAGATGAGAGCCCCAAGCAGCACAACTTGGAATGAACCATCTCAACCCACTTGGATTGGATTGAAACAAAACATAACAAATTGGGTTTCGTAACAAATCAGACAGAGATAGTGTTGCTCGGCTCCACCCTATATAAAACATTTTTTTTGGCCCCACGAAAATGTATAAAATTTAAAACAAGCCTTCAATTGTTGACAGGCTTGCTGGCATTTTACATTCTTCATCTTTACATTTTAAATTTTATCAAATTGTGGGATCCACGGGGCTTGCATGTTTTAAATTTTAACTGTTTTAATATTGTTTTTAACATTGTTTTAATTGTTAAACATTGTGGTTTTAATGTGTTGGTTTTAATGTTGTAAGCCGCCTTGGGTACCCATGGGGCAGAAAGGCAGGATAAAAATTGAATAAATAAATAAATAAATAAAATATGTGGCCCTCCTCTGAGAAATTTGGAGATCCCTGCTCTAGAGCAGGGTTTCTCAACTTTTTTTTTTTTTTTTTTGCTCATGACCTAATTTCATCAGGCAGTTAAGTTTGGTTGGCCCTCTCATGATGCAATCCTAACCTGGAGTTAGGCTGGCACAAGTAATTTGAGCCAGCCTAGGAATATTACCAAGCACTGTAAAGTGCTTTTGGACCACTCCAAGAGTGGTGTAAATGTGCTTTACGGTGCATTTGCAATACGCCTAGGCTGGCACAAGGAAATTGTTCCTGCCTAACTCCAGGTTAGGATTATGCCCTTAGAAATTTACTGTCGCCCTCTAATGTTACATTTTTTCCTTGTGGCCCATACAGGCATGGTGTGGTTCCCTAGGACAGTGATGGCAAACCTTTTGGGCTCAGTGTATCAAAAACTTTGGAAAATGCTTAACTTAACTCTGCTGGTGTGTCAACCCCTCCCAAACAAAAAAGAAACAATCTTTTATATCCATTTATATAAACAAAAAATAGTCCAATTGTGTGGTGCTATGTATTATATGAAGAAACATCAAATAATAACACAACTGAAAAATGAGTAAAACAAACTCAGTTTTTGTCAGGAGGTGAACGCTGGTGTGTCACCCCAACCATTGTGGTGTGTTACCTTTGACACACATGTCATAGGTTCGCCATCACTGCCCTAGGTGAACCACTGCTCTAGAAAAATGAAGCAGTCCCTTGCATACTTGGATTGTTCTATAGCAAATGTGTTTTATCATAGCCAATTTTTCAGTCTTTCAGGATGTTAGACACGACTCTGCCAATTAGCTTCTGGTCTTGGCAAAACAAATGATCATACCTTGATGGCTATTGTGCACCTACTGAATAGCCTTCAGAAGCACCATAAAGCAATTGACAATGACATTATTCAGCCGTCATATTGGTTATTCACAGAGATAATTACAAGCACATTCAGAAGGAAGGCAAATGGATTAATTCACTTTTTGTTCAGCTGCAAACTCTTGTTCCAGTGTAGGCTTTCATGTCCAGACTACCTTGCTAGGATATGTTTGCACATGTGAAAATGGTGGTGCTTGGAATAAATTTCCCCTCATCCAGCTTTAAGGGCTGTGTGCGCACACACGGGCAGTGCAATACAAAGTCCGATGTTGGGGTGAGTGCTAGCATCGGCCCAACGGCAGCAGCACTGGTGCAAGAGTGCTGACCAGCCCCCTCATGCCCTCTCTGCTGCTGATGGGCCGATGCTGGCCAGCCAAGTTCAGCTGGCACAGGAGTGTTTCTGGCCAGGGGGAGGGTGGGAGCGAGGACATTTCTGGGTGGGCCAGGAGACGTGCTGGCCCGGGAAGGGGGGTGGAGCTGGGATAGCAGGCGCAGATCCAAGCAGGCCCATCAGGGCAGCTGCCCCCTTCCCTGGGGTAAGGGCGCAAATGTGCCCTTGCCCCGTGGAGGCTCTAGAGAGCTCCTAACTTGCGCTGGCTGCGGCACAGGCCTGCCGGCAAATTAGGATTGTACCCTGTGTCCTGCCAGGCTGGGTCCAGGAGGCCTTTGCAATGTCATTTTCAACACACTAAGAAGCCGCCTTAAGGTTTACACTCCTCCTTTCTTCTCCCCAAGGTGGAGCTGATGCAGTCACTCCTGATGGTACATCATCTGTTTGACCAATACTTGGAAATCTTTGTGGAACTCCCTCCCCATGGTCGCATACAAGCCTCTGGGAATCTGGGCCAGAAGACTTGTATTAGCTTTGCTGCTAACAGGGGTTAAACCTAGAGAGACAGGTGGGAGACAGCTGTGTTATTTTTTCCTCAGATTTCTGTGTTTTCCAAAATTAGAATGCAGAAAATGGAGTTATGTGTTTTTATTCAAAATTCACATTATAATTGTAAACACTTTAAAAGTGTACTAGGTAGGTGTTATAGGCAGTGGTGGGATTCAAATAAATTAACAACCGGTTCTATGTCCTTCAGGGCGGCCGCTGCTTTCCCTCTCCCAACCTAAAATTAACAACCGGTTCTGCAGAACTGGTGAGAACTGGCTGAATTTCACCACTGGTTATAGGTGATATAATGTAGGCAGATGCAGCCACAGTCATTACCCAAGCACCTCTCATGTAGTAATAAATAAAAATCAATTCAAATGTTTTGTTGGGTGTTTTTTTTTGCAGATTTGAGGGCTTTTTTAAAAAATGAGAAGTGCAGAAAGTGGTGTTATATGTTTTTATTTTGTTGTCACCATTTTCTCCTACCTTTCCCTACAGAAAATGTAATTGATCTGTATTAGCTGTGTCCTCTCCCTTGGCAAATGCGCCATAAGAACAGAATAGCAGTCAAATTGTGGTTTGTTTTTTATTTTCAAGTCTCGGAATAAAATTAGCATAGTTTACATTATCAACTACGAAAGATACATGTGTGCATTGCAGACTCTGTTAGGTGGAGAAGCAGCCTGGAGAGCTTTGAAAGCAATGCAAGGATAGTGACCATGTGGCAGAAAACTGAAGCAAGGGACGTGAATCTGGAAGCTGTTTGCTGCTCCAAGCGATGTGAAAAGTGTATGTCTAAAGCAATGCCCTGGGAAGAAGAGAGCTTGGAGTGGTGGTAGAGCGCATTGAAAACGTCGGCTCCATATGCAGCATATTCCATCTTGAGGATCATTAGAAAAGGGAATGAACATAAAACTGTCAGTATTGTAATGATTCCTCTCGGGACAAATGCCCAAGACCCCCCCCATTTTTATGCTAATCTTTCCTCATTTTTTAGACACTTCTAACTCCCCCGAAGAGATACTATGGAGCCTTTGGGAATCTAAAAACTGCTGAGAAATCCTCTGGCTGCATTCTTGTCTGTTGTTTGGAATCTCTGTTATTCACCAGCCACGTGCTGGGTATGGATTGGGTCCTTCTTCCTTTCTGGAGTAGCTGTTCTGCCTAGCAATATGCCTGCCTTGCCCATTGGCCAGCTAACTGGTCTTTCCAACTAAAAGGGGTGGATGGAGAAACCAGGGGAGTTCCACTCCTCCAATCAGGTAACAATCCTGATTGGGTCCCTTCAGGGAGAAAGGCTGGATAAAAAAATACTGTAAATTTTAAACAAGTAACGATTCCATCATCAAGCCTAGTTTTTTTTTTTTTTTTTTTTTAAGCCCAGGCTCAGGGAGCCAGGTGGCGCCTCTGTAGCATGGGATGGTTGTCAGGTGGTGGCTGCACCAGTTCTAAGTGGAGCCTTTCAGCTTAGAAAAGTGATGGCCAATCCTATCCAGAGCTGATGCAGCTGCAGTGCAGCCCCGCGGTGAGGGAGCAAATGTCTTCTTACCTTGAAAAGGCTTCTGTGATACCTCCCTCCCCTCAGGATGCAGTGCACACCCCATTGGCATCGCTGCATCAGAACGGGAAAGTTGGATAGGATTGGGGTCTAAGTGGGGGACAGGATTGAGTTCATATGCAAGAGGCAGCAGTGCTGCAAGTCCACTGCTGGGCCTCACCACACCTGCTGGACCAGGTAAGGCAGCAGTGGAAACCAAACTGGAGAGGGATGGAATGGGGTGGAGAGGCAGTAATTTCCTTTTCCCCTTCCAATTTCCCCCCCAACTAGATATCCCCCCAACTAGATACAGTGCACGCCTTTTTGGCACAGGGGGAACGATAGGATTAGGTTCACTAGACAGCAAGTTGGAATTGCTGATCGGCCTTAGTCATGGCATACGGAATTCCACTAGCATACATCAATAAGGATGGAAGTTTTGCTGGTTCCTTCCACGACTGTGGGCTGAATGCTCTGTAGTTTGTAACATATCAGAATTCCATGCCAAAGAAACTCATACTTTGGATGCTGGGCATGATTCAAAGTGCTGACCATTATCATTAGAGCTCAACTTAGATTCAAAATATTTAAAGGACTGCCCTTCCCACATGAATCTCCTGAGATCTTCTGCTGAGGCTTGCTTGAGAGCTTTCTAGGCTTGCATGGTAGCAACACGTAGGAAGGTCTTCTCCATTGAGGCACTCACCTGTCCAATGCCTTTTACCTGGAGATGAGATTGCCTCTGTCCATACTGGAATTCTGATGCCCACTGAAAACTCGCACTTTTCAATTAGCTTTGCTAGTATTTGGCTGCTTTATATTCTTTGGGCTTTCTTTGAGAAAAATAGGATTTAAATCTTTGAAATACAATGTTCTGAGCTTAAAATAAATTACACAACTGTAAATCACAGGACGTAACTCTGACAGCAATACTTGCATTCTCACCAAAATTAAATGTTCGTATTTCAATGAGGAGGCAAAGAAAGAAGAAGGAATTTGGGTCGGAAGCTTAAAGGGCCAGTGAAGCAGGAAGTAGAACGGAAGGGAACTGTGTCGGGTAGAAACAGGGCTGGCTTTAAGCCATCTGGACCAATTGCTCCCAGTTGGGCCCCACACTTATAGGAGCCCTGTGCTAGGGTAATCTAAGCTGACAGGTATGCAACTTTATATTCAAATGTGCTCAGATCCATTTGGTCCAATAATTCACATGCACTGTTTAAGCACCCACTTTGATTGCTTTCCATTCTACCACAGAGATATAAAGACTATAATAAATTTTATTTATATCTCTAAGATTCTACAGACCTTGGTTGAGAATGTGGGGCCCTGCAAAAAAGGTTCCCAATTGGCCCCCTCAGCTCCTAAGGCTTGCCCTTCTATCTGACCACAAGACTCAGCTTCATAGCCCATCTTGATACCAGGCTGAACACTTTCAAACTTTTCTTTGTAATCATACGGGCAAGACACATTATTTCAAAAATGAAAGTGATGACAGTGTTGAATCTGCGGAACCAAGTTTCAAAGATTGTACATTATGAAATGAATGAACAGACATGCAGAAGATGCAATGCACACATCACCCTATATATCTGAGGGTGCATTCCTATGCCCTGCGTAGTGGATAATGCAACGTCATTGCGTTGACGCTATGTCATTAGCACCAATGCAGGGGTGTCGACCGGCATCCCCACATCAATGTTACAGCGCTTGGGCCAACACTACCAGTAGCGTTGGCCTGGGAGCACCGATGGTGAGCCACCCCTGTGCCAACCAAACTTGGCTGGTGCAGAGGCTGTTCTGGGAGGAGGGCAGGTGGGTGGGAAACGTTTCTGGGCAGGGATAGGCAGGCTGGTGAGTGGGGCCCAGGGAGGGGGAGGGGATTGCCGCATCCAAGGCCCCATCCCCAGGGCAAGTGGCCCCAATTGTGCCATGCAGCTTCCTTGGACCTGCACCCACAATTTTGCGGGCACAGATCTGAGTAGTCCAGCTGGGAGGCTGGAGCCTCCCCTGGTGCAAGGGCACAAATGTGCCCTTGCGCCAGGGAGGCTTCTGCTGCCTCCTTTGTGGCGCTGGATACAGCACAGGCCAACCAGCCTGCCTGTTCCGGTGCTACATAGGGTTGCGCCCTCATACAATCAACTGCAATCTCTCAGTGGACTGTACGACTTTTAGGTCAGAATTTCAAGAGGTTGGCACTGTAAGATTATACAAGCCATTATATGCCATCAGGAGCATATGCTGTGTCAAAGAGAGAAAAATGGCCTGTATTTTTTGTACAATTGTACAATCAATTGAGAGCTATCATTTATGAAATGCAAACAGCGTGTTGTTTATTTAGAAGCTAACATATGTGATTCTATTTCTGATAGTGGAGACAAGAATTTTGCCTGCAGGTACCACTTTTCCAGGTTGATTTTCTTCCAGTTAATGAGAGCTGGTTACCTTTTGTAGAATAATGTAGCAAGGTGGAATGTAGTCTGGTATTGGAACAGCAGGCTGTGAAATTATCAGCAGATAGACTTAAATAGAACAACACTCAGGGCGTGTAAAAGTGTTGCCACTCCCAAGGAACATTTACCTTTTAATCGCATTTATGTGATCAACCTTTTTACCGACGTAGCCATAAAATTTGCCCCACAGCTTAAACAGAGATACAGGTAGAATTCTTTTTTTTAAAGAGATGCTTGGAGCAGCTTGCAACATTAAAAAACCTGTGCCTCAAAGCTCTGCTGAGAGCTAGTTTTAGGGAAATGTCATTGGCACCCTTAAAATGTAGCATAAAAGAAAGTACCATTGTCACTAAAAGGATTCTTATATAGTAGTGCTATAAACAGCAGTGTCATGCTGCCAGATTCTCTGTTTCACAAGCCTTTCCTTCCCTTCCACACCCATATGAATTCATTGGAATGCAGGGAGGGGAAAACCCTCCATTGACTCATTAGAGCCTGTCATGTAATTATCAGCAATTTTTTAAACAGCAAAAAGCTACTGTCCCAAACCACCATCTGCATTTTGGCAGACTCTGACAAAGGATGAACTGAGTCCAAGGAGCGAGACTTTAATACAGTTCTCCAAAGTTTCCCCTGCAATCAGAAAGGAAGAGACCATTTCTTTCACACAAAGCTGACCTGAGGAAATGCCTGTCATGTTTAAACAGCCCAAACTCTGAAAGATCAGTGGAAATGAACTGCTAATCCAAGTGGATGGGAATTGTCATTGGAAGGGGTTGGAAGGAAGGGTGCCCACTTGCAGGTTCCCATTAAGAAGAATACACTGGTAAGGAATTGAGAGAAGCCCACCATTCTGCAATGATACCATGTTCATTTTGCATCTTCCAAGAAAGAGAGGAGTGTGGTGCTTAACTCGTGGATCTCAAAAGAGCTTCAGGAAGATGTGCTGACTGTGGGATTTAGGGCGGGTGGTGAAAGAAATTCCCTACTCTTGGATCATCGTCATGCTTAGAGGGGTCACTGTAACCAACAGAGATTCTTGCAGGTACCCAGGAGGTTTCTGTGTGCCTGAAGAAGCATAACCTGAAGGACATTTTGAATTCTTTTCAATAAATCCTCCATATGTGTGCATGTTTTTAACCATTCTTTTCCCCTGCATTTTGTTATAATTTTGCACTGATTTCCAGTGAATGGTGAAAGAACATACAGATTAACAGCCAAAGGCATGTTCAGGCTCGTTGACAATACAGTTTCTGAGCAGAGTTCACTTCTTTATGTTACAAGAAATGATTTCCGTTTTCAATCAGTGCTCTTAAAATAGCATGATCCTGTATGCTCACTTTAGCTTCCTAAACTACGATCCAGTTGTACATTCAGAAGAATGTAAGGCCTCTCCTGGATTAAACTGCTTCAGGCTGTGGGTGGGAATGCATGTTTGAATTTTCCACCATTAAAACAACAACTCTACCAACAGAAAAGAAAGGCAAAGGACTCCGCCTAGCCATCTCCCTGACACACTGTTAAATACATAATTTTGTGGGAGAACATTCTAATCTGTTTCCACTGCCTACCCCTTTTCCATTGGCCAGTCAGACTTTTCTTGCAGAAGTTGCTTCCTGCTTGGAAAACCTGTGAACTTGCTCTTCAATTGTTGCTTGTCTAAGAGTGCAATCTAAACTGTGCTCTCGGTCAGGGTGAGTACCTTGTGCTGGCCGCCGAGTGTCGCAGACTCAACTTCTGAGTCAACTGGGTCGGTGCAAGGACATGTGCGAGGATCCATGGAGGCCGAATTTGGCCACCACACCATTGCAGTCCAGTACATCTGCCCATGTTGGTGGGTGCCCAATGGCCACTGCTGTGCAGAGTCAGCTGCTTGGCATTTGTGGCAATGGCCATGCCATGTGCTCCAGTGGGTCGCCTTTTGTGACAGCAGGAAAGCGCCTTATGTTGCCGGAACGCTTGATCCTGCCATGCTCAGTGTCAGTAGGACTGGGCCAAGTGCATCTCATTGCTTTCAATAGTGCTTAGTCATAACTCACTTTTTGGGATGCGAGAATGGAATTCAATAAATATTCCATTCTTGGGTTATCTTTGAGGAACTGCATTAGGTGTATCCATTTAGTAAAAGACAATTTACTGTCCATAAGAATGAATGAATGTCAAGAGTAAGGTGGAGCTGAGGGGTTGTACTGATGTCATTTATCAAAAATGCACACACAAAGATGACAGCCAATCCATATATTCCATCTTCCTTTCATCTCTTGTAATTTTTCTTTTTTCCTAGAAGCCCTCCTCACTGTTGTGCATGCATAATCTGTCCTACAGAAATATGTAGGATTTTTTGGTCTTCTTTTTCCATACACAGATAACCAGTAATTGCAGAATCCAGCCCCAAAGACCTGATGTTTTTGTGTATCTGTGTAAGTATATGCATGTGCATTATTTTTTAAAAGTTAAATTACTTTTCATGCAGGCATAGCATGTGAGGCACTGGAATTGAAATATGACTACTACATATTATTTCAGAAACATTTCTTTCTGAAATACATGTTCTGTACATTCTTTCAGATTAGCTGAACAAGAAGACTATTTATGCCCTTTACAGGAAAAAAATGGAGTTTTGGAATAGCCAAGCTGCACAGTTCAGAATTACAGTAAAGTTATTATCATGTTGTATCTACGAGGCTGACCTCCAAATCAGGAGGTTCCCAGTTCAAAACTTGCCACGGGGGCAGTTGCTACTAAAGGGTGGCACTTGGCTGCTTGTTTCTGTTGTCACTACTCTTGAAAGAATCACTGAGTAGGAAGTTCTTAAGGAGAGGGGCCAAAATTATCAAAGCTACTCCTCAAGACTGGAAGGTCAGCCCTTGAACATACCTTGTTCAAATTTTTGCACAAGAAAAGCAAGAAATAGAAAGCAAACTACAGCACCTTGTTTTCACTATTATGTGAAAACTGCACCCTGTTCAATAATTGCCAGGACAGGATCCTATGAAATGTGGCGACTTTGTGCATTGTCTTTGTGTAGTTTATACAACATATAACCGGGGCGCCATATCCCTTCCATTTCTTTGTTTCATATTTGTATGCCACCAAGGAGTATGGGAATGGCATTCACAAGGTTTCATGCATTATCCAATCCAAATATTGGCCAAGTCCCAGTAGTGTACCTATAGGGGGACGTCACAGTAACTACTGCAGATACCATACTACGCATTAAGTGGCCTCTCCCACAAGCCATCAGAACCATTCCAGGCAGCAACAGCAACGCACATTGCCATTGCTTCCCAGAGTGGCTCTGACAGCAAGTGGAAGGGGCTGCTTACACTGGTATTGCAGAGCCTGCAGACCATACCAGGCCCCCTGCAGCTACCCCACTGACAAGTCCAGATGAGCTTCGTTAGAGGTAGAACTATATCAGATCACTCTCTGAAACTGTTGATAAAACATATTTTCAATAGTGAAGCCACAGCTATTTTATGTTTTTTTTTAGGACCACAGATTTAATTGCTATGAACCTCTGTGTCCTTTGCCATACTTTTCTCATAGAAATCGTAGGTCCTCCAGAGGGCAACGCTAGACCAAATTACCTACAAGTTTACACTGGCAAAGCCAATTGAGATCAGAACACTTAATGCCACTATCTATATAATTCACTAAAATGGTTGAACATCAAGTTCTTCTGTTTGTGTTATATTTTAAGCCCTGCAATTTTGCCATGGAAACTGCTTCTTTCTTTCCTGCTGTTGAGACAGCAAACAGGACTGAGTGACTTTGCGATGCAGAAGAGGAGAAAAATCACAGAACCTACACGAAAGAAAGAGAAACTTGGGAGGAAAATAGGTGAGTGGCGGATGGCAAGATTTAAAATAGCACCTGGCAGAGCTCCAAATAAAGAGCTGAATTCAAGGCCATGTTGCAAAGAACAGAATGGCCAGCGTATAACAGCTTTCCTGTCCTTTGCTCTTTGAAACATGACAAAAATCTATTTTCAAAACAGGAGAAAGAAGAAGGTGACCCACTTGATGTGTGAACGTACAGAGAGGAGATGGAAGAAAGAAACAGCAGGTGACCAAGTTCCCACACCCATGTGAGTTGACTCACCAAGTGAATTTGGGGATCACAATAATATAAAAGGGATTATTAAAGCCTGTGACTCAGAAGATTTCGGTGTGAGAGAAAAAGTTTGTGAGAAGAGAGGCCTTTGAATTAGACAGACCTCTATCCTGTAGGGGAAATAGCTGGGGACAGAAAGAGTTCTCAATGTGCCAGAAAAGCTGACAAAAAAGGTTGGTTGTTAAGGGGAAGGGTCTTACAAGGCAAATGGTACAGCTCCTTAAGGGCCATTACCACAAAAAAAGACATGTCACAGAAAGCTTTTTGTAAAGAACCCTCAGTTCAATTATCTCAGCATGGACTGAATTTATATGCCAAGAAGAAGCCAATGACAGTTAGCCTTCTGAGACTATAAGGGCAGTTCACACAGAAAGACAGGGCTGGCTTGCTTGCTTCCCACAGACAGTTGATTGATGTAGCCTTGGCACTGTCAGGGCATACCATCTCTTTGGTGATGCAGCGTAGAACGCCATGCCGACAATCCCAGGTGCTCAATTGGGGAATATTCATCAAATACAACAGTTCTTTTGCACATGTGTGATGCTCTTTGATGTGCACTCCTGGACTCTTTTGAGGTACAGTTCATCCCGTTTCCTCCGCCCTGCCGAGATTATTGGTTCCATGAAGGCTGAAAGTCATTCTGGAACAGTAGCCCGTGCATCCAGCACAGTTCCTTGCTGCATATGGAAATTCCCATTTTCAGGCATAAATGCAACCGGTTGGGGAAAAGCACTGAGTGGGGAAAAAACAACACCGATCGGCGGGAAAATTACATTTTCTTCCCCATTAAGTAGCCATATTTCAATCAGTCTATGTGTGTTTGAATTTTGTCAAGAGTTCTGTAACTTCTTCTACCTTCTAACAAAGGCAGAATGAATACCTTAAATCCATCAGCCTCTTCCCCATAGCTCAAAAGCAGGGCTGAATGGTGACTGATATGGACTCCATCCATTGAATAAAACCCACTGTTGTCAACTGAGAGGGCTCCTGCTAGAACTGCTGCCATTATTCCGTTCATGGTGGAGCCCTGGGCAGAATGTAATGGGAACTTCCTGCATGCTGTCAACTTAGGCAGCTCCTTTGAGTGAGTTGCAAATCATGGATCCATCCAGCTCCATTTTGTCTGCACTGACTGCCAGGGGCACTGCAGGTTATTGGAAGGTCTCCCCCTATACACCCAGGGATGGAATCTGGGACTTGGTACCTGCCCAGCAGATTCTCTTAGTAACAGACAAGCTGACTCTGAGGCTCAGTATTTTTGAGATTTTTGAGATTTTTGAGATTTTTATATAGATTTTGGAGTGGGGGGAGCCATTTATTTTGGGAGAGGGTACAGAGGAAGATCAATTAGTCCCAAGGCTGGAAGAATCAGGAAAATGAACAATTAATGCTGATGGAGGCTAAAGAAGGAGCAGTCATTTACAGACAGAGCTAAGGGAAGAAGCAACATGGGGGGAGGGAGAGAGAGAGAATGTTCTGGAAAGGTGGGTCAGAAGAAACAATCAGTTATTGGAAGGGGAAGAGAACAAGAGCAATGAATTGCAGAGGTGGGAAATGAGAAGGGACAATGAATTGTATGTGTGGAGAAAGGAAGAACAATTAATTGTAGGAAGCAGAACAGCAGGAGAAACTAATTGGTATAAAATGTCTATGATTTGTGATCAAGGTTTATAAAATTAGAAAATTGATACAGAGAAATTTTTCTTCCCTCATTTGTAACGCTAATGAAACTGGCTGGCAGGAAATGCAGGACAAGGAAGAAACCAGCTTCCCCTAATGCATAATTAATGCTAGCATTCACCACCATAACATGTGGTGATGGCCAATAGGTTAGACAGTTTTGAAAGCAGATGAGGCAATCCTTGGATCACCATCACAGCTACGTGAAGCTGCTGAATACCAGGTGCTGGGATAAATGACAGGAGAGGGCCATGTCATGGGAACGGAATTCTACATTGCAGAATTCTGGTGTAGACAAACCTTCTGATCAAGGTCTTATCAAGAAGGGTTCTTGTGCCCAGAGACAACAGAGTGTTCATCTAGTAGGAAGGATTTTGGGGAATTGGAGATGGCATTTGTCACATAATTTTTTTTTTAGAAGAGACTTTTGTCTTCAGTTTTTACTCAAGTGTGGATACTTGAGTTTCTATGCTTAGGACGAAGTTTGAGGGTGCAGTCCTAACTTGGAGTTAGGCTGGCACAATTAGGCCAGCAAAGTTTGGCTGGCACAAAGGCCACTGTAAAGTGTGTGTGGACCACTCTTGGAGTCAGGAAGGATGGAGCATGTCTGTGTGCTGGCCTCCCTGACTTCAAGAATGGTCCAAATATGATATGGTGTCCCTTGTGCCGGTCAAACTTTCCAAATTAGGATTGTGCCCTGAGGGGTATTTGAAAGGCATTCTGTACAGGCCCATGCACACTATTTTTCTTAGAGTTTAAATCACATTACAGAACTGTTGAAAGTGCACCTGGGCAGACCGTTTATAGGGAAGAAGGGACAGGAGGAAAAGTCATCCTTTATTCCAGTGGCTCCTAAACTGTTAGCTGGGGAATCATCATGGAAAAATTTGCAACTTATACAATGTACAGATTGTAGCCCTAAGAGGAAAGGTATGGGCAATGGCCCAGTAGGTCACAGGAGCCAAAAAGGTTTGGGAACCATTGCTTTATTCCTTCCCTGCACATTTATTTCCCCCATCACATACACCCAACCACTTTCCCTCCGTTGGTTTCCAGAGCCATTTTACTCTGCAAACATAGAGCTTGCAAGAAGGATGGAGTCTCTGTGGAAAATGGCTGGTTGGATATAGATTAAATGCCCCTCCTTCATCCCCATCTCCATGAAACATTGCCCCTCCTGAGGCCACACTTTGCAAGGATAGCACATCGTTTTAATGTAGTTTCATAATGACGGCAATTACTTGTTTCTTACCTGCCTTGGGAGCCTGCATAAGGCAGGATATAAATGTATCAAAGAAATAGATAAATAAAAGAAAGCGGCCACTCCGCTAACACAACAGTGAATGATGTGTACAGCACTGTTTAGTGTGGCCCTTATAGATGTGTTCAGTAGCATTCCTATGGAGGAAGCGTTAAGTTTTACAGGTGCCTCAATGCACAGTAGTGCTTTGCCCCCCCTGGGAACACTATTGGATGTGCTTAAGGGTGCAGTCCTATGCAGCACTGGAATGGCCAGGCTGACTTGGCAGCGCCATATCCGACACTGCATAGGAAAGACTGGAGTCCCCCCATGGCAAGGTGGGGCGTGCGCTCCCTTACCGTAGGGAAGGCTCCAGCTTCCACTATGTGCCCCTAGGATCTGCGTCCGCTAAAGAGTGGGTGCAGATCCGAGAAGAACGTGCGGCACGGATTGGGGCCTTGCGACCTTGTGGACAGGCTTAGGATGTGGCCGTATGGCCACCTCCCAAGCCCACCCACATCCTGCCAATTCCCACCCCCAGCCTCCCTCCCTCCCACCCACCAATCCCTGTCCTGATATGGAACGGAGCCTCCCTTGCGCCAAACAAGTAGCGTTGGCTTCAGAGCTTTAGCACCGGTGCGGGGGTGCCGCTTGCCCCCCCCCGCATCAGCGCTAAGCATGTAGCATCAATGCAACGAAGTTGCGTCAACACTACGTGAAATCTAGGATTGCGCTGCAATTCTCTCTTTCACATCGGTAGGATTTAAAAAGGCATTGTGCTCATTTCTTTGCCTATCACTTCTATGGAGTATAGCAAATTTTGATGGACAATAAATATTCAACAGTATATTTGAATATACATCTGACATATATAGTTGACTGAGAAGCTCAGTCAGTGCATACCTGAATCTACCTGGAAAAAGAATAGATTCAGAAACGTGCAAGCATTTCCTTGTCCGAATTCATTAAAAGCCTGCATTAACAACTTGATGTAAATTGCAGATTTGTTCAGGGAGTACAGAAGCCATTCTCACACGTAAAGAACATTACTTTTAAAAATAGCTTGTGAAAATGTAGAGAAGATATTCAAATGAGACCACTTTCACAGTTTCCATTTTTTTTCTCTCCTGAACATCAGCTCAGCAATGTGTCTGTTCTTCACATGCAGCTTCACAGCATAAGACGGTCGCCTTTCCACCATCGTCCTTCATGTTACTGAAGACAAAAACCGGAGCGGTCAGGGCTTGAGCAGGTTTTTTGTTTTTTTTTAAAGCAGAGCAACAGCTATATTTGTTATTACATTTGTTCTGTCCTTAACCTAAGTTCTGAACTGGGATGTCTGACTCACACAGAGCTGAATTACAGTCCTCTGAACGTGGCTGAAAAGTGAAGCGAGCAAACAGAATGTGGCAAATGCATCACGTGTTGATGTCACCTTTTGCACAAGTCCAGATTTTCAGTACTGTTGTCATGCCACAGACCACACACACTTCTGAAACTTGGCCAGTCATAACATGGTAAACATCAGCCTGCTGCTCTGTTGCATTGAGTGGCAAGACAAATGGGCACTGATCACACAGGCCCTGCTAACGTATTTAGAGCATTGTAATGTGACTGACTCGAAACTCTTCCCATCAGCCAGATTGAACCTGAGTCACAGCATCCCCCAGGCCCAGGATATATAACACACTCCAAAATGGCTGCTTGGAAACTGGGTAAAGGGGAGGTGTAAGATGGAAAGTACCAGTTTCATGGCGGGCACTATCAAGGATAGTGGATCTTATAGTCTGATGTTCCTCCTTAGAAGATTGAGATGAAGAAACCTAAAATGAATGGCTGTTATGCTCTAACACAGTGGCTCTCAAAAGTAGGACCCACTTTTAAGAAAAGCATTTGCGTAGAACCCACTGAAAGTGATGTCGTTAACCTGGAAGTGATGTCATAGCTAGAAGTGACATCATCAAGCAGGAAGTGCCATGATTGTGATGTAATAAAATGACACTCCTGGAATGCAAACTGGCATTCTTGGACTGCAGCAATTGCACAACTGTGACACATCCCTGGCAGGAAGCAGGATTAGGACAAAATATGATGTAAAAGCACTGAACTAAAAACAAAATTTAAACATAACTCTCACTTGAAAATTCAAACTGTTAACCCTCATAATATAGCCATGCAGAGTATGGTCTGCAGCTTCCAAGATGGCTGTTCCTAGCTTTCCATAACCCACCTGACATCAGATCACAACCCATCAAGTGGATCCAAACCCACAGTGAGAAATATTGCTCTAACAACTAGGCAAGGGGGCCCTATCTCAGTGGGAGAGGCCATGCTTTCCATGTAATAAGTCCCAGTCTCCAGTTACATCTGGGAAAGACTCCAACCTGCAACCTAGCCATTCAGATTGGATAACACTAGCCTAGATGGACCAATGGCGTGACCCAGGGGAATACGTTTTTCAATGACTAGGATTCTTAGGGCGCAATCCTAACCAATTTTCCAGCATTGACATAGCCATGCCAATGGGGCATGTGCTGCATCCTGCAGTGGGGTAGTAGTCACAGAGGCTTCCTCAAGGTAAGGGAATGTTTGTTCTTACTCCAGTGCTGGATAGTTGGTTAGGATCGTGCCCTAATGTAATACTTTTCAACATTTTATTTCCATAGGAGTTTCAGGCCACACTCTGTGTTAACACTTTCCATGGGAATGAAACTGCCTCAAGTGCTTTTAGTTGAAAGGTGATGCAGAAGTTTGAAAAGAAATAGATGAAAACTACACAAAGGTTGCATTGCAGCTAGCTGTTCTCAGACAAACTCCTCCATTTTGTTCCTGGTGGTTTTGTGGCTTCCCCTTAATGGGACTCTGCACCACCTAGACCCTATTCTGGCTTGTCAGAAATGCAGTTACCAGCTTTATATCATTATTATTGTTGCAATTTGACAACAGTAGTGTATAGAGTGGAATTGCCCTGGGTTTCAATTATGTCACTTTTCATTGTGTTTATTTCTCACCCAGAGCAGGTTTATGTGGAAACACAGCCCAAGATTGCTATTAGACTTGGTAGCTGCTGCCAAATCATTCCAAAACAAAAGTAATTTTGAGCAAGGCAATTCAAGGATTATAAAATAAGATCATTAATGAGGGAAATCTTTCATCAAGTATGGTTCGTGTATAAACAAAAAAGGAAGAAGCTGTCATTTGTTTCTGTGCAAAATTATTTCGAGAATAATCTTAAAAACAAAAACATGTATTTTTACAGACAGACAGACAGACAAACAGACAGACAGACACACACACACACACTTTTATCCACCGTAGTTGCAAAATTGCTTCTGAAGGGAAAAAGAAGGTGTACTCTTGAGAAAGATAATGATTGGGGTCAATGGCAATGGCATAGGCATGGGGCAGGGGGCACAGCACCCCAGGTGCCATCTTCCGGGGGGTGTCACCACTGAACCCCAAATTCCAAAAATCATGAGTTTAAGGCATAATATATACCGTTGGATGTGGAATTCCACCCGGAATTCAATGAAAAAATCCAGACTGTAGTATCTCTACTCTATCAAAAGTTACGGCCAAAAAAGTAAAAACTGAAAGTAAAACTTCTTTTGAACAAATTGCAATTTTCAAAATTGCTGTTTTAAGGAATAATACCAGCATGCTGTATACCGTTGGATGTGGAATTTCACCAGGAATTCAATGAACCCCCCTGGAGTGTAATACCTTAGTGCTAGCAAATGTTATGGCCAAAAAAAACAAAAAAAATTGCTGTGGGGTGTGTGTGTAAAAAAATTAAGTAGACCCAGGTGCAAAATGCCCTAATTACGCCACTGATTGGGGTGGAGAGAGACAGAGTTCATTAGATACAAGCAGTTCAGAAAAGCAAAATGGCTTTTGATACTCATGTACCTTATACAGTACTTGTGTACAGATTCAGAGTTTTTTTTTTTTTAAGCATCATACAGCACATCAAATTTTAGGTGGGAGCTTTGATGCTCTCCCCGCCCCCCATGTGTTGCCTACTGTAAACTGTTGGATGACAGCGCACTGATTCCTATATCTGTAGT
>JAJKFI010000006.1:29743880-29774029 GCA_029204185.1 Lerista edwardsae
AGGCTTTCCACCATCTTACCCGGAACAGACGTTAGGCTGACCGGCCTGTAGTTTCCAGGGTCCCCCCTTCTCCCTTTTTTAAAGATTGGCGTGACATTGGCTATCCTCCAATCCTCTGGCACCATGGCCGTTTGAAGGGACAAGTTGCATATTCTAGTTAAGAGGTCAGCAACTTCGTTCTTTAGTTCCTTAATTACTCTTGGGTGTATACCATCTGGGCCTGGTTTCTTATTTATATGTAGTTTATCAATTTGATCTAAAACATCTTCTTTATTAACCAGTATCTGATTTAATTCCTTCATTAGGAAGGGCTGTTCGGGCTGTGGTATCTGCCCAAGTTCTTCTGCTGTGAAGACAGATGCAAAGAATTCATTCAATTTCTCTGCAATCTCCAAGTCCCCTTTTATCTCATCTTTCCCTCCCTCACCATCCAGTGGGCCAACCGCCTCTCTGGTAGGTTTTCTGCTTCTAACATATTTGAAGAAGCTTTTATTATTCCCTTTTATGTTGCTAGCCATGCGTTCCTCAAACGCTTTCTTGGCCTCCCGTATCACCTTCTTACTTGTCTTTTGCCAGAGTTTATGTTCCTTTTTATTCTCCTCACTGGGGCAAGACTTCCATTTACGGAAAGAAGCTTCTTTGCTCTTTACAGCTTCTCTAACTTTGTTTGTCAGCCATGCAGGCACCCTCCTGGACCTTGTCGAACCCTTCTTTCTTTGCGGTATACACTTCCGCTGGGCCTCTACTACTGTTTTTTTAAACAGCCTCCATGCAGCCTGGAGGGATTGGACTCTTTTTACCTTCCCTTTCAATTTCTGTCTAACTAGTCTCCTCATCTGAGGGAAATCTGCCCTTCGAAAGTCAAGGGTTCTTGTGTCAGATTTGCTCTGCACTCTATCCTGGACATGCATGGCAAAACCAATCGCAGCATGGTCACTGTTCCCCAATGGCTCAGTAACACTTACATCCCTAACTAGGTCCCGAGTACCACACAATATTAAATCCAGAGTCGCCTGTCCTCTGGTCGGCTCCATGACTAGTTGCTCTAAGGCACAGTCATTCAGCTCGTCAAGGAATCCGGTCTCTCTTTCTTGACCAGAGCAGCAGTTGACCCAGTCAATATGAGGATAATTGAAGTCCCCCATGATTACAATCCTGCCTCTCTTGGTCACTGCTCTGATTTGTTTCCTCATTTCAAGGTCAAGTTTTTGATCGGGAGGACGATAGCACACCCCCACTATTACATTGCTCTTACGGCCCGGCAGTTTAACCCACAGTGACTCCATGGTGGAGTCTGGCCCACCTTCTGTTTCTACTCTGCTGGATTCAATCCCTTCTTTGATATAGATGGCCACCCCTCCGCCAACACGCCCTTCCCTGTCCCTCCTATAGAGTTTATAGCCTGGGATGGCAGTATCCCACTGGTTCTGTGCACTCCACCAGGTTTCCGCTATGCCTACTATATCAATGTTTTCCCTAGCCACCAAACATTCCAGTTCCCCCATCTTGGCTCGGAGACTTCGAGCATTCGCATAATAACACCTATATACAGGGTTCTCTAAAGAGGGACTGTTTTTTGATCCTTTTCCCCCTCCTCTCTTTTTACTGGACAAACTGTCACTTACACTCAGCTTAGAAGTTCTATTTCCTACTCCTCCATTACTCTTTGGTATTCCTCCACCCTCCTCTTCCCTTAGGGATGAGGAGTTCCGAACCGGACGCCGCTCGGCTCCTGTCGGCTTTCCCCCAGGGATCAGTTTAAAAGCTGCTCTGCCACCTTTTTAATATTAAGCGCCAGCAGCCTGGTTCCATTTTGGTTCAAGTGAAGCCTGTCCCTCTTGTACAGGCCTGGCTTGTTCCAGAATGTCCCCCAGTGCCTAACAAATCTAAACCCTTCATCCCGACACCACCGTCTCATCCACGCATTGAGACCCCTGATCTCCGCCTGCCTAGCTGGCCCTGCACGTGGAACGGGTAGCACTTCTGAGAACGCTACCTTGGGGGTCCTGGCCTTCAGCGTCCTGCCTAGCAACCTAAATTTGGCTTCCAGGACCCCCTGGCTACATTTCCCCACATCGTTGGTGCCAACATGCACCACGACCGCTACCTCCTCCCCAGCACTCCTAACCAGCCTATCTAGACGAGACGTGATGTCCGCAACCTTCGCACCAGGCAGGCAAGTCACCATGCGGTCCACACATCCGTCGCAGACCCCCCTCTCTATATTCCTAACTATAGAATCGCCCACAACAAGGAGACCGCAACCCCCCTCCCGCCGAGGAGCATCCTTAGTGCGACTGGATGCGGGCTCGTCACTAGAAGAAGGGCCCCCCACTGGGGGATTGATTCCCTCTGTTCCAAGCTGACGTCCTCCAGCCCTGAGACTCCTTTCCCCAGCAGCTGAGGAGCTGCCCTTCTGAGGGTGGGACGAATCCTGCAAGTCCCCGGATGTCTCACAATGGACCCTCACTGCCTGCCTCTGCTTCTCCAGGTCCGCAACCAAGGCCTCTAGGGAGCAGACGCGTTCCCTGAGTGCCTGGAGCTCCTTGCACCGAGGACACACCCACGACTTATGCCCCAGAGGCATATAGTCATACATGTGGCACTCTGTGCAAAACATTCGATTGCCCCCGCCCAACTGCTGGCTACCTGGCTTCATCTCTCTGTTTATTTAAGGGTGAGCTGCCCTGCTTCTCAGAGAGAGGGCAGAGTCTGGGGCCCTGGCTTCCTTGCCCTGCTGCTTAACTCGCACAGATGCGTAACTTGCTTGTTACCTGGCACTTGGTCTCGGATGAGGCACTTCATCGCAGGACAGCACTCGCCGCTCGCGTCCCCACTCGCAAAGAAGGTTCTGCTATATACAGGAAGTCTGCCTGCCTGCCTTCCTTTGCTAGAAGCCCCTCCTCCTCTGCCTGCCTGAAAAGTGGCTAGCCTCACCTGAACAATAGAGGGTGATTAGAGGGTGATTGCTGTCTAGGCAACCAGATAACACAATTGCCCTCCTAAGGTAGCTCAATTTCCCTCTGAAAGGGTCACTCCCTGGCTAGCTTGGTTCCCACCCTACTTAGAATTACTATATGTCTTAGTATATGCCTGAGCTTTGTGGCACACTGTATTTCAGACCCCAAATAGTTTAAAACACTACAACTTTAGTTTAATTTAGTGTAAGTAGTTTAAAATTAGTTAAGTGGTTTAATTTAGCTTAGTTTAGTTTAAACACTAAGATAAACACCAAAGTGTTCCAAACACAAAGTGTTCCAAACACTAAGACTGCTACCTTTCCTGTGCTGAGACTGTGAGGTTGAGATTTCACCTCTGTCTTATTTCAGTTTCTACTCTTCAGATTCAGTTTCTACTCAGTTTCTACCCTTCCCTATGTTTAATTTGGGTTCTTACTCACAATTAGACTCTGGTCTTACTTAGAGTAGCTGTAATTCTCTACAGAATCAGCTCCTTTAAGCTGAATTTTACACAGACTTAAATTTAACCCTTTCCTTAAACTGAACTCAGCCTTAAACCTAAACTTAGAGTAGTTTTACAGGTGAGAACACTTACCTTATTTTTCCAAGGATCCCCCTCCTCGCACAGATGCGTAACTCGCTTGTTACCTGGCACTTGGTCTCGGACGAGGCACTTCGTCGCAGGACAGCACTCGCCGCTCGCGTCCCCACTCGCCATTTTATTTTCATTTTATTTTCCACTCGCCATTTTATTTTCCTGGGCTCCAAGATCACCGCAGATGGTGACTGCAGCCATGAAATGAAAAGACGTTTACTTCTTGGGAGGAAAGGTATGGCAAACCTAGACAACTTAATCAAAAGTCGAGACATCACCCTGCCAACCAAGGTTCGCATAGTCAAAGCGATGGTTTTCCCAGTAGCAATGTACGGCTATGAGAGCTGGACCATAAGAAAGGCAGAGCGCCAAAGAATAGATGCTTTTGAATTATGGTGTTGGAGAAGACTCTTGTGAGTCCCCTGGACTGCAAGAAGAACCAATCGGTCAATCCTCCAGGAAGTCAAGCCTAATTACTCCCTGGAAGGACAAATCCTGAAGCTGAAGCTCAAATACTTTGGCCACCTAATGAGTAGAGAGGACTCTTTAGAAAAGACCCTCCTGCTGGGAAAGATTGAAGGCAAAAGGAGAAGAGGGTGGCAGAGGATGAAATGATTACACAGTGTCACCGAAGCAATGAACATGAAATTGGGCGAATTCCGGAAGCTAGTGGAGGACAGAGAAGCCTGGCGTGCTGTGGTCCATGGGTCGTGAAGAGTCAGACATGACTTAGCGACTGAACAACAACAACAACAACAACAACAACTCCAAACTATGGCCTGTGGGCCACATCCTGCCTACCAGCAGCCCGTGGCAACTTTTCTTTTTGTCAGAGCATTTGCTAATGTTTGACATTTTTACTCATTCTATATCATTTCTCAGTTTAGGCACGGAATTGTTTCTTTGTACTTGTCACATTTCTTTTTTGTTCTGAATCATATCATGCTGACTACAAAAAAGATTCACGTAAAATGTATCATTCATTTACATTTCATTCACTTATAAAACTGATTTTTTTTCGACTCGTGAAAATGTGAAATATACAATGTGGCCCTCATACTGTAGTATACTCCAATAGTTTGGAGACCCCTGGCATAGAAGATAACACTTTTCTATTTGCCTTGTCCACATGGCTACCCTCTTTTGCCTTGCAACTAGACTCAGATGCAGCCTATAATATTTTTTATATTAACATTACATTTAATTGGCCCAATTTGGAATATAGTTGCAATGCTGCCTGCAGGATTCTGGAGGGCAGTGTAATGTCCAGTCACCTGAGACCTCTTCACTGCCCCCTCTATAGTTCTTGCAGGAGGTGTGGTCCTTAACACTGTTTCCTTCCTTACCTCCTTCTCTCTCTCTCTCTCTCTCTCTCTCTCCAGACTATCAAAGGAGAAGGGTGTGCTTTTTGCCCCCTCAGTTGTCCTCACCAGACTTCCACACAGAGGGAACAGCTCTAGGGTTCTCTGTTCTAAAGCATTGGGCCTCTGATCACTTCAGAAGATGTATGGAAATAAGCAACTGTGAGTACAGTATTTCTTTTGAAACCTTTAAGAACATAAGAAGAGCCCTGCTGGATCAGGCCAACGGCCCATCTAGTCCAGCTTCCTGTATCTCACAGTGACCCACCAGGAGCCTCAGGGAGACAATAAGATGTTTTACCAGCCTTCGCTCCTGTGTATGTTTATTAACAACTAGCCTGGGTGGTGGGATATCTCACCTTAGGAAGGGAGCCCTTTCATGGATTACTCTGCTCTCCCCACTCCCTTCCAACAGTAAATCCCAGTCTATTCAATCTGTCCGGGACTCACAGGAGGTGATGGCCAGAAGTGCCGTCATTGTGATGCTGGAGCCTGCTGCTTTCCTAAGAATGCACCAATCAGTCCGCTTATTTCTCAGTCATTTCCCAATAGCAAAGTGAATCAGAAAGGGGAAAAAGACCTTGACACAAGCAAATCAACCACACAGCACTCCCCCTTTCTAGAATCCCATCTTCCCATATTTTCAATATGGCTGCTCTAGGTGCTTCGCAACCCACCTGAAATTGGCTTGCGACCCACTGGTGGGTCCTGACCCACAGTTTGGAAACCACTGGTGTGTAGGATTGCAGCCTCAGAGAACTCTTTTCTATTCTCATAAACATGCAGAGGGCCCGTGAAAGGGCAAAGCTCTGTTGAATTCAAAAATTCAAAAGTGTTGAATTTTGATGGATGGACAGGGCACGTGGGAAATTTTCCATGGCAAAAGCTGGAACTTTCAAAGTTTTTGACCAAAATGCCTATTTCTAATGTTTGTTAGAAATAGGTCTGTCACCATTTCAAAGAACTTTAGTTGATCAATCATCTTCCCTAATTCATCATCTGATTAAATATAACAGTGACAGCACCAGAAAACGGAGGCAGCATCAGTGGGGGGCACAGAAGAGGCACAGTACATGGGGGGGGGCAGAATTTAAGAGAAGCCCTTTTGGGTGAGGCCAATCTAGTCTGGTTCAGTTTCCCCACAGTGGTCAACCAGATGCCCTGGGAACACACAGGTTGCACATAGCCATTGTGCAGCTTTGCCCCACATGTTAGATTTCTGGACAAGAAATAACAATACATTTCACATGAACACTCTTTTCCTAAATGGAATTGAGGCCATAGGGAACTGCTCCTTGGTGCTCTTTGAATATGTTAATTGGTGATAAGAAAGATAAATACTCTGAGTACAGGCATACCTGAGTATAGGTACAGACCTGAGTACAGGTCCATTCTGGACCCCCCCCCCCTGGTAAATACCTAAAACCATGGATACTGGGCATGCCTTTTTAAAGATAAGGAAACATCAGTGGTTTTGTTGCAACAAGGTGAAAAGAAGAGATTTGTTTAATGTTCTCCTATCTCTTTAATAGGCGTCCTAGTATCCGCGGTATCTGCGGATAACTGAAATTGTGGATACAGAATCAGTGGATACTGGGGCACGCCTGTATGTGAAAAGTGCCTTTCCATCAAATAACCATTAAAGCTCAGGAACTATAACAGTCAAGCTATGAATATAAATAAATGTGCATGTTACCCAAACCTCCATATCAGCGCTTTTCTCAGATTTTGAAGAAAACACGAGAATTTACAATTCAGTAAACAAAAGTTCTGTCTCATTATTAGGAGTGTCGATCACTGATCTTTCCTTCTTTGTTTTTTATGACTGTAACACAGCAGAATAAAACTAGCTTCAGAAAACCAAACAAGTGTTTCCTGCTTCAGCGCCAACAATTAAAAGAGCCACAGTTAACCAATTGCAAAGATAGTTGATTAATTTAGCCATTAAACCAAATAACCGTGGTGAAATGAATTTTTCTACAGATAGTTAAGTTCATGCTTCATTGAGTCAGCTGGTTTCCTCCTGCAATTTGATAACAGGATTTCTGCTCTTACCACCTTCTTTTCAGTAATGCTTTCGGAGAGATTGCTTGGCTCCAAACCTCAGCTAGTGTTCAAGAACAGGATGTGCGACCAAATAGAATGTTGATATCCTCTGAAAGATGAGACACCTGCTCCTATGTTTTATACTGAAACAATTAAGAGGAGGGGTTACCCCCCCCCCAGACTTGCATTTCAGAGGCACTCCTAGGCTACACAACCAGCCATAGTGATATACCACACTTTGCACCATGCCTGTGATGAATCTGAATCATGTTCACTTTCCCTTGCCAAACATTCAATTATGTAAGCAAATAGATTCATGGGGGCCTGGAAGCCCAATTCTGAGCTCCCTGGGTGTTGCGGTAACCAAATGGCTACTGCTTCATCCAATGGCAGCCAGGTAGCTGTTGGAGGCGTTTCAGGAGAAGGAAACGTTAGGCCCAGAGACCTCCAATGGGTCTCCTCTCACCTGCACTGGCAGTTTAGCTGGTACAGACACAAGGGCCTCTGTGTCGGGTCTTGCAGCCCAACACAGATGTCTGGATCTAGCGGCAATTTTGCCCCATAGCCCCATAGAGGTGGCTGGGCTTTACCTGGGGTAAGGGGACAATTTTACTCTGAGTTGCGCCACAACTGCCTCCTAGCGACCTAGAGACTACCTAGTAGCCGACCTGCCTATTTCAGACCTGGTTAGGATTGGGATGTAAATGCTATGTACTTCCTGGACATCATATGCTCTGCAGTTTGGCATGACCTAACAGTTCAGTTATGTTCAAACCTTTTTCCATGGTGGCACTCAGTATATGGACGTTTTTGTGTTTCCTCTGCATTTGCTCTCTGTGTATTTACTTGCTTGCTTCTGGAACAATTTTTATTGTTATTGTTGCTTAAAATTCTTGAGTTTGGGGTTTTATTTGCAGTGTGTGTGTATGCATTGATTTTTAATAGAAGGGGAAAGCAGACTATAACTATACAAATAAACACTGTCTTATAATATAGTTTTTGCTTCTTCCATTTTCCATTGTCCAAGTGTAGGCTGCCATTCCTTAAAAAATGTAGCTGTGAGCGCAATCCTAAACTAGAGTTAGGCCGGCATAAGCTAAGCCAGCAAAGTTTGGCCAGCACAAGGGCCAACATAAAGCATGTTTGGACTGTTCTCGGAGTCAGGGAGGATGGTGCCCTTCTGTGTGCTGGCCTCTCTGACTCCAAGAGTGGTCCAAACATACTTTACAGTGTCCCATGTGCTGGCCAAACTTTGCTAGCTTAGCTTATGCCTGCCTAACTCCAGTTTAGGATTGCGCCGTGTTACGTTGTCTAATGTTTATACACCTGTAGATTGGGGTTTGGTAGTAATGCATTACTGCAGCCATGTCAACATGGAGTTTTATGGGCTTCCCGCCTCTTTGTTTTTACTTTTAGTTTCTGTAGTGTCCGGTTAGCAGTATAAGGGTCCAATCCAACCCAACATTCTGGTGCTGAAGCAGCTGCAATGCAGCCCTGAGGTAAGTGAACAAATGGTTCCTTATCTCAAGGAGGCCTCCGTGACTTCCCCCGGCATCCTCACAGAATGCAGCATACTCCCCATTGGGACAGCTATATCAGGGCTGGAAAATTGGATAGGATTTGGCCCTAAAGCTCTAAATCTCATCTTCAATATTTCTTAGACACACATTGACACTGCAAAGCGCTTCAGGGAATGAGGGAAAATGGTTTGTTCCTTCTTGAGGGGAATGTGTACCGTCAAAGTAATCCAATACATATTCTCTGTATGGGAAGAATTTATAACTACTACAAAGAATTTTGCTGCTTTCTTCATTTTCAAACTGAACACGGATGGTGGAAATAACACTGTGTTTGTGTCACGTGTGTGTTTGAAGTCCTTGTCTGCTTATGGAGATATTTTCAGTGGGCGTTTCAGGCACATTTTTATTTGAATGCAAGCTCTGTTCCAAAAGGAAACGGATATAGGAATCAACCCAAATCCTACTGGAAGACGCATATTTCTATGCCACATTGCTAGTTTTCAGCATTGCACTTATGATCATGAATATTCAATTAAATTCAACAGGATTTACTTCCATGTCAATTGGTTTAAGATTAGGGTGTTCATTAGCAATGTCTGATTTCTTAAGTTGTTTCTATACATGTTGGTTTAGAGTAAAATTTTAAGGTGAGAAAGCCATTTTTTTAAAAAAAAAATATTGGTTATTAAAAATTATACAACTAAAAGAACAAGCCTATGCATGGTTAGATAGTGTCACCGAAGCAATGAATATGAAATTGGGCGAACTCAGGAAGCTAGTGGAGGACAGGGAGGCCTGGCGTGCTGTGGTCCATGGGGTCGCGAAGAGTCGGACACGACTTAGCGACTGAACAACAACAACAAATGCATGGCTACACAGAATTAAATTCCATTGTGTTCAATGGGGCTTTTTCCCAGGAAAGTGTGTATAGGATTTCAGTTTATGTAACTCTCTGTTGTATTGTGAATATGATTGAAATTGTCTCTCAGTCTGCCGGCCTGTAAAAAGAGGTGCTTGAAAACAGGCGGGATTTGAAAACAGCACTGCCATGGGAGTTTACCATGCTAAGCGAATATTCATTTCGAACCACTGTTTCCAAGCAGTAAGAAGAAGAGTGACAGTAGCATTGCACTGTCTACTGATGCTATTGGTCTCATGATATATGCCAGCTCAGGGTGAAACTATGGACCCAATCCTAACCAACTTTCTAGGACTGATGTAGCTGGGCCAGTGGGGCATGTGCTGCATCCTGCAGTGGAGCAGTAGTTACCTTGGCTTCCTCAAGCTAAGGGGATGTTTGTTCCCTTACCCCAGAGCTGCATTGTGCTTATGCCGGTGCTGGAAATTTGGTTAGGATTGCGCCCTATGTAATGTTGCAGGCGTCGCACTAGGGAAAGCCTGTGTTTCAATTGTGCATGACAACAGTGTTGTCTTAATTACTTCTACCTGTCAGACTCCAGATGTAGGAAGATGAAAGGCATGCAGAATCAGGTGTCACACTTTTCCCATCACCTCTAACTGACTTATTGCTGAGAAACTGAAAGCCTGATAATGATTTTGAACAGTCAACAGCAGGTGCTTTTTTTCCTTTAAGGAATCAAATAGGAATTAAAAGACTACAAGCAAAAGAGGAGGATTTGCCCAGAGATAAAATGCAGACAGTTTTTAGGTACAACAACCTGTCAGGACCCCCCTAAGACCTAGGGCCAGAAGTGTTGTAATTAAGCAGGAAGTGATTGTTTTAAATAAATCACACTTGTTGAAAGTCAAAAGAACTCCACATCCTTTTTAGAATGTTCTGAATGCTTTGCAACTAAGGGCACAGTCCTAACTGGACTTAGGCCAGCAAAGTTTGGCCAGCACAAGGATCACCATAAAGTATGTTTGGACCTCTCTCAGAATCAGAGAGGCCAGCACACAGACCTGCGCCATCCTCCCGGACTCTGAGAGTGGTTCAAATGTACTTTATGGTGGCCCTTGTGCTGGCCAAACTGTGCTGGCCTAACTTAGGATTGCACCCTGTGACATTTGAGTTTTATGTTAAGTGATTGATTCAACACTGCACAGAGCACATTGTGGCTTCTCTATGCCTTGCTGATCAAGGTGGTAAAGAGTATTTATATTCCTCTTCCCTGTGTATTGTGACTCACCTAGGCATGACAAGCCTGTTAGGAAAGAGATCTGGGAGAGTCTTCATTTTCATATCACTTATATCACCTACCTAGTATGCCCTTAAATTAAAATGAAAACTTGGAATGAGAATAGAAACACATCACACTGCTTTCTGCCTTTCAAATCACGAAATCTGTAGAAAAATAACCTCATTTTCAAACACCCCTAGCTATAAGGCATAACAAAGTGGTTCTCTCCAAATCAGTAGGTAAGACAAAAGACAGACCGATCTGCAAGAGAAAGACACTAAGGTGGGATTTAATCTGGGAGAGACTGCAGTGGAAACTAAGGGCCCAATCCTGTACAACCTTCTAGTGCTGATGCAGCCATGCCAATGGGGCCCACACTGCATCCTGTAGTGGGGGGGGGAGTCATGGAAGTCTGTCTCCTCAAGGTCAGGGAATGTCTGTTCCCTTTTCTTGAGGCTGCATTGCAGCTACATCAGCCCTGGAAAATTGGATAGGATTGGAATCTAAAAGAAGGAACGGACAGTGAGCAGTTGCAGACATTCTTAGAAAAACACATGGAGCTGAAGTTGCTTGCAGGAGCATGCAACCATCTGAATGCTCAAAGCTGTATACGTGTAAATAAAGCAAATATTTCAAAAACAACGAGTAAATGTACTCAGCCCAGGATTTTATCTTCCTTGGATCAAAAATTGTTCTTGATGGGAATTATACACCTGAAATCAAACACAGGATTACTTTAGGCTGCACTCAGTGGTGTCATTCAAATGATTTAGGAACAGGAACTCACTTTTGATTGGCACTTGTCGGGAACCCAGAACCAGCCACGGAGCCCATTAGGATCCGGAACGCCCGTTCTGGTCCGTTCCCCCTGAATGACATCACTGGCTGCACTGCAATGGTCAACATGAATACGATCTGGAAAAGCAAAGATATCGCCCTAAATACAAAAGGCAGACTAGTTAGAGCAGTGGTTCTCAACCTGGGGGTCGGGACCCCTTTGGGGGTCGAACAACCATTTCACAGGGGTCGCCGAAGACCCCGCACTCTCACTTTCACTGTCAGCCTTCGGAGCAGAAACTACCGATGGTCCAAACGCAAAGTTCCACGCAGGATCAAGATCATTGAACAGAAGCAGGAAAGAAAGAGGGAGGGAGGGGTTTCTTTGTGGGGGGGGAGGGAGCCTCCATTCTTGGCGTTCCTGCCTTTCCTCATCTCCGCCAGACCCTCCCCCTGCCCGAGCTCGCCATTCCTTGCCCCCTCCCCGAGCAGCCTGTTCCCGGCACTGTTAAGCCCCGAGTCCTCTCCGCTCCTGCCTGCCGCCCCAAGCCCCCCCCACCCCACTTTTTTCCCTGCTTGAGGCGGGGAGGGGATGGCTGCAGACATGGCGACGGGGGGGGAGCCGGAGTGTGTGCGTGGAGGGAGGACGGTCGAGGGTGAGGAGAATTCGCTCTTGCGCAAGGGAGGCTGCCGAAGGACAGCGGGGGAAAGGCTGGAATCAGCGACGGAGCGGCATGCACAAGCCTCTGCTGCCCCCTTCCTGCCTGCCCCCCCGCTCGCCCGCCCTTCTGCCATCTCCGGCTCCCCATCCTCAAAGCTGCAACCGGGGCAGCTCAGACGCCCCTGCCGGGGCCGCCCCCCCACCTGACGGCTCCAACCCTCGAGTCGTTCCATTGCGGGGCCACGCAGGGCCGAGGCTGGGCTTGTGCTCCCCCTCCTCGCCGCAGACCCGGGTCCCCGAGCCGCCCTGGGGCGGTCCGCTCCCCTCTCTCCCCCCCCACACCCCCGGCAACTCCCCTCTCCCCTGCCCTCTTCCCACGGCGTGGCGGGAGGGCCCCCTGCGCGTGCCCCAGCTCCGCAGCCTCCCTCGCGCCCCGCCACCCCGCCACATCCCTCGCGCGCACCCTCGCACCAGATCCTCCGGTCCATCGCCCAGACTACTAATGAGACCAAGCACGTACCGGCAGCAGGGCCGGGGCAGGAGGAAGCCCAGACCTGCCATCATGTACGGATCCCGCTCTCTCCCCCCCCACAAAACCATATAGTAACCATACAGGAACTCTGCTGTGCGCACACTGCTGCATATCTGTATGTGTACACGCACACGTGTGTGCATGTACACACAGGTGATGATGTAGGGATGATGGTGGTGACATGTGTGTCTATGGATACATACACACATCATGCTGATACCACCCTCCCACATTGACAAAATATTGACAACCGTGCCTCCTCCCCCCCCCCCAAAAGAGAGGGGGGAGGAATTGGGCTGGGTGGGTGGCGGCAGCCTGCTTTTCTCTGTCTCGCACCCCTCCCCATTCTAAAAGGACAAACTGCAGCTCCCCTGTCTCAGCCTCACCCATTCAGCTGCCTCTAGTGCAGCCCACCCTTGGAAAGAGCCCCATTACAACAGCATTAATTATGTTCAATTTGTAACAATGAAAATACATCCTGCATATCAGATATTTACATTACGATTCATAACAGTAGCAAAATTACAGTTATGAAGTAGCTATGAAAATAATTTTATGTTTGGGGGTCCCAACAGGCTGTCATAATAAAAAGTGGGTCCCGGTGGAAAAAAGGTTGAGAACCACTGAGTTAGAGCAATAGTCTTCCTTATAACTATATATGGGTGTGAGAGTAAGAATGCCTGACCGAAGAAGAATGGATGCATTTGAATTGTCATGCTGGCAAAAATTGTGACGTATACTGTGGACAGCCAGAGTAACCAACGCAGAAGTGCAGATACTTCATTAGAAGCCAAAAGTCTGAGACTGCGGCTGACCTACTTTGGCTACTCAACCGAATGGAGAAAGAAGACAAAGACAAAGACACCTTAAGCCTCCAGTGATTTCTTCTGTAAAGGAAGCCCAAGTGTCTTGTTGCCTAGACAACACCAGGCAACACTCTTGTTGCACACCACTCAGGGAAGTGGAGCATGGGTATGTAATGCTGGAAGGAGTGGGGGGAGAGGATGGCATTTTCTCTGAGACAAATTGTCAGTTCATGTGATTGAGCCAGCAAAGGGAGGAGGGCCAGGAACAGCATCACATTTGAAGCTGGTGATGCAAGAGCAAAGCCTACAGCAACACCAGCAGCAGAAAGAACTCAAAAGGCAGACAAGAGGACTCACAAATACAATTGCAGGGGCACAAGGAGGTGAAGGCCCTTTTGGTTCGTCTGCCATAGGAAGCCAATCCTCCTCCTCAAGCCCAGCTGCAGACTTTCCAGTCTGGAGTGGCTGAGAAGTCCCATGAGTTGAAGGAGCAGCCAAAGTGCTTGCAAGGTGAAGCTCTGGAGTCAGTCGCAGTCGCAGAGAACCAGAAAGTGTCGCCTTCCCCAGAGCATGCCAGCGGTGAGAGTGCAGAACTGGAACAAAAGCTTCTGGATTGAAGGAAAGAATCTGGGAATTAAAGGTGGTGGGAGTGCAACCCAAGCTAGAAGTGAACACTATGCAGTCAAGCTGTAGCCTTGATGTGAGGAAGTTCTACTTATTTATTTATTTATTTATTTATTTATTTATTTATACCCGCCTTTCCTATGCCGAAGCAAATGCCCAAAGCGACTTACAGAGAACAAACAAAATACAATGTAACCATAATAAGTAAAACACAATAAGTAAAACACATTAAAACAACAACAAATTAAACATTAATGGGAACACCGAGAGTGAACTGGAGTGAAAGTTAGACCCAATTCTTGATATCAGGATGTATTGGAGGGTGGGAAAAACAATTGACCAGGGAGTGAAGCAGACTATGACAATATACCAGAGGGACAGAGGGCGGACAGCCACACAGTTATCCGAAGTGCATTTGTGTGGGAGGAATGCCTGGAGCACCTGGGGCAGAATGGGGGTTGAAATCACCTAATGCAGTGGTTCTCAAACATTTTAGCACTGAGACCCACTTTTTAGAATGACAATCTGTCCAGGACCCACTGGAAGTGATGTCATGGCCAGCTGTCATTGTGACACCAGAGCCTGCTGCTTTCCTGAGAATGCAGCAAGAAGTTGGATTATTTCTCAGTCATTTTCCGATAGCAAAATGAATCAGAAAAAGAAAAAAAAAATGCTATTTATAACCTTGACCCAAGGAAAACAACCACACAGTCCTCCCCATTTCTAGCATCCCATCGTCCCATATTTTCAATATGGCTGCTCTAGGTGCTTTGTGACCCACCTGAAATTGGCTTGTGAACCACTGACCTACGGGCATAGGAAAAGAGGAAAAGGTCCTTATGGATTTTGCTACCCCCTGTATGTCGTGTGAAGGCGTTGGTGGGTGGGATGAGACAGTGGCGTATCTGGGGGGACTGCGCAGCACAAGTGCTGCAGGTGCTGCAACGTTCCGTGTAAGCTGCCCCCTCACTTGCCATCGGAGCCATTCTGGGCAATGCATTTCTTTCACCTACCTCCAGTGGCGTAGCCAGAGGGGGGCAATGCAGTAAGTGCTGCGGTTCATTTTGCCATCCCTGCCCAGAATGGTGTTGCAGTGGCTGCAGCACTTACAGTGCCACCCCCTGGCTACACGACTGACAGCCCCTAGGCTTCACCAGTGATAGTCAGCCAGAAGACTGCATGTTAGGTAGAGAAAAGAGACTGGGAAGATTTTCTGGTTTGCTTTTGACATCAGGCTGGGGGAAAATGCAAGTTTGCATTTGGCAGCTGGAGTGGTTTGGAATTGGTGGGGCCAGTGACTTTTGCTGATGCATAGCGTACATCACTGCAACAGTTGGAGTGGGTCAAGGCCACAATACACGCCTACAGTTTTCTTATGTTTATGTACACTTTTGGATAACCACAATGTGCCAAACAAAAGCTCTTCACTGACACTTCCCCTGTAGTGTACTTTTCAAGAGTATTAATCTGCCACTCTCGCAAATGACAGTGACTTGCTGCCCTATCGCACATCTGATACCTGTTCCTTGTGTACTTACATTATTGTAAATTATGTTAGCTACCTTGAGGTTAATGAAATTCTAACAGGGGAGTGAAGTACTTCGAGCAGACAAAAACATTATATAAATACTATTCTTATTCTATATACCCACTACCAATTTCCGTAGTTCCCATAGATAGTCTTTCTTACAAAATAAATATAAGAAGTATAAAGATGATGCATTCCTATTGTAAAGCAATAGAAATGAATTTACAGACATTCCTTTCAAATAAGCAGCATTCCAACCTCCCCTCACAGCTGCTCCAAAACCTCACATGTAGATCACCAAGCAAGTTTTGATTTAAAAAGAAATTGTCTCAGCATCAATTAACGGAAAGTTTTGAGAAGACAGAACGATCAAAGCTTTCAGCCAATTGCTGTTGAGAAAAGGGGCCACAACCACTGGAACACATAAAGTTTATTTATTTATGTAGTTGAAGAATTTATACCCTGTTTTCCATTTTCCCCATGCCAAAGCAAATTTCCAAGCTGGCTTACATGGACAGGCTAGTCTAAACCACCATTTTTCAATGGGTTTTTTACAAATCTACAATAACCTGTCATTCAATGAATCTTCAGTCCCAGATGTAGCCTTCACGGTATGGTTCTCTCCTCTGGCTCATGGGGTCCGTCCATTCATGGGGCCCATCCTCCATAACATTAAAGAGTCCACATTGGCCTATGTTGGAGTCCATATTGAACTGTGCAGGTCCACATGTGGCCTATGTTGTCCCATTGGGCCCTGCACTTTAGGTGGTCCCCATGCTGGCACTGCAAGCAGATCACTTGCTGCTGCAGTCAGAATCTCCGTGGGCTGTAAGCCAGTGGGGCATGTAGAATGACTGCTCATTGGCCATCCCACCTGGCCCTGCCTCCAAAGGAGCTAAAGTGGACCTCCTAGAAGCAGTTGGTACTGATGTCATCACATCACCGCCAACTATTTCCAGGTGCCTCACTTTGTGCATGGCACCACAAGCACCATGGCTGTATGCAGCGAATCTACGAATGAACAAGGGGAACGCTGGGCGGGACTGGCTGCCCGTCCGTAGCGTTCCGCAGCTGTCCTGGCCTCGGGGGGGGCTGCCTCCAGTTAGCGCGCCCACCCGCTGCTCACCCAGGCACCCAGTGTGACCCTCACCTGTCCCCCGCGGCCAGCAGGAGCCCCCTCCCAAGGCCAGGGCAGCCGTGGAACGCTACGGACAGGCTGACACTCAAGCGGAAGTCCCACCTATGTCCCGCCCAGCGTTCCCCTTGTTCATTTGTAGATCCCATCACTGGCTGTATGGTGTGTTGGGAGTCATGGGGTTGAGGCCCATAGGAATGCTCCACATTGGGACCCACTGCTCCTGGGGAAGAACATGTAGCTGATGTTACTTGCTGGATCATGCTAACTAAATGTTCAGATCTGTCAATAGAACAAATGTTCCTGAGGACCCAATCCTATCCAACGTTCCAGTGCAGAGGCAGACACAGTGCAGCCTCCTTGTAAATGTTCCCTTACCTTGAGGAGGCCTATAGACTGGCCCTGCACAATGCAACGTATGCCCCATTGGTATGGCTGCATCAGTGCTGGAAAGTTGCATAGGATTGGGCTCAAAGACACTGTAAGTCTCCAGTTCTCACACAGATCTGCACCATCACTTGGAGCCAGATCTATGAACAAATGAAAGTAAATGCATTTATGAAAAGATTTTCCCACCTAAACTGCATTCTTAGGTGGTTGTAAATGTGGAGTGTGTTATTGGACATGGTAGCTTGGTGCTAGAGAGTTGCTCATTTTTGTTCTATTTTCTTCTTTGCCCGGAGCGCAGCAAATACCGTAGGTCTTCCAAAATCACACTAATAATCAAATTCTGGAAGATGCTGTAGTGTGTGCTGATGTATGTGTTAGGAATTTGAAATATATAAACATGGTTTGGATGTCTGATGTCTTTTTATGTGAGTTTATTTATTTATTATGTACCAACCTGTGGGTGTCTCCCTGTCTATCTAGTTTGATTTCATTTGATTTGACTAAGTGCCACTTCAGATGTACAGATGAAACACCAGTTTGAGAACTGTAAAAAGTAATTCACGGTTCTGAATCCTGTCTTCTAAACGCCATGCTCAAAGCAGGGTCTGGCAGATCTCCCAAGGTGCACCAGGGATGATCTCATCTACAGATAGATATGAAGTTATATTGTTTTGATTTTTTGTATTTAGTTGCACAAGGTGTTGTTTGCCAGGATTCCATTTCGAGTTCTATATGCAAATATCTTGTGCTATCACTTCTGTGGGCATAAGCCCTCTTGCACAAGTGGAAGGATATATGTTATTAAAACTTTGACCCACCTCCATATCAATTGTCCCCTCTCAAACTAGCAAGCTTTTGTCTAAAGCAGCAAGTGCCAAACCCTGGTCTCCAGACCAGATCTGGCACCCCCCCCCCAAAAAAAAAGAAGCGCTCCCCTGTGCAGTGCTTACTGTTCTGCGCTGCAGCTGCTCATCTTTGCTGCTGATCACCTCAAAAACCTGAAAATCTGGGCACATAGCCTGCTGAGGCAACAGGTAGTGGAAGCTGCTGCCCGGTGCGAGTTTTCAGGGTGATCGATGCAAAGATAAACTGCTGCAACACAGAATGGTAACCACTACACTGTGGTTTACAAGGGGAGAGCTTTTTGGTTTCACAGAACTCCCGCAGTTGGAGACCACTGGTCTAAAGCAGCCATTTTCAACCACTATGCTGTGGCACACTGGTGTGCCGTGAATGGTCCTCAGATGTGCTGCTGGAATTTGGGAGAGGTCATTAGTAGGGCCATTGGGGATGTGAGCCCCTCACTGACAGTACAGTGTGCCTTGTCAATTCTCAAATAAATAAATAAATAAATAAATAAATAAATAAATAAATAAATAAAATAAAAACAACAACCTGATGGTGTGCCTTGCCAGGGTGCCAGGCAATGAAAAAGGTTGCAAATCACTGAAAATGATTTCAGTTGAAAGTTGAAAATCTAAAGCAATATAAGAATGATAAGAAGGGCCATGAAATGAAGTTCCAGATTCTTTTCAGAATGCTACCATTTATCCTTTATCCCATCTTTGTTTTGTTATTGTTGTTCAGTCGCTAAGTCATGTCCGACTCTTCGCGACCCCATGGATGACAGCATGCCAGGCCTCCCTGTCCTCCACTAGCTTCCGGAGTTCGCCCAATTTCATGTTCATCGCTTCGGTGACACTGTCTAACCATCTCATCCTCTGCCGCCCCCTTCTCCTTTTGCCTTCGATCTTTCCCAGCAGGAGGGTCTTTTCTAAAGAGTCCTCTCTTCTCAGGAGGTGGCCAAAGTATTTGAGCTTCAGCTTCAGGATTTGTCCTTCCAGGGAGCAGTCAGGCTTCCTGTAGGATTGACCAACTGGATCTCCTTGTTTAATGGCTACTAAAGTCAAGTAACAACGTGTAGAGTACAAACAGAGATACAGGCAGTTTATCCTTTATCTAGACATCCAAAATCTAGACTATTCTGAAATCCAAACATTTTTGTCCAAGACTTTTTTTAAAAAAACTTTCTGTAGTTTTGAACACTAGAAGGTCTTGTGCTCATTCCCACATACAGTTTAAGTTCTATTCTCTGCTCTGTGTTGTGTGCCCATTTAGACATTTATGGAAAATGTCAGAGGCCAGCACCCAAATGGGTTAGTGAAAAGAGCAAGAGGAAGCATTTCTATTTATGCAATTATTCTGAAATCCAGAAAAATCTGAACTCTGGACATCTTCCAGTCCCAAACAGCCCAGATAAGGGATACTCAACCTGTATTACTCTATAGGAAGTCATCTCATGACATTCATACAGTAAGTAGACTCTCCATTCTATCCCTGTGCAAGGTATCAAAGAAATAACATAATAGAGTCAATCCTCATTATCCACTAGGATTAGGTTCCTGGAAATCCTCGCAGATAAGGAATTCACAGATAACGAACAATTGATCCTATGGGATCAATGGGGTTAGATTTGACTAAGTGCCACTTCAGATGTACAGATGAAACACCAGTTTGAGGAGTACCTTAGCTGCCATCAGAAGGATCCAGCAGAGACTCTCAGGACCCAACAGAGTGCAGCAAGAAGTGCTAAAAGAGCTCTGAATGCTGCAGAGACCTTCCAGAGGCTGAAGGGACCTTCAGAACGGCACCTGTGTCCACCATGGACCCCTTAAACATGGTTGGCGGATGTTTCTGCCGGCCATTTTAATGAGGTCAGTGCTGGTTGCAGGTGCCATTCTGAAGGTCCCTTGGAGCCTTCAGAAGAATTCTGCATGGTGGATAACAAGGACAGTGGTGCAGATAATGAGGAAAGTAGGAATTCTGCCCCTTGCAGATAGAGATGTGTGTGTGTAGGCATTTGCTAGACCTTCCCTAGGAATATAATTCAAGGACTGTTCCCTCAACATTTACAGTTTTTCCAGCTTACCCAGAAGGCTGACCACAGGGATTCCAAGGGATAGCCATAACTAGCGTTACCAGATACAAATGGGGACAGAGTGCCTATACCTCTAACTATTGTAGAGATGAGGGAATTTTGACAGGTGCAGCTTTTGAAACCCTTCCATGATGAGCTGCACCTGCCCAAATTCCCTCTTCTATACAATGGTTAAAGGTATAGGCACTCTGTCCCCATTTGTATCTGGTAACGCTAGTTATGGCTATCCCTTGGAATCCCTGTGGTCAGCCTTCTGGGTAGGGGACCTGGGCAGGCTTGGGAGGTGGCCGTACGGCCACTTCCTATGCCCGTTCCGGAGGCCGCGCAGCCCTGATTTGGGCCACGAAGTCTCCTCAGATCTGCACCCGCTCTTTAGCGTGCACAGATCCGAATAGCACATAGGGGAGGCTGGAGCCTCCCCTACAGTAAGGGAGCACATGTTCCCTTGCCGCAGGAGGCTCCAGCCTCCCCCCACCCAGCGTCGGATATGGCGCTGGCTGGCAGGCCTTAGAGGGCTTATGCGCCCTAAGAGGCAGAGCATGCCGTTGGAGCTAGTGTTAAATTGTACCAGTGCTATGATACCAATAGACGTAAGAGGTAAAAACCAGTTTGTTTCTCATTTCCACTGGTGTCTCTTTATGAGTCTTCTGTCTCTCTCAATTAAGTAAGGTACCTTACTGCTTGTGCTGAGTATTACGCATTGCGGCCTATATGTAAAGGACTCCGATTTAAAGGACTGAGGGCCCAATCCTATTGGGCATAAAGTGAGCGGTACGAGCATACCGCCCACATTACTGTTGCGCAAGGCACTGTAAAGCGCCTCCAGAGCCGGCAGTACGCCATTACCACCAGCACTGGGATGACGCCATGGTGACACTATGGCAATTATGAACGTGGGGGTCCCCCTTTAGGCTAGGGGGTAGCCGGCAGCAGGCAGCAAAGGAACAAACAGCTGGATTTCCGTGGGCATCCTCCTGCAACTCTCTTTAACTGGTTTGAGGGCACAAACCTTGACACCCCTCCTGAGTGTCAAACCTTGACACCCTTGGATGTCACAAACCTTGACACCTCCCTCCACCCTGGAGGAAACTCCACAAGCCAGTAAGCGGTGAGTCCACTGGTCACTGGTGTTGCAGGCTTTCCAGGCAGGGCAGGAAGGGGTGCCGGGGGGGGGGGGGGGGGGATGGAGGAGTGGGATCGGCAGTGACTCTCACTGCTGGCGCAGTGTATAATAGCCGGCGCAGAGGTGAGTAGGGATGGTTTTCAGGTTTCCAACTCTTATGCATTTATGGAATGGATTTCTGGGGTAAAAACATTCTTCCATTATGTCCAGTGCCAGGATTGGATGTGCCTGAGACTGCCCTGGTTCATAACCACCTCATCCCTTCACACACATCTGCTAGAAGTGTCACCAAATTCTGTTTTATTTCCTCAAAGGTTTTCTGCTGTTTCTGCTGTTCATAGTTGCATCCCCACAGCTACTTTCACACGTATGGGGGAAAAATATATAGTGTTGCTGTTCTTTTACCAAAAGTGAGAAGAGCAGCATCTCTTAATCCACTTTTTCTCATATTGGTGCCAGCAAAAGCCGCATTGGTTTCTTAAAAACATGGAGGAAACAACATGGAACTTCATGTAATGTCTAATTTGGGTCTTGGTGGGACTCTAATTTTTCATTTTCCCAAATGTATTATTGAAAATGTATGTCAGAATTGCTTCAGATGCAAACTAGAGTCATGCATCTGAAAAGCTCTCTGTCATCCCATGGAATCCCAGGCAGATTTATTTGATGCCTTGCACAGCCCAAAATCACACGGGGGGGAAGATTTTGAAAATTGACTGTGCAGTCCCTGAGGGAGTGGCTGAGTTAGTCTGTTGCAGAGCAAATAACAGAGTCTTGCAGCACTTTAAAAGACGAACCAACTTATTTCCCAATAAGACTTCATGGATGACAGTGAACTGGACTCTAGTACATAAGGCTTATGCCAAAATAAACCAGCAGGGTCTTTATAGTGACCCAGCAGTTCTGACATGGCTGGCTGTAGATCTTGCACTCCAGAGCGGCTCCCCTTGTATCTACTTGAATGTCATTTTGATGCCAGGCAAGGTCCTTTTCCTTTTCCCAGGCCTTCCAGATGTCTATTTTAATCCCTCATATAACTGTCCTCAAATTACTATTTTAATTACTGTACTCCTTTGTTGTTTTTTACATATAAACCACCCTGATCTAAGTATATAACATAGGGCACAATCCTAGCCAACTTTCCAGCACTGACATAGCTGTGCCAATGGGGCATGTGCTGCATCCTACAGTTGTAGGGCAGTCACGGAAGCCTCCTTAAGGTAAGGGAATGTTGCTCCCTTACCTTGGAGCTGCATTGCCCTTATTCTGGTGCTGGAAAGTTGGTTAGGATTGTGCCCATAAATAAGGAAAATGAGTTGATTATTAGCTTGGAAGTCACACACTTCACAGGTCACACACAACATTTTGGGGTTTGGTAGTCAACTTTGAAGATGCCAGACTGTTTCTTTGAAGGAAGCTACCGTCTTTGGCTTCGTGGCTGGAACGGATACAGAAACAAAACTAGGGAGTATTCCACATGACAGTCTACAGAAAGATGCATTTCCCGGCTGAGTTTTGAAGTTGCATGCAACTTGGCAATACGCGTCGGATTTGCATTGCTATTTTTAAAGAGATACACCCTGTCCAAGCCGCTTTCCCACCAGTTTCTGCATTTATTGTGGTTGGCTCTTTGTCTCAGGCAGGAGATCAATCAGGAAGTTAACCAGGGGCCCAGATGCTGCTGTTGGAAAAACACATTCCATAGCTTGGCTTCTGCGTCTGAATCGTGCCAAGTTTCCCCCACAAATGGCCACAGTTTTTGGCTCTCCTGATGAAGTAGATTAAGGAAATGCTAGAAGAACATGCTCTATCAGTGCTCTGCCCTAGATGTATGCTCATTCTACTTCCTTTTGAATCTATTTTTTTCCTGCCAGAAAATTAACCTGGTCAGTACTGGTGTTCTGGACAGCAACATGAGGAATCTGCCTTCAATTAAGGTACCTGCCTCCATGGGCCAGCTCTGCAAGGCTTCTTTCAGTCCTTTATTTGTTTAGGGACCAGGCTTCAGTTCAGTATAATCTGTGACACGGAATCAGTTCCAACGTTAATACAAGCCCATACACACCAGTGCTTCCCAAAACATTTTAGCACCAGGACACACATTTTAAAACGACAATTCTATTGTGGTCCACTAGACAAAAAAAAAAAAAAGAGATCTAGAAAGAATCTTTTTATTTATTAATAATAACAATAATAATTGGGGTTCTGTGTTCCCAAGGCTACTAGAGACTTTATATATAGTATGCATGTGTAGACATTTGCTAGACTCTCCCTGGGAATAGAGTTCAAGGACTGTTTCCCCCAAAACTTTACAGCCATTCCAGAGTACCCAGAAGGCTGAACCGGAGAGCAAGACGTGCAGTTAGGAACTTCCAGGGCTGAAACTTGAGTTCAAACGTGATCTATGGCACATCAGTTACTAGAGAAAATTGAAAAATGTGACATTTCAATTTGGGGCTATGAGGAATACTTCACACCACAGTTTAGCATTCCAGCTGAGTATCTGCTGCAAAGCTTGCAAAAGTGTTTGCAAAGGTTTTTTAATGTTTCAAAACTTTTTGCAACACACCAAAAATTGACTCGTGTCCCACTGGTAGAACAGTGATTTTTTTTTCCTTCCAGTAAACTGGAATTGATCCTGAGACACAAACCTCTTGCCTTGAACCAAACAGGTATGGAACTTCAAACATGCAAACCAAGTGGTCCAAGATACATAGTTTAATCATCAGAAACTCAGGAGAATCTTTTGAGGGTAATGATGAGAAAGGATCTCTTCTTCAACAATGTTGTTGCTCTTCTTCAACAATAGGGAGGCATGAGACAATTTCCCAGAAAACACTTTTTTAAAAGAAGTGGGGAGACAGAGAGAATTCTGCAACAGGTAGTTCTCCTATGTTTACCTTGACACTGAGTGCAAGGTGTTTGTTCTGATGGGAGCAACACAAAAGGTAGGCTGCAGGCTAGTTTGGAATTTCTAAAGATGAGTATCTTCCATTTATCAACTCAATGTGACAGATTATTGAATTGGAAATGTCTGCCTACTTGAGTGTTATTGTTTTTTTAACATGCTGCTTTTCAAAATGTGTGAACTCTAACTAAGAAGAGATACTGAGAGCATAATCCTATACCGCCGTTGCACCAGAACTACTCTCTTGTGCTGGCTGAATGCTGCTGCAAATGTGCCGTCAAGCGCATCAGCATCGGCGGTACAGCGCTGGACTGGTGCAAGCAGCAGCACCAAGGCTTGGGCACCGTCGCAACTTCCAGCAGTGCTAGCCTTGTGCCAGTCGAGCATCTGCAGCGCGTGGTCAGAGCTGGGCCTCGCCAAGGGCGTTCCAGAGGCGTGCCAGGGGTGGAACTGGGCGGCGCAGTGGGCTGAGATGGCGGTTGTGACACAGGATGGCCGTTGTGCCAAATCCTAAACCCTGTCCCAGACCAGGGCGGTCCCGATTTGGGCCGCTCCTGTCCACGTTCCTCTGCACTTGCTATTTTGCCAGCGCAGATCCGAGCAGGCCATAGGGGTGACCAGGGCTTATGTGGGTGCAAGGGGAAAACCTCCCCTTGTCCTGGACATTGCTGCTGCTGCCTCCTAATGGGCTTTAGGATACAGCCCTGGTTTGTCGGCCTTACTAGGCCAGCATAGTATAGGATTGCGCTCTTAATCATTCTGCAGAGGAACTAAGAGCACAAGCCTTCTCAGAAGTAACCACCATGGTGTGTAACAGAACTTACTTCCAAGTAACTTTGTATAGAATTGCAGTCCAAGCAACTGATCATTGTTGTTGGTTTTATTCTATTTTTTCCGGTTCTACAATATCCTTTGTCCAATGAAATAACCAGAGTGGTACATGGCATGCAAAATACAGACACATTACAGATTTGTGTCATAGCAATATGATATATTAGCTCATGCAACTAGCATGTCTGTCTATCTATCTATCTATCTATCTATCTATCTATCTATCTGAATATGTATGAACCTGTTCAAAGTGACTGAACTGGTTCTTGAACCATTTGTAAAGTTAGCATTGGAACAAGAACACAACTAGAGACATGAAAAGAAGGATGCCGACAAAGCAGAACTCAACCAAATGTTTTAACTCCTGAATGTGGAGACAGCTGCAGGTAGCAACCCCCAGGCCCAGGTGTGGGAGTGGCAGAGAGTTCTTTCTGTGAACCTTTGGCCATGAGTAAGGTCAGCTTTTTCTGTTATGTCCATTTTCCCTTGTGATATGTTGCTTTGTTGCATTCAGATCCAAGATGCACGCTCCTGTTTCCATGGTATTGTCCACTGGCCTGCAGCATTGAAAGAGAAAAATCTCCCCTGAAGTGGTCCTCTAATCCAGTTTCCCTGGCAGAAGATGTACTGCCCTCATTTGGCTCTTTGTCTACAAATATGCATGCCGACATTCAGTGAACCCTCAATTTAACAGATTTTAGGAACAGTTGGCAGCTTCCAATTCCTTAAAAATTTGTGATATGTGTTTTGCACATGCACACCTCATTGATTTCAGTGCATTGGGACTTAATGGACATTCAACATTCTTCAGGATTACCTTGAAGTTTGCAACTAAGCATTGAGCTATAAAAACTGAAGGAAATGAATCTTATTGCCTGCATGTAGGACCACATACTGTACATTTTGTTGGTATCAGGTCTCTGGTTCTTGACATATTACATCTTTGGAGATTTACGGCTGAATGTCACGATCGATATAACATGAAAGCTCACACTCATCAAATACAAGATTTGTAACTCTGTGGTTTATATACCAATCAACATTTTTTTAAACCTAGTAGATACTTTTTATATCAACAATAGATTCTGGAATTTCACAGATTTTGGAGGAAACACCACCACATTGGGAAGTTCTTCTGTTCTAGCCCCATTGAAAGTAGAGAACAACTTCCTGATGGTCTGTGCTCCCTGTTATCCTTACAAAAGATTAGATCCTTCATCAGGATATCAGGGATGCTGTATTCCTGGTATCACAAATGCAGTTGTGGCTTAGCGGTAAAGCACATTCTTCCCATGCAAAAATTGCAATTTCAATTCGTAGCATTTCCAGGTAGAGCTGAGAAACAGTCACTGCATAGATAATGCCAAGATATAAGGATTAGTGGTCTGCATCAGTAAGGTGCAGCTTCATATCATAAACCCACAGAACTATTTCCCACCAATAGTACATTGCACATATGAGTTCTCCTTCATGCCCTTAAAATTGTCTTGATACTGTGTACAGTCAATTCGCATTATCTGCTATGGTTAGGTTCCTGGAAATCCTTGTGGATAGCAAATTTGCACATAATGAACCATTGATCCTATGGGATCAATGGGATTAGGCGCAAGGGCTACCTTATCTGCCATCAGAAGAATCCAGCAGAAACCCTCAGGAAGCCAGCAGGGTGCAGCAGCAAGTGCTGAAAGTAATGCTGCGGAGACCTTCCAGGGGCTGCAAGGATCTTCAGAATGGCACCCACGACCAGCACAACAAACCCCTTTAAAATGACTGGTGGAAGGGGCCAGTGCTGGTTGAGGTGCTGTTCTGAAGGTCCCTGCAGCATTTGGAAGGTCTGCGTAGTAGATAACGAGGACAGAGGTGCAGATAATGAGGTACCGTATTTCCCCAAGTATAAGGCGCACCAAAGTATAAGACGCATCTTAATTTTGGGGCCAGAAATGTGAAAAATTTCTGCCTGGCACACCCCTTGAATAAGACGCACCCAATTTTTAGCCCCCGGTTTTTTGGGGAAAAGGTGCGTCTTATACTTGGGGAAATACGGTAAGTAGCAATTCTGTCCCTCTCAGAGAAGTGAATTTGCAGATAGCCAGTTCGCATATAAAGAGGACTGACTGCATCTCTACAACCATCTTCTCAACACAATAGCCTGCAACATTCTTCCACACTTACCTCTTCCTCTCCACCCCCCTTCTTCTTTCAGTGCAGGAAGTGGGAGGAGCAGAAGCTGGCACATCATCAGGTCAAGGGGGCAACAATTGGCACATCTCCATACATGCTAGGAGGACATGGGCGGGGTGTGTCCATCCACCCAATCATTGCCATGGTCCACAGTTCTCCAAGAACCTTTTACAGCCAATGGTTGCGGAAAAACAAGCATGGACAAACCAATGCGGTACATTGTGAATTTGCTTCCCCATTCAGAAGGCATTTGCATGTTGCATTGCCTTTTTGATTCTGTGATCTAGAGTTTTCCAACCTTGTAGTTTACCTTCCATTAAAGCCCAGACATCAGTCTGAAGCAACAAGCTGTTCTCCAGAAATTTCTGGTTTTAGTTTTTTAGACTTTTGGGGTGTGTTTTTCTGGGTCTATTTGTACTACAAAAATGAGTGACCGTCTTTTTCCAAAGCTAGTGCTGAATTTGTGCTTACTCTGAGGCGGCTTTGTCTGTCTCACTCCTTGTGTCTTCATCATGCCTTGTAATCTGAGCTTCAACTCCTTATACTCTGCACAGAACTGGAAAAAGTCACCGTGAAACACACACACACACACACACACACACACACACACACACACACACACACCAGCCATTTGGTGTTTCAGGCTAAACTGTCCAAGAAGTCACTTCCTCGACAGCTCTGATTCAGACTCCCAAAAATGCCCTGTCCGGTGAATCACGTTTCCTTTTGGAAATGACACGACTTCCTCATCAAGTTGTTCTGACTTGCCCACCTCTCATCTTTGGTGCTATCAGGAAAGAAATGAATTGCATGTTACATTTTTTCCATGGTCAGCTGGGACATATATCCTTTTCAGAGAGGAAAGAGCTCCTGTGAGTCAAAAGGATGACAAACTGAAAATTAGTACCAGGCACAGTACTAAATGACAAACAACAATTACCCAAGGCTCTCTTGAGGTGACTGTATAGTGGATAAATGCTTTGCTGCTCAGCTCAGCTCCGGAGACAGTGTCAAGAGGACACTTTCAGGGTTCAGAGTCGTAATAATGAGGATTCATTCATTTTGTTTATCCCTGTTTTGTGCTTCAATCACAAAAGCCAATACAGTACTCTGCATAAAAGAAAGGAAAAGGTCAGTCTCATGGTCATTCTTATCCCCATTGAGACCATTTATTTCTATATACATGGATTGTGCATATTAATAAATGGGCTTCCTCATATAAGTAAAATGCATGTCGAAATCCCTTCATTTGGGGCAGGGAGGGTAGAGGCACACAGACATGTTGTCTGTTTCACATTCAACTTTCTAATGATAATAACCAAAAGGAATTTTTAAAAAATAAAGAGCCAGACAGAACAGCATCTGTTATCATTCTGAATGAATATTATGTTTACTGGGGGAGGGCAGTGCAAAATTATTTTAATGTACGAACTGTTCCATAGTAATTTCCAAAGGCAGCAACGTATGGGCACATTTTGTAATTTGTGACATGCTAATTTGTGACATGGAATAATCATTTAAGACACAGGGGGATTTCAATCCACTTTGGGTGCGCATGCCCCCTGAACACCTATCTCCCAGAGCAATAAGCCTACTGATCTGTCTGAAAGAAGCCTTGGGGTACAATCCTAATGAACTTTCCAGCACAGATATAGGGCATGAGCTACATCCTGCAGTTGGAGGGGGGCAGTCACAAAGGCCTTCTCAGGGTAAGGGAATGCTTGTTCCCTTACCTCAGAGCTTGCACTGGCCTTACCCTCAAGCTGAAAAGTTGGTTAGGGTTTGTTAGCCACATCCAGTCACTGCTCTAATACACCAATTCAGGGCGCAATCCTAACCTGGAGTTAGGCTGACACAGTTAGGCCAGCACGGTTTGGCCGGCACTAGGGCCACTGTAAAGCACATTTGGACCACTCTCAGAGTCAGGGAGGATGGTGCACGTCTGTGTGCTGGCCTCGCTGACTCCAACAATGGTCCAAACATACTTTACAGTGACTCTTGTGCCGCCAAACGTTGCTAGCTTAATTGTGCCAGCCTAACTCCAGGTTAGGATTGCGTTCTCAGAACATCCACAGATGTTCTGATGCATCCCTGATGCAAGATGGAAAGGGAGAAATAGAATTGGATGTCTCCATTGCATGCATAAGACACGACAATGGCTATTTTACAACAAAGGAATGACAATGGGAGACTCGGTGAGAAACTGCTGAATTAGACTTTATCAGGAAACTTGATTATTTGAATTGGCTTGAACAAGGATGAAGGCTTCCTGGCTCTCGATATTGTGAAATAACTTAGTTCAGCTGGAGAGACTGTCTTCTCACCTATCATTGCTGATGTCAATTACCCTCGTGCTTATCTCCTGCATAGAGCTTCATAGAGGAAGCCAAGACACTGCTGCATTGCTCACATTCTATTGCTATTGAGCCCTTTCCTCCACGTCCGGATCCATCTGTGTAAACTGGAACAGAAAAGCACTGTTCCTGCCCCAGTAATTCACTGTGCACTCCTGTGGCTGTCTATTCGGAGGTCAACCCTACTGAGTGAGGGCTCAATTCTATCCCAAACTTTTCAGCAGGGATGCAACTGTGCCAATGGGGTGTGTGCTGCACCCTGTAGTAGAGAAGCAGTCACAGAGGCTTCCTCAAGCTAAGGGAATATTTGTTCCCTTACCTCAGGGCTGCATTGGGGCTGCGTGAGCACTAAAACATTGGATAGGATTGGGCCCTTAAATGAGAGATCCTCAGGTAAGTGTATTCAATGAGAGATCCTCAGGTAAGAGTACTCTTTGGCAATCTTTCGGCGGGACTTTTTTCATCTATCTTAAGCTTTTAGCTGCTGACATGCTGGCTGGCATTTTTAACTATAACTGTGGAATCCATTGGGGCCTAGTCATTTTTTAAAATTTAAAATGTTAATGGTTTTAATCTTACTGTTTTAATTGTTTATTTTTTATTGTTTTATTTAATTTTGTTTATAATTTTAATATTGTGACCCGCCTTGGGTGCCCCAATATGGGGCAGAAAGGTGGGGTAGAAATCCAATTAATAATAATAATAATAATAATAATAATAATAATAATAATAATAATA
>JAJKFI010000006.1:29774039-29816546 GCA_029204185.1 Lerista edwardsae
TAATAATAATAATAATAATAATAATAATAATAATAATAATAATAATAATAATATAGAAGTGGTCTTCAATTTTGTGTGTGCCACAACCCCAATCAATCAATCAATCAATCAATCAAATATGGGACTGGGGACCCATTATTGATCCCACCCACCCCTTTTGGGACACTATCTGCCCACCCCACCCCCATTATTCCCTTCCAGCACTGTTCACTGTAACTAAATATTTTTATAAGAAAAAGCTGCAAAAGTTGTGATGAAGCCTGGCACTAGTTCAGCACAATTGGCAAGAACCTGAGCAGGACTAGCAGGACACCGTCTCCTGGTACCTGAAGGGGGACACTAGATATCTCCCCCTTCACCTGTGATACTCTAGTCCAGTGACCTTCAAACATTTTTTCCCGTAAGGTGCTGCAACCTCACAACTGAAGCTTCCCAACCCCATTGTGTGAAAAATACTTCCCAATCCCAAGGGTGAAGAGTACTGGTGTATAGGACTATAGCCTAGCAGTGCAATTGCATTCACATTTATTCAGAAACTAGCTTTTTGTGACCCGGCGTTGCCCGGGGGGGGACAAATTATCCCCAGGGTCGATTAGGAGAAGGAATGAGTTTGTTCTGCAGTGTCGTATTGAAGTAATTTTATTTACAGGTGATGAACAGTAGAAGTAGAGTATACACATCATGAAATGAAATGTGTGAGAAACTCACACATTTAACTCAAAACCTGTTTGTAAACCACATTTGGCGTTCCAGAGTAATGGTGGAACATACACACAAATATACAAACATCCCTCAAAAGTATGAAATAGTTAGATCCATATATAGAAATATAGAACTCGTCCCTGAAATAAGAAAGTATTGATGACCTGGAACCCGAAATGCACACTATCACTGTGAAATGAATGAGGAAACAGGGACACAATCAAGTAAAAGAGCAAAATGAAACAGTCATACTCACTGACCAATGTCTGCAGGTCGTGTGTTAGGATAGCACTGAAGTATGAGAAACTGGAAGAGGTGGCCAGCCAGCTCTCTGGAAATAGGTCCCTCTCAGATCCGACTGGCTGCTGGAACTCTCTGGATCATTTGCAACTCTGCAACTCAGGCAGTGCAAACCAGTTTCAGTTTCGGTTTGGATTTGTGTATCACATAACCTGCAGAATCGTTTCTGACCACAGGGTGGCAGCAGACCTGTAGTCCAATGCAATCCCCTTGGTTCCTGATGATCTGGCCCCCCTCCCTGAAAAACGGGGGGCTGTAGGGGGGTCTGACCCTCGCAGTGTTCTTTGCCAGGCTGCAAGGTACGTGTGTGCCAAGTTTCGTGGCAGTGGGTCAAGGCACGGAGAAGCCTATGCATAACATACATACATACATACCCACATACATACATACACACACACATACCCACGTCCGTTTTTATATATATAGATAAGTCCCACTGTGTTCAGTGGGGTTTAAAAATGGTTGTGAATCCTCACTGTGCTCTACTAATAAAGATCACTGACCATACTGCTTTCAGCCCATTGCCTTTTACCCTACTTCTTTCACAATTGTGTGTCCATTTTGTCTATATAGCTGAAAGTGTGCATACATCTAGATCTGTGTCTGCCTACTCAGGCTTTCCCCATGTACCAGCCGAAGTGGACTGCAGTCCATTGAAACTTGCATTGATGGATATTGCTTGGGTGGCCTTTAAAATGCTGGAAGGTCCTTTGTTAATTTTGAGGCAAGAATGGACCAAACCCTATCCAACTTTCCAGCTCTGATGCAGCTGTGCCAACAAGGCATGCATTGTATCCTGCAGTAGGGAGGCAGTCATGGAGGTCTCCTCAAGGTACAGGAATGGTTGTTCCCTTACCTTGGGGTTGTGTGGCAGGTCCATTGGCACTGGAAAGTTGGACAGGATTGGGCCCTAACACAACTATCCCTTCGTGAGATCTGGCTGCACTTGACAAATCCTTGACTTTTCCATAAACCAGGAACAGCATCCTGAAATGTCAAATTGTACTAACTGAAGTGTGGAACAAACATTGACACAGTGCTAACGCTTTCTCAGGATTAACTCACATAATCACTTGTAGGAGATACAGTAGCACCTTTTTTTTTTTTATCAAGCACTTCAAAATCTCAGACCTGGTTCTCCTTTAGCCTTAAATGATTCTGTCTACATCAGGGTAACATAAGCAAACTTGAAGCCAAATTTGTTTGTCCCTTTTTAGAAACATTTAATGAGATGAGGTTGTTTGTAGCTGTGAACATAAAATAGCCATCTATTTCATACTATATTAGTAAGTTTCTGCAATTACTATGGAAACGAGGTTTACCAGCAGCAGAAGCCCCCAGCCTCCAGTCTTTTCTCCCTTTACAAAAGAGCAGAAATTATCTTTCTTTTGAGCCTTCCAGCTCAGTGACTTTGCTAATTCACAACATCTAAATGCTATTCGGTATCACAGGCTCCCCTCTTTCATCCAAAGTTTAAAGGAAACAGGATAGATTTGCCGTGAAACCCATTTTCAGTGCTGGTGATCACTCTTGTTTTTGCAAAATAATGGTTATTAAAGATTCACCGGGGAATCCTCAACTTCGATTTATGTATCTATGTGACCTGCTACTAATAATTACTCAACTAGATTTTTGTATTGATTTAGGCTGGAATTGCAAGCTGATAAATGTGTATTAGGGTTTTTAAAACACCAAACAAATGTACATGGGAAAACTAGGATTGGCAGCTTTTGAATTGGGCCCTTTTATCTGTGCCTTAAGAGGCACCTGACCCTTAGTAATTAGCAGGTAATGCATATCTCCATGCCCAGAAAAACTTCATATCAAACCGTTAAAGGCAGGCCAGATTGGTTATTTTCTAGCCAGTTGGCACCTATGGAAGTAAACAATCCAAACATGTGCCCTTAAATAGCAGCCCCAGAGTGGTGTGTGTGATTAGGACTGGGGACCTGGTATGTGGGATGGGACAAATTTAATCCTTTGCACTGTGCCGTCGTCCTGATGAAAAGTGTGCCCCTCAAGCGGTTAGGCCTCGGCTTCAGTAGAAGCTTTCAACCCAGGTTTAATAGCAGCTTTGGTTACATAATTTTTAGTGGGGCTGTGGCATGGTGGGAAAGCATTAAATACCCATTCCCCACCAGGGATGTGCAGGCAAGGGGGGCAGAGCTTCACCTGACCCAGGCAGTTTAAAAAGGCCATTTTTTAAAGCCCCAGTGGGTGTTCTGAGAGGCTGTGCCCAGCCTCTCCTCAGAACACCTTCAGACAGCACCAGATAGGTTGTGTCTGGAGGGTACTGGTCAGCCTCAACATCACCCAGACATCACATCACTTCTGGGTCACTAAGCTCCATGGTGCACTGCCTCAGCGGCACAGACTGTCACTGCACGTCCCCGTCCCCACCCACCATGTTCCTAATCCCAATCAACCCCTCCACTAATATGTGAAGAAAAAATGCAGAACTAAAATATGCCATTGACATTTAAGCTGTGAAATAAAATACACAGGAGGCCAGGAGCTATGAACAAAAGCTTGAGCAATTCTTCAGACAGTCCCCATGCTTAGTGATGATCCACAGGAACTGCCTTCCAGCAAACCAATATAACCGATAGATAAATAAATAAGCAAAACTTGACACCAAAAAACAGCACACCTTCCTCTGTTTCTTGGAAGTGGGCTCTAGGTTTTTATGCCCCCTCCCAGGAAGACACCTGTCTCTCCCTGAGAGAGATGTGCCACTCTGTGATCTGAGCACAAGGAGCAGTGGGAATAGTGCGTTAAGGACTTGGGGATGGGCTTTCAACATCTATGGTTTCTAGGCATCTGCCTGACTTTGCCAGAAAAATATTTGGCAAATGCTAAAAGTACTTGGCTTTGAATTTCTATCAATATACATAGCTAGAAGAGTGGAAAAGAAAAACAATTGTACAAATATTGTGCAAAGAGAGGATGACTGAACAAAAAGCGCTTTGGGCATTGTTGTTTTGACAACTGAGAAATATTAGCATATGTGTGTTATGCCCAAGACAGTCTGTACCCACCAAAATATTTAACTTTGATTGCGTGTCAAGGATTCCAAACTTTTCCTTTCCTCTTTCTTGGCCATCTCTTGGTTGAGCCTGGCAAAGACACCTCTTGCCCAGGTATTACATAGACTTCATGTCTAGACATGTTCCTTCTGCTCCATCATGTGGTAGAGGGAGTGTATTTTCTAGTGATGAGCTCAACTTCATAAATCAACACACGCACACGCACACACACATTTGTTTTTCTTTTCAGTTGATGAAAGTTACTCTTAACAGAAGTAGGCCAGGTCACTGCAATGAACAGCACTTGTCTAATTAAAATGACTATATTGGCAAATTCTACAAAAGAGAGGGACGTATCAGGGACAGTAAGTTAAACTGCTGAGCTGAACTTGTTGACCAGGAGGTTGGGAGTTCAAGACCATGCAACTGAGTGAGCTCCCGTCACTTGTCCCAGCTCTGCCAACCTAGCAGTTTGAAAGCACCTAAAAAAATGTGAGTAGATAAATAGGTACCACTTTGGTGGGAAGGTAACGGGGTTCTGTGCACCTTGGCGTATAGTCATGCTGGCCACATGACCATGGAAGCTTGTCCTTGGACAAACGCTGGCTCTTCGGCTTAGAAACGGAGATGAGCACCGCCCCCTACAGTCAGTCACGACTAGACCATTCGGTCGTGGGGAAACCTTTACCTTTACCATTTTTACAAAGGAGACAGATTAAAGTCCTCTTCAGGACCTCTTAATACTACACAAGAAACATAAACGTACCTTTGTTAAAATGAGCATCAGGTTGTAAGCTTTGTTTTAACCCCTGAAATCAAAGCTTAAATGAAGGAATTAATGCCCTTCCCAGATCCTTTTAAGAGGATTATGCTTGATGAGTGGGTGCCCCCTAATCATACTAGGAGGACGCCTAGAACTGTAAGTAGGTTTTATTCATTGCCACAAGCCACACTGGATTTGTTGAGTGCCATCCCCCTGAAAGGCACCCCCCCATCCTGTATGGCCGCCGCACTGCCCTTGGCCTGTTCACCACGCTGGGCCAGGTGTGCTCCAGGCCGAGCTGAGGGTGGCACGAGCATGTGCAGTAGTTGCAACACGAGGTGACCACTGCACATGCTCGCGATCTCCGGAGAGCCCAAGCATGCGCAGTGGTAGCCTTGCATCGCAACCACTGCACATGCTCGCTCCAGCAGCAGGGAGAGCCAATGGGATGCAGCAGCATCCCACTGGTTCCTTCTCCAGCATCCTGGTTGGCTGCTGGGTGTGTCAAGGGGCGTGGCTATGTTGGGGTGGCTACATCTGGGGCGCGGCTACATCAGGCGCATATTTTACTGCTGTGTGGGCATGGCTACATCGGGGGCATGTTGAACAGGACTCAACACCCCCAATGTTGAGATCAAGTCAGCTCCCCTGCTTTGATGCATGGCAAAGACAAGCTAGTTTTGTTCTGTAGTAAGCATCTCTCTCTTTTAGATGTGTCTCACAACTGGTAATTCTGGGGTACATTCAACCCCTTGATGGATGCCATTTGTCTTACCATTTTGTGAATTCAACAGCCATATGTACCCAAAGCAGTGTGGGGTTTGCTTCCATGAGGCCAGGACCCACACTGCTCAGGTTAATGCCAATTTTTCTTCAATGAGAGAAGAAGGGGAAACGTACTACACCTCAGGCACCCAGGATACAAGACTCTTTGTTTTAGGCATTTGGGAGAATGCCGGAACTCCACAAAAAGTGGAAGGGGGCTGCGGAGGGGGCTGCGGGCCTTCCCAACCCTGTCAAAGGCCCCCCTGGGGCCCCTATGTATGTTAAAATGTCCCTGGGTGTGCCACGATCACTGGGGCGCTGTCAGGACACCCAAAACTGGGCCGTTCCCCGTAAGGGGGAATGGCCCAGTTTTGTTTCCCATTTAAATGTAAATTTACACCATTTAAATTTAAATTTAGCACTTAAATTTGCACCATTTACAGACCTGTAAATGGGTTTAATATTTTTTTTAAATCAGATCCTATTTGCATTGAAAATACACCACTTATGAATATTATTCAATAGTTATATACTGTATTATAAGCTCATTAAAAGTGCTCAGCTTCTCTACTCAAGACCTCAAATAAGGTTGCCAGGTTGCCTACACACATTTGCCCAGGAGTTCAATGGGAGTTCATTGAACTGAGTAAGGGCCCAATCATATGCAACGTTCCAGCACTGATGTAGCCCCAATGCATCCTCAAGGTAAGGGATGGGACACATAGGTATAAGGGACACATAGGGACACATAGGGACACATGGGGTATAATAAGGGCAGTGATGTCATCCGGGCGCGCCAGGAACCGGAACGCCCGGATGATTGGCAGCCCTCCGCCCCTATGGCGGAGGCCAGCCACGCCTCCCAGAGCCTCCCTGCGCCTGGAATTGCTCCATTTCAGAGCGATTCATGCGCATGGAAGGGCGGGTGGGCCCAGGAACAGCTCGCCCGTCCTCGGGAGAGGCGGCACGGAACAAGCGGAACGCCGTACCGGCCCGTTCCGCCCAGATGCCACCGCTGAATAAGGGCTATAATAATAAGGGGCACACAGGTATCAGGATACTGCTTTCTATCAATCCAGTCCATAGTTACTAGAAATAATATAAAAATTATGCAGTTAGCCGTGCTGAGGCAGCAGCAAGTAGCAACAGCACTAGAATTTTAGAATGGGATTTTTAAAGTCCTGTTCAACATTGATAAGAGACACAATTTTAAAATCTTAAATTTGGGAAAATAAGGGACACCTGGCAAGTCTATCCCCACTGCAGGATGCAGTGCAAACCCGTGGCACAGCTACACTGGCTCTGGAAAGTTGGATATGATTGGGCTCTTAGTCACACTGAACTGAAATATGCATAGATCGTTGTTCTCCCTTACTCTGGCTTCTTGGCTCAACCCATTCCTCCCTTCACACCTAGGTTCTCACCCCACAGACATTAGACCATAGCAGATGGACACACAACTAAGAAGTCCCATTCCACTGCCTGAGAGTGCACCAAAATGGATGCTTCTGTACTAGGAGCCTTCAGGCCAACTCTCATTACATGTAACACGGGAAATCCACCCTAATCAGACATTTTAGAGTCAAATAAAAAAAAGTACAGATTCAGCTGGGCCTTCAGAACAGCAGATGGGTTGTCACAAGTGGGGGAAGGTTCCAATCTCAGTCAAGCTTTTAATGGCAAGTCTTCTGCCTTCTGAACACACACACACACACACACACACACACACACACACACACAGAGAGAGAGAGAGAGAGAGAGAGAGAGAGAGAGAGTGCTATCTCCAGTAAGCAAAAACTGAAAAAAGTAAAAAAAAAAAAAAAACCAGACCCCATTATTAAAAAAAGATTTAAAAGCACAGTACCTCTGTGCACTATGTCTCTGTGCACTAGCAAAGGACTTTTCAGATAGATTAAGCAAGGTTTTAAAAAATAAAATTGGGAGTTCAGAGCACAGATTACGTTCATTGCTCTCAGTCCTTGGGAGGAACTGGTCCCCACCCCGCCTCTTTTTCCAGTTCACTGTGCAGGATATTGCGTAGGGTGTCACATCCATGAAGTTGGCTGAAGCTGTCTCTTCAGGTGGTGAGCTGGGGTGAGTGGTGGACTGGATGTCTGGTTGTGTGGGTGCGTTAGGGATCTGAGAATCTCTTTAAGTTTGCATCACCACCATGTGGTTGAAAGACAGAATGCAAAGAAGTTGGCATTGCAATCGCTTTGGATTCCAATGGAAATATTGACAAATTATTGATGGAAAAGGCGGGCCATTTTTGAGATACAGGAGGATAATTTTCCGAAGTTGGAGAAACCCCTTTTTTGACACTTTCAAATCCATTAGGAAAGAATAGTAGCTCAGTGGTAGTGTCCAGGTTTTGTATACATAAGATCTCTGGTTCTATATCAGGGATGTCAAACTCATTTCATACAGTATGCTGAATAGCATTCACAGTTCCTGCTGAAAGCTGGAAGTGACGTCGTTAAGCAGGAAGTGATGTCATTAAGCAAGTGAGGATAAGAAATAATCAGTTTTTGTTGTCATTTAGGAAATCATTCCACACAAAGCCTTCACAAATGGCATGGACTGTATTGTTTGAGACACGATCCAGGGAAATAGCAATGGTAAAAGTAAGACTAGAAGAAAAGAGTAAGGCTAAAAGAAAATACCTGTTACTTGGTGTGAGCTTGTTTTTGTAGGCTGTAGTCATCTTCGGCTAATGCACTTGAGTGTCAGGGAGAGGTGACAATATTTTAAAAAATTGCAGTAGGCTTATTACCTTCTAAAGTTTCTGAAGGGATTTATTCTCACACAGTGCTTACTGTTGCAAATTGCAACCCTGAGAACTAAAAGGCAGCAGGGAGTGGGAGTGTACTTCACCTATCATTAGGGGTGGAGTTTTTGGGTGATATTTTTTCCAAAATTTCTTGATTAAAATAGCAAATTGCTGTGTTATGTGTTTTTATCCCAAAAAATTATTGCAAATTGTACAAACAGCACAAAAAACAAAGGTGAATGACCCTACAAAGACAAGCAATTACTGGCACACACACCCCAGCCTGAAGTAAGCTGCTCAAAAATTCCCAAGCTGCACCCTGGTTGCTGCTTGGAGTGTCAAGAAACTGCTACTTACTACTTCCACATTCCATTAAAGTTGCCCCAGCACGCACTGTGAGCTATGAACATGAATGTTCATGCAAATTTAAGCAAGCTTCATCCTACTTTGCCACTCCTCCTCCTGATTCCTTACTGAAAACTATTATGGATTCCGCAAAACTGTGTCAAAAATAAACAAAATGGTGTTATTTTTGTGAAATTGATCTAAATTTGTGTCAAACTCTGTCCAAAATAAGCAAAAACTATGTTTTTTTTACATTTTGACCTAAATTTCATTTTATGTAGCATTTTCAGTAGAAATTCTCATTATGTAGCGTTGATCCCTGAAGAAAACCTATCCCTACCTATCATGCAACCAACAGATTCCAGACTGTATGTGAATGTAAGAGGAAATAATGAAACAATTCCCTCTCTACCACTTTTACTGTACTAATTATTTCCAAATTTCATGAAATGCTTTTGTTTGTTACTGCCTATTACTATTATATGTAAATTAAGAAAGGAGAAGGTGGTTTTCTAACTGTACAAAGAAATAAGCTGTTTGCATCTCTGGGATACATTCATATGAGTACAACAGTCTATTTGTTTTTCATGAAATCTGTGTTCCCACTCTCCTGAGAAGACTCTTCTGATGTGCGGTGGGATAGTAGTATGTATAGTTATTTAAGCCTGCCATGCTTCTGGTTCTAGCGTATCTGTTCTCTGAGCTTTTGCATTCATAATCTGAAATACACTGTGGGGTTTTTTTAATGTCAGCTATGAAAGGCTAAGGATGCTAGTCTTAAAAGGAAGCTATGAACATTACTAATAAAACATGAGTACTTTCTATTTATATGACTAAGGGTTTAGTCACATACCTGGGACTGGCTCTCTACTGGGCTGAAAATGCTTGGGGGGGGGACACATTCTTGCATTTGGCACAGATCACAGTTCAGTGCATTTTTCAAAGATGAAATTCTCAAGAACAGAGAGGACAGTTTAACCTTGTGGTTGTGGTTACAAATGAGCAAGGAAGTCTTAATTACACTGAAGGAAAAATCCCTTAGTCATAGGGGACTCTAGCATATTCTAGATCTTCTACAAATAAATAAAAGCATTTGGAGGTTTTGCGGTAATAAGTAAGCTGTTAAATATAAACATTCAACCTTTACTTTTCTGTTTTCTGAAGCTAAACTCCCTATTGATAATTTCACACAACATACAGATGAGAGTGTAGAAGCAGAAAAACTGGGCTTCTTCCATGTATTAAATATGGTTAAAAGTGATCTTTTTGTTGATTTTTTTTCTTTTAAAGTAATAGGAACACCAGGATAAAAAAAAGCTAATTATGTCTGCGTATTCAATCACCCTGACAGCTCATTCCAAGCTGGCATACTATCCTGATTGCTCTGTAGAGTACAAACACAAACAAATGGATTTGTGCCATGAACATCCATGGACCTTGGAAAGAATTTTCGGGTATGTGGTTAAACATTAAGATTCTTTTCCCTTTAACTGGGACAATGCAATGGGACCCTCACACAGCTCCTTCTTGCCACCCCTTGTCTCAAGATTTCTTTTTGGATGTTCTTGTTTGCTTGTTTTTAGAAAGTCAACTCTCTTGCGCCGTAACTGGTGCTTGTTGGACATACTGGCATCTTGAAAACAACTTTCCACTGTAGTCCTGAAACATGTTCATTTTATTTGAAAAATTTATACCCCGCCTTTCCCATGCCGAAGCAAATGCCCAAGGCAGCTTACAGAGAACAAACAAAGTACAATGTAACCACAATAAGTAAAACAAGGATTAAAGAAAACAACAACAACAACAGTAAATTTTAACGGGAACAATGAGAGTAACAAGAATAAAATTAGACCCAATTCTCCATATCAGGTCATTTCGGGGGAGGGAAAAAAACATTTGACCGGGGAGTGAGCAAAACTAAGACACCTATACCAGAGGGTAAACAGCCACGCAATCATCCAAAGGCCAGACGAAATAGGTATGATTTGAGCTCTCTCCAAAAGGTCATGAGGGAGTATGTGGTTCTTAATTCTTCTGGAAGGGAATTCCATATTTGTGAAGCCATTACAGAGAAGGCCCACCCCCGAGCTGCCATTCCTTTAACTTGGGACAGGGGGCACTTGAAGGAGAGCCCCTTTAGATGACCTAAGAGGGCGAACTGGTATGTATGGGAGAAGGCAGTCCTTTAGGTAGGCTGGGCCTAAGTCATGAAGGGCCTTAAAGGTCAGAACCATCATCTTAAGCTGAGATCAGAATTGAATGGGCAGCCACTGTAGCTGCTGAAGGAGTGGTCCTATTGAGTCAAACCATGTAACAGCTCACGGACAATTCGGAAAAGTTCTGCAGGGCAATTTGTTGTGGATGCAATGGTGGCAGAGAAAGATGCCTTCTTCACTGCCATTGTTGCCATTGAATAGACCTTGAAATGGGCAATAGCTTGTGCATGATCGGATTCATCATGCATTTTTTTCCATCTTCGTTCCAAGCGTCGGCCAAGCCGTTTCATCAGCTCCTCAGTAAACCATGGAGCTGTCTTGGCACAGCGGCAAGGCTGGGGCCGTTCAGGAGCAATCTGATCCAGAGCTCTAGCCGACTCCCTATATCAAAAGGCAGCCAGGGCTTCGGAAGAGTCACCGACACGGGAAGCAGGAAAGTTTCTCAGTGTCATCAGGAAGCCAACCAGGTCCATCAGTTTCCGGGGGCAGACCATACCAGTCAGTCCCCTTGCTTTTAAAGGGTGGACACAGGTTGCCAGCCTAAAGCTCACAAGGTAGTGATCAGTCCGAGACAAAGGAGTAATCTTAGTCTCCTCCATGGCCAACCTACTATCTCTATGCCCACCAGTGAGCACCAAGTCCAGTGTGTGACCTGCCAACGTGTGTGGGAGCTGAGATCCACTGAGATAGGTTTTATATCTCTTTCCACTGTCTCTGTCAATCCTGTGCCATGCTGAATAGCAGGTAGCCAAAAACGCAGTTAACTACTTCAAATTTCTTGAGAACACTATAGAACATGACTATTTTTAGGGCACAGTTTGATCCTGAAGAAACTTAGAATTTCTAGCAATGTATTTACAGGTAAACATGGGTGTGATCAGAGCTCTAGGCTATACTCCTGCATCCAATGAGAGATTGCTCAAATCCAATTAACCAAAAGAATTGTATTTTAAGAATACAATACAGGCCTACCCTGGCAGCTGCTGATTTGGTATCCATGGTTTCAGTTATACTAGGACACCTAATAGAAAGATAGCGGAAAATTAAACATGTCTTATTGCAGCAAAACCACTGATGTTTCCCTATCTTTAAAAAGGTGTCCCCAGTATTTGCGGTTTCAGGTATCTGGGGAGGGGGGTGTTTCTGGAATGGAATCCCATCAGATACCGGGACGTGACTGTACGTGCTGATCCTATGCATCCTTATTCAGAAGTTCAGTCCTAACTAGCTCAATTTTCACCGATGTAAACATGAATATGGAACGTGGTGGCGCTACGGGTTAAACCACTGAGCTGACCTTGTTGACTGGAAGGTTAGCAGTTTGAGACCATGCGGCGGAATGAGTTCCTGGCGCTTTTCCCAGCTCCTGCCGACCTAGCAGTTCTAAAGCATGTAAAAATGCGAGTAGATAAATAGGGACCACTTCAGTGGGAAGGTAACAGTGTTCCATGCACTACGGCATATAGTCATGCCAGCCACATGACCATGAAAGCTTGTCCTTGGACAAACGTCAGCTCTACAGACTTAGAAACGGAGATGAGCACCACCCCTTACAGTCGGTCACAACTAGACCATTTGGTCGTGGGGAAACCTTTACCTTTTAAAACATGAATAGGGTGGCAATTATTCTGTCCTCTCCCAACTCCTAATAAATGAAGATACGGGTATGCCCCGGTATCCATGGGGAATAGGTTCCTGGGCCCACTATGGATACCTGAAATTATGGATAAGAGGGAACCTATGTTAAATATAAGGTTCTCTTCTTCCCCCACCCCCAAGCAAGAAGATTTTTAGTGACCCATAATAAGAATAAAGGAAGATAGGGGGGGACGATCCATGGATAATTGAAATCGTGGATACAGAATCCGTGATTACGGGAGTCTGCCTGTACTCTTTGTCATAGTCAAACCCTGCGAACTGCCCAAATTCAAAATAACAGATAATGTACTCATGATTATTCAGTGTATGGGTAGTAAAAATGAGGACTGTGTATTGGAGGCATGTGAGATTTTGATTTGAGAATCATGCAAGAGCCAATGGCTTTTAAATACATACCCAAAACAGATCTGGGGCTTTAGATTTTAAAAAATTGCCGACATTAAAATGTATTTAGATGTTACTTGACAGAAACTGCACACTTTGATTGTGTAAGTCAGTAGCACATCACTACTGGATAAGAACAGAATATTTCCCAGAATGGTACAAAATCCCTTGGATCAGCAATAATTTTTAACTATTCTCTGAAGGTGCTGAAGGTGAATTCCTCAGAGGAGGAATACTGATGAGCACTGGTTAAGTGAGCTCAAGTTCTAGCTTTAGAGATGGTGATACTCAATATGTGTCTGTGACCTTACTGGGCATAAGGCCCAGATAAAAAGACGTCTGTAGTGTATGACACCTCACATGATACAGTGTTTATAAATAACCGTAAACACACACTGTTGAAGTTGTGCATTGCATCCGACAAAGCCTTTCGTCAACAGTGTAACTGGAAAACATTTTCTCATGAAGTGAGGCTTATAGACCACATACAGAGGCTCACTGTGTTCTGAATGAGGTCCTTATGTAGGAAACTCTTAAACCTGGAAATTCTTTTTCCTTGGAGGCAATTTAAAACTACACATTGTAGACCCAAATAAAGTTGATATCCCACTTCAAGCAAAAGTGCTTGAAGATTTGTAGGTTAAATTTGTAGGGACATTTTTTGTTTTGCTAAATCACAGCTATAGGAGCCTGGACTGGGTCTGGATTGGGGCCATAGTGTGCGGAAGGGCGTATTAACTATTTGGCCTACCAGCTTGTTCAAGATTGTAATCAAACCCCACATACAGGAAGCACAGAAACAAATTGCACCTAGCAGGAGTCCATTGCGAATCAAAACTGCAGTGGGGCAAAGGGCTGAAACCCCCTTTCCGCATGCGATGATCTCAATCTGGACTGGATTCCTCAAAGTGACAATTTAGCTTTTGTAAAACAAAAAAACAAAAACAAAAAAACGCAAGGACCAACAACTGTGTACAATACTTAAATGTAGTTTGACACTTAGATCTAATAGTTTTTGGTTAAAAAAAACCCAGATGTAATATGGAATATTTGTGCTTAGATTTCCTTCCCTTTTTTTTTTTTTAACTTACAAGTAAACATAGGCATAGGGATCAGCACAGCAGTGCTGGGAGACATGGTGCTTACCCACCACCCCACATCCCATCAAGGAAAAGGCAGATACCTGCATTACGTCTGTCTTTTTCTCCATCAGCAGCTTCAGTGGGGCTGTCAATTGGGAAAATGGCAGAAGGGTAAAGGGTTAAACATCCTCGTTCCTCAGATGTTTGATTTTCAGAGGCTTGCGCCTCTTACAGTTCTCCCAGAGGAAGGGGTGTTTGCTGTGGCAGTTTGTTATGTCTCTGCTTCATGTTCTACTCCCATGAACCTTTCTGTACTGTAGGGAATGTACAGCACATGGGAATGACCAGTGCAGTCTAACTGTAGTAGCAAGGCTAGGCATGCATTCCCCAAATCAGTGTTACAGGATTACTGTTGCTTGTCAGAAATGTCAGGATGTGTGTCAATTTCCTTCGAATTCTATGCTCAGGGCTATGTGGGTTCTATAATACATCCTCAACTCAGACCTTACTACAGACATGAAAGGATAAAACCAATGATTTATGCAAGCAAGTTTTATGGATGAGCAGGAATGGATTTTATGGGTGACACTGAAACTTCCATTTTGTAGACCAGGGGTCTCCAAACCTTGGCCCTAGGGCCACACCCAGCCCACCGCAAGATCTTATCTGGCTAGCAGCAACTTTTTGTTTTTAATCAGAGCATTTGCTAATGTTTTACATTTTTACTCAATACATATCATTTCTCAGTTTAAGCACGGTATTGTTTCTTTGCTATTGTCACATTTCTCTTTTCTTCTGAGCCATGTCATGCCAATTACAAAATAGAGCCAAGTAAAATTTGTTCATCTTCATTTCATTCATTTATAAAACTGATTTTATTTTTGCCCCGCAAATATATGTGAAATATACCATGTGGCTCTCACACTGAGAAGTGTGGAGACCCCTGTTGTAGACCAAATCAAGCACTCTGTAAAACTCTGGAAAGCTGGTCTCTGAGAATTTCACTTTGGAACTGTTTATCTCAGTGGCTTGTTCAAACACGTTATGAATGCAGTGTGACTCAACCCTTTGCTACCTTGTTTTTGTGTATTGGGCAGCATTAGCATTTACCACACAATTGCTCTTTAAAGAGCAAATTATTCCTAATGATTTCAGGCATTGTGTTACAGGCAACCTGTAGCCTTCACTTCTCTACCCCATTGCTTCAGCATTTACTGCTACTTGTTAAAGAATTGCTTGTGTGTACGCCAGTGGTTTTTGTTGGCATTTTAACATTTAGTTTTTGCATAGTACAGACTCTGATCCAGGCAATTCCATCTTCTGCTTCTTCTGCTTTCATCCATCCCTGTATTAGCATGCTTAATTGTCAAAAGCAGTAAGGAATAGGAAACATAAAGATAGAACAAGAACTGTATATGTTCTCAGATGCACTATGCAAACTTACATTAGCACCTGGTGTTAAGCAGTAGGAACCCTTCCACAGCTGGTGTTAATGATGTAAATTGCCATTTATGTTGCCAGGTTAATGAAGTAGCTTGACCCTGGTCACTACCAAGTCATTCTCACTCAGACCAGCTTTGATCCTTCCCCTGGCTTTGTCTCTATGTCCACAACTTCCTTCACATAAGAAACAGCTTGATTGCAGAAGGGGACAAATTTTAGGTAGGGGAAAGGGCATGAAAAAAATAATTGGAGGAAGCTGGGAGGAGGGGAAGGGAGCTAATAGGCAAGTATTTATCATAAAGCGAGAGCTACAGAACATTAACAGATGGAAGAGAGCAGATATGCAGGATGAGACAGGCTGTAAATTAAATAGTGCCAGTACTACAGCAAAAAAAGCCTGCTCATCCCTGTTGCCAGATCATCTTATTGAACAAGAGGAATTGGGCTTATATATTAAAATAGCAGGTTGCGTTTTTAGAAATACAGAAATTATATTCTGTGTTGGACACAACACAGAGTTAACTGCATAAATGCACTTTAACGATTTAAAAATCCATTCAGAACAAAAAATGTTTTCAATGGAGGCTTAAGTGTGAGCATATTCTGTGCTGGTCTGTGACCTTGTTTTTTGTTGCTTTTTCTTCTTATGAGTTTACCTTTACTTTTTAGTTTGTTATAAATACAAACCCTCATAAAAACAAAAAAAATGCATTAAATGATCTTCTTCTTCACCTCTCCCTCTTCCTGAAGCTGCCTTTTGTACCAGCTCTTTTGCACCTTCCGGGGTTGTTTTGCAATGCATGCTGAACCTTCCTCTCCTCTGATCTGACAGTGGTGTGCCCAGGGATTTCCAAAATTGTAATGCCCATTGTCAGTGAAATCTAGTGAAACAGAATGTTGGGCAGGCAGCACAAGACCTGTAGAGATTTTGTGTAGGAGTTATTTTCATGGAAAAATGAGAACATGACTGTTGGGGAAGCAGCATCTAAAAAAATCAGGGTTGATAGACTCTAGATCTTCTGCACTAGAAGTACCTGCCAAAAGGAAGTAAGCCTCATCATGTGAATGGGGCAGACGATGAATAGGAAAATGTGGCTACCCCATCATGTCTCACTGAGCTCTATGTATGCTTTCTGAGAAAGGATTTGAAAACAAACATTCACAAAGCCACAGGAATGTGTTGCCTGTTACACTAATCCCTACTAGTTTAAATGGAAATCCAAACCTAATAGGTCAATCCACTGCGGACTGAAACGTCAATACTAGTTGGTTGGTACCATCTTTTCCAATTCTCATCCACTGTCTTTTTGGTACTACTGCATTGTGGGGGAGGGAATTGCCACCCAAGGCTGCATTCTAATACACGTTTACCTGGAAGTAAGTCATATTTAAATCAGTGGAGCTTACTTCTGAGTAGACATGCATAGGCTTGTGATGCAAGCAGCTTAAAGACCATCTACATTTCATTCAGAGTGAACAATTAGTTTCCAACTTCACTCTTTCATTTGTGCAAGCTCACATAAGTCCTTTTATTGAGGTGCACAGAATGAAATTGTTCTTTCCAGCATCTTGGAAAATTATAGCTTTCAAAAGTATATCAAACACAGAATGCTTTTCCTCCACCCTCACATGATTTGCTGCAATCAGAAAAAAATCCATAAGCTGGTTCAAAAATAAAAATAAAAAACTTCCACCTGTTCTTGTTTACAGGTTGCCTGGATAAGAACTTGGTGTACTTAACAAGAACACCAAAATATTTCCACTCCGGCAGAGGTTTTGCAAGGAAGACTTGGGACAAGCTTTACTGAACTCTAATCTTCACATCTCATTGTAGGTAAGTGTGTTTTGTATAGTTAACTGTGGATTCATTTGCACAAATCAAGCTAGTGGAAGATGAGCCAAAGGAGCAGAAATGCATCCCTAGTTACCTAACTAGAAATCTTCACCTCCTTAGTTCTGTTATCTGCAGTACAGTTTCCCTGACAAAGCTAATGTTTGCATATTGAGGGTATGCATTTTTTTAAAAAAAAGATACATTAAATCTTAAGTGCTGAGCCCACAGAGGAACCCCAGAATGATAAAAATGATGGCACAGTTGTGCTTACTGTCAGATCCTCAAATTAAGCAGCTAAACTAATTGGTGGGGAAAAATGGAAAATAGAGCAGATCATCCAGACGCTTCTCAAAATACATTCCATTGTGGAAAGTACACAAAAATTACCCAACTGGGAAAAAGGAACCGGAATAGGAATTTACAGGGGCAGGGGAACCAAAGGTTTGGAAGAAAAAGAAGGGAGATTTGCTTCCCACCCACAGAACTTCCTCACACAGCGGGAGCAGAGGCGGACTTTTTGAATGGTGACCCATGGTGGCTGCCAGGGGCGCCATTGGTGGAGAGGCGCTGGGGCTGCCGCCTTATGTCGCCTGCCTGCCCTCATTTGCGTTCAGAATCACTCCTAAGTGGAGCAGTTCCGGGCACTGGGCAGGGCAGCGAATTGTGTGGCAGGGCAGCGAAGGGGGGGGGCGCAGCAACCCGCCAGGGCTCCAAGTCCTGTCAAAGCCTACAACAGCTCTGAATGGGAGAAGGGACCTTTGAAAGGCTGGCACTTTGGGGGATGTGACAACAGCCTCCCCATCATGTCTGAGGCCAAGACTCACATCGTAATACTAGGAATCATCCTTGGAAGACAAAAAAGCCTTGGAACATGTGCAACAGGAAGGGGAGTGCATTCCAATGGCTTTCACGTGAAACTGACCTCACACAGTGCCCAAAGACAACAGTTGCCATGCAAAGAATAACACTAATATAATCCCATTGACACAAAATCCTGTTGAAACAGAAGTGGATAGATTTTAAAGCTAGAAAATTAAATCCATGGTAATGTTTTTTACACCCGATCAAGGAGTCAAGAAACTTCACTAACTGAACTTTTTTTTACCCAGGGGAAGATTACTTAAAGGACAAATGTCACAATCCTATTGTGCTTCTATTGTGCTTCTGCACCGGCTGAGGAAGTGCTTCCTGTCCTCTGGCCTGGTCAAGTGGGCTTGTGGGCTCAATTGGCTGCTGCATGCAAATCTCAGCAGGTGGGCTACCGAGAGCTGCTGTCCAGGTGGGACCCAAGAAAGAATACAGCATAGCCACAAAATGTCCTGACTGTGATAAGCCATATAGTCTTTCTGCATTCATTTCGAAGTATACGTGAAGACTCCTTAACCTTACTTGAGGCTTTCCTTAAGGCAAATAGGGGGGAGGGAGCAGTGGGAACTCAAACAACAATTACCAAGTAGATCTCATATGTCTATGTAAACTAGTAATAATTTACGAAACATTCTGGCAGAATCATAATGAAGGCACACAAAAAGTATGTATATATGTATGTATGGCATATATATACACGGAATAACTTTGTTTAGAATTTAATCGCAGTAGAAAACAAAAAAGGGAACATTTTGTGTGCCCAAATGCAGATTGCTTAAGAGAATTTCAGGCAATAGAGAAGGTGCACTTAAGGGAACAGCAGCTCATATTTCCTGTTCTCAGCACAGATGATACCCTTTACAGCTGCTGATGCTGCACTGGTAGCAGTTATAGCTGAGCAGGCTGGACTATGGAAACCTGGGAGAAAAAATGTGCATATGGATAGCTTTCCTATTTAAAGGACCTTTGTCAGGGAAAAAAATTGCTGTAACCTAGAAAACAATCCCGGACCAAAGTGACAATCATCCAATAACTCAGTCCAATGTAGTTATGAAAATATAGCTAAACATGGAAAACAACCAGAAACTATATCACTTCTTCTGTCATTGTGAGGAAGAGAGAGAGAGAGTATTGTGAGGAAGAGAGAGAGACTAGCCCAAGCCAGCAGTTTTCTTTATCTTTCAGAGTTGGCAATGCCCATATGGGCTGCAGGGACAATACTTTGCTTGCAACCATAAAGGAAGATCAACTAATGCTGCATTGTTTCTACAAATGAGCAGCCACTGAAGGCAAATGGATTGATCTGAAGAGTAGCAACACTGGCTTGAGATACTCTCATTCTGGAGAGAGAGTTTGCATTGACAGCTCAAGTTCACAATCTCGACTGAGAGAAATCTAGCATTGGCAAGTGTTACTAAGCAACCTAAAGAACAAAGTATATTCTAAGACTTACTGCAAATTTCTCAAAAGCACTTGTTAATGTGAAAAAAGCAAATCATACCAAGGCCACATAATATGTTCTGTTTAAATAGAGAAGAATGTAATTTACGTATTAATTTAGTTGTGTTGGTCATGCATGTGTCTTCTTATGTCTCCCATTGGGAGACACTTTCTTCATTATTCTTTGTGTACACTTGCATGTTAAGTGTCTTCAGAACAGTGATACAATGAAGAATTTAAGCAAGATAAAACACATAGTTTTATAATACACCAGTGCAGTCAAGCTGCACTTAACACTATTGCAGGAATTCTCAAACCTATTAGCTCCAGGACCCACTTTTCAGAATGACAATCTGCCCAGGACCCATTGGAAATGATGTCATGACCGGAAGTGTCATCATTGTGATGTCAGAGCCTGCTGCATTTCCTGAGAATGCAGCAATATGTTGGATTATTTCTCAGTCATTTTCCAACAGCAAAGTGAATCAGAAAGAAAAAACCCTACCTTGACACAAGCAAAACAACCCACAGTCCCCCCTTTCCAGCATCCTAACGACCCATATTTTCAATATGACAACTTGAAATTTGCTCACGACCCACTGTTTGGGAACCATTGCTCTACTGCAAAGGAAGCAACATCCTATACTACAACTAACCAACTAGTAAATACATTGTTATAAATTTAAATCAGATGTCATAACTTAAACCTGATTTCAATTATAAGATTTTTTAAAAAATAATCTGAATTGAAAGGAAATATGAATTTAATAAAAACATGCACGTTAAACCCTATATTTTAACGTGAATCATATTAAAACATATTAAAACAGAACCATAACTATCAGTCACATTGAGATGATGGCTGATGTCTTTATGCAGAAGGGAAAACTCATGAAAAAAAATCTGATTTATAAGGTTAAGCATTATAAAAGATGCATGTAAGTCTCATGTAATAGAGACTTCAGGATGTCATCCTGTATCTCACAGGCTCATTACTGTATATGAACTTATACTCCAGTGTATAAGTGAACTTATACTCTTTCAATAGCTGAGCTTGCAATGTGTCCAGTTCTCAAAGCTATTGATGTTTGTTGCTGTACCAGCAAACAGAGGCATTTTTTTTTATCTCACTGAGCTATTTGGCCCAGTTACTACCATGCTTTCTTCTGGGGATCAGGCTGTAAATCCCAGTTTGTTCAATGATACTTATTTGGAAGTGTGTTTTTCGTAGTACCTAGCTTTATTCTTCAAGGAATTTATCTTGCATAATGTAATTGCACGTGTAACAGAGAAAGCCAAACAGAAATCTGTCTCTTAGTAGTATCTCAGCAGCTGTAACTCTGCAGCACAAAAAGCATGTGGGTTGCATAGTCAAAGATTTTGGACTCTGCTGCTAGGTTGTACAAAATGTTATATTTAGTAGCAAGCCAATGTTTTAATTGTTATAGCAACCAGTTAGTATGGATGATTATCCAGGAAAAATTAGGTGTTTCAAAATTGAGTTTGCTGATTTAAATCTCTTTTTGGAGGTGAGATTTAGAGCATGATTTAAATCAGTCTACCCTGATCAAAGCACTTTTAGGGATTATTTATTTATTTATTTAAAGTTTTCCAATCCTGCCTTCCTATGAAATAATCGAGGCAGCTATGTCTGGTTTTACATAATACACCATCTAAAACCTTCTTTTTCCCTTGGTGGCAGGGCCATTTTCAGGAGTGATGGTGTCCAATGTGGGACATTCCCATGGGCCCCCCCCACTCACGTGTCACATGCAGCACCTGGAAATAGTTGATGGTGATATAATGACATAGCTGCCACCTTCTTCCAGGAGGCCCATTTTGGGCAGTTTGGAGACAGGGGCTGGTGGGCAGGCCCAAGGTAAACCTGCTCTGCCTGCTCCAGTGTCCTACGGTTCATAGAAATCCTAGCTGCAGGCTGGCCCTGCACGGTGGCCCACCAGCTGCACCTGGTGGCATTCTTCTCTCCCGCTATTGCTCTTATCTCCTTCAACTGGTATTCAGAGGCGCTCTGTGGCTGAACCTGAAATACTGCGTGGAAATCATGACTAGTCGTCATGGACAGACCTGCCCTCCCTGCATTTGTCCAATCCCGTTTAAAGCCTTCCAAACTAGTGGCCATCATCGTATTTTGTGGCAACCAATTCCAAAGAGCATTTATTATGGCCTGGGTAAAGAGTTCCTCCTTTTTTCCATCCTAAAGTTGCTATCAGTCAGTTTTGTTGGGTGATCCTAGTTCTAGTATTGTGAATGAGAATGCAAAATGTTACAAGTTTCAACCACATCCCTCCTTAATTGCCTTTTTTTTCCAAGTTAAAAAGTCACAAACCTTGTAGCCTTTCCTTATAAGGAAGATGCTCCTTTCAGTTTTGGTTGACCTCTTTTTTTACTGTTTCCAGCTCCCACAATATCCTTTTTGAGGTTTGGCAACCAGAATTCTACATAATATTCCAAATGTGGCCACACCTTAGATTTATATAGGGGCAATATAATACTAGCACATCTATTCTTAATCTCTTTCCTAATGACTCCTTGCATAAAATTTCACATCTGCCACCCACATCGGCTCTTTCACATCTGCCACCCACGGGGTTGATGTTGTCATTGAGCTGTCCATCACTCCCCCAAAATTGTTTTCCTGGTTTATCACTGACAGTTCAGATCTTATCAGTGCATGTGTGAGGCTGGGATTCTGTGTCCCAATGTGCATCACTTTACACTTACTGACATTGTACCGCATTTGCCATTTGGTTGTCCATGCACCCAGTTAGAGAGGTTCTTTTGGAGACCTCCATAATCCAGTTTGGTTTTTACTTCCCTGAATAGTTTGATGTCATCTACAAACTTGAGTTTGCTGTTTATTTCTAACTCCAGATCATTTATGAACAAATAAACTTCCTGTTTATTCCTACACTCCACTTCCTGTTTTTTTAATAAGTTCCCAGTCCTTAAAAATATCTGCCCTCTTATTCCATATTTAAATATACTGAAGAGGGTGAAGGACTTTATTTTGAAATAAAGTGTAGAATATGTACAATAGCAACCGGATCACTTTTATTCACATACCTGCTGACACACACAAATAATTCTAGGAGGTCAGTGAGGCAGGACATATCATTGCAGAACCATGCTAATCCTTCCTTCAGCAAGACTTGGTCTTCTTTATGCTTAATAATTGTATTGTTATGCTTTCCACCAGGAACAGATGTTAAGCTGTCTGGCCTGTAATTTTCTGAATACCACCTGGATCTCTTTTTAAAACATTAGTGTTAAATTGGCTACCTTCCAGTCATCTGGCATGGAAGATGTTTTACTAATTACATATTTTTTGTTAGAAGATCAGCAATTTCACATTTTGAGTTCCTTAAAAACTCTTGGATGGACGCCATCTGCTCCCAATAATTCATTAGTTTTTAACTTACCAATGTGTTCTAAAACCTCATACCTCTTCCCTTGTATTTGACTCAATTCTTCATGCTCTCTCCCTGAGATCAGTTCAGATATGGGTTTCTGCCCTAGTGAAGACAACATTCATATAGGTCCATACATCATAAATGTTCTCTGCAATCTCCATATTATCTTTAAATTCTCCCTTTAGTCCCTTGTTATTTAATAGTCCAGCCATTTTCTTGGCAGGTTTCCTGCTTTTATTATTACTGTTTGATTTTTTTTAAAAAATGCACCTTTTCATATCTCTCATTGTTAATTTACTCTGTGTGTGTGTGCATTCACACTCACACACACATGTACCACAGTTTCTGTTCATATTCTCATTGGACAAGACTTCCATTTTCTGAAAAACAGAAAGCTTTTATAGCTTCCTTGACTCTGCTTGTAAACAATGCTGGCATCCTCCTAGATTTAGTAGGGACTTTCTTCTTGGCAGTCCAAACCTATCACCACCCCCACCATGCTATAGCATGCATGTGCAACACTGTATACTCTTGGGGGTGGGGTGGAACTGGAAGGCCAACGAGATGTAATTTTTTAAAAAACTGTTTCTATAAACCTTTTCACTTATCCCTTGGTAGATCTACTGGCTGCCTAGGATCTCCTTGGAACCATGCAGGCTATGAAACTGGTATAAATCTGAGGAGAGGAACAGGGCACGTTGAGTTGAAAAATCAGGATCGTGTATGTGTCTTTGCAATTGAGATTCACTCCTTCTAGCCTGTCCCTCCCGTTTCCTCAAATCACACACAAACTGTCCACAACTGCCCCCTCTTTCACCTTACATGGGTTGGTGAGTGTCTGAATGATTCTCGAGCACATGTGGAACTGCTGGTCATTTCAGCTAGTGGTTCCATCACAAGCACAACTTTTGCACTGTGCCAACAGGGCCTACAGCAGCAGATTGCAAGATCCACAGTAGGCCCTTGACAGGATTGGATTACATTCCATCTGCATTTCTATTCTTGCCATTTTAAATAACCTTCAATATATTTCATCTTCTTGAATTTTTCCTTTCCTCTTCCTGTTTACTACAAATTAAGTATCTCGTATCCAGAGTGCTTGGGATGGGAAGGTGTCTCAATTTTGGAATAAATGCATAAATATAATGAGAAATGCTTCCTTTTGCCCTTTTCACTGTCTACTCATACAGGGGTCTGCTGGACTCTGACATTTTTCAACAAGGACTGTACAAGTACGCACCACAGGGCAGCGAATAGCACTTATAGCCTGTATCTGCACTGTACATGGAATCAGCACAAGACCTTCTTGTATTTTTTTTTAATATCTTGAACAAAAATGTGTGGATTTTGGAATGGTCCAAATTTTGGATGTCTGGATAAAGGGTAATCTACTTATAGTTCCCTTTTTGAGAATTATCTTGAAGTCAAATGTGTCTATGTTGGACTTTCCAGTTACATATATGTGAACTAGACAGCAGTATGGTAACTGTTTCCTATTGGTTCAACAACACTTGCATCTCACACCAGGGCCTGGGTGGTACACAGGATTAAGTTTAGGGTTATGTCCCCTCTTGTTGATTCCAAGAGTGACAATGCTATAGTACATATCTACAAATGTTCTTTCTTTGCTATGATTTGAACATGTATGTATGTATGTATGTATGTATGTATGTATGCATGTATGCATGTATGCATGTATGTATGGGTAATTGAAGTCACACATTACTGCATTTTTTTCTTTTAATGCCTCCCTGATTTTTCTTCAAGATCATCCCCAGCTTTTTGATCAGGTAGGCAATAGTATATCCCCTTATTAAGTATTATAAGTTTTAAGTATTATAAGAATTATAAGTAATAATTAATTAATTATAAGTATTAATTAATTATAAGTATTAATTATTAATTAATAATTAGTATTATAAGAATTATTAATTGGGCTTGGTATGTCCATCCACAATGATTGTGTGGAGTTTGGTTCCCCTGAGCTTTTGTGGGATTCTATAACCTCTTTGATATAGAGAACAACATCCCCAATACACCCCACTATGTACTGTTTATAGTTTGTATCCTGGAATAAACATATTATATCCCTAAACCTATCCCCTTCCACCAGGTTTCTATTACACCCGCTATGCTTATGTTCTCCTTTGAAACCAAGCACTCCAGCTTTACTCATCTTGGCTTTGAGGCATCAGGTATTTACATACAAACATCTACACACTGTATCCTCTTCCAGATGCATATTACTAGTCATGACCCATGCTTTCAGAACAGCTGACTCATGAGGCGGCGCAAACTGTGACATTCCTAGGCCTATGGAGCATTCTGGATTGCGCTCTAAGTCATTGTCTCAATTTAACTTGCCTTGCAGCATTGTTGTAAGGCTAAAATTCTGCTCTTTATTTCCTTTGCAGATGAGTAAAATACAAATGTAATAATAATCCAACTTCAGAACCAGTAAAAATACATAAACCAAGTTGCATGTGTGTGTGTGTCACATTTGGTAGACAAGTGAGTCGGCTGGTGCAAGAATGTGTGCTGGCCTGTGGAGGCCAAATCCAGCCACTGTGCTGCCCCAAGCTGTTTAGTTTGCATCAGTCGAAGATGGCCAGCAGGGGGCAGGTGGGGGAGTGCAGATCGGGTGGGTGGACTGGGTCCACGAGGGGGTTGGAATTACCTCCCAAAATTTAGGCCAGATCCTAACCCCACCCCAAGCAGTCCAGTGTTACACCAGCTGCCCAGTTTTGCACCAGCAATTTTGTTGGTGAAGATCTGTGTAGTCTCAATACAGTGGTTGGGGTAAGGGGACGTATGTCTTCTTACTCTGAGTTGCATTGCAGCTGCCTCCAACCATGCGCTGGACACAGCACAAGCCTTCTGGCTTTCCTGTTCCTATGCAGGACAGGATTGGGCTGTTAAGCAAGGCCATTCAATGACTTTCAATTCAAACAGAAGCTGAACTTTCATTTGTCTAATCCAATACTCTTTATCATTAAACCACAGATTTTCAAGTGTTCTCTTTAAATTGCAATGATAGCAACTTCTTGTGATAGTCTAAAATGAAAAACTGGTTTTAGATCGGGTGTTGTTTGTAATTTTGGGGATTGTCATATTTACCAAAAGCAGAAGGCAAATGCTTTGAACTTTACACAGAAAAAAAAATCCCAGTGATTTATACATCATGATTTCTGAGGGGAGGGGGGTTGCATACAGAAATAAAGGAGTGCAACTCTAAACTATAGCCAAAAAGTGCTTCTCTTAAATAAGCCACTAATATATTTAGCATCAGGCAGGCAGTAAGTGATTTAGGGAGAAATGTTTTGACTATTTTTAATTCATATTTTCACATTTTCTCTATAACCAGAAAAGCTAGCTATGAGTATTTTTTCACTGTTTACTAAGATTGCAGAGGCTTGTGCATAAAGGAAAATATCACAAGACCCACAACAAATGTGCAAAAGCTACCAACACTGTTTACACTAGCACAATCTCACCAAATCGGTATGATTTTGTTTCAAGTTGAACCATGTGCTTACATGGGCTGGTGGATTGTTTCTGATCTGAACATGTAATATGGTTGTTCAACAAGACTCCACATCCAAGGCAGACGTAATGGAAATGAGACACTTGGATAGCTCTGAAGGGTGGAGCAGAAATATTACACAATGCACATAATAACTCTCACCTATATGTTGAAAGACCAATGCACTGCACAAAGATGGCAAGCAAGAAGGGCCAAACTTCATCTATTGATTCAAAATAATTTGCCAGACAACCATACAGTCTGATAAGGTTTGATAAGCTGAGGAAAGCAAAAACCTTGTAAATTAAAATAATCTCGTGATTACCATGTCAAAACGGGATCCACCACATGGTCCACTTAGTCTCCAAAAGTGGCACGCCAAATAATCCTAGCAAGCTCACAGAGAACTAGAGACCAGGTCTTGGGCAGTGTCTACTACACAGAATAGGTTAAGAACCAGCTTTCTGTCACCTGGGAGCCTCCAGCCCTGGCCACTGCCAGACAAAACTCAGAACAAGTTAGTGACGTTGGTTATTTAGTGCACTTCTCGACAAGTGCAAATAACATTTAACTATTCAGGAACCTCAACCACATGCCCAAACTGGTTATTTCACCACCATGAGCATAACTGAAATGTGGTGGGAAGTGAAACTGATGGTAGTGACTCATTGCTAACAGCTATGCTGACACAAAATTCTTATGTGGCACTCATTTGAAAGAGGGAAAACACGCTAGAGGGAAAAAGCCTTAAAGGCCCATGAGGAGCAAGGCTCTCTCATATGCTGAAGTCCTAACTACAAGTTACATTGTAGCCATATATTTCACATCGGCCCTACTCCTTTTTTTTCCATTGCAAAGTACCCTCAAAAAGGTTTTGTTTTGCACAGAAGGGATGAAGTGCTTAATTCCTCCCCCTGCCAGGTGTTTTTATTTTGAATAGGCTTCAGCTGTTTCTCCCCTGCAATATTTCCCCTATGCTGTTCTGGACCCTGCAACATATATGTCCAGGCAGCTCTCAAGTACTCACAAATGTGCCTTCAGATGTTTGCGACACTGAGCTGGTGCAGGAAATGGCTGTGCCAGCTCAAGAGCATATTAGGATTGCGCTGTTTGATGTAACTAATATGCAGCTCTGATCTCACTGTATTAAACAGATTTGAATGCCCTTTTGGTTCACTCTAATTTACTCAAATAAAATGCAAGAGTCTTGGTTCAGTCTCATTTATTCAATAAAACACAAGAGCATTGTTCATTTTAATGCATCATAACTTTTCTTGAAGAAAAAAATAATCAAGACCCATAAACTGATTGTGACATAAGATATTTTTTTTTCATTTACAATCCAACTTTATTTAAAGGCAAACATGGAACAGAACGCAGAATGACAGTGTAAGAATTTGTTTTGTATTTCCAGGCAGCCTGAAACCCAGCAGACAATGTAGCTGTTGCTTAACAAACACAGGATTCTACATTGTATGCCAGGTTCATGCCCCAAGGTTGAGTGTTTTTCTTCAGGCAGCTACATATATCAGAACTCATGGTGCCCAGACCCGTAAGTATATTCAAGAGCCTGTGAATTACTAATAAAAACAGAGAACACTATAGACACAATCTGCTCCAAGACATAGAGCCCGTGCACAGAGAATCTCAACAGGGCTCTTGATTTTTCCCTTCCCTCTGCTTTCACACATGCATAAGCAGCAGAAGAGACTATTAAAGTAAATGGGAATTCCATGTGCACCACTTATATCCCTTCTGCTCAATCATACTCTGGATCAATTAACAAGCATTTGTACGGGGCAGAGAAAATGGGGTTGGTGAGAACATGGGACATGTAAACAAATCTCTTGAATAACCTCTTGGACTTTGTGTGTGAGCTGCGGGGAAGAGAAAGACAGGGCTTCTATTGGGATCAGCACTGTACTTGAAGTAGCCTGGATCAGGTCCCATGGACACAAATGCCATGTGTATGCATGCATGCGTGAGTGAGTAAATACCACATTTTGTTCCATAGAACATTTAAGTCTTTCTCAAGTATGAGGAAAACTACTATGATGCATTCATGCTCTGCTGCATAAGACGCAGTCTCTAGGCTATGATAATTGCTTGCGATAGCAGCTGGATGCTGTATTTATCAACCTGTGATAATCACTATAGTAAAATGATGGGCATTCTACATATGAGGAAGTTATATTTAGTTCAAATTACTGGAATCATTACTGGATTACTGGAATCATTTTCTTCTCAGCCACTTGGAAATAAGGTTTCCATATTAATGTATTTTTTACTTGTATCTTGGAGAAGTAATAATAGTTCGATGTATCCAAATGGTCATCCATGAAGTACAAGTGAAGAGATGCTACAAGATGTCAGCAGAGACCCAGTAGCCAGATGTAGCTGCTGATTGTGAAAACAGAATCTACACTGACTACTGAGCGACTGATGAGCACCTAACTTTTCTGGATCAGCAGAATCTTCACCATGATCTCAAATGCAACCTGAGAAAAAAGAACAAAAATAATTATCCAGAATGTTGCCTTTGCAACAAATAAATCCTTTACACATCTCTAGCATCAAGACAAATTGGTAACTTCTCCATTTGGATGCCTCAGATCTCCACATAAAGTAAGACCTTGGCATCTCATATTGGTAAAAAAAATGTTTATAAAATATTATCAATCAAAAATATAATACTGTACAGCGAGGGGATGCCTCAGCAGTCTGCTGGCCAGATATAGCCGTCCTACGAGTAGGGGTGGGTTTTTTTGGTTGAAACCCACTTTTTGGCAGTTAAACGCAATAAATAATAAAACACAATTTCTGAATAAAAACACAAAACACTGCATTTTGGTGTTTAACATACATTCCAGAAATTAAAATATACAACTTTTCCAATTAGAAATAATACTGTAGCTATGTCTGCTGACACTACATCACCTACATCAGTGTTATTCAAACTGTGGGTCCGGACCCACTTGGTGGGTCGCAAAAAGCTGGGAGCAGCCATCCTGGAAACTGCAGACCTTACTCTTGTTATAGTCCTTTTGTGAGTATTGACATTGAATTTTCAAGTGAGGATTTTTTTTAAATTTTGTTTTTAGTTCACCACTTTTACATACTAGTTTGTCCTAATCTTGCTTTCTGTCAGAGATGTTTCATGGTTGTACAATTGCTGCAGTCCAAGAATACCAATTTGCATTTCAGGAGTGTCATTTTATTATGTTATAATGACAGCACTTCCTGCTTGATTATGTCACTTCCTGCCATAACATCACCTTCCAGGTTAATGACATTTTATTTTGAAGAATTTATACCCCGCCTTTCCCATGCCAAAGCAAGTGCCCAAGGCGGCTTACATGACATCACGTCCGGTGGGTCCTGACCTGAGTGCCATTCTAAAAAGTGGGCCCCTGTCTAAAATATTTGAATACCACTGACCTGTATCATCTACCTACTATACTTTAAAGCATTTAAAATTAATAAAATGAAAACCTGGAATGAGAATGTAGACTAAAAGCACACAACGCCATAATTTGCTATTTTAATCAAGAAATTATGGGAAAAAATATCATCAAAAACCCCACACCCTTACCTACAAGGTACAAATATTGATACCTGTCCCTAACAACTGTCTCAAGTATATCTCAGCATAATAATACATCAAAATATAAAGATAAATTTTAAACAAGGCAGCGAGAAAAAGGATCATAATCTCTGGAGAAATAATTGAGTATTTTTACATGGTTTGGTGGTCTGCGTTGCTAATCCAGATTAAACTGCCCTTTAAAAAAATTGTAAGTCAAGAAAATTCTTTCACAAGGTTACAAATCAGTGTAGAAAGATTTTTTTCTACACTGATTTTGTAACATTGTAACATTGGTGAGGCAGTGAGGGTGCCCCAGCAAGACCGGTCCTGTGCTGATGCACTTTGCACTTGGCTGCTGTAGTCGTCCCCCCCCGCTCTTCCCATATGGGCCGAGATCCTTCCCATGACTGCCACCCTAACATCTGAAAAGGTCTTAAGGGTCAAACTACATATTACATGGAATGCATAATGTGGCTTCGTGGTTCACCGTTTCGAAACAGAGAGCTGAACAAGACAAAACTGGGAGGGGGGAAATTTAGGATCCTGTGCCTGCCATGGTTTCAATTATGATCACACCCTTCCTTGCACACTCTTTTAAAAGAAAAAAAGGTACTATGGTATTTCGATCGAATATTTTCTTTCTCATTTCGAATTGCGTGTTGGGGAGGGGAATTGGAACTGCAGCAGGAGCAATGTCATAAAGCTCCCCATCCGTCTGCCATAGTTCCTTCGTACTGCCCCTTAACAGCCTGTCTTTATAAACAAAAACAAACACACCCAAAACTCTACACCACATTCTGCAGCACACCTAGTATAACAGTAGATACAGCCAGGGCAATCCTGGGGAGTTGGCACTGTGGGGAGGCACAGCCGTGCTGCTTAGCAGCATCAAGACACTTCTCTGAGCAACCTGACGCGGCGCGCAATGTCGACCTGCCCTCCTTGGAGGGATGAACCGGTGCTATGTACTTGCAGCATTTGGTCACACTTGCAACCCCCACGAGGCTGCTTCAGAGAGCAACCTGGGGCAGACGCACACCACCTCATCCCTCCGAGGAGATACGAGCCAGCACTGTGCGCCCATGTCATGTCACAACACTGGCTCACCCCTTCTTGGAGAAGGGGCGAGCCGGCATTGCAACCCGCACCAAATCAATGGCGGGCAGGCGTCCTCGCCCACCCCCTCAAGCCCAGTGACAGGGGCATTTGCCCCCCTGCCCCCCCTTAGGTCAGCCACTAGTTACAGTAGACACTTGCTGCATTTCCAGAGCAATCTGCTCCAGAGCAATCTGCACATGCAGTTTGATTGAGACAGACTAATTTCTTAAATAATATGGAAATCTAATATTCCAATGTTTCCTATCTCTTGCTGAATTAGAGAAATGTGTGCAGCAGAAAGCTTTGAAATATTGGGATTGTAGTTTCAAGCACAAAACAACAAAAACGGTCAAATCTGTTTTCTTCTAATTTACAAGTATATGAACATAGTGTCTCTTATCTGCAAATCTTAAGAAAGTATATACATGAAACTAGTAATCTGTGTGATTATAATTAATTTGATTATTGCTGTAACTTTAACTGATGAGGAGTCTAAGTAAAGCACAAATAAATAGAAGGTGTAGATATTGTGTTTCCTTTAAGAAAAGATGTTTTCCTTCAAGAACTGAGTTACATCTACTTACAGCAAGTGGCAATAAGAATATAAATGTGAGAACACGGTGACACCCTTGAATAAATTTCAGTGGGAGATTCAGCATGTGTGTAAATCTCTGCCATTATTAATGAAGGAGACAGGAAACACATTTAAATTTTGCTGAGGATGAGTAGTTCTAAAAATCATAATGTCCAAACTTTACAATCCTTTTTGTTTACAATATCACTTGTAGTAGGAAGATTCTAATTAAGTAGACAGTTAAAGAAGCTGTAGTAGAATAGTGCATTTTGCTGAATAAGAATATCAGGGGTAGAAAGGTGAGATTCCTGATAAAATTAATTTAAAAGCCTGTATTTTCTTTTTCACACTACTAGCATAGTACAGTTTTCCCCATTGAAAGCAATGGTTCTTAAACCCAGTCCCTTACTATGTGCACAAATGTGCCCACCAAGCACATTTTTAAGGATTTCGTACTTATGAAGCAGCCTGAAAGGTTCATATCAAGTGGTAGGCTGAGGGGGATAGCAAATTGGGAGCATATCAGAAGATCAGGCCAACACAGCCCCTCCCCTTTTTCTCCAGTGGCACTTGAAAAAGGAAGGGGGGAAATGTGGCTACTTCCTTACTCAACTCACCTTACTGCTTGGAGAAGCAAACCAAATGGGCTGGGATATGGGAGCCTCCGCCGTCCATATAGGTCCTGGTCCAAACAAACAGGAAGAATAGAGCATGCTGGGAATGTTCCCAGCAGCTTTCTTCATCCTGTTTATATGCAGCAGAAGCCTTCCAGAGGAAGGAGGTGTCCAGGAAGGGTCTGGCCTTGCAAAACCACCTAGGGGAAACGAGAGGTTTTTGGGTGGTTTTTGTTTAAGCGTGCTGGGTGGCACTGTTTGCGTGCCTCAGGTAGGAGCTAAGTTTCAGCTGGGCCTGACTGCAGGATATGCAAAAATTCAAACCTGTCTATAAACTATGTGACATTCAAGCTAATGTTCCCTACTGCTGTTCTAACAAGGATAGAAAAAACCCTCAGAACCAGAAAAAACTATACTGTATATAGCTTAAAGGGGGGAATCAAATTTAGGACACCACTTTTTATGCTTTCTTTATAGTGATGAGATGTCTCATTAACAAACAGAAGGAGACTGCACCCAAGAGAAGGTCAAATAAATATTAAGGAAAATATGACATCATTATTGTGCAACAATATGAAGGCAGCTGACTCAAGGGTTTGTGAGTCACAGCTCAGCATACTCAGGCTTGTTCTAGCCTGAATCAAAGCACACATTTGGCTTGTGTGATTTAATATTCTAAGAACTGATCAATCAGTGTACATGAAACTGATGCATACATCAGCTCTTTTCTGAAGCCAGGGTTGGTGGAAACAATTACAATGTATATTTTAAGTACACGCACACAGGGAGAGCACCGTTTCCTGCTTGAACTGCCTTTGTAAATACAGCAAACAGGCAGATGCATTTGGCTTTGGGAATGAGCTAGGTTCATTTGGAAGGTCAACCTGCTGCAATTACCTGGAGCCTATGAAGGCTCCAAAACTGATTTACAGTAACTAAACATACCCTAGTGGGTTCTTGCACAAACAAAGCTGTGGCACAAGAAAGGTTCACCTACTAAATTGTTGCTGCTGTCTCACAGAATGCATCCCCACTGAACACATGGAGTGAAACACAGATGTTAATGGAGAAGTCTTTGCCTGCACAAAAGTCATGAGAATTTGGGATCACAACGAAAAACTAAAATTTGACCCTAATGTTAGCACTTTTAGGTATTCCAAATGATTCATACCATCTCAGTAAGGGTCACATAAACAATCTCACACTGCAGCTAGTGGGCTCAAACAAAGACACTGCAGCTTGTTGAAGGCCACTCAGTGAATCCTCAGCAGAGGAGACTTGAAATGGGGATCTCTCAGCTCATGTTATTAAGGCTTAACAAGAAATAACATATGGAAATCAGTGATTGGAAACCCTGCTGTTGTTTTTTTAAGTCATAAGAGAAACGGATTGGGGGTAACCCTTTGCCTTGCCTCATTTTCTTGATGAAAATCACATATACATCAACAGACATTTCCCGTGATGGGAAAACCACGGGTAGCATATATGACTTGTGTGGTTTTCCCTGTACAGTAAATACAGGGGAAAGGGGATTTTCATCAAGAAAAGGGGATTTGAGAAGGGGATTTTCATCAAGAAGATAACACTGAGAGTGAAAGGGCTAATCCCCACTTTATCCTATAATTGTACTCTTGACCAGATTTATTCTCACTCACCACATCTTAAAAACTGTGGGGGATTCAGATACAGATCTCCTGAGGACGCTTCCAGCTGCGCCCTTGGCCACTACATCACACCAGTTTTAGTTACGTATGCTAGGTATAGTAAGTGTGGTTACAATTATTACTTGTCTATTTTCAAACAAGTACCAAAGAAGATTTTATTTGTAATCCAGCCTCCGTGTTAACCAAGGGTAATAAATACTATGCCTGCAAACATTTGTGCATGTCTGCATGTCGTGGCTATTTTCCCTTCTCTGGAAGAAAGATGTATTAACAAAATAAATATTAATGGTAAGAAATGTTACCATGAATTTTTCTTCCTTTCTTTTTATTCAACTTGATTAGCGTTATAATTTATAGTGTGTGTGTGTGTGTGTGTGTGTGTGTGAGTGAGTGAGTGAGTGAGTGAGAGAGAGAGAGAGAGAGAACGAACATGTTGTTGTCCAAACGTGGACTCGCCAACCTCCTCCAGGAGCCTTGTCTGCCTTGCCGAGCTTGAAGGCAAATGGGCCTTCTGACTGCGCTGCCACAACAAAGAGTGGAGGGGCTTCCCCAAGGAGGAAAGCACATTCTTGTACACTGCCAATGCTAAAGGTGAGACTGTGTTAGGGGAGGCCCTAAACAAACTGAAGCTGTGGCGGGTGAGGGTGCAGTTTCAGGACAGCCTCCTGTCTCAACAGTTAATGATGGGAGGTGCCTTCCTCCTGACGGCTTGCAAGGGGATATTGTCCCCTTAAAGATGGGTAGGAGGGATCAGCAGAGGGTTGGGGCAGGAAGAGGTGGGGAAGACAGAAAACAACACAGTTTCAAAAGGCCAGAAGACAAGTTGAGGTCTTGAGGGCCTTTGTGGCGGAAAGGCGGGGTATAAATCAAATAAATAAATAAATAAAGTAGGGCAGTGAGCTAACAGGGCTGTGCTGTTCAGCCTTGCCAGGGCAGAGGAGACCAGCAGAGCCCAGGAACGGTGCTCCTATGTAGTGGAGGAGGAGCGAGACTGCTGTAACTCCCTCCTCCCTTCAATTTCTGAGGCTCACATGGGGCTCTAGCTCTGTCTGATAAAAGAGGGAGCAAGTGGGGACTTTCAAGCAGCACACTCCTCTCACTCTGTTTTATTGTAAAGTAAGAATGTTTTATAAGGGACATGGTGGCGCTGCGGGTTAAACCGCTATTGCTGAACTTGCTGACTGGAAGGTTGTCAATTCGAGACCACGTGACGGAGTGAGCTCCTGTTGCTTGTCCCAGCTCCCGCCAACCTAGCAGTTCGAAAGCACCTAAAAATGTGAGTAGATAAATAGATACCACTTCGGTGGGACGGTAACGGCATTCCTAGAGTCATGCTGGCCACATGACCACGGAAGCTTGTCCACAGACAAACACTGGCTCTACAGGCTTAGAAACGGAGATGAGCACCACCCCCTACAGTCGGTCACGACTAGACCATTCGGTTGTGGGGAAACCACGACCTTTTTTACACGACCTTGTTTACCTTTTTAACAATGTTTTAAGAGAGACTGACCTGAGCGAATTTGGTTGACTTCAGTGAGAACAGTCAATTCTCAAAAGTCAGTATAGCCTGATGACAGGTGTTGGGGTGGGGCAGGGGTTTGCTGTGCACTTGCTTTGCCCCAAAAACTGAGGCTTGCAGCAAAAACACACGGTTGCCTCAACCTGGTTCCCTGTGACACATGCAGACCCTGCACCTTGCCTCAACACAAGCACTTGCTAGACGGAGGATTGTGTCCAGCTATGTTACTTTGGATAAAAAGCAATTTGAAGTGCTAATCTCTTTGGAGACAAAACAGCAGAAGGATATATAGCTAGAAGATTAAAAATACATTCTTTCAAATTCAAATTCACCTTCTAAGTGCAGAGATGAGAATCCTAAATATAAACCATAATTCTTAAAAGTGGAAAAATCCTGCCTGCTAAAATATATTTTATTCAAAAATGCGTATTTAACCTGACATTTTAATGAAGCAGATTTGTATTTAGGGAAATTTCTCCTAATGTTAAAACTATACAAGAATGGACAATACTTAAATTATTTGGTTAATTTTGTCTAAGGGCACAATCCTAACCCACTTTCCAGCTCCAAGGTAAGGGCAATGCAGCTCCAAGGTAAGGGAACAAACATTTCCTTATCCTGAGGAGGCCTCCGTGACTCCCACTCCACTGCAGAATGCAGAACATGCCTCACTGGCACAGCTCTGATAGTGCTGGAAAGTTGGTTAGGACTGTGCCCTAATTTTGTCAGCTGAATAGATCAGTGAGTGGAAAATGTCTGCCACAAAAGGAAAATACACATAAAGGCTACAAGGCTAACAACATAGAATATACAGTATTGTACCACTTTTATTTTAATAGAACTACCACCAGTTGAAACCCAGGTGCCTAATTAAAGCAGTATCTTATGTATGCTAACAGAAAAGCCAGCATAGCTCAAGAAAATGGCTGTTTTTTGTTTTTGTAATGAATCCAGCTCTTGCATACTTGAGACCCTGTGACTGTATTGGTCAAACACACTTCTAACAGCTGATGGTCACTTGACTCACACTAATTAATAAACTGCTCCATAAATTAAGTTTTGGATGGAACTAAATGTAGTCAGGGAAATTCCTGTCCAAGGCATTTTTAATCACTATGCCAGACAATACTAGTATGAGCAGGCCTGAAGAGGTGGGTGGCTGGCACAGGACTCTAGAACAAGTTCCCAAAGGCAAAACCACTGGCATGCCCATAAAGACAGACTCAAACTAGTTTTAATTGCTGATAAATGTAATTAAGTAACTACCTTTATCCTTGCTTATCAATGGAATGGAAGGTTCCCTGAAGGTTTGCAAGTGATACTTCAAGCAGGGCTGGAAAAATAATTCAAATTCCTTAGGCACCAACGTCAATTTTTTTATGAATTAACTTTGCAAAGAACTGCAAAAGATTTCAAATTCTTCTGCATTTGGGTGACCAGGTGTCTGGGATTTTTCCAGCCCTGTTACAAATCGCAAATAATTAAGACGTGCTAACTTTTTCTATCGTTGCAAATTTGTTTTGTCAGGCAGTAGTGGTGTTATCCATAAAGTGGCAGCCTGAAAAACACATCAGCTGTCCAGTGCAAACACATTGATGGTACAATACATTTATATGAAGGATATCAGAGTTTGTCTTTTTTTCCCCTTTAATATTCTGAAAGTCTATGGTCCACAGACTATTGCTGCTGTTTTCAACCAGTGGGCTGTGGCACATTGGTGTGCTACAATGGTCCGCAGGTGTGCCATGAAGTTTGAGCGAGGGTTTTTTACTAGGACAGCCATTGGGGGATATGAGACCCCACACTGGCAGCATGGCGTGCCTTGCCAACTGACAAAAAAACCTGATGATGTGCCTTGAAATTTTTAGTGCCTTATCAGTGTGCCGTGAAATGAAAAAGGTTGAAAATCACTCAACTAGTGATACCGACCTATGTAAATGCCAGATATTAATATTGCATTTAAGAGCACACTCCTAACCAATGTTTCACCAGTATACAATCATAACCGGTACTAGGATAAGGGCAATGCAGCTCCGAGGTAGGGAATAAACATTCCCTTATCTTGAGGAGGCCTCTGTGACTATCCCCCAACTGCAGGATGCAGCACATGCCCCACACAGCTACGTCAGTGCTGGAAATTTGGATAGAACTGTGCCCTAAAAGGCACTCTAAGGGGCAGTATGGTACCGTGCTGGATAGGAGCACAAAAATCTAAATACAAATGTCCATCTATCCTCCTTATACTTGAGTTTCATTCGCTGTAGATGGCTGAAAGCATATAAAGCAGTGAAAGAAATTGCTAAAGCCTCAATTTCAAAAAAATATGCTTTAATTTGTAAGAGCTAATACTTCTGAATGCTAGACTATCCATTCCCATAATAGTTCAATCCACAAATGAGATTTGTAAGACTCTTTGGTACCAGTGGCTATCATGCAAGATTACTGTCTGGTTAAGGCTGGCTGCACATATTATGATGTTCAGGGTGACAGTGGAAGAGGAAGTGCAAGCAACATGTACTTTCCACAATTCACTACAAGAACAAAAGAGGATACGTGGGAGCTGTCTCCACCACTATGCTACATGTATTCTCCCATGGGACTGATGCAAAATTTGCTTCTTTGTATGTCATAAAGCATAGAATAGTAAAATTCACCTACAACTTCCTCCCGCCCTAAGTACACTGTAATGCCTGAGGTCAACTCAAATAACAGCATGACACATTTGCTTCTAGGATTCATAAAATTTGGAGACTATATCATATAACTCACAGGCCAATCCTATCAACCCCTCCCAATCCACGGATGCAACTGCCCTGCTGGGCCTACTCTGATCTGTGCCAGCTATATAGCTGGCAAAAGTCCAAGTGGACCCAGAAAGCAGATCAAAGCCAAGGATACCAAACAGTGCCACTTCCTGCCCTTAGTTTCCTCCCTGTTCCTTCCCTTCCCAAGGTGCTGGGCATCAGAGGTCAACCATGTGCCACGTGAATGGCATGTTGCATTTTGCAACAACCATAAAGGACTTTGAAAACTGAAGTGCAAAGGCCTCATAGAATTGGGCCATTATTGATCCAAATGCTTAGGAAGGTCACTAAGGCTCAAATTCTATGCATGCTTACCTGGGAATAAAAAAGGTAAAGGTTTCCCCACGACCGAATGGTCTAGTTGTGACCGACTGTAGGGGGCGGTGCTCATCTCCGTTTCAAAGCCTGTAGAGCCGACGTTTTGTCCGAAGACAAGTTTCCGTGGTCCTGTGGCCGGCATGACTCTACACCGTAGTGCACGGAACGCCGTTACCTTCCCACCGAAGTGGTCCCTATTTATCTACTTGCATTTAGGTGCTTTCGAACTGCTAGGTTGGCAGGAGCTGGGGCAAGCAACAGGAGCTCACTCCGTCACGCAGTCTTGAACTCCCAACCTTGCGGTCAGAAAGCCCAGCAACAGCGGATTAACTCGCGGCGCCACCACGTCCCATGGAATAAGTTCCAGTAAATTCAATGGCGCTGACTTTGATTAGGCAGGCATAGGCTTGCCCTTTCCAGAACCAAATACCTTAATATTAAAAAAAACCTGATGAAAACTATGTCAATTCTAATAAATGCAAAATATGCTAATTCTAGAAAATGTAAAAATGGTAAACATAACATGATAAATAAAAAATGAGTGATGATATAAGGTTGTGATCACTGTGAGAACACACTTGAGCAGTAGTAACTGAAAACCACAATCCCCAATGACTTTAAGGCCCTCAGGCAAATCTTTAATCTTTCTGCCAAACCTATCTATAAAGCAGGAGTGATGTTTACTTCACAGGAGTAAAGAGTGCACAAAGCATGAATGTCAAAGTTGCTCGTGGGACAGATTCTAACATACCACCAATTTATGTGATGCTGGTCAATTTAACAGTGGCTTTAAAATACAATTATGGCAATAAGCGGCAATAACGATGAAAGCTATGACAATGAAGAAATGTTTCAGGATGCACTCAAACTACCAATATTTGCTAGACAGTGATCATTATCACAAGTCAGCAAGTGCATAGAAAATTCCTATACTGCAGTCTCTCACAAGCACAGTTTTTTCCCTCTCTTTCATGAACTTGAGAAACATTCTTGTGATGCTTTTTAGCTTATAGGTTCTGAAGTCACTATTCTGCAGAATTTTGCAGACATAATATGATCTAAGCAGCATTTCTCGTTTGTCTCCTACCATTGCACTTCACTTGGTAAATCTATTGGCGTTACCACCAGAAGTAACTGGTGATGATGCCAGCGACAATTACTTCCAGATTGGGAGGCCAGATGCAAAGCAGCAAACACCAGATGCAATGCGGTAAAACAGTGTTATTCACACTGTGGGTCAGGACGCACTTGGTGGGTCGCGACCTGATGTCAGGTGGGTCATAGAATGCTGGGAGCAGCCATTTTAGAAACTGCAGACCTAACATTCCTTTTGTAACAAGTGTGGATTGTCAAGTGAGGGTTTTTTTAAATTGTTTTTAATTTTATATTTTATTATTTTTATTTTTTTATTTTTATACTTGGATTTATATACCGCCTTTCTTAGGTCACCAGATTTCTCTGATGACTATAACTCAAGGCGGTTTACATGGGCAGACTTTATTCAGAAACCCGAAGGTTTTTACAATTTATACAGAAATGTTCTATCTTTCAAGAACTACACACATACAGATGGATCTTTCTGGATTTAGTCCTTCTTTCTGGCCACCCGTTTGTCTTCTTGCTGGCTGATAAATGACTTCCCTGCTCCCACCAGAGAAGCGGCTGAACTTCGGCACAACTCCCCCTCACACAAGGCAGCCGAAGCTCAGCTGTTAATCAGCCGCAATTAACGAGGTCTGCCGCTCACAGAGACTTCCGGCTGTCCTGAACTGGCAACCTTCAGATCTTCAGCTCTTATCTTCAGGCAAACGGAGGCATTAACCCTCTCGACTAAATCTTCTGCCCTTTTCAGTGCTTTTACAAATATTTTGTCCCAATCTGGCTTTCTGCCAGGAATGTTTCATGGTTGTACAATTGCTACAGTCCAAGAATGCCAATTTACATTTCAGGTGTGTCATTTTATTATGTTACAAGGACAGCATTTACTTCTTGATGATGTCACTTCCTGCCACAACATTACTTCTAGGTTAATAACATCACTTCTGGCGGGTCCTGACACAAGTGCCATTCTAAAAAATGGGTCCCGGTCTAAAAAGTTTGAATACCACTGCAGTAAAAGGTTCATGGCAGTCTTTTTCAAGGGCACAAAAAATGCACACTGGAGCTCTGTCTCCTGAGCGTCCAACTGCTGCTTGTTACACTGCATTGCTGGCAGGGGTCGGGGGTCCCGCATATACCACCAGCTACTACCTCAAGTACCACTGGTTGAGAAATGCTGATTGAAAGGGTCACTTTCCCCCCCTCTCTTCCACTTCAGTCTTTGGCTTTCCACTTCCAGAGTCCATCTATATGAAACAACCTTTTAGCAGTGTGCCTTGAGCAGTCAGCAATGCTCAGTGAGCAGACTACAAATAGTTTGTGAAAGCTTTGTATACTCATTTTTTATTAATCTCAATAAATGGAACCCATATTCAAACTATTGATATTAGAATATTAATTTTGTAAAGTTTCCTGAAAAAAAGTTTGGAGTTCTCACATTATCAACATTCTAGCTGCAAGAAAAGTATACTGACAACATGATCTGTATTTGCCACAGGCACTTTTAAATCTGTCTAGAATGATTGATCTCTGTACAATCTCCAATCACTGTGAAAAGGAAATGTGTAGATTTGATGATATTGTGGGGAAAAAGAAGAGGTAGACTTTTAGCTAGGCAGGCTTATATCCAAATTGGCTGGCTGAGAGTACAATCCTAACCTGGAGTTAGGCCAGCAGAGAGAAGCATACACATGCATAAAAATCATATATGTGTGTATTCAGAGCCAAATTCCACCAAGGTCAATGGGATTGAGGGCGCAAACCTAACCAAGAGTTAGGCCGGCACAGTTAGGTCAGCAAAGTTTGGATGGCACAAAGTACACCATAAAGTATGTTTGGACCTCTCTCGGAGTCAGAGAGGCCAGCACACAGGCGTGCGCCATCTTCCCTGACTCTGAGAGTGGTCCAAACACGCTTTACGGTGGCCCTTGTGCCAGTCAAACTTTGTAGGCCTAACTGTGCCAGCCTAAGTCCAGGTTAGGATTGCGGTCTTACTCCCTTTGTGCATAGGGTTATAGCCTTATATGCACATAGGAATCTCAAACTGAATCAGACCCTTGGTCCATTTAGGCTAGTACAATCAACAGGTCTCCAGAGACTGGGACAGGGTTTTCCCCTAGCCTTCAGTCATGATCAGGTGGAGAAACTTGACAAATGGACAAGTGTGAGCAAATCCCAATGGAAAGCCATGGGGTCAATGCCTGGCTCATTGTTTTACCAGCGCCAGGTGCCAGACACACTGGCACTGTCAATACATATCCCAGGTAGCAGAAATTAATGATGGTGGGGTCGGGGCAGAGGGAGGGTGTCGCCAGGGGTGGTGGCAGCCATGGGCGCCGGCAGCGGGGAGGTGCCGGCAGCGGGGAGGAAACATTGCGCGGAGGAGCCGGTGTGCTTTTTGGCCCGCCCGCCCGCCCTCCCCTCTGCTTGTTTCGCTCCAAAATGGAGCGATTCCAGGTGCAGGGAGGCATGGTGGGCTGACGCACGGGGATGGGGCAACGTGCCAGGGGCACAATTTCGTCGCCCTGCCATGGGCGCGATCGCGGCCCCGTTCGTCACTGGGTGGGGTATTCAGACAGATTAAGCCGAGTCATCCCCCTGCTGCATACTAATAGGACCTTTCTCTTAGGATAAAAATGGCCAAATCACCACAATGTGGATACACAAGTTGGTGTTATC
>JAJKFI010000006.1:29816556-29847532 GCA_029204185.1 Lerista edwardsae
ACACTGTTCACTTGTTTCAGGAGCTGGTGGAAGCACTGTCTTAGAGATTCAGGACCTGGAAGATACAAATGAGTTCAGCAAGCCCAGAGTTTGTAGGTGAAGGGAGGTGGTAGTTAGAAAGACAAGGGGCAACAGTGTTCTGATGACTACAGATAAAATAATTGAAAGTAGTAGGAAAGATGGACGTGGTAGAGTGAAACAGTGAGGCAGGAGATGAAAGAGGAATGGCCAAGAAGAAAGTACTGGAATTTTGCAACTTCAGTGAATTAAATGGTACAGTGGAAGAAGGAATAGGAGTAAAAAGGCAGCAAAGAGACAAAGAATGGCCTTCATTAAAATGAGAACAGTGTCCTGGGACAATACTGTATTAATCAAAGAGGCTTGCTAAAATAGAAGAAAACATGGCAGAGGAAAAGAAATTGCAATTATATTGGCTACAGTAAATCTGATCTTAAGCTTTCATCCAGTTAGGATCAGCAGCATAGAAAAAAGGAACGTGAATTAATAATTTTCCTTAGCTGAGCAATAACTTTGTGCTAAGAACAATACATAGGTCAACAGGAATACAGGGCATTTCACATTGTAAGAGAGCGAGCTACAACCATCAGCACAGAGGATACTGAGAATCAAAGCAAATGAGATACTGCTTAGGCGAGTCTTTAGTAAATGCTAATCAAGCTTTGCACGTGTCAGTGTTCTTAAACATTTAGAACTTGGTCCTTGCTAAACTTACTTGGCTTTACAGCCTACTCTCTGGCAGGTGAGAAGCCTCACACACAACTGGGTATAAGCAGCCCATTGTTGTGTTCATGAGGATCTGTGGACCATGGCCCTAATTTAATCCTAGCATTAAAAAAAGGACAAGGCATCTCCCTCTTAAAAACAGCCTGCTAAACAAAGAAGCAAATGAGTTTCTGTGATCCATAATAAAGTCTCAAATGTTCTCTCTTTGCAGCACCCATGTTTAGTTTTAAAAGTTATAGCACTAAACCTTTGTTGCTGGGAATAAAGCAACTCTTCCTGCTCCAGGAATGTAATTTCTTTGTCCCAGTATTCTCTGTTGATAAGTATCATGTACCAGGATTGGCCTTAGCAGCTGCAAGTCCAATTGGAAACACTTGGTTGTGGGGCCACTTATTCTTAGTCAAGGTCTATAGAATTTTAGAGATATAAATAAAATATTTCTCTATAGTTAATAGAATGGAAAGCAGTCAAAATTTGCACTTAAAAATGCATGTGAGTTAATGGACTAAATGGATCTAAGCATGTTTTAATATAAAATTGCATACAAAACTAGATTCCCCTAGTGCAGGGCCCCCTTAGGAGCAATTTGTCCAATTGGCTTAAAGCCAGCCATGCCTTGCATTTCCCGTCAGAGGGACTGGGCCACTGTTTAAGACCCGCTGAGCTACTCAGAATAGCTGTTCTGAAACCAAGCAACTAAGGAAGTTCCAGAATGTCTACCTTTCTCTTTCTTTCTCTCTAAGGTACAATTTTTAAAAGGCTCTTTTGAAATTCCCTGTACTGTACCAAACCTAGCCCATAAATGGCAAATGATAACTTATTCTGAAGGATCAAATCTTGGTGACTGGTGTTGCCACCTACATTCATATTTGAATAAGTCTTCTCCAACAAACCAATGCAATAGTTTCCACTGACATGTTTCACTTTCCAAAGACAGTACTTTGTCATCAAAACTACTTCCTGCCATTTATTTAGGAAGTTTTCGTCTGCATGAGTAATCTGCATTTGTTTACATTCTTAGAACTATATATTTGTACAACTGCAATTTGGGTTAACATCTAATTAAATCATTCATTTTTCACTGAGTAACTGTAATGATCCAGCACACACACTCCCTCCTCTCCAAAAGACTAGAAAAACGTTTCAGGGGAGAAACAGCTAAGTGTTAGAAGAATACCTCCTACACAGTATAATCACTGCAGAGTCCAACCCCTGCTCTGAAAGATCTTTATATCATATAGAACCACAGGAGTTTTGAGATAGCAACCTACAGTATATGCTTCACCTAAGAATCTTGTACCAACAGCTCCCTCAAAGTATAGTAAAGTACTGGGGCAGGGGGAGAGAGACAATGTCCCAGGTGACTTAAGAATATGTTTTCCTTCCCCACTGTATGCTGCCTGCATGGAACACTGCCACTACATTATCCCAGAATCCTTTACAATTGTGGGAGCAACTGATCAAACAGAATTGTGCTACGATGCCTTTTCCTGGAATGGAAGATAGTTCTATGCAAGATTAGAGGTTACAACCCCTATATTGGTTTGAAAAAGTCGGTGGAGAAATCCAATGACAAGTAAGGCAGTATATGAATAGTGGAAGTATTATTATTATTATTATTATTATTATTATTCCCATCTGTAAGCATCATCATTAGACTATTTTGATAGTATCGCATTGCTGAAGGCAGGAATAGTCCAAGAAGAAATTCCATCCCTGCATCTATCCATCCCCAGAAGCCTCTTTTGAACACCCCACCACTGCCCCTATACTACTGCTGCCACTACTTCCTCCTCGCCCATAGGAATGAAGCCAAGTGTGCAAGGAGAGGAGCGGGGCAAGGTGCAGTGAGGTTATCTGCCCTGCACCCTGTTAATTTTAATCCTAGCATGCTCTGTTTATCCTAGTTGTTCTAAACAGGATGGTGTGGAGGAAGGAGACAGCGCTGGTGCTCAAGGTAAGGGGGTGAGGGGCATTGTTCCTGTGAAGCTGTGCAGCCTTGGAGTTTGGCTGGCCTTCTATGACTTCATTATTGGAAGATGCACTACACTGCCACTCAGCAAACAAAGGAGTCTATGCAGCACCACAGACACCTAATAGTGAACCTTGGTGGAGGCAGATTGACAGTTCTCCTGGCCCACTGGCTGCTTTCCTGAGCAGTCAGGTGGATGAGGAAGTGGCAGCAGCATTTTTTTCCCCTTCCTGCAATGGTGCTGGAGAAGACTGGCAGTTGCTGTCCTGATTCTCTTCCCACTTACTCTCAGCAGGGAAGCTGACTGAAGAGCTGGCTAAAGTAGCTTGGTGGTCAACAAACCAAAGGGGGCAGCAGGCAGACAAGGAGTGTGGGGCACCCACTTCACCAACTTCCTGCTTGAAAGAAGAATGAGGAAGCACTCTAAGAAAAGGGGCAACTGCACTTTATAGCTAAACACAGTTTGACCTTCTGGAGAGTAGACAAGTAGACTGCTAGAGTAGACAAGAAGTTCACCCAAGGGCTAAAGAAGGCACCAAATTCAGATGGATCGATTGACTGATTGTAACAGTGGTAGTAGCGTAGTGATTGTAGCGTAGTTGGCTACGTTAGCAATGGCTGGGAAATGCTATCAGGGTAGATTACCTCGGCACAATTAATCAAAGCATTCAAATAGTATTTATATACCGCTTTTCAACAAAAGGTTAACGAAGTGGTTTACAGGCAAAAAAATTGAAGTTAAATTTATTTTTATTATTTATTTATTTATTTATTTATTGTCATTGTATTACACAATACAATGAAATTCGTTGACACCCGGAGACCAAACCAACACACACATTGAATTCCCAACAGTCCCCCCCAATCCCCCAATCCCCGCCCCCCTTCAAAAAATTCCTCCTCTGAAACACAAACATCCACACAATAGGAAATGATACACAACAGGAAATCCACAAAATTGGGAATGATAAACATCCACACAATAGGAAATAATACAGTCCGACTGCCCCTATCTACTGGTACTTCAGTTCATTGTTCAATGCTGTTATGGCTCTAGAGTAAAAACTGTTCTTAAAACGTGTTGTCCGAGTTTTAATAGTCCTATACCTTCTGCCAGAAGGCAACAATTCAAAAAAGTTGTAAGCTGGATGGGAAAAGTCATTAAGGATATTATGTGCTTTCTTTAAACAGCGGGTGGCGAAAATGGTTCCCTGTCCCCAAAGGGCTCACAATCTTTAAAAAAAAAAATGCAGAACACCACTAGCAACAGCCACTAGAAAAGACACTGCTGGAGTAAAGAGGGACAGTTACTCTCCCCCTGCTAAATATAAGAGGAACACCACTTGGAAAAGTGACTCTTGCCCCTGTTAGCAGAGAGATAAAGTAGAGACAACAGAGAAAGTAGCACTCTCCATCTCATAAAATGTGGCATAAGAGCCAGTATAGTACGACAAAAGAGGAATGGACTTGGGAATAGGGATATAGAGTCTTCTGACAGTCCAGAACCACACATGGACAAATGCAGCTGGGAGCAGGGCGTGCGTATTGCATGCAACGTTGAAAATCTGGGAATAGTTTGAGGAAAGTTTTCCTCTTTGTTCCTACCTCCTTTGTCTGTACAAGAAGTTACAGGTCAGCCAAAGAAATTAGCAAAAACAGGAGAAATTGAAGGGGATATATAAAGTAAGGAAGTATAGATCTAGCAAAATCTACAAGTTGAAGAAACCTACATGTATATTTATCATATGTTATTTTACTATACAGATTGTGTTAAAACAGAAAAACCATGTTAATTTTTTGTCATAAGCTACACAAATTAAGACGCCCTGGACACTCTTGTGTCATCAAGCAAAAAATAAATAAATAACAGGGTCTGGGAAGCAACCTGCTATGTACCATGAAAGATTCAGCTTGAGCCAGACTTGCTGTGCACCTTGTGACTGAGAATGAGGGCTAGACTCTGCCAGTACTGTTACAAAGGTCACTTTTCACAGTTGTTGGTTTCCTTTAGGATGCTTTGAAAGTGACTAGGCTGACCACATCCACATTCTGAAATACCATTTTTGAGAACTCTTAACGAAGCTCCAGCCAAAAGAACAGGAACTGACTCATTTTACAATGCCTGTTCAACGTGTAATCACTTCATAGAGATTTTTGCCAAAGATACCACCAGGAATAGCATTGGATCAAGAGATCCACATACCACTAAACTGGCATACAAAACACCCTGCAGTATCAGTGAAGTTTAAACGAGAGAAAAACAGCTTTTAATGATTGGCAGAACAAAGCCAAAACACATTATTACTAAATCAAACACAGAAGATCTCAGATTTACTACAAAGTGAACTGCATATCTATTTTCTAATTGACAAACAATGATAAGTAAACTCAAAATGATACTTGAGAAACACAAAGAGTGTAGGGGAGGACATCACCATATGAAGGTTCATTTTGTTGTCATTTCAAGCGGATGGACAAAGCACTACACTGGAAATGCCAAGAGTCCATTAAAATGTACCGACATCATGTGGTACAGTCCTCTCAAATGTGTTACCTTTCAATACATGGAGATTTTGGTATGGGAATGGCACACGTCCGTGTGCCAGCCTCTTTGACTCCCAAGAGCGGTGCAAATGCACTTTATGGTGCCTTTGTGACACTCCTAGGCCAGCGCAAAGGACTTGTGCCAGCCTACCTCCAGGTTAGAATTGCACCCTAAGAAGATAGTGTGTTTGAATCAGCTTTGAAAGGGAAGCAGTAAGAAATACTGTATGTAGCTTTCATTATGTTGCTGACAGCAAGATTTTAAAAAATTACATTCGCAAAAATGTTAGCAGAAATGTGCCATCTGGGTTTATATCACATCTATATATTTGACAGATCACTGTATCTGGGGTCAGTCAGGAAGGAAGGAGGAAAGAACACTGCCTTTCCTTAGAATTTTATTTTCTCCTGTGTCTGTCAGTTTTGCAGACACTTTTCAATGCTTGTGGTCTTGATACTGGTGAACAGTTTGGAAGCACTGGTGAAATTAAAGACCTAATCAAGAACTGGAAGGAGACCACAGGGATCCCTCCATGGAAGCTATTAGGGGCATCTGTGGCATGTGTCCTGCTCACCCCTAGTCCCAGAGGTTGCTCCACATCCTTGGACTGAGTGAAAGCCATTTTCCCCACCCTCTGGACAGGCAGCAAACTCCTTGATAGCCTCTCCTTTACTGTATAGTAACATAGAACAAAGTCTCAACTGGGAGCATCAGAAACACAGGCAGTAGGATCCTGTGACCTTTACATCCTAGACCTTTACATTCCCCTTCCCCCACTCATCAGAGTTGTATGCTTGGGAGAGATCAGGTAGAGGCCCTACAGATCCAGGAGACTCTGTAAAATTGGGGAGGGGATCTTATATTCCAATTAGCTAAGTCAGCGGTTCCCAATCTTTCCCACCTTGCAACCTACCTTGCCTGGCTGATGATCCTGATGATGCTGGGGAGAGGCCCCAGAGGCCTCTTCCAGGTCGCGCCAGGACGGTGACCCACGCTTCAGGCCTCTGCAAGCCTCAGAATGGCCTGCAGAAGCCTTCCGACTCTGAAAGTCTTCTGAAACCTACTTCCAATTTTCAAAGGCAAACTGGAATTTGCTTTCAGAGGCTTCTGAAGGTCATTCAGAAGCCTGCAGAGTGGGTCGCTGGCCCGGCGCAACCTGGAAGAAGCCTATGTGGCCTTCCCGCACCTCTGAAATAGCTTCACTTTGGTGAATGTAGATGGGAGTCACCCACCAGTGGTTCATGACCCGCCATTCGGGAAACCTGAGCTAGGTGGACTGACCAAGCCCTTAGATGTTCCTTCTCTTCCAGTTGTCAATGTGGGGCATCTTCTTAACAAGGGAAGGTCCCATAGTGAGCCTATGTCCATAGTGAAGGAGTCCCTTCACTCAGAGACGTCATCCGGGCGCGCCAAGAACCGGAACGCCTGGATGACTGCTCCATTTCAGAGCAATTCGGATGCGCGGGAGGGTGGGCGGGCCCAGAAGCAGCTCGCCCGTCCTCGGGAGAGGCGGTGCGGCCTGGGCCCGTCCATGGAACTAGCAGAATGGCGTACCGGGCCGTTCCGCCAGGATGACACCGCTGCCTTCACTGGAGGTTCTTAGCTGCCTGGTTCATTCTTGCACAGATGGTTCATAGGGGGTCACAGATGGGCAGCTGCCTTCTTTGGTATTCTCAGTCTCTCTTATCTCTTTCCACCCTTCCAATCCAGTCTCTCCTGCCCATAATCCTCATCAATGCCTCCCCCGTCTATTCTGCCTTTCCCCCCATATCTCTCCTGCTAATCTGTCTTGCTCCAGCCCCCTCTCTGCGCAATCTCCTTTCTCTTCCTTTCTAATGTCCTGCTTCACCTGCACGTCCACATCATTGTTCTCACTGTCTCATTCCATCTCTCACTGCTCTACTTTCCTTCCTCCTCCCATTTTTGCCCAGCAGCCCATTTTATGGGTTCCCAGCTGCTACTGCTGGGGGCTGACAAGCTGTCACTTGCCACTGGCTAAACATTGCGTGCAGCAATGACATCATCTGAATAAGCTTCAGGCTCTTGGAGCTGCTGCAACCTACAGTTCACATCCCATTTGGGATACCATATCCCAACGAAAAGGTGGAATATAAACATTGACTCTGACCAATGTCAGGAGTAATGATCCACTTCCTATACCTTGCTTCATAGGAGATCAATACAGAAAATTATTTGGTTAACAGCAGCAGAAAAGCCAGTGCTTATGCACAAGTGGATGGAGGGACCTAAATGGAAAGTGAAAAGAAACCAGAACAGCTGCTGGAGAAGCATGATGAATTTTCTGAGGACTGCAAGTACATAAGAAGCCCTGCTATATCAGACCAAAGGCCTTCTTAGGCAATCCCAGCATCCTGCTCCTGACCGTGGCCAACCAGATGTCTCCAGGAAGTTCACAACCAGGGTTCGAAGGTAATAGATTTCTCCTGTGGTTGTGCCCCAGTAAATGGTATTCAGTGGCATGCATGCAGCGTGAACAGATATAACAAAGAACAGAGCGCTTTTACCTTTAACCCTGGTATAGAAGAGGGAATTTTGGCAGGTGTAGCTCAACATGGAAAACTTCACCTGCCAAAATTCCTTCTTCTATACATGGTTAAAGGTACAGGCACTGGGTCCTCCAATGTATCTGGTCACCCTGCAGTCTCCATGTAGCTATGATGCCCAATATCCACAAGCAGAGCTATCTTCCACAAGTGTGCCCAGAACTCATCAACTTAAGAAGCCCCAAATTGCCCCAAATAGACCCACATTCTCAGAGAAATGCAGCCTGATTAAGGTCAGCAGTGCCCACAACTAAGAGGGTGAGCCACCGTAAAAAATGAACTTAAAGGGGAAAAAAATCAAATAGTTCCATCCATTCTACCTCATTTCTGGATCACTTAGTTGGTGGCCTTCTCTCTTCCTTCAAATACCTCTGCAAACCCAGTTTCCTCTGGAAACCTTTTGGCTTAATCCACTAGACCCTTACCCAGTACTAATAAAAGAGACAGACTGCTTTAACAGCTCCATAAAACTTAAACCAGTGTTCTCAGTTGGAACTACACACATCATGTAAAGATCTGAAATTCTGGTCTAAAGTTATAGCTATGGAAACATAAATGTAAGACAGGAAAGCCTCCGATTTGGGAGAGGGTGTATAAAAAGGGGGAAAGTGACGTGGGAGGGGGGGAAAGCATGTACAGCAGTCAGAATAGCCACTGCTCTGATTCACAGCAGAATCAACTGGAAGAAAATTGCAAAAAGGCTACATGGTCCCGGACTCATATATGCTGGGGTTTGCTGATATAATACCAGAGTGCCAGGTACAGAACAACAGGGGTATGACTTAGGCCCCAACTCCGTAATGTGTGAAGAAACCCGAAAATGCATGCTAAAATGCCTACTTTGCAGTACTGTACTGTACTTTTCCAGCTTGTGAGTCATCCAGCCCTGCCTTCCTCATGATGTACTCTGCATATAAGTTAAATAAGCAGGGTGACAGTATACAGCCTTGTCCTATTCCTTTTCCAATTTGAAACCAATAGGTTGTTCCATGTCCGGTTCTAACTGTTGCTTCCTGACACGCATACAGGTTTTTCAGAAGACACATAAGGTGGCCTGGTACTCCCATCTCTTCCAGAAATCAACAACCTCAGATATGCAGATGATACCACTCTAATGGCAGAAAGTGAGGAAGACCTAAAGAACCTTCTGATGAGGTTGAAAGAGGAAAGTGCAAAAATGGGCTTGAAGCTCAACATTAAAAAAACTAAGATGATGGCAACCACTCCCATCACTTCCTGGCAAATAGAAGAGGAAGAAATGGAAGCAGTGACAGACTTTATTTTCCTGGGCTCCAAAATTACCGCAGATGGTGACTGCAGCCATGAAATTAAAAGACGTTTGCTTCTTGGGAGGAAAGCTATGGCGAACCTAGACAACTTAATAAAAAGCCAAGACATCACCCTGCCAACAAAGGTTCGCATAGTCAAAGCTATGGTTTTCCCAGTAGTCATGTATGGCTGTGAGAGCTGGACCATAAGGAAGGTGGAGCGCCGAAGAATATAATAGATGCTTTTGAATTATGGTGTTGGAGAAGACTCTTGAGAGTCCCCTGGACTGCAAGGAGATCCCATCAGTCAATCCTACAGGAAGTCAAGCCTGGTTGCTCCCTGGAAGGATAAATACTGAAGCTGAAGCTCAAGTACTTTGGCCACCTCATGAGAAGAGAGGACTCTTTAGAAAAGACCCACCTGCTGGAAAAGACTGAAGGCAAAAGGAGAAGGGGGCGGCAGAGGATGAGATGGTTAGATAGTGTCACCGAAGCGATGAACATGAAATTGGGTGAACTCCGGAAGCTAGTGAAAGACAGGGAGGCCTGGCGTGCTGTGGTCCATGGGATCACAAAGAGTCGGACACGACTTAGCGACTGAACAACTGTACTTTTCAAAGTGATACTTGGTATACTTACCCCCCATAACTTTGAAGTGAAAGTTCTTTCAATTTTTGTACTTTTTTTGGTTGATAGAAAACCACCCACCCACCATGTTTCAAATACAGTATTTTGTGGCACCAGTTATTTTAGGTTTTCAGTTCTTATTCCACAAAACTGTTCTGGACCGTAAAAATGAAGGTTTAGTTAGTTTTTGATATGTTGCTCTAGTAAGTCTCCCTCATTTAACAGCTGAAAAAGTAGAATTTGCTCAGTCATTTCTCAAAGTTTTAGGTACCACTGAAACAAATCTCTTCCTATAGCAAACATAATGTACAACACATTATCATCTCATGGGGCTACCCACTTTTTTTTTTTGCAGCACAGCGTTTTCTACGTGAACTTTACATAGTAGAAATGGACACTTGCTTACACCAATTTTCAAAAACCAATCCAGGGAAAGGGAGAATAGAAACCCTGGTACATATAGTAGCCAGCTATGTTCATTTTGTGCTGCAAGATGTGGGGGCTGCATACTTAACAGGCTAATTCTATGCAGAGGTTAAAATATTTAAGTGCCTTTCCCTCTACATCTCCTTTGTCTTCTATTTAGAACCTACAGCTGTTATTGCTGCTCAACACAACTTTTGCAGCTTTTGTAATGGTTTGCATTCATCAGAGGTGGCAGGAATGAATTACAGCAATAACAGCCTATCCAAAACTTGTAACATCAAGGAGATCTCTCTTCCAGATTTACTTGACTTCCTGCACTTGCCTACAGGTGAATGCACTGTCCTAGACAGTGAATGCCTTTGGGGAATATAGTTTGAAGGATAGGCTATTGGGTGTGGGGAGGTTTGGGGGGGGTCCTTAGCCTTCTGAATGGTGCCAGTGAAGATAATGACTCCTGTAGCTATGGAAGACTCATATCAAATAATTTTTTTTTCTGCGAAACTCCGCCCTGACTCTAGATTTGGAACAATTGAAACATCAAGGGTTTTAAACCTTGTACTTTGAAGGGCACAAGCCTAGGTATGTCTACTCAGAAGTAAGTCCTATTGTTTTCAATGGGGCTTACTCCCAAGAAAGTGTGGATAGGATTGCAGCCTCAGCAACTTTAGATGGAAAACTAAGATAAAATTTGAATAGAATTTTTGAGAAAGGATGCTTGGTAGATGCTCTGTCATTAACATTTGGCAGCAGGGCCAGCCCATGACCTCCTGACACCAAGGCGGCATGCCAAATGCTGTCCCCCTTTTCAAATGATGTGCCAGTCTCTGATCTGCGAACTCTCCAATGTTATAGCTCAGCACTCCCCCCTCCCTTACACATTTCCTCTCTGCTGCCTTCTTTCTTTTCCGGCCTAGGGAATGGAAGGAAGAAGAGAAGCAGTGGAGACAAGTATGAAGAGATGGGCACACACACACCACACCAATCTGCCTGAAGTGACAGCTTCAGTTGACCTCATGGATGGTCCTGTTTGGCATTATTAGTCCAAACAACAAGAAAAGACCCTGTATGGGTGTAGAATGTGTAAGTACTTGAGAGCAATTCACTGTCTCTTTAAGAGACAGCAATCTTTCACAATTACAGGCACGCCTCCCTATCAGCTGGAGTTCTGTTCAGGACATCCTAAAACCGTGGATATTGGGATGCCTTTTTAAAAATAGGGGAACATCAGTGGTTTTGCTGCAACAAGGTAAAAAAAAGATTTTTTTAAATCCCCTATCTTTTTAACAGGCATCCCAATATCCATTGTATCTGTGGATAACAAACTGTGATACTGAATCGATGGTTACCGGGGCACAGCTGTACTACCATAAATTGAACTTCTGGAAATTCATTAGCTATTGACATTTAAACAGAAGTGACATACTGAACTGCCTAAAACTGCTAGTATAACAGCCCAAACCTAACTACACTTCCAGTGCAGATGCAGCCATGCCAATTCTGCGACAGAGCCGGAGCAGGCTCTGATTGTGCCTGGGGCGAGGAGGTGACGAAAGACATCACCGTGCCCTCCACGCAACCTCACCACGTCCCCTTGTTTCTGGAATCACTCCCTTTCAGAACGTTACAGGGCAGGCAGGAGGGCCCAGCTCCGCTCCACTTTCTTTCCCGGGGCACCCAGCTCCCTTGACAATGCCCATGGCACCACTACACCATGCCCTATGGGCGTGAGGCCTCTGTTATGTGGCGGGGCCAGTCACAGAGGTCTCCTCAAAGTGAGGGAACATTTGTTTCCTTACCTCAGAGCTGCATCAGTGTTGGAAAACAGGTTAGGATTGGACTGAAAGTTTACCAACTTCAATGGCTACCCCCAGAAAGAGGTTTACTACTATGCAGCTAGTAGGAAGAAAAAATGTGTGTAGTGTTTGGCTGAGGGGTCAGAGCAGCTGGTTCATTAGCTATTTTTCTACCTCAGTGTTTTAACAGGTGAGATGTCATAAAGCCTCCTTTAATGGGGAAGGTCTTTGGTGTGATTCATCTGCTAGCTTATCTGTCCGTAGCCATGTCACAGAGCACTGGCCACTTCAAAGGTTTGCTCCACCTGCTTTTTATGAAGCCATTGTGCCATATGACACACAGGCATTTCCAGAGACACAGGAATCTTCCTTCTAGGCATGAAGCTGCACTGATTTTGCATGACGTGGTCATTTGGTGAGGTCAACATGCAGTGGAATAGTACTGTTGGTACATAAACTTTGTTCATGTTTGCTAAGCTCAAAGAAATGAATAGATATGGATAGATAATAGTTATAGCATATTAACCATCGTGCAGAAATATTTAACCACTCATTAATGCATGTGGAAGCAGTAGTAGCCCACTAGGCTCTACTTTATTGCCCCTTCCTGGATTGCCTTCCTTATTTTTCCTATTAGTAGCCTAGAATAGATGGTGTGTGAACTACTGGACCACAGGCCTTGTCCCATTACCTTACTGATATCAAATTGGTCCTTATGTGCATGTAGCTTAAGTCTGTAATACTTAAAAATGAGTACCCATTCTTTAAATATATATTTCAACAGCTGGTAGGTTCAAAATTCTGTGTATGTGTATTTACTTACTATAAAATAAATATAAGTGTAAAAATTTATACTAAAGTATAAAATTTATAAAAAAGTATAAAATTTATAAAAAAGTATAAAATTTATAAAAAAGTATAAAATGTAAAATTATATTTTAAACTATTGTTCCTCAATAGTTCCTTATCTAATGAAAAAATCTGTTATTAACTTATTTCACTGATAAGCCTGAACACATACAAGATCTGGCATCAGCTGCTTAAACTTGAATTTCTAATAAGTCTCTTTCAAATCAGCTGGCAATCACATGGCAACAAGTCAACACAAAAGCTCTTGCAATGGGGGGAGGGGGGAAGATCCTTTCTAGAGAAAGACCATCACAGTGCATATTCATTTCCAAGTGAAATCTCTCATGTTACTTTTGCATTGGTTTTCCAACAACTAAAGGTGCAGGAGTAAAATCTACATTGCTCAATACATTGATATACCCTTAAAGATATAAGGGAAGATCATTGCTCTTCCAGATGAGAAGAGCATCAAAAGACAAATTCAAGACCAGAACTTCCACAGACGTGCTAAATTGGTTTTATCTGTCCTGGTTCAGACCACGGAGTCTTGACTGCTCTCCACATGAACTGGGAAATCAAAAAGATGGCTGGAAACAATTACTCCCATTCTGGTAGCACTTTTTCCAGCCACTGCAGTAGGGAAACTGCTGACATGACAGCCTAGTAATAATTCTTAACATCACTATACCGCCTCACATGTCTTATCTTGATGTAATCCTGATAACAATCCTGCAAAGTTAGTACCGATATGTATTATTGTCCTTCTATCCAGCTGAGGCTGAGAGGGAGTGGCTTGTGTGGACCTTCTCCTATGTCCATGGCAGAAGTGAGACATGACCTTGGAAAGTCCCAATTCACAGGTCCAGTCATTCACAGCACAATCCAATGCATGTCTATTCAGAAGTCCCACTGTGTTCAATGGGGCTTACTCCCTGGGAAGTATGTATAGGATTGCAGCCTTAACTACTACACTACACCAACTCCAATCCTTATCTACTGTATATTATACCTGCAAGTGCCTTGTCTATACATGAGGTTTTAAAGGCTACTTGACTGTCACATATTGTGGAACTATAACTGGCAGGGATAGTCAACAATGGCTACAGAGAAGTATGCCTTATAATGTTGAGCAGGTGTGCATAAAAAGTTTGATTTACTGGATTCTGAATCCTATTTTGAGCTGCATCTCACTATCTATATCAAAGGCAGAGTTGTATTCAAAGTGGAACCAAAGTATTGTATTGCTGAAAGCATGCTAGTCTCAATTTCCTCTATTCCAAGAAGTTGAATGCAACCACAAACAAAACAGACTCAACATTCTGGTTTATTCTAAGGATACTGAAATGATGAGTTGGTGATGCACACGTACTTCACTTGATGCCTTAAAAATATCTCAAAGACACATTCTTAATTGTCACCTATTATCCTATCTGAATTGGTACTGTACTTCAATGTCGTCTGAATCACAACCCACCCACCCCTTTTAAGTATGAGAAACATCATTTTTCATCCTGATTATAGCTTGCACCCAAATGCTCCTTTGGCTAGTAGAATGCTCAAACAGTATCACTACTTCTGGAACCTTTTAAAAATATACCTGGTATGTGACCCATAAGGTGGAACAAGTGGATATGGGATGTGGATATTTGTCTTCAAAATGCAAGCCTTTAAAGAATAAATTGAGAGCAGTCTACGTATGACATTATTTCTACAGAGCATTTAGTTCCAGGTATTATGTTTTTAGTCTGCATTACTGAATTTTAAATCCAAATAATAAAGTATTTATTTTACTATGGCACATTTTACTTCCCCAAATGCAGCAATATTTAAATGTACTACTTGTCATGGGAAAAAAATTGTCTGTATTTCTTGGACAGTTAATATCATAAATGCAAACATCCTATGTTACTTTTTTATTATTCTCAAAGGTATTACAAAACTTCCCCAAAAGTTTGCTTAAGACATGCAGGGAGCCTTTTCCCAGGTGTTCCTCGGACACACCTTAACTAGAAAAGAATGACTGCCAAGGTGCGGTCACATTCTTCCTGATTTACTAGGGAACAAACCTATTAAGAATCCATGCTTATCTGAAAGCTTGGGTTTTTTTTAATTGCTCCTCTTATTATTTCCTATCTTTGAACATATATGCAGAATAATCTTTACATTTTTTTTTTTGAAGAAAAGGAACAATTCTGAAAGTCATTGCAGAACTAAAACATTTCTCTGCCTTTAAAACCAGTCTCAGATAGGAGAGTATTGAGACCACTACTAAAAGTAACTAAATGGCTATTAAAACATCATAGGGAGGTAGGGGTTTGAATAGAAGGCAACTGATGAATACTCTTATCAGTCATTACCCAAGCTCACACCAATTAAGTCAATTCAAAAGACAAAATAAGAGTAAACCAAAAATAAAAACAGACATTGTTACAGATGAAAAAAGAGTTTTGCATTATTTTACTTTATTCTTTTCTGCTAATAGGCATGCTCAGTTTTACTGGCTATAAATTGTTTCCTCTATTTGTTTCAAACACATGCCCATAAGGAAAAACTGTAAATGAGCTAAGTAGAGGAAGTATGACGAACAGAGAAACATATTTTTCTATTTGTTAATGAAAGTTTTATTATATTGGAAAGTTCATTCAAGAATTTTAACCACTTCTACAGGGGTTTTTTTTTTTTTCCTGGATGCGGTGTCTCAAATTGATGATATTAAAAACCTCGCTTTTTTTTTTTTTTTGAAAAATATATGTCAGAACAAAAATACAATTTTTTAAGAGTCTCCTTTTTCAAGCAAGGCTTGTTACATATGTAACAGTACAAAATATATACCATATATAGTGCTGCATTTGTTTAAAGAGCTCCTTAAACCCAGCACTGGCTTTACAATTAAATGACAAAACGAATAGAACAAAAACCTATTTTCTCTCTTTCTCTCACACACAAATTATGTTCTGGAAAGTTTCTCTCTTCAGGCATTCACATACCCCTTCCTTAAAACCCTTACATCAAAATAACTGAACATTCTTTTTTTAAAACTGTGTTAAATGTGTTAAGACAAACAAATATGTATTCTTTCTATGTCAAAGTTGTAATTGCTTACAAGAATCAAAACCTGAAAATCTGGAAATAATTCTAGCATTTGACTAAAAGACATTCTGTAGCAGTAGGCAACTCCATTTCACACTTACCCATCCAAGTAAATAATACTTCCTGGTGATAGATTTTTTACAGCTTCCGTTAACTAAATATCCTTCACCACAGTTAGACAAGTCAGATTACAAAATGCTTTTGTCAGGAGGCAGGATGAAAGATTTCCCCCCACAGTCATTTTCCAAAGTAAAGAGTCATCAGCACTTCATTCCTGTGATAAAAACAAGGTAATAAGAAAGGAAAATAGGCTTAGGCAAGTTCCTGTCAACGTTTCTGAACTACAGCCTTCTAAAATGGGTAAACAAACTTAAAATGACAGTTACCAAACTCCAAGGAGACGCTCATTAATCCAAATTGGCTGCAGCTAGCTTTATTGTCTACCACTTGGCTTGGTCAAGCCCACACGAGTGTTAAACTTTATCACATGTTGCTGAATCACCGCCTAGTCTCTGCATTACACCCTAAATGCAAGGAAGCAATGCGAGTGAGTAAAGCTTCTACTAACTCCAAGGCAGGGCATTCTAATAGAGAACCGCCAATTAGCTCCTGCCCAATCACAGACTTCACTAGTTGCCTCAGTCACATGACAGGGCAGTCCCCACCATAGCAGTGAGATTTCTGAATTAGTTGGGGTTACACAAAGGACACTCATTGGGAGGGGGAAGCAGCAAGTACAAAATGAAAACGCCCAGGACTGACTACTAGTACTTGAAAGCAGGAAACTCCCTCGCTTCACAGACACACACACATTCAGAACTATCCAGCATCTGAACAATGTCTAGCACTCATAAATTTCATCACAGCACTGAGATTTTGTTTTAAAAATACATTATGTCTAACTTATACTGCCCTCTTTCCTCCAGACTTGCCTGCTTTCACTTAATTTGGTAAACTTGAAAATCAGAAAATGTTCTGATCCATAAAGGCAACAAACAAGTAATTAAATAGAATGTACAAAATTAGTCAAAGCAAAAATAGACAACATTATATACTGTTTATCAAGATAGGTTAGTAAATACACTGGCTTCATATTAACCTGATTATTAAATTATTACTTCACATCCTCATTAACAAAGCACTATGTCCAATTATCCATACACCTGAAATGGATATAATGAACATAATTGGCAATTACTTTATTTTACATTTACAAAATCTAAACAGTTTAAGATTGCTTGTTTAGTTTTTCAACTTGCACAGAACACAGAGATAACACTTGTTTTATAAATACTGAATCAATATTCAATATTTCCCTTGTACTGTCAGATATTACACATTTGAAATCTGCTGTTGAACTCTAAAGATCTGCATTTGCTTACAAGTATCGCATGGCTGCAGTAGCTGCTGTTAAAATCAGATCTGGAGTGACCATAAGGTTTCCTCTTGCTGCTGCTATAACTGGCCAAACCCAATTTATGAGTATGAACTGTATGCCAGGACAAACCATACGAGATGACTCAAATTGCCTCACCCCCACAGAATAACAGGCCTGTTTAGCAGGAGAGAGAAGAACCCCTTATAGGGATGACTCAGACCTTTATGCTATATTCAGGAACAACATTAAAATTACGCTGGAATGCTTGCATGTCCTGGGACAGCAATGCAGGGATTTGTAATTTGCAAACTAAATCAAGACAGTTCGTCCTGGAGTAACTTTTTTTACATCATTATTTTGCATCTGGGATTACCTGCAGAATACAACATACCATAGAATAAGAAAATTTTTTGGTAAAGTCATAAAATGTACATGAATGTGCAGCACAAAAATCACACATGCAAAAAAAACACTAAGGGACTACCCTCAATAGCACAGAATACAGCTCACATCAGGTTGGCATGGCTGAATCAGTACTGGAAAGTTGGATAGGATTAAGTCTTCAGTCTGTATATGTAGAGGCTAAGTTTCAGGGGTCTGCACTGAAGTTGAAATGTACGTAGGTTGAAATATCAGGTTTTTACCGGCTTAGCCCTATCACGCCTGTGCCAAAGCACAACCAAAAGACATACTGTGCCTGCACGAAAACACTTGGGTGTCTCTATTTTGAGGAGCCAGTTAATTCCAAATTATTAAAACCGCCATGCTAGTAACCAACACTGACAAAACCAGTGACCAACGCAGAGATTTCAGAGGCACAGAAATGAATACACCAATCTGATTGGTGAATACACCCCAGTCATACTGAGTTTTGATAGATACTTTTTTGCTTGGAACCAAAGATCACCACAATACAATGACAAAATAAATATCAAAAAAACTTCACAGAAATATAAACCCAAAGACATACCCAAAGACGTACTTGGGAATACACTATAACAGCATAGTTTTATTCATTAAACTATCTACTTCTTTGCACAGATCTTTTTTGCAGCTATGGCAAACTTTGCCACTTGGTAAGTTATACCTTTATCTATAACTGCAGGCAACACGCAAATCTGCTCTAACAGGGGTCGCCAGTCATATTGATTTTTAAAATGCTGTACAATACAAAACCATTCACATAAACATTTCTGAAGCCCTGGGGAAAACACCTATTCATGTATTTCAGCTCTTGTTGCCAATCAAGAAACAGACTGTCAAAACTCAGATGTATAGACTGCCATTTCAGTCTACTGAAACCATGCTGGGACTCAAGCAGTTAATTTAATGGTAACATATATATTTGGCATTAGCCATTTACCTGAATATTCACTAGCAGTTCTAAAATGATCTTCCAATGGTGAGGAAAAATAACACAATTTTAAGCATATACACCATATAGTGTAACACAATATTTTGAAATAATCATTGTATTAGCCTTTTTTCTGTTTACTTTGGCTTTCCCTTAAAACCAATACAAAGTAGTAATAAATCAGTAGAAAACTGTAACTGAAAATGCAAACATTAAAAATGTTTATACAATTTATAAATTAAATTTTAATTTATAAAAAAAGCAGCACACCAACATTCAAAAGATTGTGCCTATGAGGGTTAATGACTCAGAGTAAAATCCTAAACTGGAGTCTGTGTGCTGGCCTCTCTGACTCCGAGAGTGGTCCAAACATACTTTATGGTGGCCCTTGTGCTGGCCAAACTTTGCTGGTTTATGAAAGCCTAACTCAGTTTAGGATTGCACTCTAAGTTACCATTTTTTAAAAAGTAGTAACTCACTGTTTGGACACTCTGCCCTTGCTCATTTCTTGTAAAAGATGCCTATACAGCACCTAAAACTGTATATGGAATCACAACTAAATTTTAAAAATGCAGATTCTGAGAGTAGCCACAGGTCCCACCCCTCACTTTCGCTCCAGGAATTCCTTTCCGCCCTGCCTGAAAAGGACATACTTGCAATCGGTGCACTCATCGCTCTCCGGCTCACATTTCCACCGGACTTACCACCAGAGCTACAGGTGCCTTATGGCACTTTTTGCAACACAGGCGCAGGAGTTGCATTCATACCACCTGCTTATGCCCAATAGAATAGGGCCTTTAGTCAACAGTTCAGAACTTCCAGCCACATAATCTGCACCAGAAGAGAGAGTGCTTTCTTCAGCATTATTCAATAAACTATAGATAGGAGGAGGTGGAAGAGTTATGCAGTTGCCCAAGGATACGGAAGAAATTTGGGGATGACAATGCAAGAGTCTTGGCCCTCAATGCTAGAATTATTTTAGTAAAAATGTAACAACTTTTACAACAAGAGGCAATTGAGAGAGGAATGTAATAAACTTTATAGATGTATACTCTCTCTCTTCCTGAATTTTGTACTACTTTAGGAAAATCCTTTCCTTCCTTTTACATTCTGTAATTCAAATATTGTGAAAATCGCAGCAAGTTTATACTACAAAAATGATGCAAAAACATAATTGTTTTAACTGACATGTTTAGTATTCCATAGATTAGACTCCAGGCAAATTACCTGAAATCCACCTGTATAAACATAGTGAGCTGTGAGAATGGAGCAGGCCAAATGGAAAAATAAAAAAAAACCACCATGTACCACTACAACTGAAATCTAGGAGGGGCTGGAAGTCATTGCATGCCACCACAAGTTCCAGTGCTGCTCAAGCAGCAGCTGTGATTCTAGGTCACACAAATAGCAACTAAGGGAATTGGCTCTCAAACTAGTGGATGAGAGGATGGCTTTGTGACATAACAGCTTATTGTTATGAATGAAGATTTAGTCCCAGTGACACTTTTTTTTTTGTAAGGGTAATTAAATCTGTCTTAACTTCTTGGCATTTCAGATTCAAATATGTCCCTATTTCATATCCAAATTTACAAAAAGAAAATTCTGATGGGATCTGAATGCATGGGCACATTGTTCCTTGAGAGTTCCTTCTCTCTTAGTAATACCAGCTCCACAGAGCAAAAAGACCAAAATCCTAATTCCCCTACATCTCATCCCACCTCATGTCCTTTGCCTTTCTCAGAATCAAGCTTACTTTCCCAGTTCATCACAATGTGCAGGTATCTCTGGCTACAATTCTATTCATATTTATGGGGAACTACTGTATACATGCATGTTCAAGTTGAAAAATACATGCCTAAAATTGATCTTGAAAACATGGATCTATACATGAGTCAATACAGTAAATAAAGCTTCTAATAGCAGCTGGGAAGGGCTGCTAGAAGCAGAATGTGGGAGCAGTTAGAAAAAAAACAGAGCAATTTTACTTTCCTGTAATTGTTTTCAGGCACCAACAGATAGAAAGCAAAAAAATGATAGCCAATTTGCCTTCTTCGGCAAACACTCAAAAAGGTGATGGCGCTTATGAGAACTGTATTCATTCTGAGGGCTGCTGCTATGGAAGTGCTGTACTGTATTCCTCAAAGCCTACAACTCCCATAAGCACCCTTATAGAATAGGAAACTATTCATGTGCTGCCTAAGATCTAGGTGAAATGGTTTCCTTTTTGTTGGCTTTCTATTGCTGTCTCAGACAAATTACTGGTAAGTCATTTTCTAAGAATTTCAAGTTTTACCCTTGATTTATGGCAAATTCTATTAGTTTTGGCTTAAAACTTGACCTCGACTTACCAATGAGATCAACATATACATTACCCCCACACTCCCAATAAAGACAGCAGACCGTTGTTGGAGTAGAAGAGGGCCACTTTATTGAATAACAAACATAGACTGGCAACAAGGACTGCCCAACAATAACATGGGAGGCAAGGGGGCGAAAGGAGGGGGTGAATGTGACCCCACCCTCTTTCGCCCCTTTAGGTGCGGAGTGCTATCTGGGGGGGGATAACCCTACCAGTCATCCTCCCGCTGTAACCTCATTGGGCGAACCAAACAACTCTGGTCAGTCCCAGCTCTTAAGCTGGCTGACCGTCCTAGTTGCCCCTTCAGGGACCAAGGCAGCTGGCACCTCTGTGCCAGTCAGTGGGCTTCTCCCAGCCTCTCCAAGAGCCGAGCTGGCATCACTGGAGCTGCCGAGATCCCCCCATGACCTTGCTGCCCTGGCATGGACACCTTGAGCTGCCTGATGTTGCTTGCCCTTACCCCGCACCTTTCATGCCAGTGGCCAAGGTTCCAACCACCCGCTAGCCGGCCTTGTCTGGGGCAGGCGAAAAAACTGCTCCTCCACAGCCAATCAGGGGAACAGCAAAAAATTCCTACCCAGCCCTCGAAGAGCGACCAGCTAATCTCAGACTAGTAACTGGGAGGGCGGGCGGGTTTCGCTGTCCGGGATCGCTCTGGCAAGGCAGCATGAGACACGCTCGTGCTGCACACTTGCCACCCTCCCAATGGCCCCTTCCAGCCAATGGCTGCTTGCCACAGCCCGCTGGTCCCCTGGGAGGCGGGGCCAAAGGGACCGTTAGCGCGCGAAGGCGCCAACGGCCATTATACACAGTTTTGAACAAAGCAAGACATACTTCTGCATAGGCACTGTACGTAGTGAATAGGACTGTTCATTCCCCTTATTTTAGCTGTTTTCAAAAGTTAATTCTATTTTTCTAGAAATAGTCTAGTTGTCCCTTCCCACTGCCAGTCACATTTTGACCTCCATCCTGATAAATAAGATGTGACACAAACCTGTTTAGCTGTAACAGGGAACTGACTTTGAAAAAATCTAACCATTTAACTACATTTTCAGTCAAAAAGAAGTAATGTAGAGGGTATATATTAGTAGGAAGATTACCGACCCTAGCCCAATAACAAGAACCTTATTTTTCCACAAGATGTGGACACACCTTAAAATTATCTTCCCACAGTAGTTTTATTTGCATAATTTCTTATGTAAACATAGTACAAAATAAGCATATTTTAAAGTATAGGTATCAGGTAGCCCTCCAATTATGAAAAACATCCCAGAAGTGCAGCTAGCTCTCTGTCACCAAAGCACCAATGTCTGGCTTAAAAGACTAAAAATAAAAGATTACATTTATGGTGCTGAAAGCTTTGGTTGCATCAGCTTACACTTTTCTAGACCACTTTATCAGATGACATATATCACAATAAGTGTGTTAGTCTTGGAGATGCCCCCAGACTTTGCTATTGCAAAAACAGAAAAAAATAACGAGTTTAATTAGTGTAACTAAGAAACCTATAATCAACATTCAAAACTAGGTCCCCTCCCAGATGAATTCCATTTTCAAGAACATTCTGTGGTTGGTGCTTTGCAAGTAGAAACCAGCATCCAACAAATAAAGAAAATGGGATGGAGTAGGTATTTGCATAATTTTATATACAATAACATTTATGTATGTTGCCCTAAGGGCTCAACTTCTATCACTCCTTGCAGGTGTTTGGCTCCTTCCCTTTCCCCCTCCAAGTCGTAAGAGAGATGCCTCTTAATAATATATTTCACATTCCTATCAGTTGTAATGTCTAAAGCTTCTTAGTGCTACCCAGTTATGAAGCAGGAAGGAATCTAGAACTGCTCTTTCATCTTTAAAGGGTCTGGCATACATCTGCATCAACAAAGCGGAAAAGCCAAATGCCCTTTTTGCTTCTTCTCCGCAGTCTGTTACGGAACTGTTAACACACTCCTAGGCACATCTACCTAGAAGTTCAGTGGGGTTTACTCCCAGCAAAGTGTGCATAGAATTGCAGCCTGTGTATGGGAGACCAAGCCATCTTTCCTATCAATATATAGAACCCAAATGAATTTTAGCTAATGTGGTTTATGGGAATCTCTTAGAAGTTTCTTCTTCAGTGCACTAAAGTACAGGTTAGGTTCCAGGGCTCCATATTTGCTGCTGTTATCAATTGTGAATATGTTGTGAAATATGGGAAAAAATTAGAGTACATCAATTGTACTCTATATTGTGTAGCCTTTTTTAAAAACAAACAAACAGGGGTTTTCTGGGGCTGCTTGTTGACATGGACACCACTGGTTCCTCATGCTCTCCTATTTTCTCTGAGCTTTGTGTTTTTTCTCCACCCTCTGTTCCACTTCCCAGAAATGACAGGGTTGATAACGTTGTCTTCTCTATCTTAGTTCACTAATTCCAAAAATTTGGACAAAAGTATGCACTTGGGTGTGGGTACAAGTACACACTTATCTACTGGCCCAAAGCAATTACAACACAGAAGGGTGCTCTCATAATAATGTTCCTTTGGTGTTAATTTTTGTCACATTGAGAGCGCAATCCTAAACTGTAATTAGGCTGGCATAAATTAAGCCAGCAAAGTATGGCCAGCATAGGGGCCATCATAAAGCACATTTGGACTACTCTTGGCATCAGGGAGGATGGCTCACGTCTGTGTGCTGGCCTCTCTGACTCTGAGAGTGGTCCATACATACTTCACGATGTCCCTTGTGCTGGCCAAACTTTGCTGGCTTAGTTTATGCCGGTCTAACTCAGTTTAGGATTGCATCTTAAATACAATTAAATTGTAAGATTTAGAGTACTTTTTCTGTTTCCTTTTTAAAGGGAGTAGATGACTGCTGTGAGGGCTTTGATCAAACTCAGCTTTAACTCTACCGTCCCTCCTTTCCTGATTCGTAGTGGTCACTATTTTCAATGTTATTGAGCTGCTCAGATTGTCTCCAAGCAGCCATTTCCCTTTTTTTTTTTATTTCTGCTGGTTACTTTCACAGCTGTGCCTGCTTTAAAGCCCCAACCAAGCATGTTCGTAAGTTGGATGTTCCTAACTTGAAAATCAGGAAGCATTTATATATTTCTTTGTTGAAGTCCACTGCATATGATAGTGAAAAATTGGTAAACCAAACTGTGAATACCTATATGTAGTATTACTTCATACAATGCTAAGGTCATTAACCAACTGCTTTATGGTATTCCAGTCTGGATCAAGGCATTCAACCATGTATGTGAAAGAAATCAGGCTATGTTTTTTAGGAAGATCTTAGCCTTACCAAATGCAGTGCCCTACTCAGTTCTCTGCCTTGAATTAGGACAAGTGAAGATAGAGACCTTGGCCTGGCTGAGAACTATTAGATTCTGGCTGAAGATTTATTTTAACAACTCCCAAAAAGGTCTTCTATATCACCTAAAAAAGGACACTTCTTTCTCCAATGTGCTTTGTGAAGGAAAACTAAATCAACTGGGCCTTAGTGCTGAGTTACTTGGAGACACCCCTTTAGTGGCTGTCCTCAAGCAAGTTAAGCAGAAACTGTGGGATAACCAGGCCTTGGAATTCTCAAGGGCTATTAATAACCTTCGCTTCCCACTACCGTGGCTTATGCCTGTTAGATTGGGCACAATTCCACTTTATTTCTCAGTGCTTTTGAACCATAATGTAAGACGTGTTTTTACCTTAGCCAGATGTAATGCAATGCCTTCTGAGGTATTATGGGGCAGGTTTCTGAATATCCCCTTTAATGAAAGAATATGCCCGTGTATGTCGGGGGCTCAAGAAACGCTGATCCACCTTTTTTTTCATTGCCCCCTACATGATTACACTCGTTATAAGTTTTTCTCCTTTTGTAAGTTCAGGGCTCATTTGAAGGATGAAGTGGCATTGTTAAATTTTCTCCTCAGGACTTCAGATCCGATTCTTATCCAACAAATAGCGGAGTTTTTGTTCTCCATAGCTAAAATTAATATGAAACGTCGACAGATAGAAGAGTACTCTTAATTTTAGTCTCATTCTATTTTATTATTTACTCTAGCTCTGGAGAGGTAGCCAACTGTTTGTTGTTGTTTGTATTACGGTTACTTGCTGGTTGCTTTATATTTTATATGCCAATAAAGGTTTGTGAATTGTGAATTGTATTACTTCATTAATTTAATTCATGCACTTATTTCTGTAATGATTGTTTTAACAAATAAATGTTTGAATGTACAGGTATAACCTAGATCAGTGGTATTCAAACTTCTTAGACAGACAGGGACCCACTTTTTAGATTGGCACTCGTGTAGGGACCCACCAGAAGTAATGTCATTAACCTGGAAGTGATGTTGTGGCAGGAAGTAACATCATCAAACAGGAAGTGCTGCCATTGTAACATAATAAAATGACACTCCTGAAATGCAAATTAGCATTCTTGGACTACAGCAATTCTACAACTATGAAATATCCCTGACAGGAAGTAAGATTAGGAAAAAATAGTATGTAAACGTGGTAAACTAAAAACAAAATTAAAAAAAAAACAGTCACTTGAAAATTCAAACTAACACTCACAGAAGAATTATATCAAGAGTAAAGTCTGCAATTTCCAAGATAGCTGCTCCCAGCTTCCCATGACCCACCTGACATCAGGTCCTGAGCCACCAAGTGGGTCCTGACCCACAGTTTGAATAACACTGACCTAGATGATGTAATGTATGGTACAATTTGCACTGTATTTAGAGGCTCATAAACGGAAGTCTAAATCTGCGTTCACTTCCTTTTAAAGCTTTGTCTTAAGAGCTTCTACAATAAAACAACAGTAATATATAATGGGGGGGGCATGGATATTGCAGACATGCTTTATGGCACGTTCGTTACATTTTTGCCTGTAGTACACACATACTGCTGCCGATAGGTCCTTCTGGATCAGGCCCTTAGTGTATGCAATCCCATACACACTTACTTGTGGGTAAGTCCCAATGAACTCAGTGGGACTCAGTTCTGATTAGACAGGCCTAGGATTGAGCTGCTAGCTTATTTTTATTCAATTGTAAAACCAAATGAATCTCTAAACATTATTGAATTATCACTTTCTGTGTTACTTCATAGTAAAGCTGCCTTCTACTACTGCTACACTGCTATAAGAGTATAGAGATTATTATAACTCTCTAGAAAACAACAACAATTTACCTTATCCTTGGTTTTAAAAATGTTACTCAGTAACACACACACACACACACACACACACACACACACACACACACACAGAGTGGGCTAGGGTGGGAATCATTAGGGTGTGAGAAGGGGAGGCAAGAAGAAGCCAAGATTCGATGCCAAAAACTGAATCATAACCACGTGAGTAATTCAAGATTTTTCTTTTTAAAGGTATGAATCAAATTAAGTTTGTTTTGCTGTGGGTGAAGAAAGAGAAAATACTATGAATCAGAATGATGATCAAATATGTGGCACAGACAGCTTAACTGCAATTACAGTACTAGAAGTTTTTGCTATAGTCAGAATTTTTTCATCAATAGGAAATTTTTCATCAATAGAAAATTCTGAGCTTCCTTAAAATATTATAGTAGGATCTGAGCTTCCGTAGAATTCTTTTGATTATTGCTCCACCTAAAATAGGATACTCTGCTGGGATGTTCTTTTTCTGAGTTTCTATAGAAAGTATAGAAAGTATTAACAATGAGAAAATTATACAGCTGTACAGGAATGCCCCGGTATCCATTGATACGGTATCCACAGTTTCAGTTATCCACAGATACCATGGATACTGGGACACCTATTAAAAAAATAGGGGTACATTAAACAATCTCTTTTTTTGTACCTTGTTGCAGCAAAACCACTGATGTTCCCCTATCTTCAGAAAGGTGCCCCCAGATTCCACATTTCAGGTATCCACAGGGGTGTCTGGAACTGGTGCATGCTTGTATATAAATTTTAAAACTAAGTCAGAGCTGTGCCTAATTATACTATGGCAAATACATATTTTACAATGAGATAGGATATCCTCAATCCTATCATGTTTTTAATGAAGTAAACAAAAGAGGAAATGCTCAATAGTACAGTGATTTGTTTGCCTTCTCTGTGGATGATTCAATTTGAAAGTCATCTTCTAAATCCTTTTAAGCTTAGTTATTAAATAGCTTTGAAATGGCCCAATGGGTTATAATTTGGTTTTCATTTGGAATGTAAATAAAATTGTCTATATCAAAAACTGAGTGGAAGGCCTATTTGGGAGTGAAAACAAATTGGTCTGATAGCAAAACAGATAAAAACTAATCCTCATCTAGAACTAGCACAAACTGAAAGACCTATCAGATCATGTCAGTTCTCCAGAGATCACTCTCCATAATCCAAACCCTGGTATGCTATTCTCAGAGAGCAACTACACCCTATGATAGTACAAGCAGAGCTCAATGCGAACCAGGCAACCAAACCACATGTCACAACAGAGAGACTATCTTGTGACCTAAGGGGGGCATAGCAAAACCTATATACAGTATATAAAAATGAACGCGCGGGTGCGTGTGCGTGCGTGTTCCAGCATAACTCTGGAATGCAGAGCAATTTACACCAAACTTGGTACACATGTGCCTTACAATCTGGAAAGAAATACTGTGGGGGTAAGACACCCCTAGGGGTGGGGGTGGGAAGGGGGTGACATGTAAAAATAATCGGAAACGAGCAATATTACTGTCGAACCCATAGTTTTCAGGGTCGCTGAGATGAATAGTGACACTCCCGACGCCATTTAACTCCACATTCAGCCCCCATCAGCATTACTGTCTGATTACTGTCAAATCCATAGTTTTCGGGGTAGCTAAGCTGATTGGTGACATTCCCGATGACATTTAAGCCCAAGTTTAGTCGAATCGAACGAATAGAACTCTGTAGAATCTTCTGGAAATTTTTAGAAGTAATTATGCCCCGGTCTTGGACTCATGATGTTCAAGACAATTCCAGCACCCACTCGAATCTTAGATGGTCGTATTTAAGGGAAGCTGACTCGGCAAGTCTTCCGGTTTATCATCATTCAGTGAATGTGACAGTTTATGAAATCTTATTGCGTTAAGATTTAGTCTTATTGCGTTACGATTTCCATGTGGGCGAAGCCATGACACTCCCAATGCCGTTTAAGTCCAAGTTCAGGCCCCATCAGCATGAAGGGGTGAAAAATAAAATGTCCAAAATTACAGACATCAGTGTCAAATCCATAGTTTTCGGGTTTGCTAAGCTGATTGGTGATAGTTCCGATGACATTTAAGCCCAAGTGTATCTAATAGAACGAACAGAACTCTGTAGAACCTTCTGGAAATTTTTAGAAATTATGCCCCGGTCTTGGACTCCAATCAAATACTTGCCATGTTACCAGGCGTAGTCACTGAATACAAGTCTATCTATACCGTAGTAGATGCCTATGAGGTCATCAATTTCCCATCAGATTTCCTAAACTCACTTGATCCGGCTGGATTGCCACCACATCATCTTTTACTTACAGTGGGATCTCCAATTATTTTACTACGGAACCTCGACCTGCCAAAACTTTGCAACGGCATAATAAGGCTGTTTGTCAAGAAGATGCTGGGTAATGTAATTGAAGTGACTATCTTAACAAGAAAGGGAGAGGGTGAAACAGTTTTTATCCCACAGATAACACTCATTCCGACGGATCTCCCTTTTAACTTTAAGAGATTGCAATTTCCAGTGAGACTTGCATTCTCAATCATGATCAACAAGTCACAGGGCAGTCTTATTAAGTACTGTGGAGTGGATTTGAGATGGCCATGTTTCTCCCACAGACAACCTTATGTTGCTTGCTCAAGGGTGGGTTCACCCAAGAATTTATTTATTCTTGCTCCTGGAGGTGAAACTAAAAATGTTGTTTATAATCAAGTTTTGAGTTAAATTAATATTATAGTGAATTTGTAAAAGATTTTACTTTATAATTTTTATACTGTACTTATACTTTTAATTACCTGTACATAAAATTACTTCGATTTTACACTATAGGTAGAATTCATTCCTTTTCCTGTCTAATAGAAGCTTGGGATAAATGAATACCCGGGCAACGCTGGGTAAGGACAAGCTAGTAATTAAATAAAAACTGAGGCCACAAGCCAGCCTAAATTCACCACTTCTACATCTCATTGATTTTAATGGGTCAATTAAGTGCATGTTTAAACCTCTCCTCCTGAGATTGAAGGAATTTTTAAAAGGGCTTAGTTGGCACAAGTCCACACAAATATCTTGTTCCTGTCACATACACTGTGCCCAGTGGCACTGTGCTGGCATCACAAACAGTCCCACCATACCACACTGAGCAGTTAGCAATGCTATCACAACAATAGTAGCCGTCACTAGATATTAAAACTGCAGCAGTGCCATCGAACAAGTTACCTACATTGTGCCTTAAACAGAAAAGACAAGATGTATTGCATCATCCTATACCTGTTTACTCAGAAGTAGGTCCTACTGTATTCAGTGGGGTTTACTCCAAGATACTCTTTATTTTGAGATTTACAAAGCTGTAAATCTCACAAATGAAACCAGGTTCTGAGTAAATGTGCATAGGATTGTGCTGTTCTATACTCACCTACTATATAGGCAGTTACACCTACAATATTGGACTGAAACCTGACAGGCATGACACAGTCAAAGTGGTGCCATGGGATCCATGATGGCTTGCAATTTTTTTCCTGTCTCTGCCCCCTTGATAGAAATAGACATGAATAATACCCAGCAACCATTGCTGTGATTATGCACCCAGCAAGCGGGTGAATGCTGTCTGGTTTGATGAACTCAAATTCTCTCTCTCCTTGCAGCTGGAAGAGGAGACTGGAGAAGTGAGGGCAAATGCAGTGGAGCTTTCTGAATTCTTCCCTTGACAGAAGGGGGAGAAGAGAGAGAAACAAGGAAACTGCAGCTAGAAACTGTGGGATTGCCTAGGGGCACTTCTTAGCTTACACGTGAGCGGCTTTTTGCAATCCTAGGCTAAAAGAGTAGTTTAAAAAAATTCAACATTTTATCCTTTTCAACCTTTCAAAGAATCATTAGACAGCGGTTCTCAAACATTTGTGCGCAGGGACCCACTTTTCAGAATGACAATCTGTCTGGGACCCAAAGGAAGTGAAATCATGGCTAGAAGTGACATAATTGTGACATCAGAGCCTGCTGTTTTCCTGAGAATGCAGCCATAAGTTATTTCTCAGCCGTTTTCCAATAGCAATCAGAAAGAAGAAAGCCTATTTACTACCTTGATACAAGCAAAACAACCACACAGCCCTCCCGCTTTCCAGCATCTCATCTTCCCATATTTTCAATATGGCTGCTCTAGGTGCTTTGCAATCCACCTGAAATTGGCTTATGACCCACTGGTGGGTCCCAACCCACAGTTTGGGAACCACTGTAGTAAGAGATTCTAGCCCACATTAGCAATAGGAATCGTTTTCTTTGCCCGGCTTACCCCTTAATTTAGTACGGCAGGCAAGCTCAGTAGAGTGCATTGTGGGGTTTCTCTACTCTAATGAACTTTATATCCTTGAGTGGCTATAGAGGAATTTTTATATACACAGACAAACACCTCACAGAAGAGTTCTACTTAAAAGTAATGCCCCTAGTTTATAAAACAAGCCAACATGGAAACAGAAAACTCTTTTTTTCTGTTTACACCACCCAGTCTGATTCTGTGGCTATACATGGAGGCATTTGGCAAAAGTTAGACCAGAAGTATGCAGTACCACTGTGAGTAAAAAGATGTTTGTATTTATGTAAAGAGCTAAACATCACAAAACTGTAAGCAAGGGAAGCTAAACCAAACCTGGAAAACAACTCTTTATTTCTTGAATCATTAGTTCAACAGTTTTTTTCTTTGAAAACACCTTTAACGAAAAAGGATCTAAAAATGGACTATTATTATGTGTCTGCTTTAGTCAAGGAGGGGTCTGGGATATGGGCACACACACACATGAGAGAGAGAGAGAGAGAGAGAGAGAGAGAGAGAGAGAGAGAGAGAGAGAGA